>JAPTYO010000021.1:4045004-4645004 GCA_036873135.1 Clarkia xantiana subsp. parviflora | reverse complement strand
TTAGATCTCATTTAAAGATAGATGGAGGGTGGTGATTAAAACCCCTTAAAAAACCCTATCATCTTTTCAAAGTAGAAGAGAGTTAGAAAAATACCTCAAGAAGTCACCATAGCCACCATCTTCCCTCTTCACTCACCCTTGGAGAGCAAGAAAAATTGGAGAGCACCCCCAAGGTAAGGGCCGGCCGAAATTTTCACCAAGGGGCAAAAATCCGGCCAGCAGCTCCGGCGGGAAGTGGTCACCAGCGCGGACGAAGGCAACTGGTGGACCAGCATCTCGAGACGGCGGCTTGATTCCCGGCGGCTGACGGACGGCGACGCGGCAGGTTCTTGGCAGGTGGGGAACGGCGACCAGACGAGCAGCGGCGTCCGGTGCTTTCGACGGTGAGCTCGTCTCCGGCGGTGGCAGCGTCAGGTCCGGCCAGGATCGTCGATAGCGGGACCAGGCAGCTCCGGCGTGGTTGGGGACGGACGGGGGTGGTCGACGACGAGCTCACCTTTGACGACGACGGCACCAAATCCAGCAGAGGTTGTCGACGGCGATAGGAAACAGCTCCGGTGTGACCTTCGGCGGCTTCCGGCGACGGTGGGGCGACTGAAAACAGTTCCGGCGACGACGGGGTCCGATCTCCGGCGAGGACCTGATTCCCGGCAACGCCCAAATTCGAATTCCGGACCCGTTTATCACATCGGGTCGGGTTTTCCGAAGGTCCGTTCTTTTCCTTTCCGTTACCGTACCAAATGTCGATTTTCGAATCGTTGATATTTGATTGCCGATGCTTGATTGCCGAAATTTAATTGAATGTGGGATTGCCGTAGATAGCCGTTGGTGGTTGTGGATTTGGGAAAAATGTTTGCCGGTCATCCGGATGTGGTTTCTTGTCCGATTGGGCTATCCCGGTTTTGAATTTGATATCGTACCGCCGTTGGTGTGTTAATCTTTGTTGGAGGGTATAACGGTAATTTTTTCCAAAACCCGACCTTAGGCTCGGATAAAATTATTTAACTTGGTTGTCGTGGTGTCCTTGGCTCATGTTGACTATCTTTTCTGGGTGTCTTTGGATCTTTGATTGTTGTCGTTGGTCGGGTGTCGGAGTATTTCCGGTTCTTCGGAAATTTTTCTTGTCTTGATATTTGTCGTGCCGTGGCAGGTACTGTATTCCTGGTGGTGTCCGCGCACGCAAACTCTACAGAGGCGTCGCATCCTCCGAAGGAGGAGTGAGTTCCTTTTCTCTTCTTTTTTGGTCGCATTACTTCCTTTCCTATTGCTAGCTTAGTATCGTGACCTTCGTTGGGGTGTTAGTCGAAATTTGATTCGTACTTTGGGATTTCCTGCTACCTTTGCCTTAGGTCTTGCTACCCTGTCGGAGAACCATCTCACTAGGTCCGATTACAATGAACATGTTACCCTAGGAGATACCTGTCCCCTAGATGAGCCTCTGTATCCTTTTCTCCCCTCCTTGGGAAATACTCGCGAGACGGTAACGGAGCCTCCTCTAGGGAAGGTCGCCGTGTACCCCTCCCAGATCCGATTCGGGCTGAGGTTGCCTTACTGTGACGAGCTTATAGAGTTGAGCAGGTTCTTCAGGATTTCTCCTGTGAACCTTGCCCCCAGTGCCCTCCGTGTCTGGGTGGGCTTCCGGGTATTGTGCCATTGGTACTCCTGGAAGTACTCCCTCGTTCTATTCCGATGCTTCTACCGGTTCCAGTACCAGACGAAGGTGGGGTTTGCGAGTTTCGTAACTCGCCATCCGACCTTCAAGGATCCCCGATTTGCTGATTTCGGGTTGAGTGGGATCGAGTGGGATACCTCCCTCCGTTTCGTGGCCCGGAGTGACAATTCGGCCAGTCACTGGGCTAAGCATTACTTCTTCATTACGGATCGATACGTCACTTGGTCGGTCTTGAATGAGGATCGGTCCGATGGTTGGCCTGCTTTCGGAGAGTTCTCTTCGGTTGATTTAGAGACTATGAAGATCATTCACGAGAGCAACAGGACTCGGTCATACTGCCCCGTGTCCTTAGTGACTGAGACGGATCTTTACGAGGCCGGATCAGTTTGACTCCTGACTCCGGGGGTTCGGTATGTCACTTGGTCTTTCCATCTTTATTTACCTTCTGCTCTTCCTTTGTAGGTTGGTTTCATGGAAAAACCTATAACGTGCAGGGAGCCCCTGTTGATCTGAGTAAGAGGAAGGCTCCTTCTAGTTCCGCTCTGAAGAAATCCCCCCTGCCTGGGAAGAAGGCTGGGGCCTCTGGTATGCTTTCTCCTATTTGCTTCTTTATGGTATAACTTGAGTTTTCCTTATCTTGCTTTTCTTACATTGCTAGGGCGTTCCCCCTTGGTGACTGAGAGGGTCGTCTCCGTTGGCAGAGATTCTGGACCTTCCAAGTCCAAGCCGCGGAGATCTGATTCTGAGGCCGGGGCCTCGGCTGCTAAGAGAAAGAAAGCTGCAGATCCTGCTTCGCCTACTGCTCGTCCTCCGACCCTATCTCGTGATAAGGAGATGGTGGTCGAAGAGGTGCCTTCCCTGGCTGACAAAGGGAAGCGACCTGCTGGTGGTGGTTCCCCTGCCCCCCAGCCGAGGGCACGGTCCTCAGGTATGATCTCTACCTTGTTGCTGATCCTTCTATGTTTATATTTTCCTTTGACTTGCTTTGCTTGTGTAGGTGGGCCTCCGACTTTAAGTCGGAAGGATTTCGCTCGTCTTACTGATGAAGATGTTATTGGGTCTGAGTGGACTCCTTTCGCTGGTCTGAAGGAGTTCCACCTCGATAGCACCTCCTCTTTGCGGACTCCTGAGGTTGGCGTCCGCGTACTCCGCGGCGCTATCCCCCCTGGCGATCGTGTTGCTCCGCCCAAGTCTCCTGGGGAGACTCGGCGCTTTGTTCAGGGGGTACTTTCTCGTTATGCACCTGTGAGTTGTTCCTTGCTTTCCTCTTATTACTTTCATAATGGCTATCTTTCGGTTATTCATCCCTTGTTTGAATTGTTAGGGTATGTCTGACATGGTGAACATGTCCTCGCTCGTGCTCGAGTTATCTGACGAGAGGAAGACCCTTGAGGACAGCCAGGTCTCTCTGCCACTGGTTACATGGCTGTTCTGAGGGGTCAGGCTGCTGTTGCAGACGAGCCTGCCCTTGCCCAGGTGGATGCTACACCAGTGGAGATTGGTACCTCAGATTCCTCCTCATCATCCATATCTGCCGGTGGTTCAGCTTCAGGGGGTGAGGGTGACTCCCCTGAAGGTTCTGACTGATGTGTTTATCTCATGCTATCCTTGTATATATAACTATACTCCTTCTCCCCTTTAATGGGTTGAGTGTCTTTTGAGATTGTGATGGTGTTTGTTGTTACTTTCGTTTGCCGCATTGTGTTGTTGACTACGTGGTTCGCTTGCCTTTACACTAGTGCTTCTCATGCTTTTGTATATATCCCTTTGGTTATGGGCTCTTCTCTTGGTGTGTTTCCTTTACTTGTCTTTCTTTCGTGTTTTCCTTCATGTCATACCTGCCATTTCATAAAGAAAAAACATTACTTGTTCTTCACATTATTTTACTTAGAAATTTCTTTCTCATGGTATCCTTCTGAGCATGGTGTGATGATCTCTTCTGATACCCCTTACACGGTATACGTTGTACTGTTAGACCAAAGATACGCTCTTGGTGGGCGTCGAAATCTGTTCACGAGACAGGCTCTCGGACGGCACTTAACGTTTCACAGGATAGGCTCCCGGAGGGCTCAGGTTAGACCAAAGATACGCTCCTGGTGGGCGTCGAACTGGTAGTTTGAAATCTACCTCAAGATACGCTCTTGGGGGCGTCGAACTGGTAGTGTTTTTTCTACCTCAAGATACGCTCTTGGGGGCGTCGAATCTGGTAGGTTGCAAATCTACCTCAAGATACGCTCCTGGGGGCGTCGAATTCGTAGTTTTTGGAAACCACTCTCAAGATACGCTCTTGGTGCGTCGAATTCGTAGTGTAATAACTACTCTCAAGATACGCTCTTGGGGGCGTCGAAGGTCGTAGTATGAACACTACTCTCAAGATACGCTCCTGGGGGCGTCGAAGTTCGTAGTTTTTGGAAACCACTCTCAAGATACGCTCTTGATGCGTCGAATTCGTAGTGTAATAACTACTCTCAAGATACGCTCTTGGGGGCGTCGAAGGTCGTAGTATGAAAACTACTCTCAAGATACGCTCTTGGGGGCGTCGAATGTCGTAGTATGAAAACTACTCTCAAGATACGCTCTTGGGGGCGTCGAATGTCGTAGTATAATAACTACTCTCAAGATACGCTCTTGGGGGCGTCGAACCTGTCATTGACTTGAAGTCATATCTGTGTAAGGATAACTTCGTGATTATACCACTACATTCACTGAAAAATACTTTTGAGTAACTTCTACTCCCTTAGGAGCATTCATGTTTTTGTACACTTGGGGTGCCTTGGTGCACCAAGACATCCTTTGTAGGAATCAAAGATAGTTGTAGAGTTGGAGTAACTTCGTGAGTTCTCCTTCTCCAAAGTTGTTTTTTGAAAAGCTTGTAAAGCTGAAACATGCAAAATGCTAAATATGAAACTAAGGATATGGGGTGGTCACTGTGTCTGTTGCCACGTATTCCTTGAAGCCTCCATTGTAAATTATTTCTTCCACTTCCACCTTCAACACCATGCAGTTGTTGGTTTGATGCCCGCAGGTCCCATGGTACTCACACCAACCCTGTGCATCTCTTCCTAGGAAGGCCTTGCCTTCCTCCCTGCATGTTGGTAGCTCTTCCTTCAGGTGTTTGTGGAAAATTTCTTCTACCTTGATTGTGAGGGGTGTGAATGTGAAATTGACACATCCTCCCAATATGTCAGTATCTCTTCCTTCCCCGGAACTTCATCCAACTGCTCCGCTTCCTGTGCAAATGCCCTGTCCAGCTTATCCTTGAGCTCTCTCATTGTGCTCGTCATGACCATCTCATAGAGCCCTCCATATGCCCTAAATGAGTTTGGATGCATGTTTCTAATGAATGCTCTGACTGCTTCTCCCCTTGTGATGTCCATGTTGACACCATACTTGAAGAATCTCTGGAAATAGCTTGATATAGACTCCTGCGGCATTTGCTTGATATCATCTATGTAGCGGAAGCCTCTTAGGATGGAGTTCCTTGTTCTGTTCCCTATTATGGTGTCTGGCTGCCAAGGTATGGATGTCACCTTCACAGCCTTGCTCCTGTGTCTCCTTGTAGGCACTGTTTGAAAAAACTGCCTGCTCAAACGGAGTGTCACTCCACTCCTCCTCCTTCCTTGCCTTTGTCTCTCTCCCCTCCTTCTTCTATCCTGGTTGGCTCCTACCATGACCATAGCCACTGTGTCTGTCCCGTGTGATCCACGTCTCATTGAGTTGACGTAGCATTGCCTTGCAGTGCGTTGATCACCCAGGACCTCTCCAACCCCGTTCTCCGTGATGTACTTCAGCTTCTGGTGAACAGTGGATGGCACTATTTCATATGGGTTTATGGTTGTCCTTCCTAGGATCCCATTGTAGGCTCCCAGGCTTTCAACCACCAAGAAATTGACATTTACCTTCAGCTGGGTCCATCCTTGGCCCATGGTCACTGGCAGGGTTATCATCCCCAGGGGGTAACTTGTTGCCCCTGAGAAGCCAACTAGAGGGAAGTTGACTGGCTTGATGTCTGCTTTGGTTTTCCCTATCTCTTCCAACACTCTCAGGCTTAGGAGGTCAGCTGAGCTGCCCCCATCCACCAAAATTCTCTTTACATCAAAATTATCAATATCTATAGTAATAACTAGAGCATCATCATGTGGAAAAACGATGTGGCTCTTGTCCTTCTCCGAGAATTCGATCTTCACTTCTTCTCCTTCTCTTGGCCTTTTTCTCCACCTTGGCACTGAGCTTAGCTTGGATGCATAGACCTCTCTTGCATTAGCAGTTGGGCCACCCGATGCTACTCCTCCATGTATCATATTTATGACTCTTTATTTGTTGGGTGGAGGGTTGTAATCTATCTTTCCCTTGCCCTTGTCTTTCTGTGATGGCCCTAGTTGCATACTGTTGCCCCCATGGTCTATGAATTGCTTCAGTTCTCCCCTCTGGACGATGTTGTTTATGCTTAGCTTTAGGCTAAAGCATTCATTTGTGTCGTGACCATAAGCCTCATGGTTGTCACACCATCTATCCTTGTGATTTCCCACCATTGGGGCTCTCCACCTTGCAGGGGGTGACCAAAGCTTTTGGTTCCGCATCTCTCTAAGTACGGTGGCTGGAGTGGCGTTCAATGGGATGAACTTAATGACGTTTATTTCTCTAGCCTTTAAGGGTTCACCCATTTGGTTTCTTTGCTGTGGCGGACGCCATTCCTGCTGCCTTGCATGCTGCGGTGCCTGGGGTGGCTTGCCTTTGTTTGGCTTTTGATTATCCTCCTTGGCTGCCTGGATTTTGGCCTTCTTGCTTGCCCTGTGCCTTTCAAGGTCGATATGCGTTTTAACTCTTCCTGCAAGCTCCTTCAAGGTGCTTGCTGGCTTTTTGGCCATCTTTTCAGCCAATGTTGACCCAAAGCGACCTAAGTTTCTGATGAAGGCTCGTATAATCTCCCCTTCGGTGATGTCTCCCTGGATGTCTGCAATATTCTGGTTGAACATAGTATAGTAGCTGGCCAGGGATTCATCGTATTCTTGTTTGACATCGTCAATGGATCCTGTTCCCTTGAGGAGTTTCCTCTCCCCTAGGTATCTCTTTCATCAGTGGTCCTCCCAAATAGGGAGGCCTCATGCTATTGGATATGCTCTAGGGGGTCTCCCTTCCCATTGTACTTTGCAATTTGCACTGTGTGCAGGGAGTCTGGCACCCTGTTCATCTCCAGTTCCCTTGTGAAAGGGTGGTTTGTCTTGTCACTTAAACAATGCAGGCTGGGTTTCTTTGACTCATTCAATTTCCGGGTTATCATGGCTTCTATCTCCTCCGGGGTGATCATCACCTGCGCCGGAGTATAATCCCTCTGATACCCACTGTAGTTGTAGACAGGGCTTACTGGGTTCCTTTGTCCATGCTGGTATGGACTATAGGTGTACCCTTGGTACGCCTGCTGGGGTGTTTCATGGAAGTGTTGCCTCCTTGGAGGTCTTGCTTGTCTTTCCTCCCCAAGTGGGGTGTAAGCCCTGTTGCTCTGCTGTTGCCTAGGAGGCACGAATTGTTGCCTTCCCTCTGGGGGTGGCTCCTGGTAATATCTTCTTTGTTCCTCTCGCTGCTCTGCTCGAGGGTGCGAGTAGTGCTCTTCTGTTGGGATCTGCTCCTCTTCATGAGCTTCAGTGTAAGTCCCTTGGGTGTATGCCGGCCTTGCATACGCTGTGTGGGCGCGGTTGCCATCTCTCTGTGCCGGCATCCCATACGGGTACCTTTGGGGTTGCTCTTCATAATAATATCCCTCAGGGGGTGCCGTGTTGTGGGAAGGCACTCCCTGTTGTTCTCTTTCTCTCTGTGGCCTTCTTGCCCGGGGGGTGGAGGCTGTGGAGGACTCAGCCCCAGCTGGGCGTGAAGGTCCTCCCTCCTGGTAGTTCTGTTGTTGAGGAGGCTGTGGTATTTCTTGGGGCTCTGGATGCATTGGTTGCTTCCCAGGGTTAGGCTGCCTCCCTGGGGGTATGGGTTCTCTTCTCCGCCCATTGCCCCCGGGTGGGCGTTGGTGCCTAGACACCCTACTGTTCGTCATAGCTCGTGTAATAGCCAGGCTTTCTGTCCGAAGCCTACAGACGGCGCCAAGTGTTAGGTTATGAGATCTAGGTCGACGGGTGGTCGGTTTTGATCTCGCTCCTTACTGGGGATGTGTGTGATCCGGTATTTCTCAGTTGCCCTGTCTTAGCCTATCTTCTTCCTTCCTTCCTTCCTTCCTTCCTTTGCCTCTTCTCTCCTTCTACCCTGCAGAAGGGGCAGTACCAGACACGGAGGGGGGGGGGGTGGTGCCTGGTGAACCCTCTCCGATGCCTAAGTCAGTATTCTTCTTAGAGAGATAAACTAGAGAGATGTCAGAGCAAAATAATCCAAATTGCCAAGATGATCAAATGAGTTGTGAAGGTGGGGTACTTATAGGCAACGGTGTCATTAAGGTGGCTTAATGACATCGTTAACCTTTAAACACACTTAATTATCCTTTAAACGAGTAATTAAGACCTTAGGATACGGAGAAGGTAGGCGACGTGAACCGGGTGTGGGTGTCCGAAAATGGCGCAGGGGCCCTTGGAGGGGGGAGAAATCCGACCCCCAAGGGTAGGGGTTGGGTGAGGGCACCCAACCCCTCCTAGGGAGGATGGGGTTGGCCAACCCCATCCCTCCTAGGAGAGATCGGGTTGGCCGACCCGATCTCTCCTAGGAGAGATCGGGTTGGCTGACCCGATCTCTCCTAGGGGAGGTCGGGTGTGGCCACCCAACCTCACCTAGGTGAGTTTACCTTGGCCGGACGGGCGCTTCGGCCCTGTCCGAGCCGTTGATGTTCTCGCGAAGTGTTCGGGTTGAAGTTTCGATTTACAATCGGTAATGGGACGATAAAAATACAACGGTTCGGAAGTCAACGGGTTCAAATTGGGCGTATATCCATCATTAGCGAAGGCAGAGAACAAGGAAGGCATTCCACACACGAATGGCGTGGGGGGAAAAAGTAGTCGGATGTGTTTTATAATATTCACACATCTCGACTAAGTTCCCACAAAAGGGGAATCGGATCACTGCCGATATTTGCCCGGTGGAGATAAATACCTCCCCTTCCCAGGGACGAGTGACCACAGGGTCACTCGGGACGCGAGGACAAGGAAAAGGGAAGCGAGGCTCCCAGGTGGAAGTAACACACCCCTCCCGGAGAGCTGCATCATAGGCGGTGTCTGAAATCTCATTACAAGCATAATCGAACTTGAAGGGCTTCCTCCCCCCGGAACTGGACTCACCGTCTGGAAAGTAATCATGGCAAGAAAAGGCACAGTTGATTTCCGCAAAAGTTCGGGTAAGTTGATTGAGATAAAAGGAAAAACTATGCTAGCAAGTTTTTTCGGAATCAAAGGAGGAAATCTTACCAGACATGTTGAATCGGAGAAGAAAGAATGATCTTAATGGTCGGAGATCCTGGTCGCCGGAGTGTTGATCAGAAATGGAAAGGAGAGCTTGAACTTTTGAAAACACAGAGAATGAAACGGTAGAGGAGAACGGAATAGTGCCAAGATTTGGGGTTTTATATGAGAGAGGATAGCCAAAGAGACGTTGCAATCCAGACCGTTGAAGATGAAACGCCTCAACCTGAATCGTCAAAACACTAGGGACAAAACGACTAGAAAGCGCTTTTTCAGAAAAGCAGGCACGGGCAACCAAGCCGTCGCTTCATCACCCATCGCATTTAATAGTTGAGTAATCGAGAAATCTTTTCGGATTCGGTGGTTATCCTCGGAATATCGAGAGGTTCGGAGTTGGAAGACACGACGAACTATAAGTCCCTCGAGTCTTGGGGGCAAATGATGGGTTTCGATATAGCCGTTAAGCCCATTAACGACGACTGAACGGCGAAGTAGGCCCGCTGGGCCCTAAAAGAGGATTAGAAGGCCAATACGATAGGACCCGACAAGGTCGGTCCCGACATACGAGCTGAACGCTCCTGATGATATGCCTTTGAGTAGGCCCCGATGATATGCCTTTGAGTAGGCCCGATGATATGCCTTTGAGTAGGCCCCGATATTGAATCCCTGAGAAGACTGGCCCTGTCCCGATGACGAGGGGCCCCGAGCGGTGACCAAAGGAGATATCTCTGGAGTCCCCAACATCCGTCGGGACTTGCCACCAGAGAACGAGGCCGAGAAACACGCCCGCTATCAACATTGTGGGGAAGTGGCCTGAAAAGACGGAACGTGGGCTACTGGCCGAGATAAACGGAACGTGGCAGTTATCTCAACAGGTAACTTAGGTGACCCCTCCCCTATATAAAGGAAGAAGTTACCTCAGGATTGATACGTTCATATACTTACATACTGATAATTGCTTGCCTGCATCGAGATACTCATTTAAGCATCGGAGAGGGATTCAGGGTCACCGCCCGGTCTATCCCCTTCTTGCAGGATTACTTGGAGCGAAGGAGTTCGGACTTCCGTCAAGAACGTACCAGAGTTCCAACCGTGATCCAACAGTAAGAACAACACAAGTTTGGGGCACCGCGTCAAGGGAAGAAACATTAACAAATATTAAAATCGAAAGCCCTCATAAGGCGACACCTGATGGATATACGCCCAATTTGAACCCGTTGACTCCCGAACCGTTGTATTTTTATCGTCCCATTTATGATTGCAAATCGAAACTTCAACCCGGACACTTCGCGAGAACACCAACGGCTCGGACGGGGCCGAAGCGCCCGTCCGACAACGAAGGACTCACCTAGGTGAGGTCGGGTGGCCACACCCGACCTCCCCTAGGGGAGATCGGGTCAGCCAACCCGATCTCCCCTAGGGGAGATCGGGTGGACCAACCCGATCTCTCCTAGGAGAGATCGGGTCAGCCGACCCGATCTCTCCTAGGAGAGATCGGGTCGGCCAACCCGATCTCTCCTAGGAGAGATCGGGTTGGCCAACCCGATCTCTCCTAGGAGAGATCGGGTCGGCTGACCCGATCCCTCCTAGGAGGGATGGGGTTGGCCAACCCCACCCTCCCTAGGAGGGGTTGGGTGCCCTCACCCAACCCCTACCCTTGGGGGTCGGATTCCTCCCCCCCCCAAGGGTCCCGACACCCCTCTCAGACGCTCATGCTCGGTCCAGTCTGCCTACCTCCTCCGAATCCTAAGGTCTTAATTATATACTTAAAGGTTAATTAATTGTGTTTAGAGGTTAACGATGTCATTAAGCCACCTTAATGACACCGTTGCCTATAAATACCCCACCTTCACAACTCATTTGGACATCTTGGCCATTTGAACAATTTAGCTCTGACATCTCTCTAGCTTTATCTCTCTAGAAATATAGTTCTGACTTAGGCATCGGAGAGGGTTCACCAGGCACCACCCCCCCTCCTCCGTGTCTGGTATTGCCCCTTTTGCAGGGCAAAGGGAGAGAAGAAGAGAAGGAACCAAGGGAAGAAGGAACGGAAGAAGGACATAGGAAAAGACAAGGCGACTTGAGAAGGCCGGATCACACACACCCCCCTATAAGGAGTGGGATTAAAGCCGACACCCCGTTGACTGAGATCCCATAACTTAACACTTGGCGCCGTCTGTGGGCTTCGGACAGAAAGCCTGGCTATTACACGAGCTATGACGAACAGTAGGGTGTCCAGGCCCCAACACCCACCTGGGGGCAATGGGCGGAGAGGAGAACCCATACCTCCAGGGAGGCGGCCTGACCCTGGGAAGCAGCCAATGCATCCAGAGCCCCAAGAAATACCACAACCTCCTCAGCAACAGAACAATCAGGAGGGAGGACCTTCACGCCCAGCTGGGGCTGAGTCCTCCACAGCCTCCACTCCCCGGGCAAGAAGGCCACAGAGAGCAGGAGGACAACAGGGAGTGCCTTCCCACAACACGGCACCCCCTGAGGGATACTATTATGAAGAGCAACCCCAAGGGTACCCGTATGGGATGCCAGCACAGAGAGGTGGCAACCGCGCCCACACAGCATATGCAAGGCAGGCATACACCCAAGGGACTTATACTGAAGCTCATGAGGAGGAGCAGATCCCGGCAGAAGAGCACTACCCGCACCCTCAAGCAGGGCAGCGAGAGGAGCAAAGAAGATATTACCAGGAGCCACCCCCAGAGGGAAGGCAACAATTCGTGCCTCCTAGGCAACAGCAGAACAACAGGGCTTACACCCCGTTTGGGGAGGAAAGACAAGCAAGACCTCCAAGGAGGCAAGACTTCTATGAAGCACCCCAGCAGGCGTATCAAGAGTACACCTACAGTCCATACCAGCAGGGACAAGGGAACCCAGTAAGCCCAGTCTACAACTACAATGGATATCAGAGGGATTATACTCCGGCACAGGTAGTGATAACCCCGGAGGAGATAGAAGCCATGATAACCCGGAAATTGAATGAGTCAAAGAAACCCAGCTTGCATTGTCTAAGTGACAAGACGAACCACCCTTTCACAAAGGAACTGGAGATGAACAGAGTGCCAGACTCCCTGCACACAGTGCAAATTGCAAAGTATAATGGGAAGGGAGACCCCCTAGAACATATCCAGCAGCATGAGGCCTCCCTATTTGGGAGGACCACTGATGAAAGATACAAGGCACTCCTTTTCCCAAACACCCTATCAGGGGTGGCCTCACATTGGTTCTTCAGCCTGCCCTCCGAGAGCATCCACTCATGGGAGCAGCTAAAAGCTAAGTTTCTGCAGAGATACCTAGGGGAGAGGAAACTCCTCAAGGGAACAGGCTCCATTGATGATGTAAAACAAGAATACGATGAAACCCTGGCCAGCTACTACACTAGGTTCAACCAGAATATCGCAGACATCCAGGGAGACATCACTGAGGGGGAGATAATCAGAGCCTTTATCAGAAACTTAGGTCGCTTTGGGTCAACATTGGCTGAAAAGATGGCCAAAAAGCCAGCAAGTACCTTGGAGGAACTTGCAGGGAGAGTTAAAACGCATATTGACCTTGAGAGGCACAGGGCAAGCAAGAAGGCCAAAATCCAGGCAGCTAAGGAAGATAATCAAAGGCCAAACAAAGGAAAGCCACCCCAGGCACCGCAGCAAGCAAGGCAACAAGAGTGGCGTCCCCCACAGAATACAAGGCAGCAGGAATGGCGTCCGCCACAGCAAAGAAACCAAATGGGTGAACCCTTAAAGGCTAGAGAAATCAATGTCATTAAGTTCATCCCACTGAACGCCACTCCAGCCACCGTACTCAGAGAGATGCGGAACCAAAAGCTATGGTCACCCCCTGCAAGGTGGAGAGCCCCAATGGTAGGAAATCACAAGGATAGATGGTGTGATAACCACGAGGCTTATGGTCACGACACAAATGAATGCTTTAGCTTAAAGCTAAGCATAAACAACATCGTCCAGAGGGGAGAGCTGAAGCAGTTCGTAGACCATGGGGGCAATAGCATGCAGCTAGGGCCACCACAGAAAGACAAGGGCAAGGAAAAGGTAGACTATAACCCTCCACCCAACAAAAGAGGAGTCATCAATATGATACATGGAGGAGCAGCATCAGGTGGCCCAACTGCTAATGCAAGGGAAGTCTATGCATCCAAGCTAAGCTCAGTGCCAAGGTGGAGGAAAAGACCAACAGAAGGAGAAGAAGTGAAGATAGAGTTCTCGGAGAAGGACAAGAGCCACATCGTCTTTCCACACGATGATGCTCTAGTTATTACTTTAGATATTGATAATTTTGATGTAAAGAGAATTTTGGTGGATGGGGGCAGCTCAGCTGACCTCCTAAGCCTGAGAGTGTTGGAAGAGATAGGGAAAACCAAAGGAGACATCAATCCGGTCAACTTCCCTCTAGTTGGCTTCTCAGGGGCAACAAGCTACCCCCTGGGGATGATAACATTGCCAGTGACCATGGGCCAAGGATGGACCCAGCTGAAGGTAAATGTCAATTTCTTGGTGGTTGAGAGCCTGGGAGCCTACAATGGGATCCTAGGAAGGACAACCATAAATCCATATGAAATAGTGCCATCCACTGTTCACCAGAAGCTGAAGTACATCACGGAGAACGGAGTGGGAGAGGTCCTGGGTGATCAACGTACTGCAAGACAATGCTATGTCAATTCAATGAGACAAGGATCACACAGGACAGACACAGTGGCTGTGGTCATGGCAGGAGCCAACCAGGATAAAAGAAAGAGGGGAGGGAGACAAAGGCAAGGAAGGAGGAAGAGTGGAGTGACACTCCGCCTGAGCAGGCAGTTTTTTCAAACAGTGCCTACAGGGAGATACAGGGGCAAGGCTGTGAAGGTGACATCCATACCTTGGCAGCCAGACACCATAATAGGGAGCAGGACAAGGGATTCCATCCTAAGAGGCTTTCGCTACATAGATGATATTAAGCAAATGCCGCAGGAGTCTATATCAAGTTATTTCCAGAGATTCTTTCATTATGGTGCCAACATGGGCATCACAAGGGGAGAAGCAGTCAGAGCATTCATCAGAAACATGCATCCAAGCTCATTCGAGGCCTATGGAGGGCTCTATGAGATAGTAATGACGAGCACAATGAGAGAGCTCAAGACAAGGCTGGATAGGGCGTTTGAACAAGAAGTGGAACAGTTGGATGAAGTTCCAGAGAAAGGAAGAGAAGCAGACACATTGGGAGGAGGTGTCAATTTCACATTCACACCCCTCACACTCAGCATAGAAGAAATCTTCCACAAGCGCCTCAAGCAAGAGCTGCCAGCATGCAGGGAGGAAGGCAAGGCCTTCCTTGGTAAGGATGCACAGGGTTGGTGTGAGTACCATGGGACCTGGGGGCATCAAACCAACAACTGCATGGTGTTGAAGGTGGAAGTGGAAGAAATGATCTATAATGGAAGCTTCAAGGAGTACGTGGCAACAGACACAGTGGCCACCCCATATCCTTAGTTTCATATCTAGCATTTCGCATGTTTTAGCTTTACAAGCTTTTCAAAAAAAACTCTTGAGAAGGAGAACTCACGAAGTTACTCCAACTCTACAACTATCTTTCATTTCCTACAAAGGATGTCTTGGTGCACCAAGGCATCCCGAGTGTACAAAAACATGAATGCTCCTAAGAGAGTAGTAGTTATTCAAAAGTATTTACCAGTGAATGTGATGTTACAATCACCAAGTTATCCTTACACAGATATGACTTCAAGTCAACAACCTTCGACGCCCCCAAGAGCGTATCTTGAGAGTAGTCTTCGTACTACGACTTTCGACGCCCCCAAGAGCGTATCTTGAGAGTAGTCTTCGTACTACGACATTCGACGCCCCCAAGAGCGTATCTTGAGAGTAGTGTTCATACTACGACCTTCGACGCACCAAGAGCGTATCTTGAGAGTGGTTTCCAAAAACTACGAACTTCGACGCCCCCAAGAGCGTATCTTGAGAGTAGTGTTCATACTACGACCTTCGACGCACCAAGAGCGTATCTTGAGAGTGGTTTCCAAAAACTACGAACTTCGACGCCCCCAAGAGCGTATCTTGAGAGTAGTTATTACACTACGACTTCGACGCACCAAGAGCGTATCTTGAGAGTGGTTTCCAAAAAACTACGAATTCGACGCCCCCAGGAGCGTATCTTGAGGTGGATTTGCAACCCACCAGATTCGACGCCCCCAAGAGCGTATCTTGAGGTAGAAAAAACACTACCAGTTCGACGCCCCCAAGAGCGTATCTTGAGGTAGATTTCAAACTACCAGTTCGACGCCCACCAAGAGCGTATCTTTGGTCTAACCTGAGCCCTCCGGGAGCCTATCCTGTGAAACGTTAAGTGCCGTCCGAGAGCCTGTCTCGTGAACAGTTTGACACCCGTCAAGAAGGTATGGTATTGGTGGACTAACCTGTGCCCTCCGGGAGCCTATCCTGTGAAACGTTAAGTGCCGTCCGAGAGCCTGTCTCGTGAACAGTTTGACACCCGTCAAGAAGGTATGGTATTGGTGGACTAACCTGTGCCCTCCGGGAGCCTATCCTGCGAAACGTTAAGTGCCGTCCGAGAGCCTGTCTCGTGAACAGATTTCGACGCCCACCAAGAGCGTATCTTTGGTCTAACAGTACAACGTATACCGTGTAAGGGGTATCAGAAGAGATAATCATACCATGTTTGAAAGGATACCATGTTTGAAAGGATACCATGCTCAGAAGGATACCATACTCAGAAGGGTAACATGAGAAAGAAATTTCTAAGTAAAGTAATGTGAAGAACAAGTAATGTTTTTTCTTTATGAAATGGCAGGTAAGACATGAAGGAAAACACGAGAGAAGGATAAGTAAAGGAAACACACCAAGTAAAGAGTTCATACCCAAAGAGCCATACACAAGGCATAGGGAGCCATCATGAGAAGAGATATATACAAAAGCATGAGAAGCACTAATGTAAAGGCAAACGAACCACGCAGTCAACAACATAATGCGGCAAAGGAAAGTAACAACAAACACCATCACAATCCGAAAGGACACTCAACCCATGCAAGGGGAGAAGGAGTGTAATTATATACAAGGATAGTATGAGATAAACAAGTCAGTCAGAAGCCTCGGGGGAGTCACCCTCACCACCTGAACCTGAACCTCCAGCGGAAATAGATGAGGAAGAGGAATCTGAGGTACCAATCTCCACAGGTGTAGCATCCACCTGGGCTGGGGCAGCCTCGTCTGCGACAGCAGCCTGACCCACCAGAACAGTCGCGTAGCCAGCGGCATATGGCCCAAAGTCACCAAGGTCACCAAACGGGAACTGAGGATCAATCCGATATATATGATCAACCAGATACTCACCGAACTGGTTCATCTCCTGAGTGAGACGCGTGCTATAATCGGCGGTGAAGGCAGAGGAGGCTTTATACTCAGATACTGCGACAGCCCTCTCCTCCGCCCGACACTTAGTCTCCAACCTCCGCAGCTCCTCAGAATGGACAGATGCGGCAACCTCAGCTTCCCGGCGCAAACTGCCCACAGTGGTCTCAAGCAAGGACACCTGGTCCTGGAGCTCCTGCAGCCTCAAATCAGATATACGCGCCTTCTCGGCAGCAGTGGCGACCTCAGCCTTGAGAGAAACCTGGCTGTCTTCAAGGGTCTTCCTCTCGTCAGATAACTCGAGTACGAGCGAGGACATGTTCACCATGTCAGATATGCCCTAACAATTCAAACAAGGGATGAATAACCGAAAGATAGACATTATGAAAGAAATAAGAGGAAAGCAAAGAACAACTTACAGGTGCATAACGAGAAAGTACCCCTTGAACAAAGCGCCGAGTCTCCCCAGGAGACTTGGGTGGAGCAACACGATCCCCAGGGGGAACGGCACCGCGGAGTACGCGGACGCCAACCTCAGGAGTCCGCAGAGAGGAGGAGCTATCGAGGTGGAACTCCTTCAGACCAGCGAAGGGAGTCCACTCAGACCCAATAACATCTTCATCAGTCAGCCGTGAGAAATCCTTCCGACTTAAAGTCGGAGGCCCACCTACACAAGCAAAGCAAGTCAAAGGATAGTATAAACATAGAAGAATCAGTAATAAGGTAGAGATCATACCTGAGGACCGTGCCCTCGGCTGGGGGGCAGGGGAACCACCACCAGCAGGTCCCTTCCCTTTGTCAGCTAGGGAAGGTACCTCTTCGACCACCATCTCCTTATCACGAGATAGGGTCGGAGGACGAGCAGTAGGCGAAGCAGGATCCACAGCCTTCTTCCTCTTAGCAGCCGAGGCCCCGGCCTCAGAATCAGATCGCCGCGGCTTGGACTTGGAAGGTCCAGAATCTCTGCCAACGGAGACGACCCTCTCAGTCACCAAGGGGGAGTGCACTAGCAAGATAAGAAAAACAAGATAAGGAAAACATAAGTTATATCATAAAGAAGCAAATAGGAGAAAGCATACCAGAGGCCCCAGCCTTCTTCCCAGGCAGGGGGGATTTCTTCAAAGCAGAACTAGAAGGAGCCTTCCTCTTGCTCAGGTCAACAGGGGCTCCCTGCATGTTATAGGTTTTTCCATGAAACCAACCTACAAAGGAAGAGCAGAAGGTAAATAAAGATGGAAAGACCAAGTGACATACCGAACCCCCGGAGTCAGGAGTCAGACTGATCCCGGCCTCGTAAAGATCCGTCTCAGTTATTAAAGACACGGGGCAGTAAGACCGGGTCCTGTTGCTCTCGTGAATGATCTTCATAGTCTTCAAATCATCCGAAGAGAACTCTCCAAAGGCAGGCCAACCATCGGACCGATCCTCATTCAGGACCGACCAAGTGACGTATCGGTCCGTAATGAAGAAGTAGTGCTTAGCCCAGTGACTGGCCGAATTGTCAATCTGGGTCACAAAACGGAGGGAGGTATCCCACTCAACTCCACTCAACCCGAAATCAGAGAATCGGGGATCTTTGAAGGTCGGATGGCGAGTTACGAAACTCGCAAACCCCACCCTCGTCCGGTACTGGAACCGATAGAAACATCGGAATAAAACGAGAGAGTACTTCCAGGAGTACCAATGGCACAATACCCGGAAGCCCACCCAGACGCGGAGGGCACTGGGGGCAAGGTTCACAGGAGAAATCCTGAAGAACCTGCTCAACTCTATAAGCTCGTCACAGTAAGGTAGCCTCAGCCCGAATCGGATCTGAGAGGGGTACACGGCGACCTTCCCTATAGGAGGCTCCGTCGCCGTCCCGCGAGTATTCCCCAAGGAGGGGAGAAAAGGATACAAAGGCTCATCTAGGGGACTGATATCTCCTAGGGTGACATGTTCGTTGTAATCGGACCTAGTGATATGGTTCTCTGACAGAATAGCAAGACCTAAGGCAAAGATAACAAGAAACCCCAAAGCACGAATCAAATTTCGACTAATACCCCAAGGAAAGTCACGATACTAAGCTAGCAATAGGAAAGGAAGCAACGCGACTGAAAAGGAAGAGAAAGAGGAACTCACTCATCCTTCGGAGAATACGGCGCCTCTGAAGAGTCTGCGTACGTGGACACCACCAAGAGTATAGTACCTGCCACGACACGACAAATATCAAGATAAGAGAAATTTCTGAGGAACCGGAAATACCCCGACACTCAACCAACGACAACAACCGAGTCAAATAATTTTATCCAAGCCTAAGGACGGGTTTTGGGAAAAAATTACTTTTATACCCTCCAACAAAGATTAACACACCAACGGCGGCACGACATCAAATTCAAGACCGGGATAGCCCAATCGGACAAGAAACCATATCCGGACAACCGACAAACATTTTTCCCCAAAATCCACAATTACCAACGGCTATCTACGGCAATCCCACATTTAATCAAATTTCGGCAATCAAACATCGGCAATCAAACATCGGCAATCAAACATCGGCAATCAAACATCGGCAATCAAATATCAACGATTCAAAAATCGACATTTGGTACGGCAACGAAAAAGAAAAGAGCGGACCTTCGGAAAACCCGACCCGATGTGGTAAACGGGTCCGGATTTCGAATTTGAAGACGCCCGAAAATCAGTCCCTCGCCGGAATTGGAGCCCCGCCGTCGCCGGAGATGATTCCGTCCACCCCGCCGTCACCGGAGAGCCCTGCACGTCGCGTCCTCCTTTGTCGTCGATCACCGCCGATGGACCAGCTGCCGTCCCCGCTGGCAGCGACTTCGCCGTCGCCGGGCCGTCCCTCCGCGTCGCTGGTGGCTGGAGCTGTCGTCCTGGCCGGCTGCCGCCTCTGTCCGACGCCGGGGTCCTTTTTTCCTGGCCGGTCGGAATTTCTGGTTCACCACTAAAAATTCTGGCCGGTCCTCCTCCTTGGGGGTGCTCTCAAACTTGCCTTGCTCTCCAAGGGTGAGTGGAAAAAGAAAGATGGTGGCTATGGTGGCTATGGTGGCTATTGGAGGTATTTCTCTAACTCTCCTCTTTTATGTTAAAAGGATGATAGGGTTTTTTAGGGGTTTTAATCACCACCATCCATCTAGCTTTAAGTAAAATCTAAGGGCCAAGGAAAGACCATCTTTTTTATCTCTTTCACCTATAGCTAAGTATACTCTCATACTTAGAGAATTATCAAGTTAGTTTTATTTTTGAGCATTTCATACTTAGGAAAATTTTTGGCCAAAATCAATTTTTCCTCACTTAGATGAAATCCCGGCATGAATTGGAAGTATAAATTACTTAGTTGCATTCGTATCACATCCCGGTGCAAGTTTGTATTTTTTGAGTATACACTTGTAGCAGGGATAAGTTTATCACTCCCACCTCAGACGGATGTGTGTCTAGGCACACGTCCGTGCTACTCTGACGTTTACAATTCCTCTATCTCAGTAGACAGGGGGGCAGGGTCAGAGGCACACATCTAAGGGTAAGCAGACATTCATACAAAGAAGGTAAAATCCCGGTTTCAAATTGCGCGTGTCATACCATCCTAAAATAGAGTCAATCAAGGGTTAGGCCATTGGTTGACTCGGGGGGCATGTGATGGATATACGCCCAATTTGAACCCGTTGACTCCCGAACCGTTGTATTTTTATCGTCCCATTTATGATTGCAAATCGAAACTTCAACCCGGACACTTCGCGAGAACACCAACGGCTCGGACGGGGCCGAAGCGCCCGTCCGACAACGAAGGACTCACCTAGGTGAGGTCGGGTGGCCACACCCGACCTCCCCTAGGGGAGATCGGGTCAGCCAACCCGATCTCCCCTAGGGGAGATCGGGTGGACCAACCCGATCTCTCCTAGGAGAGATCGGGTCAGCCGACCCGATCTCTCCTAGGAGAGATCGGGTCGGCCAACCCGATCTCTCCTAGGAGAGATCGGGTTGGCCAACCCGATCTCTCCTAGGAGAGATCGGGTCGGCTGACCCGATCCCTCCTAGGAGGGATGGGGTTGGCCAACCCCACCCTCCCTAGGAGGGGTTGGGTGCCCTCACCCAACCCCTACCCTTGGGGGTCGGATTCCTCCCCCCCCCAAGGGTCCCGACACCCCTCTCAGACGCTCATGCTCGGTCCAGTCTGCCTACCTCCTCCGAATCCTAAGGTCTTAATTATATACTTAAAGGTTAATTAATTGTGTTTAGAGGTTAACGATGTCATTAAGCCACCTTAATGACACCGTTGCCTATAAATACCCCACCTTCACAACTCATTTGGACATCTTGGCCATTTGAACAATTTAGCTCTGACATCTCTCTAGCTTTATCTCTCTAGAAATATAGTTCTGACTTAGGCATCGGAGAGGGTTCACCAGGCACCACCCCCCCCTCCTCCGTGTCTGGTATTGCCCCTTTTGCAGGGCAAAGGGAGAGAAGAAGAGAAGGAACCAAGGGAAGAAGGAACGGAAGAAGGACATAGGAAAAGACAAGGCGACTTGAGAAGGCCGGATCACACACACCCCCCTATAAGGAGTGGGATTAAAGCCGACACCCCGTTGACTGAGATCCCATAACTTAACAACACCCACAACTTATAAGCGACTTGGAGATGCGGAAAGGCAGATATCAGCTAACACTTTTAGTGGAGAACATTGAAAGAAGTTCTACACTCGAAGGGAAAAAGGAATATCCACTTCCATTATCTAATTTATTATTACCAATAGGAGATCTACGGAATCCATTTAAACTTTCCAATCTGTAAGAAATGATAATAGCACTAAATGAACAAAATGCTTTTCAGGGCACAAGAGGAAAAAAGAAAGGCACCATCACTCACAAAGAGGAGGCGTCATCTACAACAGAAAAGGGGAAGATAAAAAAGACAACTCTGAAATATGATAAGGCGATCGACAACCCTTACATATGGAAAGAGGAAGATCTATATGGACAACCCTTACAACCGAAAATGGGAAGATCCAAAAGGCCAACCCTGACATATGATAAAGCGATCGACAATCTTTACATATGAACATGGGAAGATCTATAAGGACAACCATTACAACCGAAAATGGACATAAGACCCACAGGGCCACCCTTACAACCAAAGAATGGGAAGATCCAAAAGGACAACCCTGACATATGATAAAGCGATCGACAACCTTTACATATGAAGGGGAAGATCTATAAGGACAATCGTTACAACCGAAAAGGGACATAAGACCCAGAGGGCCACCCTTACAACCGAAAATGGGAAGATCCAAAAGGACAACCCTGACATATGACAAAACGATCGAAAACCTTTACATATGAACAGGGGAAGATCTATAAGGACAACCATTATAACCGAAAAGGGACATAAGACCCATAGGGCCACCCTTCCAACCGAAAATGGGAAGATCCAAAAGGAAAACCCTGACATTTGATAAAGCGATCGACAACCTTAACATAAGAACATGGGAAGATCTATAAGGTCAACCATTAAAGCCGAAAAGGGACATAAGACCCATAGAGCCATCCTTCCAACCGAAAAGGGGAAGATCCAAAAAGACAACTCTGAAATATGATAAGGCGATCGACAACCCTTACATATGGAAAGAGGAAGATCTATAAGGACAACCCTTACAACCGAAAAGAGATATAAGACCCACAGAGCCACCCTTCCAACATGATATGAGATATAAGTCCCCCAATTAAAGGGCAACTCATCAAACGAGATATAGAATGTAAGTACTCCAACAGGTGGCTATCATATCCATATATCAAAGGAGGATACCACCCTCCTATACATCAACCATGGCTATCATGTCCATATATCGAAGGAGGATACCATCCTCCTATACATCAACAATGGCTATCATGTCCATATATTAAAGGAGGATACCATCCTCCTATACATCAACAATGGCTATAGTGTCCATATATCAGAGGAGGATACTGTTAGACCTCTGAAGGTATAACATATCGGGAAACACTGATTTGGTTATGATAGACGTGCTTCCCAAGTCCAACAAGCGATTGGCGGACGAAAAGATGGAATCGTATTAACGTGCATTTGTTTTCGTGAATGATTTGTGATAAATTAGGGGTGAAGACAATGAATGGGGTTTGATGTTTCAAGTAAGGATGTCCCAATGAAGTGATGGAAGTGTGTGTGCCTTAGTCCGTGCTCGAACAGGTGCTTGGTAAGTGTTGGATCACGGTTGGAACTCCGGTACGTTCTTGACGGAAGTCTGAACTCCTTTGCTCCAAGTAATCCTGCAAGAAGGGGATAGACCGGGCGGTGACCCAGAATCCCTCTCCGATGCTTAAATGAGTATCTCGACGTAGGCTAGCAAGTATCAGTATGTAAGTATGATTGTATCAATCCTGAGGTAACTCCTTCCTTTATGTAGGGGAGGGGTCACCTCAGTTACCTGTTGAGATAACTGCCACATTCCGTTTATCTCGACCAGTAGCCCACGTTCCATCTTTTCAGGCCACTTCCCCACTATGTTGATAGTGGGCGTGTTTCTCGGCCTCGTTCTCTGGTGGCAAGTCCCGACGGATGTCGGGGACTCCAGACTTATCTCCTTTGGTCACCGCACGGGGCCCCTCGTCAACGGGACAGGGCCAGTCTTCTCAGGGATTTAATATCAGGGCCTACTCAAAGGCATATCCGGGGCCTACTCAAAGGCATATCATCGGGAGCGTTCAGCTCGTATGTCGTAACCCATCAGGTCGGTCCTATCGTATTGGTCTTCTAATCCTCTTTTAGGGCCCAGTGGGCCTAATTCATCGTTTAGTCGTCGTTAATGGGCCTAACGGCTATATCGAAACCCATCAGTAAGTGTCGCACCAAATGCATTCATAGTGCATCAACGGTACCTCGCGCAATGAGTTGTCTAGTGTCCATAGTGAAGTGGAGGATGAAGAATGCGTGTCCAAGGATGGGGAGTTCGTGTGTGTGTGATAAATATGAAATCTTGGAGTGCAAGAAACGTTCTTGATGGCTGCCCCAAGACAAAAGGAGAGCCTAGTGACTAAGGACTAGTGTCCTTGTGTGGGCAATTGAAGGAAAACCGCCCCAAACCGACTTAGGAGCTTTCTTGAACGCCAAGTTACTCTCCTTAGCCGTCCTAATATGAAGTCATAACCCCCAAGCAAGATCAAATCCGCCCAAGATAGCCCAAGCTGTGCAGATCCATTCCTATGCTTAAAATATATCTCCAAGAGGTATATATTGTGATATAGATATATATGTTTGGTTAAATTGTATGATAAGGATATATATATGATATAAATATAAATCCTAAGCTAAATATAGCTATATTTATGGGAGAACAGATATAGGAAAAGATATGGCTGAATATATATATCTACTTGATAGGATTTAGATGTAGATAGATATCTATATCTAGGAGGGATTTGTGGCAGCCCTTAGAGTATAAAAGGAGCTGCTCCCTGCGATTTTGAGCATGCTAAGACACCTTAGATTAAGTGATAAATTCTTGAGAATTGGGTGAGTGACTTGGGAGTGCAAATCTGTGAGTGATTGTGATATCGCAAAGCTGCGAGAGTGATTGTGAGAGTCGTCTTTGTAAACCGGGCGTCTCAGCCTTTATCTATCAATAAAGGCAAGTGTTACTGCAAGTTCTATTGTGTTTTCTGGTTCTTCTTCTTTGTCCCTTGGATATTATTGTGTTCGCTGCAATCTTTGTGGAGTTGATATTCGTGATTAGCCGTTGGAAGCGTTACTAGTCGCGTTCGTGTTCTGTTTTGGCTGGTGGTTTGAGGTGCAATCACGCCAGCAGGGATCCATACTTAGACGAAAAATCTAGGCATATTTTGACCCCTGTCACAGATACCATCCCCCTACATATCAACAATGGCTATCATGTCCATATATCAAAGGAGGATACCATCCCCCTATACATCAACAATGGCTATCATGTCCACATAACAAAGGAGAATACCATCCCCCTATACATCAACAATGGCTATCATGTCCATATATCAAAGGAGGATACCATCCCCCTATACATCAACAATGGCAATCATGTCCATATATCAAAGGAGGATACCATCCCCCTACATATCAACAATGGCTATCATGCCCATATATCAAAGGAGGATGCCATCCCCCTTATACATCGACAATGGCTATCATGTCCATATATCTCAAAGGAGGGTACCATACCCATATACAATTACCATAAAAACATCCTCTCTACCAACAACCGCAAGGTCGGAGGTCGAAGAGACAAACTAAGACCATTGCTTAACTCAAGGGACAAAGTGGGATACGCGCCCAATTAAGCAACAGACACCCTCCAGCCCACACCACAAGCAAGTAAGGAAACTTCAAGGAAGTAGCAATCAAACACAAGGAGACCGTCAACCATAGAAAACCAGGGAAACAAAGAACATAGCAAAAAGTACCCCAGGAAGAGAAGCAACAACACGTTAGGTACTATTAACCCCGCCATGACGCACTATGCTAAGCTATCAACGCCAACCTACTTAGGAGTACGTTCCAAAATGCACAAAGATCAATGCTTACTACGGGGGCAAAGACACGGGCATGGATGATACTACTTGCTAAAGGAAAGACTATGGCGGATAAACAAACATCACAAGAACCCCTAAGGGGGAGATAAGAAAAATCATCCTGACACCACCCAAGGTAGTCGGGGGAGGGACCAAACACCTACAATAAGCTATGCATCAACCAGTGGCATGGAAGGAACAACCTTATATACAAGCTACCAAGCGTAGCCAATACAAAGAGTATCCCTCTACATACAACAACGTGTCCACTACGGGGCACGCATATATGAGCTACCAAGTGTAGTCAACACGAGGAGTATCCCTCTACGTACAACAACATAACCACTGACGGGTTCCGCTAGAACCGTTAGGCCCTTTAACGGTGAGGAAACGACGAACAGGCCCACTGGGCCCTAAGATAGAGGTCGAGTAGACCAAGGCAAAGGGTCCCGACGTAGGGAGTCCCGATGATGAAAGGTCCCGACAGAGTCGGTCCCGATGGGTGAGCTGAAAGCTCCCGATGAGAAGCCGTTAAGTAGGCCCCGATGACGAATCCCTGAGAACGATTGGCCATGTCACGATGACGAGGGGCCCCGAGCGGTGACATAATGAGACAACTCTAGAGTCCCCGATGTTAGTCGGGACTTGCTATCAGAGGTTGAGGCCAAGATACGCGGGGTGTGGCCGAGATACGCGGAGCGTAGTTAAGATACGCGGAGCGTGGCCGAGATACGCGGGGCGTGGCCGAGATAAGCGAGATCATGGCCTAGATAGGCGGGATCGTGCACGAGATACACGGGATACAGGCTAACCACCCCAACGGTTCACCAGGTAACTGAGGTACCTCTCCGCCTATAAAAGGGCAGAGGTCACCTCAGGTCATTTACATTGTGATATACACTTTGAGATTACTACTTGCCAGACCATACGAGATACTCATTTAAGCATCGAAGAGGGATTCTGGGTCACCGCCCGGTCTATCCCCTCTTTGCAGGACCACGTGGAGCAAAGGAGCTAGGATCGCCGTCAAGGACCGTACCGGAGTTCCACCATGATCCAACATTGGCGCCGTTTGTGGGAACGTAACAAAAAGCTGATATGCCTTCTACTCGTTCAATGGTGGCTGGCAAGCAAAGAAAACAAGGACAATCTGGTGGTTCCCGTCATCCTGTTGCGACGACTCTGAACTCACCACCGGAGCATGAGGAGAACCAGAACCTTCCCGCTGCTGAGCCCTCCCAGACAGGGGGGCATAATGAAGGTCCCGAAGATGTTGCTGCTCAGCACCAAGGGAATAGGGAGCAGGAGGCTCCCCCAGGTGCGGACCTGACGAGGGCTGTGGCAGAAGCCATGCCGATGTTTTTGGCAGCCGTGGAGGCTCTCTTGGACCGAAGAGAAGCTGCGAGGAGGCAAGAGGAGATGCCCCCGTTAGAAGAAGCACCCCTACCAACAGAGGTTCAGAACGTGCGGGAGGCTCAGCCCCGAAGCCAGGGCAGGAATGGGGAGTCCGTTCAGCCAGAGAGATTCGTGGTTGATGGGCCAGGACCAGTGCAGCACAGGACCATTCCCCTTAATGGTCCCATCACCCCCGATCAGGTGGTGAAGATCATGAACATCTGCATGGGAGAGCAGAAGCCGCTGGTGTCGGAGCTGAGGGATCGATCTACTCATCCCTTCGTTCCTCGACTCATTGATACCCTCGCCCCGCCAGGGTTGGGTATCCCCACGATAAAGGAGTATGACGGTGAGGGAGATCCGGTTCGTCATGTCTAGAAGCACCTCATGGCGTGTCTCGGCAGAGCCCCGAATGAAGATATTGTGTGTATGCTGTTCCCGAACACACTTGGCGAGAGAGCCCTGACCTGGTTCTTTAGTGTGCCCCCAGGCTGCATCACTTGTTGGGCAGATATGCACGACCGGTTCATTCAGCAATACCAGGGTCGTAGACGTTTGCTGAAGAGTGTGAGGTCCCTAACCCATGTGGTACAGAGGCCCGACGAATCGCTGGCGCACTATTACCAGCGGTACACTGCCAGTGTGGCGGAAATTGATGAGGAGATTTCGGAGGGTGAAACCATCCGTACCTTCAGCCCCCTACGGTTCCGACCTGATGCACAGCGTGGCTGAGAAGGCTGTGTGGAATATGGAGGCATTACAGAAGAGGGTGAAGCGGCAAATCGATGTCCAGGAGTCGAAGATAGCCGCTGGAGAGCTTGAGCCCCCGAAGTCGAATAAGGGGTAACAGTCGGTTAAACCATTGGACGATCGTAAGTCGAAGGATAAATCCGAGGGCAGTCGGAATCGAGGTCGCCCTGATCGGAGGGATGATAGGCGTTCCATCGAAGAAGGACAAGCGGTATGACCATGACATTCCTCTCAACTGCTCCATGGCGGAGGTGCTGACAGTCATGGAACGACAGGGTATTTCCAGTACCCCCCGAAGAAAGAGGGAGAATTCTTTGGATCCCGTACAGATCGCTATTGTCGATTCCATCGCGCAAACAGCCACGGCACCAATCATTGTCGGGAGCTGAAGAAGGAGATTGAAAAGCTGATCCAAAAGGGGAAGCTTAAAGAGTTTGTAGGGGAGAAACGGTGCCGATCCCGCTCTCGGTCCCGATCGCGGTCCCGTTCCCGATCCCACGATCGGTCCCCAAAGAAGAAGAGATCCGACCCAGAGTCGTCTGGTGCCCGCAAGGAGAGACGGGGCACTATCAATGTGATTCACGGAGGATTCGCGGCTGGAGGTGATACCTCGTCCTCTCGGGAGGTTTACGCCTCTAGAATCCCTACTGCTGTGGTGCTGGGTAAGATGTCCCGATCCTGGACCCTGAAGGAAGAAATGGTGATCTCCTTTTCATCGGAGGATCTAGTAGGCGTGGAGACTCCACATGATGACGCCTTGGTCGTGACCTTGGATGTGAACGGGTACGAGATGAAGCGGATTCTGATCGATGGAGGGAGTTCCTCCGATATTCTATTCATGGATGCGCTGGAGGCCATGGGAAAACGAAGAAGGATCTAAAGGAGGCGAACTTCCCGATGGTCGGATTCTCTGGCTCTACCTCTTATCCGCTAGGAGTGATCACCTTACCAGTAGAGTTTGGTAGCGGATGGAAATCAGAGAGGAGGAACGTAGAGTTTGTGGTAGTGGAACCCGCGGGGACCTACAACGTGATCATCAGAAGAACCACAATCAACCCCCTGATGGCAGTTGCCTCGACTGTTCACCAGAATATGAAGTTCCCAACTGACCACGGAGTCGGAGAGGTCAAGGGCGACCAGGTGGCTTCCAGAACATGTTATGTCAACGCCACCCGAAGGAGGAGACGGGAGGCCATGACTATCCTCCAGACAGATACTGATCCCAGAGAGGAGTTTGGGCGTCCCGCCCCCGTGGAAGATCTAAAAGAAGTCGAGATTGACGGACCTCAGAGGAAGGTCAAAATCGGGTCCGCTTTGACCGAAAAGACAGCCCGAGAGTTGATCGATTTGCTGAAAAAGTTCAAGGAGTTGTTTGCCTGGTCCCCTAGCGACATGCCAGGAATCAGCCCCGATGTGATCGTACACGAGCTGAAGACAGATCCCGCGATCAAACCCATTACGCAGAAAAGGTGTCCGATGGGCACAGATAAGAAGATCGCGATCCAGCAGGAGGTGGGCAGGTTGCTCGATGCAAGGTTTATCAAAGAGCTCCAATTCCAGACTTGGGTTGCTAATCCAGTACTGGTAAAGAAGACCAATGGGAAGTGGCGGATGTGTGTTGACTTCCGCGATCTGAATAAAGCTTGCCCGAAGGACTCTTAAACCCGACGAAATGCACCTTCGGAGTCCACTCAGGGAAATTTCTGGGCTTTATGGTGAGCCAAAGAGGAATTGAGGTGAATCCCAAGAAGCTGAGGGCGATTGAGGAGATGCATTCTCCGATAAACCATCGGGAGGTGCAAGTGCTGAATGGCCGACTGGCTGCAATGAATCGCTTCCTGTCCAAAGCAAGCGACCGATCAATGCCATTTTTTGAAGTCCTGAGGGCCAACAAGAAGTTTGAGTGGACCGCCAAGTGTGAAGAGGCGTTCCAGGCACTCAAGCAGCACCTCCGCACCCTCCCGCCGTTAGCGAAACCGGTTCCAGGCGAGCGCCGCGAGCCGCTCTATCTTTATTTGGCTGTTTCTGAATTTGCCATTAGCTCTGTATTAGTGAAGGTTGTCGAGGGTAATCAAGTCCCCGTCTATTATGTAAGCAAGGCGTTTGCCAAGTCTGAATTGAATTATCCTGCCGTTGAGAAGTATCTCTTTGCGCTGATTATAACTGCTCGGAAGCTGAGGCCTTATTTCCATGCACACGAGGTTACTGTGCTGACGAACCAGCCTCTGAAGAATTTTTTGAACCGACCGGATGCATCGGGGAATTTGTGAAGTGGGCAGTCGAGCTTAGTGAGTTTCGCATACACTTTGCTCCGAGAACGGCTATTAAGGGCCAAGCATTGGCGGATTTCATAGCAGAATCTACAGCCCCCGATCTAGAAGAAGCGGGCCCTGTAGAGGGGGCAACCATGGAGGTCCCGACAGAAGAGCAACCAGAGAAGGCAGAGCAATCAGAACAGCTAAACGAGGAAAATACCTGGGAGATGTACACGGTTGGCTCCTCAAGTTCAGACGGATCAGGAGCAGGCTTTGTGTTGATACCACCAGGCCAAGGCGAGCCGCTCTGATATGCCTTGACTTTAGTGTTTAAAGCCACGAACAACGAAGCGGAGTATGAGGCTCTTATCACGGGCCTGAAAATTGCCAGAGGTACGGGAGTCGCTCACTTGAAAGTAAAGTGTGACGCGGCCCTGATCGTAAACCAGGTTCAAGGGCGATACGAAGCGAAGAGCCCGATAATGAAGAAGTACCTGCGCGAGGTACAAGCCTTGAAGGAGAGCTTTAAAAGCTTCGACATCGTGGCGATCCCGAGAGAGGAAAACGTGGAGGCAGACGCCTTGAGCAAATTTGCCCTGGGGTACCCTTGGAGGAAAATCGGAAGGTACATTTCTTGGAGAAGGTGATCTTATCGACCACCGACCCGACACAGGTGTGTGCCATTGAAGCAAGATTGGAGGAGGAGCCCACTTGGATGACCCCGATAGTCGCGTACCTGACTACGGGGGCAGTCCCCGATGATAAAGTAGTAGCTGACAAGATACGTCGGATCGCGGCTAATTACTTGATGCTGGACAATCAGCTATACAAGAAGGGCTGGTTCTCGACTCCGTACTTGAAGTGTGTGGCAGAGCCCGACACAAATCGAATACTGAAGGAGGTGCATGAAGGGGTCGCGGCTTGTCATGAAGGGGCTCGATCCATTATGAGGAAAGTGCTGAACTTAGGCTATTATTGGCCTACGATGAACAAGGAGGCAACAGCGTTGGTCTGATCCCGTGACGCGTGCCAGAGGTACACCCCGAGTATTGTGGCTCCGGCTGCTAATCTGAAATCCATCAAGAGCGCTTGGCCCTTCGCGCAGTGGGGCATCGACTTGGTGGGACCTCTTCCACAAGCACAAGGTCAATGTAAGTATTTACTTGTAGCTATCGATTATTTTTCGAAATGGATAGAAGCAAAGGCATTGGCCAGAACGACAGGGAACCAGATCGTCAAGTTCCTCCAGACCCATATTGTGTCCAGATACGGGATTCCTAAGGTGGTGATCAGCGACAATGGTCCACCGTTTAACGGGTCTGAGGTGAAGGAGTATTTGGAAGAGTTGAATATCGAGCATCGGACAGCTTCTGTACGCCATGCTCAGACTAATGGCCAGGTGGAATCAGCCAACAAAATCATGATGGATGGCCTGAAGAAAAGAGTCTATGCCTTGAAGTGCAAATGGCTGAATGAGCTGGAAAATGTGCTTTGGGCCGTTAGAACGACGCCCAAACGAGCAACTGGGGAGACTCCTTTTGGCCTTGTTTATGGCACGGAGGCTGTTGCTCCCGTGGAGGTGGCCGTAGCATCACATCGGATGAGATATTACGAGCCTCTGACGAACGATGAAATGAGACGTCTGGACTTGGACTTACTCGAAGAGAAGAGGCGGGAAGCCGACGAAGTCCAGGCTCGAATGCGTTTAGCGACGGCCATGTATTACAATCGGCGAGTTAAGTCCCGACAATTCTTCGTCGGGGAGCTGGTTTTGCGTCACAACGAGTTTACCCTTTTGGATCGAATCGGCAAGATGTCACCAAAATGGGAAGGACCTTACAAGGTCGTGGGGATGCCAGCCCCGAATGCATACAAGTTGGAAGACCTCGATGGCAGAGTATTAAAGCATTCTTTTAGTGGCGAACACTTGAAGAAACACTATGCTTGATGAAAAGTCGCCTTAAGTGGTGCCCGATGAAAAGTCGCCTTAAGTGGTGCCCGATGTAAAATCGCCTTAAGTGGTGTATGTTATTTATCATTTGATTTGATGTAAATGAATTTTGTGCCATCAATAAATAAAGAGGTTGCTTCCAAACAGAGCTATTCTTAGATTTATTCTAAGCGTTATAAAATCGCCTTGAGTGGTGCACGAGAAAAGTCGCCTTGAGTGGTGCACGAGAAAAGTCGCCTTGAGTGGTGCACGAGAAAAGTCGCCTTGAGTGGTGCACGAGAAAAGTCGCCTTGAGTGGTGCACGAGAAAAGTCACCTTGAGTGGTGCATGAGAAAATTCGCCTTAAGTGGTGCACGAGAAAAGTCGCCTTGAGTGGTGCACGAGGTCAAGTCGTCTTAAGTGATGCATGATTCTTAGATTTACTCTAAGTGTTGTTAGAAGTCGTCTTAAGTGATGCACGAGATTAAGCCGCCTTAGGTGGTGCGCGATGGTAAGTCACCTTAAGTAGATGCAAGTTGGTAAGTCGTCTTAAGTGATGCGTTATTCTTGGATTTATTCTGAGTATTGAAAGTCGCCTTAAGTGGTGCATGATGACAAGTCGCCTTAAGTGGTGCAAGTTAGTAAATCGTCCTAAGTGATGTACAAGAATATCTTAAGTGTCGAGGTTTCGAATTAAGAAAGTATAGTAAATCCACTGGGAGAACTGCAATGAAAGAATCGGAACCCAGAGAGTCTGATATTAATGGGGCTCGAAAGCCCGATGATTACAAAAGGAGGAGAATACAAAGATTCTAGCGATAAGCAGTTAGGCCTAATCCTTGTTAACGGCATCAACGGGAACAGGGTCCGCAAGGTCTGTGGCAGAAGGCTCCACAGGGTCAGCCGTTGGAAGATTGGCTATTGGGGTCATGGGATCGAGGAGTTTCCGATGAAGAAGTAGCTCCTCTTCACTCTGAACTTGTGGTATGCATTTCCGGCCTTGAGCATCGGCTTCTCTGGTGGAAATGATACATCCTTCCCTGAGAGCTGCATCATAAGCAGTGCTGAAAATTTCATTCAGAACATAGTCGAAGTTGAAAGGCTTCCTTCCCTCGAAACCAGATCCATTGTTTGAAATCAGCCATTGAAAGAGACGTTAGGTTTTTCCGGAAAATTACAATCAAACTAAGCAAAGATGAAGACGAACAATAGAGAATAAACCCTTACCTGACATGATAATTGGAGGCTGGAAGAATGAACTGGACATTGCCAGAAAGATAGCCGAAGAAACACTAAGGTCTCAAGAGTTGCAGAAAGCTTTCGAAAACTTGTAGATGATAAGAGGAAACTGTACCCTGGGTGAGGCTTTTATAGGCGAAGAGGACAATCGAAGGGGCGCTTTAATCTGAACCGTCGAAGTTGAAGCGTTCTAATCTGGACCGTTGAGATGAAACGTGCGGAATGGCAGCAGGTGCAATGACGAAATAGTCTGAAAAGCACTTTTCAGAAAAAGCAGACACAGAGAATCAGGCACGGGTACTGATGACGTCACTTCATTGGATGACTGGGGAACCGAAGAGGCCTCTCGGATTTGGCAGACATCCACAAGACATTGAGGAAACATGAACGTGAAGACTCACACTGGATGACTATGACAAGGGAAAGATCCCCGACTTCGATGTGGGGAGATCGGGAGTTGAAAGACACGACGAACTGAAAGTCCCTCATGTCTTGGGGGCAAATGATGGGTTCCGCTATAACCGTTAGACCCTTTAACGGTGAGGAAACGATGAACAGGCCCACTGGGCCCTAAAATAGAGGTCGAGAAGACCAAGGCGAAGGGTCCCGACGTAGGGAGTCCCGATGATGAAAGGTCCTGACAGAGTCGGTCCCGATGGGTGAGCTGAAAGCTCCCAATGAGAAGCCTTTAAGTAGGCCCCGATGACGAATCCCTGAGAACGATTGGCCCTGTCACGATGACGAGGGGCCCCGAGCGGTGACATAACGAGACAACTCTGGAGTCCCCGATGTTAGTCGGGACTTGCTATCAGAGGTTGAGGCCAAGATACGCGGGGCGTGGCCGAGATACGCGGAGCGTAGTTAAGATACGCGGAGCGTGGCCGAGATACGCGAGGCGTGGCCGAGATAAGCGAGATCATGGCCTAGATAGGCGGGATCGTGCACGAGATACACGGGATACAGGCTAACCACCCCAACGGTTCACCAGGTAACTGAGGTACCTCTCCGCCTATAAAAGGGCAGAGGTCACATCAGGCCAGACCATACGAGATACTCATTTAAGCATCGGAGAGGGATTCTAGGTCACCGCCCGGTCTATCCCCTCTTTGCAGGACCACGTGGAGCAAAGGAGCTAGGATCGCCGTCAAGGACCGTACCGGAGTTCCACCGTGATCCAACAACCACTATGGGGGCACGCATACATGGGCTGCCAAACGTAGTCAGTTCAAGGGTTAACCCCGCGCGTCCGAAATGCCAAACACCTCCACTCGTCTGAAGCATGCCCGCTACGGGGGCAACCATATACATACAACTCTATATGCACAGGCCACAGAACATGAGTAACACATGGGCCAAGCCCCCTCTTATGGAGGTGCAAGATATGCATACCGTGGAAGTAACCTCAACAGTGAGCCACGAAGGCAAAATCACCGTCCGGGGGGGGGGGGGGGGGGGCCTAGACCAAATCACAAGAATATCTACAAGGGACAAGGTCCCTTAACCTACACAAATGGAGTAACGCTCCAAGATATATGAAGGGAACAACCTTCTACCTACATTTATAAAACTCATTCATACAAAGGGTAAGAGGAGGAATTTTAACCACTTTCACCTCCATCTATATAGAGTGAATTGCAGGATAAGGTTAAAGGACCATGCCTAGACTCCGACAAACGGGGAGAAAAACGCCATGCCCATTGGAGGCCAAAACTAAAAGATCATACCTGCATTCTTCCAAACGGAGCGCAACACCGCTTCCAAAGCACCCTATCGGCTCCAAGAGACCAAAAAGGAAGGTTCCTCCAATAAGGACACGGTCCTAAGGCTAAGTGAAATGGGACTAAGGCCCATTTTTCATACTTATAATCATTTACATCATCCATATACATACTTGTACTAACACCCACGTTCATGTCGGCTAACGCTCACATGTTGTATGAACGTCCTTCCAACAGGGGATCACGTATAGCTTCTCTTATATAGAGTTGTGCCAAGAGCTTCTACAAGAAGCTACAATGAAACAGAGATTCAAATGAAGGGACAGAGTTCTAAGGCTAAGTAAAATGAGGCCAAGGCTCGTAACTCTTACCCTTATCAAATATCTATACATAGCATAAATTTGCTTAAATCAGCAATGGCGTTTGGTGTAGCCAGCTTCCTTGAACAGGGGCCAGAGAAAATTAAAACAATCCTCGAGCACTCAACGAAGGCCGGGACCGTCTTAAATCTTCTTCAAACACGGGGCAAGGAAAATTACGACGTTCCTCGAGCACTCGATAAAGGCCGGGATCTTCACGAAGGTACATTTCGCAACTCGCTTGGGCGATATTCCGCTAAAAATAGAGTTAAGAATAGGTGAAACCATTCCTTGACTCGGGGGAAAATGGTGGATATGCGCCCAAGCTATCGCTAATTGGACCCGATGAATGGGCCATAGCGGAAAATAATCTGAAACTTGGAACAAGGACACCTGGGCCCATCACATAGGCCCGAAAAACACCTAGAGTGGCGAAATTCACTCGGGAAGACCCCGGATGGAAATACCACCCGGGGGGCGAACCAAGAAAGGGACCCTTGCTTGGTTCACCCGAGCAAGGAGGACCTTGCTTGGGTGACCCGAGCGGGACCTTGGGGATACCCGTCCAGGTATCCCCGCTCCGTCCGGACTAATCCCTCTGTCCGGACCCCCACCCCCGGGCGATATTTCACCCGGGGCTCGCCCTTGGAGGCAACTCCCACGCACTTAAACACATTATGCTCAGCTACGATCGGACCGAGATCAAATGCACCTTATTTACGGTCAAGACCAACTTATATTACAAACCTGCCAAAACCGGATCAGGAAACCACTGGAACCAGGGCGATCCGATAGGAACTTTATAAATAGAGACCTCCTCTCCTCATCTGAAACCAATCTTGCAATCTCTTACTCAAGCTCTTCCTTCTCTCTACTTTATCTCTCTAAGAGAATATACTCATTTAAGCATCGGAGAGGGCACACCGAGCACCACCCCCCCCTTAGTCTCGATATTCCCCTTTTGCAGGTATCCCACAGAGAAGGAAAGGCGGAGGTCCGAAGCAACAAGGCACTCAGGACACCGTATGTAAAAAGTGGACTTACCAGGAGCCCCCTCCCGGGCGCCCATTTACAAGTATACGAGAAGAAGAAGCCCACGAGGCAGGAATACTAGAAGGAGAAGTCCGATAAGAAGAAGAGAACGGAAGGAGAAGCCCACGAAAGACACTCGTGTGTAAACAAAACCAACGAAGGACACTCGTGTGCAAACAAGACCCAAATCCCAATTGACATGAGAGGCCCAAAATTGGGCCTCCCTATACTATACATGGTTGGCTGAATTATGGGTGGGGTAAAGTGGACTTTTGTCCACTTTACTTCTTCTATATATATGGGAAGTTAGGGGTTTTATTAGGTTTAATCACAATTCCCTTTAAGTGGTGATTTGAGAGAAACCCTCCCCCCAAATACACCATAGTTCGACCGAACCTACTACCTCACTAAGGTTGTGCCAATTTGCCTTCGAGCAAACACTCCGGAGATATGTCCCTTGCCAAAAATCGATCAGAGGCTTTGCTGAAAAGAATATACCACGTGGGCTTCCTTCACAAGAACCCCTACAGGTGCCGACCGGAGGATCATGAACTCCCTCCTGCAAAGATGTTGGGACTACTGTTGAGGTATGTCCGAATCTTCCGCTGCGTAATTTCGATTACTAGAATTTATCATGATTTAGTTTCCGTAGTGATTACTCCCCGTAATCTAACAGTGGCAGAGCATGTATTAGGAATTCATGATTTTGATAAATTGGTGTTCTTGATTTTTAAAAAGGGACCGAAAATTTTAGGAAATTTGTATTGGATTACGGGGACGTAATACTAGGAAACACTAAAACTTGTATGCGCTAGTAATCTAAATTACGCAGCGGAAGAATTCGCACATACCTCAATGTTTAATCCTTTGCCCAAGATGTTGTGGAGAGTGTTCATGATCCACCGATCGGGACCTCGTGCAAGTTCCTAAAGTAAGTCCCACGAAGTATGGCTCCACAGCAAATCCTCTAATCAGTTCTTCGGCGGGGACAGATCCTCGGATAGATTGCTCGAAAGCAATTTGGCACACCCTTGGTGAAGGAGTGGTTCGACCGAAACTTTAACTAATGGAGTGAAGGAATTCACTCCAATTTACTCTTGAGAAGAGTTGTGAGAATTTCTTAGGAAAATCTCAAGACACCACTATATATAGGAGGAATGGAGTGGACAAAAGTCCACTCCATTCCATGTGGTATTCCTTGTTTTGGCCGGCCACCTATAGTGTAGGAGGCCCAATTTTGGGCCTCTCATGTCATTAGGGATTTGGATCTGGCCCAATTACCCTAATGTGACATTTACCTAATTGACTTAGGTAATGTATACACATATTAACGGGCTACCACTTACGGCGCCCGTACACCTTATGCTAACAGCTCCCACTCGCCGGAATGGGAGTATAAGGGCGGCCCAAAGTTGAACAGCAGAATAATTGAGCATGAAGTCCTCTGCAACCTCTTTATCCAAGGCTGCCAATATCACCTTACAAGCCTTTTTATCTCCCAAGCCTATGTTCCCTGTTCGGGGAACTAGGTTGTTGTCCGGCGGTACCAACATCTTTTCCCTTATAGCCATGATACAACCGTGTGCATCGCATGCTATAAGTCGTTCTCTTACCATTTCACTCCACGCCTCGTAATCCATACCATCCAGATTGCACGGTTTATAAAAGCGTATCGACCCAGCCATGAAGACTAACACATTGATAATCATGCATAATCAGGAAGACAATAACATTTTGAGAAAGAATTGCAAACACCGGATTATCTATAAAGATGGAATACGACAAATAGTGATCCATCAGTCATCTAGACCAAACCGACCGCCAGTAAACCGAGGGAAGGGGGTCCGTGAAAGGGTTCACACTACCGTCGTGTTCAATCAAATAGATCAGTCTTTTGAAAACGGTTATTATATTGCAAATTACTGGAATGGGAATTTTTGAAAAGGGTTAAGAACACAATAGGGGCCTGAATGTTTGCCCATGTTGCCCAGAGAAGTCTGAATTGAAAAATGTTGCTATTAAGGGTCTAAATTATCATGTTTGTTGTTTTTCGGTTTTCCATCCAAATTTTCTGTTAAATGTAACGGAACCACATGAAATGACAGAATTACCCTTTTGCAATCATTATAAAATTTATCAGTGTAATTAATGAAATGTGAAATGTCTAAAATTATGCCCTTAAAGCCACCACGGCTCCGGCCACCGCCACCCGGCGACCACCACCCCGACTCCGGCAACCGCCACCCGGATCCGGCTACCACCACACAGCTCCGGCGACCACCAGCACAGCTCCGATTCGGAGCTACAGGCTTTGGAGCTCCGCTTCAGGCCAATCGGGGCCGGTAGCTCCGATTTGGGCCCAATCGGAGTCGTGATGGCGGTCTCCGGAGTTGGGTGGTGGTCGCCGGAGCTGGGGTGGTGGTCGCCGGAGCCGGGTGGTAGTTGCCGGAGTCGGGGTGGTGGTCGCAAGAGTCGTGGTGGCTTAAAGGGCATTTTCGTCTTTATAGGTCTAGCATGTGAGGGACACACTTTGGTCGGAGGGCATTTTCGGGTTTTCAGTTTATTTTCGGTCACATGCCAAGCATGTGACCACTTTCCGTCATTTTTAACAGAAAAAATAGGCGGAGACCTCTCATATAAACATAACTCAAAATTCAGGCACTTAATAATATCATTTTAATATTCAGGCAACATGGGCAAACATTCAGGCCCCTATTGTGTTCTTAACCCTTTTGAAAATATGTATACCCGATCTTGGCTTTCCCAAGGCCCTTTTGTATTTTGAAAAATTCCGACAACTTTACGCATGCATATATAATTCTACTACACTTAGCAAATTATCACATTATGCCATAAAAATCGACCAAACCAAACATCATGCATACGTGTCTAATGTTCCGAGGAACTCATGCTAGCATACATAATACTACGCAAAGTAAATTATCATATGCTTCATCATCCTAAACATTCTAGCATACGTGTCAAAACATGAAACTTCCACAAACATGCATAATTGGCGACTGGATTTTCGTTTTAAACACTTTTTAAATATTAGGGGCTAATTTGCAATTCATGCTTACAATCAAACATGCGAATTTCTTAGACATGGATTCTAGGCAATTCCAACCATCACATCATGTCTAACCTATTGCACAAACCATATATTTAAATCCCAGAACTCAATGCTCGCAATATAATATCCAGCTAGCTTGACATAGTCAAGTCGACAGTTCTAATTATATCAAATATATGTTGCAGAAAGTAAACAATTGCTATTCAGCCCTCTAATTTTAATCCAGTCCCTAAAACATGCATTTCCGAGATCCATCCCCATAATCGTAACTAGGCATTAGGGTTTTAACCGAAAATGTGTAAAAACACAAACCCTAAGAGCATTGTTTAGGTTAATTTTAAAGTTCGAAAACATTTTTGGATTTTAAATTTGACATCCTATCTTATTGAACATTTTAAAATTTCCAAAATTTTAAAAGTTGGTTCGGTCCAATTTAAAATCCGGTTCGTGTCGGTCCGATTTTAAAAATCCGATTTGGTATGAAACGGTTCAATAAAACAATATTTTGGTTTGGTTCATCACTCTAAACCAGTTCGGTTTTGGTTCTCTTAGTTACCTAGGTCCAACCCTACCTATCTAGGTCAGTCCGATTAAGAAAATTCGGATTGGTTTAAATCGCTCCGTTAATGCAAATTGGATTGGCTCATAAACCCTAGTGGGTTCGGCCAAAATACTTCTCTTGGGCTAAATAGAAGTTTAAAATCCATTAAAAACCTAACTTAGCCCACAATAAATATTAATTATGTAAAATAATTTCCAATATTGCTAATATATATATATATATATATGTATAAAATTCGGCACATGCATTATTAATATATATATATATATATAAATATTGTCATGATCCTATCTTTAAGATGTAAATCAATCAATAATATATATATATAATTTTCGGCCACATATATATACATATATGTATATATATACTTATTGTCAAATATATATCTAGGGATAAAATATATAGACAATATATTTTCTTAATCTTTATATCAATATATCAATATATCTTTATCCCTATCTTTAACTAAACATATTGATAGTTTATATATTTTACTATATATTGTGAATCTTTTCCTTATCTTTCCAATTTATAGATATATTGTTTCCTTTAATAAAAATAAAATATGGTAACAAGTATATCTACATGCTAGGCCGGCCGAATTTTCTTACTTGCACCCCAAGAAATTAAAATCTTTACCTAACAATTTACCTAGGGTTATAGGCCATAACACCAAAACTTGGAAAAATTGTCAAATTTTAAGATCAAACACTATTATGATCATGAATCCAAAAAGTGTTCTTGATAAAACTCATCGTGTTCCTGAAGATTATGAACATCAAACTTAAATTTAAACATAAATTTCAACTTTGATCTTTAAAAACATGTAAAATCCAAAATTTTAAGTTTTAAAAGATAAAAAACATAAATTTGTGTCAAAATTTTCGGATTCTTGTTGAAAAATTCGGTGTTCATGAATAAAAACCAAGAACATCAGTTTATCAAAATTTTAAAAACTCCTAACACAGGCTCTGATACCACTGTTGGATTACGGGGACGTAATACTAGGAAACACTAAAACGTGTATGTGCTAGTAATCTAAATTACGCAGCGGAAGAATTCGCACATACCTCAATGATGAATCCTTGGCCCAAGATGTTGTCGAGGGAGTTCACGATCCACCGATCGGGACCTCGTGCAAGTTCCTAGAAGGAAGTCCCACGAAGTATAGCTCCACAGCAAATCCTCTTAACAGTTCTTCAGCGGGGACTGATCCTCGGATAGATTGCTCGAAAGCAATTTGGCACACCCTTGGTGAATGAGTGGTTCGGCCGAAACTTTAACTAATGGAGTGAAGGAATTCACTCCAATTTAATCTTGAGAAGAGTTGTGAGAATTTCTTAGGAAAATCTCAAGACACCACTATATATAGGAGGAATGGAGTGGACAAAAGTCCACTCCATTCCATGTGGTATTCCTTGTTTCGGCCAACCACCTATAGTGTATAAGGGAGGCCCAATTTTGGGCCTCTCATGTCATTAGGATTTGGGTCTGGCTGAATTACCCTAATGTGATATTTACCCAATTGACTTAGGTAACGTATACACATATTAACGGGCTACCATTTACGGCGCACGTACACCTTATGCTAACAATTTGATGTTCATGATCTTCAAGAAAAATGTAATATTTATCAAAATAAAACATTGGATTGTAGATCTTATTAAAATTTGATTTTAAATTTGACCATTTGTTCCCAAATTAGTGTTTTTGGCCGAAACCCTAAGTAAATTACAAGGTAAAAATTTTAATTTCTTAGGCACTGTTGGATCACGGTTGGAACTCCGGTACGATCTTGACGGAAGTCTGAAAACCTTTGCTCCAAGTAATCCTGCAAGAAGGGGATAGACCGGGCGGTGACCCAGAATCCCTCTCTGATGCTTAAATGAGTATCTCGATGTAAACTGGCAAGTATCAGTATGTAAGTATGAACGTATCAATCCTGAGGTAACTCCTTCCTTTATATAGGGGAGGGGTCACCTCAGTTACCTGTTGAGATAACTGCCACGTTCCGTTTATCTCGGCCAGTAGCCCACGTTCCGTCTTTTCAGGCCACTTCCCCACTATGTTGATAGTGGGCGTGTTGCTCGGCCTCATCCTCTGGTGGCAAGTCCCGACGGATGTCGGGGACTCCAGAGTTATCTCTTTTGGTCACCGCTCGGGGCCCCTCGTCATCGGGACAGGGCCAGCTTCTCAAGGATTCGATATCGAGGCCTACTCAAAGGCATATCATCGGGGCTTACTCAAAGGCATATCATCGGGGCCTACCTAAAGGCATATCATCGGGGCCTACTTAAAGGCATGTCATCGGGGCCTACTTAAAGGCATAGGATCGGGAGCGTTCAGCTCGTATGTCGGGACCGGCTTTGTCGGGTCCTCTCGTATTAGTCTTCTAAGCCTCTTTTGGGGCCCAGTGATCCTACTTCGCCGTTTAGTCGTCGTCAATGGGCCTAACTACTATATCGAAACCCATCATTTGCCCCCAAGACATGAGGGACTTATAGTTCGTCGTGTCTTCCAACTCCGGACCTTTCGATATTTCGAAGATAACAACCGAATCCGAAAAGATTTCTCAATTACTCAACTATTAAATGCGATGGGTGACGAAGTGACGGCTTGAGTGCCCGTGCCTGCTTTTCTGAAAAAGCGTTTTATAGTCGTTTTGTCCCTAGTGTTTCGACGATTCAGGTTGAGGCGTTTCATCTTCAACGGTCCAGATCGCAACGTCTCTTTGCCTATCCTCTCTCCTATAAAAACCCAAATCTTGGCACTATTCAGTTCTTCTCTACCGTTTCATTCTCTGTGTTTTCAAAAGCTCAAGCTCTCCTTTCCTTTCTGATCAACACTCCGATGACCAGGACCTCCGACCATCAAGATCATCATTTCTTCTCCGATTCAACATGTCTGGTAAGATTTCCTCCTTCGATTCCGAAGAAAATTGTTAGCATAGTTTTTCCTTTTGAGGAAATCATCTGTGCCTTTTCTTGCCATGATTACTTTCCAGACGGTGAGTCCAGTTCCGGAGGGAGGAAACCCTTCAAGTTCGACTATGCTTGTAATGAGATTTCAGACACCGCCTATGACGCAGCTCTCCGGGAGGGGTGTATTACTTCGACCTGGGAGCCTCGCTTCCCTTTTCCTTGGCCTCGCGTCCCGGGTGACTCTGCGGTCACTCGTCCCCGGGAATGGGAGGTATTTGTCTCCACCGGGCAAATATCGGTAGGGATTCGCTTCCCCTTCTATGGTGACATGGTCGAGATGTGTAAATATTACAAAACACATCTGACTACCTTCTCCCCCCATGCCATCCGCGTGTGGAATGCCTTCCGCGTCCTTTGCCTCCGCCAACAATGGCCCTATAGCCTCCGACTCTTCCGGGCCTTCTATGGACTGAAGTGCAATGACGTCGGGGTCTGTGCCTTCTACCCGCGGATGCCTAAGTGGAGCAAGGCGCAGCTCTCCCGATGTAGCTGGACTGGTGACACATGGAAGGTTGCCAAAGGTCGGGGGCTGATTACTGACTTGGGGCCCGACAATAGCGGCAGGTAGAAGAGTTATTTCTTCATCCGGAACAGCTCCATCCCGTGGCCCCGATGGGAGGTTGAAGCGGACCCTGCTCCCGCTTTTCACACTTACTCCGAGGAGGATTTCCAGATTCTCCACTGCATCCAGCTTTACCGTTGGGGGGATTCTTTCGTTCCCCTCGATGCCAACTCCCTCGTGGAGCGGGACCTGGTTCTGGCCGGGATCCGTCTCCTCGATGTTATCTCCGGGGGTCAACTCTACGATGGCCCCTCCAACCTCGTTCCTTGGGTAATATTCTGATTGCACTTTTCGTTTTCGTCTTTGCAGCTAAGAAGGTATCATTGCTGACCAATCTCGTGCTTAAGCAGGCGGAGACCGATGTTGTCCAACGCCCCGCGAGGAAGCGGAAGTCTTCGAAGAGGGCCACCTCCTCCTCAGCACCTCCGACTTCGGAGCAGATCAAGAGGGCCCGGCTGGAGAAGATGGAGCAAATCTTCAACACCAAGACTCCCGAGTGATGGGTTTCGATATAGCCGTCAGGCCCACTAACAGCGACTAAACGGAAAAGTAGGCCCACTGGGCCCCAAAAGAGACTCAGAAGACCAAAACGAATGGTCCCGACAAGGTCGGTCCCGACATACGAGCTGAACGCTCCCGATGATATGCCTTTAAGTAGTCCCCGATGATATGCCTTTAAGTAGGCTCCGATGATACGCCTTTAAGTAGGCCCCGATGATACGCCTTTAAGTAGGCCCCGATGATACTCCTTTAAGCAGGCCCTGTCCCGATGACGAGGGGCCCCGAGCGGTGACCAAAAGAGATGACTCTGGAGTCCCCGACATCCGTCGGGACTTGCCACCAGAGAACGAGGCCGAGAAACACGCCCACTATCAACATAATGGGGAAGTGGCCTGAAAAGACGGAACGTGGGCTAGAGGGCCGAGATTAACGGAACGTGGTAGTTATCTCACAGGTAACTGAGGTGACCCCTCCCCTATATAAAGGAAGGATTTACCTCAGGATCATTACGTTGAACATTTACATACTGATACTTGCCAATTTATCGAGATACTCATTTAAGCATCGGAGAGGGATTCTGGGTCACCGCCCGGTCTATCCCCTTCTTGCAGAATCACTTGGAATGAAGGAGTTCGGATTTCCGTCAAGAACGTACCGGAGTTCCAACCGTGATCCAACATTGGCGCCGTCTATGGGAAACAAAGCAAAAAGCAAAAATGGCTTCTACCTGTTTGATGGCTGGCAAGTAAAAGAAGAGACGAGGACAATCCGGTGGTTCTCGTCACCCTGCTGAAACTCTGAATTCAGGGCCACATGAAAGCATTGTTGATCAGAATGATCCTCCCCCGGCTGTTTATCAAACAAGGGGGCATCATGAGAATCGTGAAGATTCCATTCGAAACTCATCAGAGAACCGGGAAGAGATCCCAAGGAGGGATCAGGATGCACCTGCAAAGCCGGACCGGGCAAAGGCTGTGATGGATGCCATGCCGGTATTTTTGGAAGCTATGGAGGCTCTCCTAGACCGAAGGGAGGCCGCCAAGAAGAAGGAGGAGGAGTTGCCTCCACCTCCGCCGATGGAGAAGCGGGATTGGCAGGAGGCCCAACCTGGGCACCAGGACAAGGGCAAGGAGCCTGCCCTATCAGAGCAATTCGTGGTCGATGGGCCTGGACCTGTGCAGCATAGGACCATTCCTCTCAATGGCCCTATCACTCCCGACCAGGTGGTGAAGATTGTGAACATTTGCATGGGGGACCAGAAGAAGATGATGACGGAGCTGAGGAATCGATCCACTCATCCCTTCGTCCCCCGATTAGTGAAAACCACTGCCCTGACGGGACTGGGATAATTAAGGAGTATGATGGCGAGGGAGATCCCGTTCGTCATGTCCAGAAGCATGTCATGGCTTGTCTAGGCAGAGCCCCGAATGATGATATCGTGTGCGTTTTGTTCCCAAGCACGCTCGGTGAAAGGGCCCTGACGTGTTTCTTCAGCCTTCCCCCAGGGTGCATCTCTAGCTGGACCCAGATGCAAGATCGATTCATCCAGCAATACCAGGGCCGTCGGAGTCTTCTGAAAAGCGCGAGGTTCCTGGCTGAGGTGGTACAGAGGCCCGACGAAACACTGGCGCATTACTACCTGAGGTACACTGCCAGCGTGGCCGAGACTGATGAGGAAATGACGGAGGGAGAGACCATCCGTACCTTCATTCGGAACCTGACTGAACCGTATGGTTCCGACCTGATGCACAGCGTGGCTGAGAAGGCTGTGTGGAACATGGAAGCGCTGCAGAAGAGAGTGAAGCAGCAAATCGACGTCCAGGAGTCGAAGATAGCTGCCGGAGACCTCGATCCTCGGAAATCAAACAGGGGGAAGCATTCGTTCAAATTTGGACGACCGCAGAAGGAAAGATAAACCCGAAAGCAGTCGGGGTTGAGGTCGTCCCGATCGGAGGGAAGACAAGTGTTCCTCGAAGCCGGACAAGCGGGAGGACCACTACACTCCTCTCATTTGTTCCATGGGTGCGGTGTTAGCAGTGATGGACCGACAGGGTATCGCCAGGTATCCCCCGAAAAAAGATGGAGAGTCCATGGGAGCCCGCACTGATCGTTATTGTCGCTTTCACCGTGCCAACGGTCACGATACTAACCATTGTCGGGAGTTGAAGAAAGAGATTGAGAAGCTGATACAAAAGGGGAAGCTCAAGGAATTTGTGGCTGGACAGCGGGGCCGATCCCGTTCCCGGTCAAGATCGCGGTCCCGTTCCCGATCCCGTGGTCGAACCCCGAAGAAAGATAAACCCGAGTCTTCCAATGCCCGCAAGGAGAAGCGGGGAACCATTAATGTGATTCACGAAGGACTTGCTGCGGGAGGAGATACTACGGCAGCTCGGGAGGTCTATGCTTCTCGGATTCCCATTGCTGTGGTACTGGGCAAGAGGGCCCAAAATTGGACTCTGAAAGAAGAAATGGTGATTCCCTTCTCAGCGGAGGACCTGATAGGCGTGGAGACCCCGCACGATGATGCTTTGGTCGTGACCCTGAACGTGGATGGGTACGAGATGAAGCGAATCCTGATTGACGGAGGGAGGTCCTCCGATATTCTGTTCATGGATGCACTGGAGGCCATGGGAAAAACCAGGAAGGACTTAAAACCCGCAGACTTCCCGATGGTCGGATTTTCTGGCTCCACTTCTTACCCGGTGGGGATGATTACATTACCAGTTGAGTTCGGTAGTGGCTGGAAGTCAGAGAAGACGAACGTGGAATTCGTGGTGGTCGAGTCCGCGGGGACATATAATGCAATTATCGGGAGGACTACCATCAACCCGCTGGGGACAGTTGCCTCAACTGTCCATCAGAAGCTGAAGTTCCCGACTAACCACGGAATCGGGGAGGTCCAGGGCGATCAGATAGCTTCCAGGAAGTGCTATGTCAATGCCACTCGAAGGAGGAATCGGGAGGCTATGAATGTTTTCCAGACTGACGCTGATCCCCGAGAGGAGTTTGGGCGTCCCGCCCCGATGGAAGATTTGAAGGAGGTCGAGATTGATAGACCTCAAAGAAAGGTGAAAATCGGGTCCGCTCTGTCGGAGGAGACGGCCCGAGAACTGATTGATTTGCTGAAGGAGTTCAAGGAGTTTTTTGCCTGGTCCCCGAGTGACATGCCAGGAATCATCCCCGATGTAATTACTCATGAGCTGAAGATTGACCCCGCTATCAAACCGGTCACATAGAGAAGGCGTCCGATGGGTGCCGAAAAGAAGATCGCGATCCAGCAAGAGGTGGGCAGGTTACTCGATGCTGGATTCATTAAGGAGCTCCGATTCCAGACTTGGGTCGCCACCCCAGTCCTGGTAAAGAAGAGCAATGGCAAGTGGCGAATGTGAGTCGGTTTCCGCGACCTGAACAAGGCATGCCCGAAGGATTGCTACCCGCTCCCGAGGATCGACCAGCTGGTGGATGCCACATCGGGTCATGAACTGCTGAGCTTTATGGATGCTTACTCTGGCTACAATCAGATCAAGATGTCCGAGGAGGATGCCCCTCATACTGCCTTTTATGCTGATAGTGACATCTATCATTATGATGTTATGCCCTTCGGATTGATCAACGCAGGTGCAACTTATCAGAGGATGGTGAATAAGTTGTTCGGGGATATGTTGGGGAAAACCATGGAGGCCTATACTGACGACATGTTGGTGAAGTCCCGACAGGCCGAGGATCATGTTCTTAACTTGGCCACGGCATTCGAGCGGATGAGGCTCCATCAAGTTCGCCTGAACCCGACCAAGTGCGCCTTCGGAGTGCTCTCAGGGATGTTCCTGGGCTTTATGGTGAGCCAGAGGGGAATCGAGGTGAACCCTGAGAAGCTGAGGGCAATTGAGGAGATGAAGTCCCCGACGAACCATCGGGAGGTGCAGGTGCTGAATGGCCCATTGGCCGCGATGAGTCGCTTCCTGTCCAAGGCAAGCAACCGATCCATGACATTCTTTGAAGTGCTGAGGGCCAATAAGAAGTTCGAGTGGACTGCCGAGTGCGAGGAGGCGTTCCAGGCACTGAAGCAGCACCTCCGTACCCTCCCGCCGCTGGCGAAGCCCATCCCAGGCGAGCCACTCTATCTGTATTTGGCTGTTTATGAATTCGCTGTTAGCTCTGTCTTAGTAAAAGTTGTAGAGGGTAGCCAAGTCCCCGTCTATTATGTAAGCAAGGCACTCGCCAAGTCTGAAATGAATTATCCCGCCGTTGAGAAGTATCTCTATGCGTTAGTTATTACTGCTCGGAAGCTGAGGCCTTACTTCCACGCGCATGAGATTACCGTTTTGACAAATCAGCCCTTGAAACATTTTTTAAACCGACCTGATGCGCCGGGAAGATTAGTGAAATGGGCAGTCGAGCTTAGTTAGTTCCGCATTCACTTTGCTCCGAGGACGGCTATTAAGGGCCAGGCGTTGGCGGATTTCATAGCAGAGTCTACAGCCCCCGATCTAGAAGTAGCGGGCCCTGTAGAGGGGGCAACTATGGAGGTCCCGATAAAAGAGCAGTCAGAACAGCTCGACACCAAAAATACCTGGGAGATGTACACCGATGGCTCCTCAAATTCAGAAGTATCGGGAGCAGGTTTCGTACTGATACCACTAGATGGAGGCGAGCCCCTCCGATACGCCTTGGCCTTGACATTTAGGGCCACCAACAATGAAGCTGAGTATGAGGCTCTTATCACTAGCCTCAAGATTGCTAAAGGAACGGGAGTTGGTCACTTAAAGGTGAAATGCGATGCTAGCTGATGGGTTTCGATATAGCCGTCAGGCCCATTAAAGGCGATTAAACGGCGAAGAAGGCCCATTAAGTAGGCCCCGATGATATGCCTTTAAGTAGGCCCCGATGATATGCCTTTAAGTAGGCCCCGAAATTGAATCCCTGAGAATACTGGCCCTGTCCCGATGACAAGGGGCCTCGAGCGGTGACCAAAGGAGATAACTCTGGAGTCCCCGACATCCGTCGGGACTTGCCACCAGAGAACGAGGCCGAGAAACACGCCCACTATCAACATTGTGGGGAAGTGGCCTAAAAAGACGGAACGTGGGTCTATCAACATAGTGGGGAAGTGGCCTAAAAAGACGGAACGTGGGCTATTGGCCGAGATATACGGAACGTGGCGGTTATCTCCACAGGTAACTGAGGTGACCCCTTCCCTATATAAAGGAAGGCGTTACCTCAGGATTGTGACGTCGAACATTTACATACTGATACTTGCAAGTTTTATCGAGATACTCATTTAAGCATCGGAGAGGGATTCTGGGTCACCGCCCGGTCTATCCCCTTCTTGCAGGATTACTTGGAGCGAAGGAGTTCAGATTTCCGTCAAGAACAGACCGGAGTTCCAACCGTGATCCACCATTGGCGCCGTCTGTGGGAACGAAGCAAAAAGCAAAAAAGGCTTCTACCCGTTCGATGGCTCGCAAGCAAAAGAAGAGGCAAGGACAATCAGTGGTTCCCGTCACCCTGCTGGAACTCTGAATTCAGGGCCACCGGAACACACTGTTGATCGGAATGGTCCCCCCTTGCTGTTTCTCAAACAAGGGGGCATCATGAGGATCGTGAAGATTCCATTCGAAACTCATCGGAGAGCCGGGAAGAGATCCCAAGGAGGGACCAGGATGCACCTGCAAAGCCGGACTTGGCAAAGGCTGTGATGGATGCCATGCCAGTATTTTTGGAAGCTATGGAGGCTCTCCTGGACCGAAGAGAGGCCGCTAACAAGAAGGAGGAGTAACCTCCACCTCCGCCGATGGAGAATCGGGACGGGCAGGAGGCCCAATCTGGGCACCAGGACAAGGGCAAGGAGCCTGCCCTATCAGAGCAATTCGTGGTCGATGGGCATGGACCTGTGCAGCATAGGACCATTCAGCTCAATGGCCTTATCACCCCCGACCAGGTGGTGAAGATTGTGAACATTCGCATGGGGGACCAGAAGAAGATGATGACGGAGCTGAGGGATCGATCCACTCATCCCTTCGTTCCTCGATTGGTGAACACCACTGCCCCGCCAGGGCTGGGCATCCCGACAATTAAGGAGTATGATGGCGAGGGAGATCCCGTTCGTCATGTCCAGAAGCATGTCACGGCTTGTCTAGGCAGAGCCCCGAATGATGATATCGTGTGCGTTTTGTTCCCAGGCACACTCGGAGAAAGGACCCTGACGTGGTTCTTCAGCCTTCCCCCAGGGTGCATCTCTAGCTGGACCCAGATGCATGATCGATTCATCCAGCAGTACCAGGGCCGTCGCCGTATCCTGAAAAACGCGAGGTTCCTGGCTGAGGTGGTACAGAGGCCCGACGAATCTTTGGCGCATTGCTACCAGAGGTACACTGCCAGTGTGGCCGAGACTGATGAGGAAATGACGGAGGGAGAGACCATCCGTACCTTCATTCGGAACCTGACTGAACCGTATGGTTCCGAACTGATGCACAGCGTGGCTGAGAAGACTGTGTGGAACATGGAAGCGCTGCAGATGAGAGTGAAGAAGCAAATCGACGTCCAGGAGTCGAAGATAGCTACCGGAGACCTCGATCCTCCGAAATCAAACAGGGGGAAGCATTCGTTCAAATCCTCGGACGACCGCAGAAGGAAAGATAAACCCGAAAGCAGTCGGGGTTGAGGTCGTCCCGATCGGAGGGACAAGCGTTCCTCGAAGCCGGACAAGCGGGAGGACCACTACACTCCTCTAATTTGTTCCATGGGTGCTGTGTTAGCAGTGATGGACCGACAGGGTATCGCCAGGTATCCCCCGAAAAAGTATGGAGAGTCCATGGGAGCCCGCATTGACCGTTATTGTCGATTTCACCGTGCCAACGGTCACGACACTAACCATTGTCGGGAGTTGAAGAAAGAGATTGAGAAGCTAATCCAGAAGGGGAAGCTTAAGGAATATGTGGCTGGGCAGCGGGGCCGATCCTGTTCCCGGTCCCGTTCCCGATCCCGTGGTCGATCCCCGAAGAAGGATAAACCCGAGTCTTCCAATGCCCACAAGGAGAAGCGGGAACTATTAATGTGATTCACGGAGGACTTGCTGCAGGAGGAGATACTACGGCAGCTCGGGAGGTCTATGCTTCTCGGATTCCCATTGCTGTGGTACTGGGCAAGAGGGCCCGAAATTGGACTCCGAAAGAAGAAATGGTAATTCTCTTCTCAGCGGAGGACCTGATAAGCATGGAGACCCCGCACGATGATGCTTTGGTCGTGACCCTGAACGTGGATGGGTACGAGATGAAGCGAATCCTGATTGACGGAGGGAGCTCCTCCGATATTCTGTTCATGGATGCACTGGAGGCTATGGGAAAAACCAAAAAGGACTTAAAGCCCGCAGACTTCCCGATGGTCGGATTCTCTGGCTCCACTTCTTACCCGGTGGGGATGATTACGTTACCGGTTGAATTCGGTAGTGGCTGGAAGTCGGAGAAGAGGAACGTGGAATTCGTGGTGGTCAAGTCCGCGGGGACCTACAATGCAATTATCGGGAGGACTACCATCAACCCGCTGGGGGCAGTCGCCTCAACTGTCCATCAGAAGCTGAAGTTCCCGATTGACCACGGAATCGGGGAGGTCCAGGGCCATCAGATAGCTTCCAGGAGGTGCTATGTCAATGCCACCCGAAGGAGGAATCGGGAGGCTATGAACGTTTTCCAGACTGACGGTGATCCTCGAGAGGAGTTTGGGCGTCCCGCCCCGATGGAAGATTTGGAGGTCGAGATTGATGAGCCTCAGAGGAAGGTGAAAATCGTGTCCGCCCTGACCGAGGAGACGGCCCGAGAATTGATTGATCTGTTGAAGGAGTTCAAGGAGCTGTTTGCCTTGTCCCCGAGTGACATGCCAGGAATCAGCCCCGATGTGATTACTCATGAGCTGAAGATTGATCCCGCGATCAAGCCGATTACACAGAGAAGGCGCCCGATGGGTGCCGACAAGAAGATCGCGATCCAGCAGGAGGTGGGCAGGTTGCTCGATGCTGGATTCATTAAGGAATTCCGATTACAGACCTGGGTTGCAAACCCAGTCCTGGTGAAGAAGAGCAATGGTAAGTGATGGATATACGCCCAATTTGAACTCGTTGACTCCCGAATCGTTTCATTTTGATTACCCCGTTAATGATTGTAAATCGAAACTTCAACCCGAACACTTCGCGAAAACACCAACGGTCCGGACGAGGCCGAAGCGCTCGTCTGGCCAAGTTAGACTCACCTAGGTGAGGTCGGGTGGCCACATCCGACCTCCCCTAGGGGAGATCGGGTCAGCCAACCCGATCCCCCCTAGGGGAGATCGGGTGGACCAACCCGATCTCCCCTAGGAGGGGTTGGGTGGCCTAACCCAACCCCTACCCTTGGGGGTCGGATTTTCCTTCCCCCCAAGGGCCCCGACACCATTCTTGGACACCCATACTCGGTTTATTTCCGCCAACCTTCTCCGTACCCTAAGGTCTTAATTACGTGTTTAAAGGATAATTAATTGTGTTTAAAGGTTAACGATGTCATTAAGCCACCTTAATGACATCGTTGCCTATAAATACAACACCTCCACTATTCATTTGATCATCTTGGCAAGTTGGATAATTTTGCTCTGACATCTCTCTAGCTTTATCTCTCTAAAACCGTACTGACTTAGGCATCGGAGAGGGTTCATCAGGCACCACCCCCCCCCCCTCTGTGCCTGGTATTGCCCCTCTTGCCGGGCGAGAGGAAAAGAGAAGCTACAGACGGAAGGACACAAGCTAGGACAACACAACCCGAGAGCACCAAACCCGTAACATCTCCAGTGAGGGACAAGGCTTAGGTCGACCGCCTGTTGACCCGAGACTTTGGAACCTAACACTTGGCGCCGTCTGTGGGAATCGGACAGAAAGCCTGGCAATAACGCGAGCAATGACGAACAGCATGGCGTCTAGGCACCACCGCCCACCTGGGGGAAATAGGCGAGAGAGACAGCCTATACCTCCAGCAAGGCAGCCTGACCCAGGGAAACTGCCTGTGCACCCGGAGCCTCAATTAACCCCACAGGCTCCCCAGCACAACAACCAGGAAGGAGGACCCTCACGCCCAGCTGGGGCTGAGTCCTCCACAGCCTCAACACCTTTGGCAAGGAGGCCACAGAGAGAGAGGGAGCAACAGGGAGTGCCATCCCAACACACGGTACCTCCTGAGGGATATTACTATGAGGCGCAACCCCAAGGATATCCATATGGGATGCCGACCCAAAGGAATGGCAACCGCGCCCACACAACATACACAAGGCCGGCATATACACAGGGAGCACATACAGTGACTCCAGGGCTGATGAGCGCCTTGGACGAGCTACTAGCTTACAGAGAGACCCTAAGGAATAGACAGGAAAGAGAACACCAACAGGAAAGAGAAGAGGCTCAAGAAGAGGAGCAAATCCCAACGGAAGAACATCACTCGCACCCTCAAGCAGGGCAGCGAGAAGAACAAAGAAGAAATTACCAAGAGCCACCCCAGAGGGAAGGTCGCAATTCGTGCCTCCTAGGCAACAACAGAACGCCAGGGCTTACACCCCGTTGGGGGCGGACAGACAAGCAAGACCTCCAAGGAGGCAAGAATTCTATGAAGTACCCCAGCAGGGACACCAAGGATACACCTACAGTCCGTACCAACACGGACAAGGGATCCCGGCAAGCCCAATCTATAAAACTATGGAGGCTATCCAAGAGATTACACTCCGACACCGGCGTTGATCACTCCAGAAGAGATATAGGCAATGATAACAAGGAAAATGAATGAGTCAAAGAAACATGGCTTACATTGTCTAAGTGATAAAACCAACCACCCCTTCACGAGGGAATTGGAGATGAGTAAGGTGCCGGACTCCCTGCATACAATCCAGATTGCAAAGTACAATGGCAAGGGAGACCCTCTGGAGCATATTCAACAGCATGAAGTCTCCCTATTTGGGAGAACTACTGATGAAAGATACAAGGCACTCCTATTTCCAAACACCCTATCAGGGGTGGCCTCACATTGGTTCTTTAGCCTACCTTCAGAGAGCATCCACTCATGGGAGCAGTTAAAGGCGAAATTCCTTCAGAGATATCTAGGAGAAAGGAAGCTCCTCAAAGGAACAGGCTCCATCGATGACGTGAAGCAAGAAAATGATGAGTCTTTGGCCAATTACTACACTAGGTTTAACCAAACCATAGCAGACATCCAGGGCGACATCACTGAGGGTGAGATAATACGAGCCTTCATTAGAAACCTAGGCCGCTTCGGGTCCACGCTGGCAGAAAAGATGGCCAAGAAACCAGCAAACACCTTAGAGGAGCTAGCAGGGAGAGTAAAAACTCATATAGACCTGGAGAGGCACAGAGCAAGTAAGAAAGCCAAGATTCAAGCAGCTAAGGAAGACAATGCAAAGTCGACTAGAGGAAAGCCACCTCAGGCACCTCAACACACAAGGCAGCAGGAATGGCGTCCGCCCCAGCAAAGAAATCAAATGGGCGAACCACTGAAAGCTAGGGAAATCAACGTCATCAAGTTCATCCCATTGAACGCCACCCCAGCAACTGTCCTAAAAGAGATGCGAAATCAGAAACTCTGGTCACCCCCTGCAAGGTGGAGAGCCCCAATGGTGGGGACACACAAGGACAGATGGTGTGATAACCATGAAGCATACGGGCATGACACGAACGAATGCTTCAGCCTAAAGCTAAGCATCAACAATGTCATCCAAAGGGGAGAACTAAAGCAGTTCGTAGATCATGGGGGCAACAGCATACAGTTAGGGCCATCATACAGGGACAAAGGCAAAAACAAGGTAGACTACAATCCTCCACCCAACAAGAGGGGAACCATAAACATGATACACAGAGGAGTAGCATCAGGTGGCCCAACTGCTAATGCAAGGGAGGTTTACGTATCCAAACTGAGTTCAGTGCCAAGGTGGAGGAAAAGGCCACGAGAAGGAGAGGAGATTAAAATTGAATTCTCGGAGAAGGACAAGAGCCACATTGTCTTCCCACATGACGATGCGTTAGTCATCACAATAGACATTGATAATTTTGATGTAAAGAGAATACTGGTAGATGGGGGCAGCTCGGCAGACCTCCTAAGCCTAAGGGTCCTAGAGGAAATAAGGAAAACAAAGGCAGACATCAAACCAGTCAACTTCCCTCTGGTTGGCTTCTCAGGAGCAACAAGTTACCCCCTGGGAATGATAACCCTGCCAGTGACCATGGGCCAAGGATGGACACAGTTGAAGGTGAACATTAACTTCTTGGTAGTTGAAAGCCTGGGAGCCTACAACGGGATCTTAGGAAGAACAACCATAAATCCATATGAAATCGTGCCATCTACCGTACACCAAAAATTGAAGTACATCACTGAGAATGGAGTTGGAGAAGTCCTGGGTGACCAACGCACTGCAAGGCAGTGCTACGTCAATTCCATGAGACGTGGATCACACAGGACAGACACAGTGGCAATGGTCATGGTAGGGACCGACCAAGACAACAAGAAGGTGATGAGGAGACAAAGGCAAAGAAAGATGAAGAACGGAGTTGCACTCCGCCTGAGCAAGCAATTTTTTCAAAGAATGGCTAAGAAGAGACATCTGAGCAAGGCTGTAAAGGTAACAAGCATACCTTGGCAACCAGAAAGCGCACAAGGAAAAAGAACAAGGGACTCCATAATAAGAGGCTTCCGAACATCGATGACATCAAGCAAATGCCGAGGGAACCAATGTCAAGCTACTTTGAAAGGTTCTCCAGTTATGGTGCCAACATGGATATCACAAGAAGGGAAGCCGTCAGAGCCTTCACTAGAAACATGCATCCAAACTCATTTGAAGCATATGGAGGGCTTTATGAGATGGTGATGACAAGCACAATGAGAGAGCTCAAGGAAAAGCTAGACAAGGCATTTGCAAAGGAAAGGGAGCAGCCGGAGGAAGTCCCAGAGAAAGAAAGAAAGACTGATACACTGGAAGGAGGTGTAAATTTCAAATTCACACCCCTTACAGTGAGCATAGAAGAACTTTTTCAGAAACACCTCAAGGAAGAGCTACCCACATGCAGAGAAGAGGGCAAGGCCTTCTTAGATTTATTCTAAGCGTTATAAAATCGCCTTGAGTGGTGCACGAGAAAAGTCGCCTTGAGTGGTGCACGAGAAAAGTCGCCTTGAGTGGTGCACGAGAAAAGTCGCCTTGAGTGGTGCACGAGAAAAGTCGCCTTGAGTGGTGCACGGGAAAAGTCGCCTTGAGTGGTGCACGAGAAAAGTCACCTTGAGTGGTGCATGAGAAAATTCGCCTTAAGTGGTGCACGAGAAAAGTCGCCTTGAGTGGTGCACGAGGTCAAGTCGTCTTAAGTGATGCATGATTCTTAGATTTACTCTAAGTGTTGTTAGAAGTCGTCTTAAGTGATGCACGAGATTAAGCCGCCTTAGGTGGTGCGCGATGGTAAGTCACCTTAAGTAGATGCAAGTTGGTAAGTCGTCTTAAGTGATGCGTTATTCTTGGATTTATTCTGAGTATTGAAAGTCGCCTTAAGTGGTGCATGATGACAAGTCGCCTTAAGTGGTGCAAGTTAGTAAATCGTCCTAAGTGATGTACAAGAATATCTTAAGTGTCGAGGTTTCGAATTAAGAAAGTATAGTAAATCCACTGGGAGAACTGCAATGAAAGAATCGGAACCCAGAGAGTCTGATATTAATGGGGCTCGAAAGCCCGATGATTACAAAAGGAGGAGAATACAAAGATTCTAGCGATAAGCAGTTAGGCCTAATCCTTGTTAACGGCATCAACGGGAACAGGGTCCGCAAGGTCTGTGGCAGAAGGCTCCACAGGGTCAGCCGTTGGAAGATTGGCTATTGGGGTCATGGGATCGAGGAGTTTCCGATGAAGAAGTAGCTCCTCTTCACTCTGAACTTGTGGTATGCATTTCCGGCCTTGAGCATCGGCTTCTCTGGTGGAAATGATACATCCTTCCCTGAGAGCTGCATCATAAGCAGTGCTGAAAATTTCATTCAGAACATAGTCGAAGTTGAAAGGCTTCCTTCCCTCGAAACCAGATCCATTGTTTGAAATCAGCCATTGAAAGAGACGTTAGGTTTTTCCGGAAAATTACAATCAAACTAAGCAAAGATGAAGACGAACAATAGAGAATAAACCCTTACCTGACATGATAATTGGAGGCTGGAAGAATGAACTGGACATTGCCAGAAAGATAGCCGAAGAAACACTAAGGTCTCAAGAGTTGCAGAAAGCTTTCGAAAACTTGTAGATGATAAGAGGAAACTGTACCCTGGGTGAGGCTTTTATAGGCGAAGAGGACAATCGAAGGGGCGCTTTAATCTGAACCGTCGAAGTTGAAGCGTTCTAATCTGGACCGTTGAGATGAAACGTGCGGAATGGCAGCAGGTGCAATGACGAAATAGTCTGAAAAGCACTTTTCAGAAAAAGCAGACACAGAGAATCAGGCACGGGTACTGATGACGTCACTTCATTGGATGACTGGGGAACCGAAGAGGCCTCTCGGATTTGGCAGACATCCACAAGACATTGAGGAAACATGAACGTGAAGACTCACACTGGATGACTATGACAAGGGAAAGATCCCCGACTTCGATGTGGGGAGATCGGGAGTTGAAAGACACGACGAACTGAAAGTCCCTCATGTCTTGGGGGCAAATGATGGGTTCCGCTATAACCGTTAGACCCTTTAACGGTGAGGAAACGATGAACAGGCCCACTGGGCCCTAAAATAGAGGTCGAGAAGACCAAGGCGAAGTGTCCCGACGTAGGGAGTCCCGATGATGAAAGGTCCTGACAGAGTCGGTCCCGATGGGTGAGCTGAAAGCTCCCAATGAGAAGCCTTTAAGTAGGCCCCGATGACGAATCCCTGAGAACGATTGGCCCTGTCACGATGACGAGGGGCCCCGAGCGGTGACATAACGAGACAACTCTGGAGTCCCCGATGTTAGTCGGGACTTGCTATCAGAGGTTGAGGCCAAGATACGCGGGGCGTGGCCGAGATACGCGGAGCGTAGTTAAGATACGCGGAGCGTGGCCGAGATACGCGAGGCGTGGCCGAGATAAGCGAGATCATGGCCTAGATAGGCGGGATCGTGCACGAGATACACGGGATACAGGCTAACCACCCCAACGGTTCACCAGGTAACTGAGGTACCTCTCCGCCTATAAAAGGGCAGAGGTCACATCAGGCCAGACCATACGAGATACTCATTTAAGCATCAGAGAGGGATTCTAGGTCACCGCCCGGTCTATCCCCTCTTTGCAGGACCACGTGGAGCAAAGGAGCTAGGATCGCCGTCAAGGACCGTACCGGAGTTCCACCGTGATCCAACAACCACTATGGGGGCACGCATACATGGGCTGCCAAACGTAGTCAGTTCAAGGGTTAACCCCGCGCGTCCGAAATGCCAAACACCTCCACTCGTCTGAAGCATGCCCGCTACGGGGGCAACCATATACATACAACTCTATATGCACAGGCCACAGAACATGAGTAACACATGGGCCAAGCCCCCTCTTATGGAGGTGCAAGATATGCATACCGTGGAAGTAACCTCAACAGTGAGCCACGAAGGCAAAATCACCGTCCGGGGGGGGGGGGGGGCCTAGACCAAATCACAAGAATATCTACAAGGGACAAGGTCCCTTAACCTACACAAATGGAGTAACGCTCCAAGATATATGAAGGGAACAACCTTCTACCTACATTTATAAAACTCATTCATACGAAGGGTAAGAGGAGGAATTTTAACCACTTTCACCTCCATCTATATAGAGTGAATTGCAGGATAAGGTTAAAGGACCATGCCTAGACTCCGACAAACGGGGAGAAAAACGCCATGCCCATTGGAGGCCAAAACTAAAAGATCATACCTGCATTCTTCCAAACGGAGCGCAACACCGCTTCCAAAGCACCCTATCGGCTCCAAGAGACCAAAAAGGAAGGTTCCTCCAATAAGGACACGGTCCTAAGGCTAAGTGAAATGGGACTAAGGCCCATTTTTCATACTTATAATCATTTACATCATCCATATACATACTTGTACTAACACCCACGTTCATGTCGGCTAACGCTCACATGTTGTATGAACGTCCTTCCAACAGGGGATCACGTATAGCTTCTCTTATATAGAGTTGTGCCAAGAGCTTCTACAAGAAGCTACAATGAAACAGAGATTCAAATGAAGGGACAGAGTTCTAAGGCTAAGTAAAATGAGGCCAAGGCTCGTAACTCTTACCCTTATCAAATATCTATACATAGCATAAATTTGCTTAAATCAGCAATGGCGTTTGGTGTAGCCAGCTTCCTTGAACAGGGGCCAGAGAAAATTAAAACAATCCTCGAGCACTCAACGAAGGCCGGGACCGTCTTAAATCTTCTTCAAACACGGGGCAAGGAAAATTACGACGTTCCTCGAGCACTCGATAAAGGCCGGGATCTTCACGAAGGTACATTTCGCAACTCGCTTGGGCGATATTCCGCTAAAAATAGAGTTAAGAATAGGTGAAACCATTCCTTGACTCGGGGGAAAATGGTGGATATGCGCCCAAGCTATCGCTAATTGGACCCGATGAATGGGCCATAGCGGAAAATAATCTGAAACTTGGAACAAGGACACCTGGGCCCATCACATAGGCCCGAAAAACACCTAGAGTGGCGAAATTCACTCGGGAAGACCCCGGATGGAAATACCACCCGGGGGGCGAACCAAGAAAGGGACCCTTGCTTGGTTCACCCGAGCAAGGAGGACCTTGCTTGGGTGACCCGAGCGGGACCTTGGGGATACCCGTCCAGGTATCCCCGCTCCGTCCGGACTAATCCCTCTGTCCGGACCCCCACCCCCGGGCGATATTTCACCCGGGGCTCGCCCTTGGAGGCAACTCCCACGCACTTAAACACATTATGCTCAGCTACGATCGGACCGAGATCAAATGCACCTTATTTACGGTCAAGACCAACTTATATTACAAACCTGCCAAAACCGGATCAGGAAACCACTGGAACCGGGGCGATCCGATAGGAACTCTATAAATAGAGACCTCCTCTCCTCATCTGAAACCAATCTTGCAATCTCTTACTCAAGCTCTTCCTTCTCTCTACTTTATCTCTCTAAGAGAATATACTCATTTAAGCATCGGAGAGGGCACACCGAGCACCACCCCCCCCTTAGTCTCGATATTCCCCTTTTGCAGGTATCCCACAGAGAAGGAAAGGCGGAGGTCCGAAGCAACAAGGCACTCAGGACACCGTATGTAAAAAGTGGACTTACCAGGAGCCCCCTCCCGGGCGCCCATTTACAAGTATACGAGAAGAAGAAGCCCACGAGGCAGGAATACTAGAAGGAGAAGTCCGATAAGAAGAAGAGAACGGAAGGAGAAGCCCACTAAAGACACTCGTGTGTAAACAAAACCAACGAAGGACACTCGTGTGCAAACAAGACCCAAATCCCAATTGACATGAGAGGCCCAAAATTGGGCCTCCCTATACTATACATGGTTGGCTGAATTATGGGTGGGGTAAAGTGGACTTTTGTCCACTTTACTTCTTCTATATATATGGGAAGTTAGGGGTTTTATTAGGTTTAATCACAATTCCCTTTAAGTGGTGATTTGAGAGAAACCCTCCCCCCAAATACACCATAGTTCGACCGAACCTACTACCTCACTAAGGTTGTGCCAATTTGCCTTCGAGCAAACACTCCGGAGATATGTCCCTTGCCAAAAATCGATCAGAGGCTTTGCTGAAAAGAATATACCACGTGGGCTTCCTTCACAAGAACCCCTACAGGTGCCGACCGGAGGATCATGAACTCCCTCCTGCAAAGATGTTGGGACTACTGTTGAGGTATGTCCGAATCTTCCGCTGCGTAATTTCGATTACTAGAATTTATCATGATTTAGTTTCCGTAGTGATTACTCCCCGTAATCTAACAGTGGCAGAGCATGTATTAGGAATTCATGATTTTGATAAATTGGTGTTCTTGATTTTTAAAAAGGGACCGAAAATTTTAGGAAATTTGTATTGGATTACGGGGACGTAATACTAGGAAACACTAAAACTTGTATGCGCTAGTAATCTAAATTACGCAGCGGAAGAATTCGCACATACCTCAATGTTTAATCCTTTGCCCAAGATGTTGTGGAGGGTGTTCATGATCCACCGATCGGGACCTCGTGCAAGTTCCTAAAGTAAGTCCCACGAAGTATGGCTCCACAGCAAATCCTCTAATCAGTTCTTCGGCGGGGACAGATCCTCGGATAGATTGCTCGAAAGCAATTTGGCACACCCTTGGTGAAGGAGTGGTTCGACCGAAACTTTAACTAATGGAGTGAAGGAATTCACTCCAATTTACTCTTGAGAAGAGTTGTGAGAATTTCTTAGGAAAATCTCAAGACACCACTATATATAGGAGGAATGGAGTGGACAAAAGTCCACTCCATTCCATGTGGTATTCCTTGTTTTGGCCGGCCACCTATAGTGTAGGAGGCCCAATTTTGGGCCTCTCATGTCATTAGGGATTTGGATCTGGCCCAATTACCCTAATGTGACATTTACCTAATTGACTTAGGTAATGTATACACATATTAACGGGCTACCACTTACGGCGCCCGTACACCTTATGCTAACAGCTCCCACTCGCCGGAATGGGAGTATAAGGGCGGCCCAAAGTTGAACAGCAGAATAATTGAGCATGAAGTCCTCTGCAACCTCTTTATCCAAGGCTGCCAATATCACCTTACAAGCCTTTTTATCTCCCAAGCCTATGTTCCCTGTTCGGGGAACTAGGTTGTTGTCCGGCGGTACCAACATCTTTTCCCTTATAGCCATGATACAACCGTGTGCATCGCATGCTATAAGTCGTTCTCTTACCATTTCACTCCACGCCTCGTAATCCATACCATCCAGATTGCACGGTTTATAAAAGCGTATCGACCCAGCCATGAAGACTAACACATTGATAATCATGCATAATCAGGAAGACAATAACATTTTGAGAAAGAATTGCAAACACCGGATTATCTATAAAGATGGAATACGACAAATAGTGATCCATCAGTCATCTAGACCAAACCGACCGCCAGTAAACCGAGGGAAGGGGGTCCGTGAAAGGGTTCACACTACCGTCGTGTTCAATCAAATAGATCAGTCTTTTGAAAACGGTTATTATATTGCAAATTACTGGAATGGGAATTTTTGAAAAGGGTTAAGAACACAATAGGGGCCTGAATGTTTGCCCATGTTGCCCAGAGAAGTCTGAATTGAAAAATGTTGCTATTAAGGGTCTAAATTATCATGTTTGTTGTTTTTCGGTTTTCCATCCAAATTTTCTGTTAAATGTAACGGAACCACATGAAATGACAGAATTACCCTTTTGCAATCATTATAAAATTTATCAGTGTAATTAATGAAATGTGAAATGTCTAAAATTATGCCCTTAAAGCCACCACGGCTCCGGCCACCGCCACCCGGCGACCACCACCCCGACTCCGGCAACCGCCACCCGGATCCGGCTACCACCACACAGCTCCGGCGACCACCAGCACAGCTCCGATTCGGAGCTACAGGCTTTGGAGCTCCGCTTCAGGCCAATCGGGGCCGGTAGCTCCGATTTGGGCCCAATCGGAGTCGTGATGGCGGTCTCCGGAGTTGGGTGGTGGTCGCCGGAGCTGGGGTGGTGGTCGCCGGAGCCGGGTGGTAGTTGCCGGAGTCGGGGTGGTGGTCGCAAGAGTCGTGGTGGCTTAAAGGGCATTTTCGTCTTTATAGGTCTAGCATGTGAGGGACACACTTTGGTCGGAGGGCATTTTCGGGTTTTCAGTTTATTTTCGGTCACATGCCAAGCATGTGACCACTTTCCGTCATTTTTAACAGAAAAAATAGGCGGAGACCTCTCATATAAACATAACTCAAAATTCAGGCACTTAATAATATCATTTTAATATTCAGGCAACATGGGCAAACATTCAGGCCCCTATTGTGTTCTTAACCCTTTTGAAAATATGTATACCCGATCTTGGCTTTCCCAAGGCCCTTTTGTATTTTGAAAAATTCCGACAACTTTACGCATGCATATATAATTCTACTACACTTAGCAAATTATCACATTATGCCATAAAAATCGACCAAACCAAACATCATGCATACGTGTCTAATGTTCCGAGGAACTCATGCTAGCATACATAATACTACGCAAAGTAAATTATCATATGCTTCATCATCCTAAACATTCTAGCATACGTGTCAAAACATGAAACTTCCACAAACATGCATAATTGGCGACTGGATTTTCGTTTTAAACACTTTTTAAATATTAGGGGCTAATTTGCAATTCATGCTTACAATCAAACATGCGAATTTCTTAGACATGGATTCTAGGCAATTCCAACCATCACATCATGTCTAACCTATTGCACAAACCATATATTTAAATCCCAGAACTCAATGCTCGCAATATAATATCCAGCTAGCTTGACATAGTCAAGTCGACAGTTCTAATTATATCAAATATATGTTGCAGAAAGTAAACAATTGCTATTCAGCCCTCTAATTTTAATCCAGTCCCTAAAACATGCATTTCCGAGATCCATCCCCATAATCGTAACTAGGCATTAGGGTTTTAACCGAAAATGTGTAAAAACACAAACCCTAAGAGCATTGTTTAGGTTAATTTTAAAGTTCGAAAACATTTTTGGATTTTAAATTTGACATCCTATCTTATTGAACATTTTAAAATTTCCAAAATTTTAAAAGTTGGTTCGGTCCAATTTAAAATCCGGTTCGTGTCGGTCCGATTTTAAAAATCCGATTTGGTCTGAAACGGTTCAATAAAACAATATTTTGGTTTGGTTCATCACTCTAAACCAGTTCGGTTTTGGTTCTCTTAGTTACCTAGGTCCAACCCTACCTATCTAGGTCAGTCCGATTAAGAAAATTCGGATTGGTTTAAATCGCTCCGTTAATGCAAATTGGATTGGCTCATAAACCCTAGTGGGTTCGGCCAAAATACTTCTCTTGGGCTAAATAGAAGTTTAAAATCCATTAAAAACCTAACTTAGCCCACAAGAAATATTAATTATGTAAAATAATTTCCAATATTGCTAATATATATATATATATATATGTATAAAATTCGGCACATGCATTATTAATATATATATATATATATAAATATTGTCATGATCCTATCTTTAAGATGTAAATCAATCAATAATATATATATATAATTTTCGGCCACATATATATACATATATGTATATATATACTTATTGTCAAATATATATCTAGGGATAAAATATATAGACAATATATTTTCTTAATCTTTATATCAATATATCAATATATCTTTATCCCTATCTTTAACTAAACATATTGATAGTTTATATATTTTACTATATATTGTGAATCTTTTCCTTATCTTTCCAATTTATAGATATATTGTTTCCTTTAATAAAAATAAAATATGGTAACAAGTATATCTACATGCTAGGCCGGCCGAATTTTCTTACTTGCACCCCAAGAAATTAAAATCTTTACCTAACAATTTACCTAGGGTTATAGGCCATAACACCAAAACTTGGAAAAATTGTCAAATTTTAAGATCAAACACTATTATGATCATGAATCCAAAAAGTGTTCTTGATAAAACTCATCGTGTTCCTGAAGATTATGAACATCAAACTTAAATTTAAACATAAATTTCAACTTTGATCTTTAAAAACATGTAAAATCCAAAATTTTAAGTTTTAAAAGATAAAAAACATAAATTTGTGTCAAAATTTTCGGATTCTTGTTGAAAAATTCGGTGTTCATGAATAAAAACCAAGAACATCAGTTTATCAAAATTTTAAAAACTCCTAACACAGGCTCTGATACCACTGTTGGATTACGGGGACGTAATACTAGGAAACACTAAAACGTGTATGTGCTAGTAATCTAAATTACGCAGCGGAAGAATTCGCACATACCTCAATGATGAATCCTTGGCCCAAGATGTTGTCGAGGGAGTTCACGATCCACCGATCGGGACCTCGTGCAAGTTCCTAGAAGGAAGTCCCACGAAGTATAGCTCCACAGCAAATCCTCTTAACAGTTCTTCAGCGGGGACTGATCCTCGGATAGATTGCTCGAAAGCAATTTGGCACACCCTTGGTGAATGAGTGGTTCGGCCGAAAATTTAACTAATGGAGTGAAGGAATTCACTCCAATTTAATCTTGAGAAGAGTTGTGAGAATTTCTTAGGAAAATCTCAAGACACCACTATATATAGGAGGAATGGAGTGGACAAAAGTCCACTCCATTCCATGTGGTATTCCTTGTTTCGGCCAACCACCTATAGTGTATAAGGGAGGCCCAATTTTGGGCCTCTCATGTCATTAGGATTTGGGTCTGGCCGAATTACCCTAATGTGATATTTACCCAATTGACTTAGGTAACGTATACACATATTAACGGGCTACCATTTACGGCGCACGTACACCTTATGCTAACAATTTGATGTTCATGATCTTCAAGAAAAATGTAATATTTATCAAAATAAAACATTGGATTGTAGATCTTATTAAAATTTGATTTTAAATTTGACCATTTGTTCCCAAATTAGTGTTTTTGGCCGAAACCCTAAGTAAATTACAAGGTAAAAATTTTAATTTCTTAGGCACTGTTGGATCACGGTTGGAACTCCGGTACGATCTTGACGGAAGTCTGAAAACCTTTGCTCCAAGTAATCCTGCAAGAAGGGGATAGACCGGGCGGTGACCCAGAATCCCTCTCTGATGCTTAAATGAGTATCTCGATGTAAACTGGCAAGTATCAGTATGTAAGTATGAACGTATCAATCCTGAGGTAACTCCTTCCTTTATATAGGGGAGGGGTCACCTCAGTTACCTGTTGAGATAACTGCCACGTTCCGTTTATCTCGGCCAGTAGCCCACGTTCCGTCTTTTCAGGCCACTTCCCCACTATGTTGATAGTGGGCGTGTTGCTCGGCCTCATCCTCTGGTGGCAAGTCCCGACGGATGTCGGGGACTCCAGAGTTATCTCTTTTGGTCACCGCTCGGGGCCCCTCGTCATCGGGACAGGGCCAGCTTCTCAAGGATTCGATATCGAGGCCTACTCAAAGGCATATCATCGGGGCCTACTCAAAGGCATATCATCGGGGCCTACCTAAAGGCATATCATCGGGGCCTACTTAAAGGCATGTCATCGGGGCCTACTTAAAGGCATAGGATCGGGAGCGTTCAGCTCGTATGTCGGGACCGGCTTTGTCGGGTCCTCTCGTATTAGTCTTCTAAGCCTCTTTTGGGGCCCAGTGATCCTACTTCGCCGTTTAGTCGTCGTCAATGGGCCTAACTACTATATCGAAACCCATCATTTGCCCCCAAGACATGAGGGACTTATAGTTCGTCGTGTCTTCCAACTCCGGACCTTTCGATATTTCGAAGATAACAACCGAATCCGAAAAGATTTCTCAATTACTCAACTATTAAATGCGATGGGTGACGAAGTGACGGCTTGAGTGCCCGTGCCTGCTTTTCTGAAAAAGCGCTTTATAGTCGTTTTGTCCCTAGTGTTTCGACGATTCAGGTTGAGGCGTTTCATCTTCAACGGTCCAGATCGCAACGTCTCTTTGCCTATCCTCTCTCCTATAAAAACCCAAATCTTGGCACTATTCAGTTCTTCTCTACCGTTTCATTCTCTGTGTTTTCAAAAGCTCAAGCTCTCCTTCCTTTCTGATCAACACTCCGCTGACCAGGACCTCCGACCATCAAGATCATCATTTCTTCTCCGATTCAACATGTCTGGTAAGATTTCCTCCTTCGATTCCGAAGAAAATTGTTAGCATAGTTTTTCCTTTTGAGGAAATCATCTGTGCCTTTTCTTGCCATGATTACTTTCCAGACGGTGAGTCCAGTTCCGGAGGGAGGAAACCCTTCAAGTTCGACTATGCTTGTAATGAGATTTCAGACACCGCCTATGATGCAGCTCTCCGGGAGGGGTGTATTACTTCGACCTGGGAGCCTCGCTTCCCTTTTCCTTGGCCTCGCGTCCCGGGTGACTCTGCGGTCACTCGTCCCCGGGAATGGGAGGTATTTGTCTCCACCGGGCAAATATCGGTAGGGATTCGCTTCCCCTTCTATGGTGACATGGTCGAGATGTGTAAATATTACAAAACACATCTGACTACCTTCTCCCCCCATGCCATCCGCGTGTGGAATGCCTTCCGCGTCCTTTGCCTCCGCCAACAATGGCCCTATAGCCTCCGACTCTTCCGGGCCTTCTATGGACTGAAGTGCAATGACGTCGGGGTCTGTGCCTTCTACCCGCGGATGCCTAAGTGGAGCAAGGCGCAGCTCTCCCGATGTAGCTGGACTGGTGACACATGGAAGGTTGCCAAAGGTCGGGGGCTGATTACTGACTTGGGGCCCGACAATAGCGGCAGGTAGAAGAGTTATTTCTTCATCCGGAACAGCTCCATCCCGTGGCCCCGATGGGAGGTTGAAGCGGACCCTGCTCCCGCTTTTCACACTTACTCCGAGGAGGATTTCCAGATTCTCCACTGCATCCAGCTTTACCGTTGGGGGGATTCTTTCGTTCCCCTCGATGCCAACTCCCTCGTGGAGCGGGACCTGGTTCTGGCCGGGATCCGTCTCCTCGATGTTATCTCCGGGGGTCAACTCTACGATGGCCCCTCCAACCTCGTTCCTTGGGTAATATTCTGATTGCACTTTTCGTTTTCGTCTTTGCAGCTAAGAAGGTATCATTGCTGACCAATCTCGTGCTTAAGCAGGCGGAGACCGATGTTGTCCAACGCCCCGCGAGGAAGCGGAAGTCTTCGAAGAGGGCCACCTCCTCCTCAGCACCTCCGACTTCGGAGCAGATCAAGAGGGTCCGGCTGGAGAAGATGGAGCAAATCTTCAACACCAAGACTCCCGAGTGATGGGTTTCGATATAGCCGTCAGGCCCACTAACAGCGACTAAACGGAAAAGTAGGCCCACTGGGCCCCAAAAGAGACTCAGAAGACCAAAACGAATGGTCCCGACAAGGTCGGTCCCGACATACGAGCTGAACGCTCCCGATGATATGCCTTTAAGTAGTCCCCGATGATATGCCTTTAAGTAGGCTCCGATGATACGCCTTTAAGTAGGCCCCGATGATACGCCTTTAAGTAGGCCCCGATGATACTCCTTTAAGCAGGCCCTGTCCCGATGACGAGGGGCCCCGAGCGGTGACCAAAAGAGATGACTCTGGAGTCCCCGACATCCGTCGGGACTTGCCACCAGAGAACGAGGCCGAGAAACACGCCCACTATCAACATAATGGGGAAGTGGCCTGAAAAGACGGAACGTGGGCTAGAGGGCCGAGATTAACGGAACGTGGTAGTTATCTCACAGGTAACTGAGGTGACCCCTCCCCTATATAAAGGAAGGATTTACCTCAGGATCATTACGTTGAACATTTACATACTGATACTTGCCAATTTATCGAGATACTCATTTAAGCATCGGAGAGGGATTCTGGGTCACCGCCCGGTCTATCCCCTTCTTGCAGAATCACTTGGAATGAAGGAGTTCGGATTTCCGTCAAGAACGTACCGGAGTTCCAACCGTGATCCAACATTGGCGCCGTCTATGGGAAACAAAGCAAAAAGCAAAAATGGCTTCTACCTGTTTGATGGCTGGCAAGTAAAAGAAGAGACGAGGACAATCCGGTGGTTCTCGTCACCCTGCTGAAACTCTGAATTCAGGGCCACATGAAAGCATTGTTGATCAGAATGATCCTCCCCCGGCTGTTTATCAAACAAGGGGGCATCATGAGAATCGTGAAGATTCCATTCGAAACTCATCAGAGAACCGGGAAGAGATCCCAAGGAGGGATCAGGATGCACCTGCAAAGCCGGACCCGGCAAAGGCTGTGATGGATGCCATGCCGGTATTTTTGGAAGCTATGGAGGCTCTCCTAGACCGAAGGGAGGCCGCCAAGAAGAAGGAGGAGGAGTTGCCTCCACCTCCGCCGATGGAGAAGCGGGATTGGCAGGAGGCCCAACCTGGGCACCAGGACAAGGGCAAGGAGCCTGCCCTATCAGAGCAATTCGTGGTCGATGGGCCTGGACCTGTGCAGCATAGGACCATTCCTCTCAATGGCCCTATCACTCCCGACCAGGTGGTGAAGATTGTGAACATTTGCATGGGGGACCAGAAGAAGATGATGACGGAGCTGAGGGATCGATCCACTCATCCCTTCGTCCCCCGATTAGTGAAAACCACTGCCCTGACGGGACTGGGATAATTAAGGAGTATGATGGCGAGGGAGATCCCGTTCGTCATGTCCAGAAGCATGTCATGGCTTGTCTAGGCAGAGCCCCGAATGATGATATCGTGTGCGTTTTGTTCCCAAGCACGCTCGGTGAAAGAACCCTGACGTGTTTCTTCAGCCTTCCCCCAGGGTGCATCTCTAGCTGGACCCAGATGCAAGATCGATTCATCCAGCAATACCAGGGCCGTCGGAGTCTTCTGAAAAGCGCGAGGTTCCTGGCTGAGGTGGTACAGAGGCCCGACGAAACACTGGCGCATTACTACCTGAGGTACACTGCCAGCGTGGCCGAGACTGATGAGGAAATGACGGAGGGAGAGACCATCCGTACCTTCATTCGGAACCTGACTGAACCGTATGGTTCCGACCTGATGCACAGCGTGGCTGAGAAGGCTGTGTGGAACATGGAAGCGCTGCAGAAGAGAGTGAAGCAGCAAATCGACGTCCAGGAGTCGAAGATAGCTGCCGGAGACCTCGATCCTCGGAAATCAAACAGGGGGAAGCATTCGTTCAAATTTGGACGACCGCAGAAGGAAAGATAAACCCGAAAGCAGTCGGGGTTGAGGTCGTCCCGATCGGAGGGAAGACAAGTGTTCCTCGAAGCCGGACAAGCGGGAGGACCACTACACTCCTCTCATTTGTTCCATGGGTGCTGTGTTAGCAGTGATGGACCGACAGGGTATCGCCAGGTATCCCCCGAAAAAAGATGGAGAGTCCATGGGAGCCCGCACTGATCGTTATTGTCGCTTTCACCGTGCCAACGGTCACGATACTAACCATTGTCGGGAGTTGAAGAAAGAGATTGAGAAGCTGATACAAAAGGGGAAGCTCAAGGAATTTGTGGCTGGACAGCGGGGCCGATCCCGTTCCCGGTCAAGATCGCGGTCCCGTTCCCGATCCCGTGGTCGAACCCCGAAGAAAGATAAACCCGAGTCTTCCAATGCCCGCAAGGAGAAGCGGGGAACCATTAATGTGATTCACGAAGGACTTGCTGCGGGAGGAGATACTACGGCAGCTCGGGAGGTCTATGCTTCTCGGATTCCCATTGCTGTGGTACTGGGCAAGAGGGCCCAAAATTGGACTCTGAAAGAAGAAATGGTGATTCCCTTCTCAGCGGAGGACCTGATAGGCGTGGAGACCCCGCACGATGATGCTTTGGTCGTTGATGGATATACGCCCAATTTGAACCCGTTGACTTCCGAACCGTTGTATTTTTATCGTCCTATTTATGATTGCAAATCGAAACTTCAACCCGGACACTTCGCGAGAACACCAACGGCTCGGACGGGGCCGAAGCGCCCGTCCGACAACGAAGAACTCACCTAGGTGAGGTCGGGTGGCCACACCCGACCTCCCCTAGGGGAGATCGGGTCAGCCAACCCGATCTCCCCTAGGGGAGATCGGGTGGACCAACCCGATCTCTCCTAGGAGAGATCGGGTCAGCCGACCCGATCTCTCCTAGGAGAGATCGGGTCGGCCAACCCGATCTCTCCTAGGAGAGATCGGGTTGGCCAACCCGATCTCTCCTAGGAGAGATCGGGTCGGCTGACCCGATCCCTCCTAGGAGGGATGGGGTTGGCCAACCCCACCCTCCCTAGGAGGGGTTGGGTGCCCTCACCCAACCCCTACCCTTGGGGGTCGGATTCCTCCCCCCCCAAGGGTCCCGACACCCCTCTCAGACGCCCATGCTCGGTCCAGTCTGCCTACCTCCTCCGAATCCTAAGGTCTTAATTATATACTTAAAGGTTAATTAATTGTGTTTAGAGGTTAACGATGTCATTAAGCCACCTTAATGACACCGTTGCCTATAAATACCCCACCTTCACAACTCATTTGGGGATCTTGGCCATTTGAACAATTTAGCTCTGACATCTCTCTAGCTTTATCTCTCTAGAAATATAGTTCTGACTTAGGCATCGGAGAGGGTTCACCAGGCACCACCCCCCCCTCCTCCGTGTCTGGTATTGCCCCTTTTGCAGGGCAAAGGGAGAGAAGAAGAGAAGGAACCAAGGGAAGAAGGAAAGGAAGAAGGACATAGACAAAGGCAAGACAACTCGAGAAGACCGGATCATACACATCCCCCATAAGGAGTGAGATCAAAGCCGACACCCCGTTGACCTAGATCTCATAACTTAACACTTGGCGCCGTCTGTGGGCTTCGGACAGAAAGCCTAACTATCACTAGCAAGATGGCAAACGTATATGTCATCCATGGAGGGTATGGAGCTGGAGGAGAGTCAGCAAATGCCAGAGAAGCATATATGGCAGAGTTAGGGACTCCTAAGCCAAGAGAAGAACAACCAAAGGAAAAGAAAGAAGACATAATAGAGTTTTCAAGAAGAGACATGGAGCATGTGTTACCAGACAACAAGGATGCCCTGGTCATAACAATGAAGATCACTGACATGGACATTGGGAGAATCCTAATAGACAGTGGAAGCTCACCCAACATCATTAGCAAAAAGATCCTCAGTATACTAGGAGTTAGGCCAAGTAGCATAAAACAGGTTTACTCCCCCTTGGTAGGATTTTCAGGAGAGCCAACATACCCACTGGGGGCAGTCACACTACCTGTGACACTGGGCACAGGGCAGAGGCAGCTAAAGATTGATGTCCCATTCTTCATTACAGAAGACATGGAGGAGTACAATGGGGTCCTAGGTACCACTACAATCAACAAGTGGGGTATGGTACCATCAACGCTATATCAGAAAGTGAAATTCCCCACAGACCAAGGGATAGGGGAAGTAAAGGGTAACCAGAAGGTAGCACGGAAATGTGCAAGGATTGCACTAGGCAAAAGGAAGAAAACAAGAGAAGTCCTACTAGTAGACGAGGACCCAAGAGAAGATCATGGAAGGCCAGCCCCCATGGAGGAACTAAAAGAGATACTTATAGAAGAACCCGATAGGAAGGCTAAAATTGGAACTGCCTTATCTCAGGAAGAGGAGAACCATCTAGTCGCCTTACTAAGGGAGTACAAGGATTTGTTCGCCTGGTCACCGAGCGATATGCCAGGGATATCAGAAGATGTGATCTCACATAGGCTCAACATAGACGCGGCAACGCGGCCAACAACACAGAAGGTGAGACCAATGGGAGGCAATAAAAAGATAGCTATTCAAGAAGAAGTAGAAAAGCTACTAAAGGCAAAGTTCATCAAGGAAATCAGATTCCAGACATGGGTGGCAAACCCAGTACTGGTAAAGAAGCCGGGAGGAAGTTGGAGAATGTGTATTGACTACCGGGACCTAAACAAGGCATGCCCAAAGGACTCATATCCGCTACCAAGAATAGATCAGTTAGTGGATGCAACATCGGGTCACCAACTAATGAGCTTCATGGACGCATACTCAGGATATAACCAGATAAAAATGGCCCCTGAGGACGCCCCCCACACAGCATTCTACGCTAATAGCGAGATATACCATTACACAGTGATGCCTTTCGGACTCATAAATGCTGGAGCAACATACCAAAGAATGGTCAACAAAATCTTTGGGGACATGATAGGGAAGACAATGGAGGCGTATGTGGACGACATGATAGTCAAATCTAAAGAGAAGAAGGACCATGTGGAAAACCTTCGCTCAACATTTGAAAGGATGAGGCAATATCAAGTCCGTCTAAACCCAAAAAAGTGCGCATTTGGGGTGCAGTCAGGAAAGTTCTTAGGCTTCATGGTAAGCCAGCGAGGCATAGAGGTAAACCCCGAAAAACTTCAAGCAATTGAAGAAATGCAATCACCAACGAAGCACAAAGAGGTTCAACGGCTGAACGGGAGGTTGGCAGCCCTTAACAGATTCCTATCCAAAATAGGAGACAAGGCATTACCCTTCTTTGAGGTACTAAGGGCAAACAAGAAATTTGAGTGGACACCGAGATGTGAGGAAGCCTTCCAGCAACTCAAACAACATCTGAAGACACTACCACCCCTAGCAAAGCCTATACCAGGGGAGCCCCTCTACCTCTACATCTCAGTGAGCAACGTGGCAGTTAGCTCAGTACTAATCAAAGAGGAAAACGCTACACAATTGCCAGTATACTTCGTAAGCAAAACATTGGCAAAGTATGAGATCAACTACTTGCCAATAGAAAAGTACCTCTATGCACTGATTGTATCAGCAAGAAAGTTGAGACCGTATTTTCATGGGCATGAAGTAACAGTCCTCACAGACCAACCATTGAAACACCTCCTGCAGAGACCAGACACATCGGGAAGACTGACCAAATGGGCAATCGAGTTAAGTGAGTTTCGCATTCATTTCGCCCCAAGAACAGCCATAAAGGGTCAAGCTCTAGCGGATTTTATCGCCGAATTCACTGGAATTAATCCGGGCGAAGACTTGGGAGAAGTCAAAACTACATGCGAGGCAAGTAGTAGTCAGGAGACACAACCAGAAGAATTATGGGAGATGCATACTGATGGGTCATCCAACGGAGGAGGGTCAGGCGCAGGCCTCTTACTATACCCACCAAACAGCGATACACCTATGCGCTATGCCATGGCACTAACCTTTAAGGCAACAAACAATGAGGCTGAATACGAAGCACTAATAACTGGCCTGAGAATAGCCAAAGGAGTAGGGGCAAAGCATTTAAGGGTCAAGTGTGATTCTCAACTAGTTGTCAACCAAGTGAAAGGAATCTACACTGCAAAGTCCGAAAACATGCAGAGATACTTGCAGCAAGCCAAGGACCTAATAAAGAGCTTCCAAAGCTTCGACATTGAGTCTGTCCCAAGAGAACAAAACCAAGAGGCAGACGCCTTAAGTAAACTAGCCTTAGGGGCAGAAGCAGGCAAAGAGGTTCACTTCGTGGAGCAAAGAATGCAATCAGTGATAGAACAAATGGAGGTTCTAGCAATAGATGAAGCAGAAGTCTGGATGACACCAATGAGACAATACATCATGGAAGGAAAGCTCCCAAAAGATAAGGTGGAAGCAGTCAAGATTGAAAGGATGGCTAGGAATTACGCAGTGATGGACAATGAGCTCTACAAGAAAGGATACTCCACACCTTTCCTCAAATGCATAGCATACCCAGAAACAGAGAGGGTACTTGCAGAGCTCCATGAGGGAGAGGCGGGGTGCCATGAAGGAGCAAGGTCAATAAGCCGAAAGGTTTACAACCTAGGATACTATTGGCCATCATTGAGCAAAGAAGTAGCAGACTTGGTACAAAAATGTGATCACTGCCAAAGGTACTCCAGAAATATAACAGCCCCACCAGCAAAGCTAAGCTCCATCTCAGGAGCCTGGCCTTTCGCACAATGGGGGATTGATTTGATAGGCCCCCTACCAAAAACAAAAGGTCAGAAGACTTGCATAATTGTTGCAATAGACTACTTCTCCAAGTGGATAGAAGCAAAGGCAATGGGGAAGACAACAGACGACCAAGTCGTCAACTTCATCCAATCTCACATTGTCTCGAGGTATGGGGTGCCAAAAGCAATAATAAGTGACAATGGCCCACAATTCAAGAGCAAGAAGTTACAGTGGTATTGCGAAAGACTGAATATAGATCACCGTTTCGCATCAGTGAAGCACCCCCAGACAAACGGACAAGTAGAATCGGCAAACAAGATAGTGCTAGATGGCCTAAAGAAACGACTCCACGCCACCAAGGGAAGTTGGGTAGATGAACTGGAAAATGTCCTATGGGCAGTGCGAACAACACCAAAGATATCCACAGGAGAAACACCATTTGGCTTGGTATACGGAACTGAAGCGGTGGCACCAGCAGAAATAGCTGTACAATCACTGAGGACCAAGTACTTTGAGGAGCATGAGAACAACAAAGCAAGGCTTTTAGATTTAGACATGGTGGAGGATAAAAGGTGGAATTCAGAAGAAGCACAGACACGAATGCGCCTTGTCTCAGCAAGATACTACAACCGTCAAGTCAAGGAGAGACAATTCCACGTAGGAGAACTGGTACTAAGAAGGAATGAGTTCTCACACTTGGACCAAGTCAGAAAATTATCTCCAAAATGGGAAGGACCCTACAAGATAGCGTCAGTCCCCTACGTCAACGCCTACCGCCTCGAAGATGGGGAGGGGTATATCTCCACAAACACCTTCAGTGGAGAGCACCTAAAGAAGTACTACGTATAAGAAGGAAGCACAAGCAAGAGACCATATCCTTAGTTTCATATCTAGCATTTTGCTTGTTTTAGCTCTACAAGCTTTTCAAAAACAACTCTAGAGAAGGAGAACTCACGAAGTTACTCCAACTCTACAACTATCTTTGATCTCCTACAAAGGATGTCTTGGTGCACCAAGGCATCCCGAGTGTACAAAAACATGAATGCTCCTAAGAGAGTAGTAGTTTACCAGTGAATGTGATGTTACAATCACCAAGTTATCCTTACACAGATATGACTTCAAGTCAACAACCTTCGACGCCCCCAAGAGCGTATCTTGAGAGTAGTCTTCGTACTACGACATTCGACGCCCCCAAGAGCGTATCTTGAGAGTAGTGTTCATACTACGAATTCGACGCCCCCAAGAGCGTATCTTGAGAGTAGTCTTCGTACTACGACATTCGACGCCCCCAAGAGCGTATCTTGAGAGTAGTGTTCATACTACGAATTCGACGCCACCAAGAGCGTATCTTGAGAGTAGTCTTCGTACTACGACATTCGACGCCCCCAAGAGCGTATCTTGAGAGTGGTTTCCAAAAACTACGAACCTCGACGCCGCCAAGAGCGTATCTTGAGAGTAGTGTTCATACTACAACCTTCGACGCCCCCAAGAGCGTATCTTGAGAGTAGTTATTACACTACGACTTCGACGCACCAAGAGCGTATCTTGAGAGTGGTTTCCAAAAACTACGAATTCGACGCCCCCAGGAGCGTATCTTGAGGTAGATTTGCAACCTACCAGATTCGACGCCCCCAAGAGCGTATCTTGAGGTAGAAAAAACACTACCAGTTCGACGCCCCCAAGAGCGTATCTTGAGGTAGATTTCAAACTACCAGTTCGACGCCCACCAAGAGCGTATCTTTGGTCTAACCTGAGCCCTCCGGGAGCCTATCCTGTGAAACGTTAAGTGCCGTCCGAGAGCCTGTCTCGTGAACAGTTTGACACCCGTCAAGAAGGTATGGTACTGGTGGACTAACCTGTGCCCTCCGGGAGCCTATCCTGTGAAACGTTAAGTGCCGTCCGAGAGCCTGTCTCGTGAACAGTTTGACACCCGTCAAGAAGGTATTGTATTGGTGGACTAACCTGCGCCCTCCGGGAGCCTATCCTGCGAAACGTTAAGTGCCGTATCTTTGGTCTAACAGTACAACGTATACCGTGTAAGGGGTATCAGAAAAGATCATCGTACCATGCTTAGAAGGATACCATGAGAAAGAAATTTCTAAGTAAAGTAATGTGAAGAACAAATAATGTTTTTTCTTTATGAAGTTACAGGTATGACATGAAGGAAACCACGAAAGAAGAATAAGTAAAGGAAATATACCAAGGGAAGGTTCCATACCCAAAGAGCCATACACAAGGCACAAGGAGGCGTCATAAGAAGAGACATAAGCACACGGCCATGTATACAACGAGTAGAGACAAGTGTATCACACAAAGAAGGCAACACTAAGAAAGATGGAGTTTTAAACTCTAAAGACAACCACAACTCACAAACACATGAGACTACCACAAGAAATAAGGGTACTATTCCCTTATCTTCGCAATATGCTTAATAGCAAAGTCTGACAAATCACCAAGTCGAGAAAAAGGAAAGTCAGGAGCAATCATATGAATACGCTCAAGAATCTTCTTCAAGGAAATACGTTTCGCCACAGAGCAACGAACATCCATAGCAGCCCGATAAGCAGAAGAGGCCTTATACTCAGCAATGGCACACTCCTTCGCCTCCATACAAAACATTTCCTCCAGAGAGACTAACTCAGCAGCCCGGAGTGTCTCATCACGATAAGACCTTTGTTTCAACGCCTCAACCTCTTCATTGAGAAGAACAATGCGACCCTCCAAGTCTCGGCACCGCAAATCAGTGATACGGCTATGCTCCAAACAGCTAATAAGATTGGATTTAAGAGAGACACAAATGTCCTCATATACCTTCCTCTCCTCAGCAAGATCAATGGCAAGGGTGGATAAATTAACAAGGTCGGCCATACCCTGCAACAAAAATAAAAGATGAGGCGGATAACACATGAAGAAGAAGTATGCCGAAGGATAAAACAGTTTGTAACATTACAGGAGCATAACGAGCCAACACATCACGAGCCAACTCATAAGTTGCCTCCAACCCTTTGGAGAGGGACACACGATCAGCAGGAGGAACAGCAGACTGCAGAACACGAACTCCAACTTCAGGAGTTTGTAAAGAAGATTGATTGTCAAAACGAGCCCCACGCCCATAATAAGGCGCCCACTCGGACCCGACAATCCCATCAACAGGGGGACGAGACAGCTCCTTCCGACTCAGACGCGGAAGACGAAGTCTACCTATAACAAAGCACAGAGTAAATACCAAGGTACACTAAAGAAACTCAGTTGCTCAAGGACTCACCAAACAAGGAGGAAGGAAAAGACGGATCCCGGACCTTCGATTGGGGGGCATCAATATAGAAAGAAGATGGCACCCTAACGTCACCACCCTTACCTTCAGTTAGAGAACACCTCCCCGCACCATAGAAAACTGATCTTTTTGCAATCGAAGATCCGGTCCCGGAAGTAACCACCCCCACACGTACTGGCCTCTTACTCCTCATCAATCACCAGAAAGTTCTGCTGACCGGAAAAAACACAGGCTCAGCCCAAGGAAAACAGAAAGCAAACAATGGACAAGAGATACGAACTCATTTCCCTAAATGATGGATACAAAGTCAAAAGACAAGAATAGAAAGACGACAAGAAAGACCCCATCAGCCAATAAGCAGAGGCAGGGGGCAGGAGGAGATAGTCATAACTCCCAGCATAAGGAGACCCCATCAGCCAATAGGCAGAGGCAGGGGGCAGGGGGAGATAGTCATAACTCCCAGCATAAGGAGACCCCATCAGCCAACAAGCAGAGGCAGGGGGCAGGAGGAGATAGTCATAACTCCCAGCATAAGGAGACCCCATCAGCCAATAGGCAGAGGCAGGGGGCAGGGGGAGATAGTCATAACTCCCAGCATAAGGAGACCCCATCAGCCAATAGGCAGAGGCAGGGGGCAGGGGGAGATAGTCATAACTCCCAGCATAAGGAGACCCCATCAGCCAACAAGCAGAGGCAGGGGGCATGAGGAGATAGTCATAACTCCCAGCATAAGGAGACCTCGTCAGCCAATAGGCAGAGGCGGGGAGACAAAGGAAGATAGTTACAAACCCCAGCACAGAGAGACCCACGGGTCAACAAGCGAAGATAAGGGGCAAAAGGAGATAATTATAATCCCAACATGGAGGACTTCACCCGCCGGTAAGCGGAAACATGAAGGTAAGAAGATGGAAAAATGACGAGTCAAACAGGACTATATTATCATGAAGACATACAAATCAAGAACGAGACGAGTAAGGAAACGATTGAAGGAGAAGCATAATTAAATCTCTCAAAGGCAACGCTTACACAAAAAGAGAAGACACGTACCTCAATGCAACGCACGCCCCGAGAAACAAGCTTGACCAGAAATCCCACCGCCAAAAGGAAAAGAAGAGAAAAGGACAATGAGAATGAGGTAATCACTTCTCCTTTTATAATACAGAGGATTAGGGTTTTTCTAGAGTCGCCAAATCAACACCGTTGATTTTTAGAATGGAAAATTTCAAGGGACAAGATTCAAAAACCAGTTCCCATCAACCATGGTTAAACTCACACTTACCATAGTTGACATCTACTAAGGTTTATTTCCTAGTATCCCATACTTAGGAAAATTTTAGACCAAAACTGAAATTTTTCATCACTAAGATAAAATCCCGGCACGAAATTGGAAGCGTAAGTTATTTAGTTGCACTCGTATCACACCCCGGTGCAAGTTTGTATTTTTTGAGTATACACCTGTAGCAGAGATAAGTTTATCACTCCCACCTCAGACGGACGTGTGTCTAGGCACACGTCCGTGCTACTCTGACGTTTACAATTCCTCTATCTCAGTATACAGGGGGGCAGGGTCAGAGGCACGCATCTAAGGGTAAGCAGACATTCAGACAAAGAAGGTAAAATCCCGGTTTCAAATTGCGCGTGTCATACCATCCTGAAATAGAGTCAATCAAGGGTTAGGCCATTGGTTGACTCGGGGGCATGTGATGGATATACGCCCAATTTGAACCCGTTGACTTCCGAACCGTTGTATTTTTATCGTCCTATTTATGATTGCAAATCGAAACTTCAACCCGGACACTTCGCGAGAACACCAACGGCTCGGACGGGGCCGAAGCGCCCGTCCGACAACGAAGAACTCACCTAGGTGAGGTCGGGTGGCCACACCCGACCTCCCCTAGGGGAGATCGGGTCAGCCAACCCGATCTCCCCTAGGGGAGATCGGGTGGACCAACCCGATCTCTCCTAGGAGAGATCGGGTCAGCCGACCCGATCTCTCCTAGGAGAGATCGGGTCGGCCAACCCGATCTCTCCTAGGAGAGATCGGGTTGGCCAACCCGATCTCTCCTAGGAGAGATCGGGTCGGCTGACCCGATCCCTCCTAGGAGGGATGGGGTTGGCCAACCCCACCCTCCCTAGGAGGGGTTGGGTGCCCTCACCCAACCCCTACCCTTGGGGGTCGGATTCCTCCCCCCCCAAGGGTCCCGACACCCCTCTCAGACGCCCATGCTCGGTCCAGTCTGCCTACCTCCTCCGAATCCTAAGGTCTTAATTATATACTTAAAGGTTAATTAATTGTGTTTAGAGGTTAACGATGTCATTAAGCCACCTTAATGACACCGTTGCCTATAAATACCCCACCTTCACAACTCATTTGGGGATCTTGGCCATTTGAACAATTTAGCTCTGACATCTCTCTAGCTTTATCTCTCTAGAAATATAGTTCTGACTTAGGCATCGGAGAGGGTTCACCAGGCACCACCCCCCCCTCCTCCGTGTCTGGTATTGCCCCTTTTGCAGGGCAAAGGGAGAGAAGAAGAGAAGGAACCAAGGGAAGAAGGAAAGGAAGAAGGACATAGACAAAGGCAAGACAACTCGAGAAGACCGGATCATACACATCCCCCATAAGGAGTGAGATCAAAGCCGACACCCCGTTGACCTAGATCTCATAACTTAACAGTCGTGACCCTGAACGTGGATGGGTACGAGATGAAGCGAATCCTGATTGACGGAGGGAGGTCCTCCGATATTCTGTTCATGGATGCACTGGAGGCCATGGGAAAAACCAGGAAGGACTTAAAACCCGCAGACTTCCCGATGGTCGGATTTTCTGGCTCCACTTCTTACCCGGTGGGGATGATTACATTACCAGTTGAGTTCGGTAGTGGCTGGAAGTCAGAGAAGACGAACGTGGAATTCGTGGTGGTCGAGTCCGCGGGGACATATAATGCAATTATCGGGAGGACTACCATCAACCTGCTGGGGGCAGTTGCCTCAACTGTCCATCAGAAGCTGAAGTTCCCGACTAACCACGGAATCGGGGAGGTCCAGGGCGATCAGATAGCTTCCAGGAAGTGCTATGTCAATGCCACTCGAAGGAGGAATCGGGAGGCTATGAATGTTTTCCAGACTGACGCTGATCCCCAAGAGGAGTTTGGGCGTCCCGCCCCGATGGAAGATTTGAAGGAGGTCGAGATTGATAGACCTCAAAGAAAGGTGAAAATCGGGTCCGCTCTGTCGGAGGAGACGGCCCGAGAACTGATTGATTTGCTGAAGGAGTTCAAGGAGTTTTTTGCCTGGTCCCCGAGTGACATGCCAGGAATCATCCCCGATGTAATTACTCATGAGCTGAAGATTGACCCCGCTATCAAACCGGTCACATAGAGAAGGCGTCCGATGGGTGCCGAAAAGAAGATCGCGATCCAGCAAGAGGTGGGCAGGTTACTCGATGCTGGATTCATTAAGGAGATCCGATTCCAGACTTGGGTCGCCACCCCAGTCCTGGTAAAGAAGAGCAATGGCAAGTGGCGAATGTGAGTCGGTTTCCGCGACCTGAACAAGGCATGCCCGAAGGATTGCTACCCGCTCCCGAGTGTTAAGTTATGAGATCTAGGTCAACGGGGTGTCGGCTTTGATCTCACTCCTTATGGGGGATGTGTATGATCCGGTCTTCTCGAGTTGTCTTGCCTTTGTCTATGTCCTTCTTCCTTTCCTTCTTCCCTTGGTTCCTTCTCTTCTTCTCTCCCTTTGCCCTGCAAAAGGGGCAATACCAGACACGGAGGAGGGGGGGGTGGTGCCTGGTGAACCCTCTCCGATGCCTAAGTCAGAACTATATTTCTAGAGAGATAAAGCTAGAGAGATGTCAGAGCTAAATTGTTCAAATGGCCAAGATCCCCAAATGAGTTGTGAAGGTGGGGTATTTATAGGCAACGGTGTCATTAAGGTGGCTTAATGACATCGTTAACCTCTAAACACAATTAATTAACCTTTAAGTATATAATTAAGACCTTAGGATTCGGAGGAGGTAGGCAGACTGGACCGAGCATGGGCGTCTGAGAGGGGTGTCGGGACCCTTGGGGGGGGAGGAATCCGACCCCCAAGGGTAGGGGTTGGGTGAGGGCACCCAACCCCTCCTAGGGAGGGTGGGGTTGGCCAACCCCATCCCTCCTAGGAGGGATCGGGTCAGCCGACCCGATCTCTCCTAGGAGAGATCGGGTTGGCCAACCCGATCTCTCCTAGGAGAGATCGGGTTGGCCGACCCGATCTCTCCTAGGAGAGATCGGGTCGGCTGACCCGATCTCTCCTAGGAGAGATCGGGTTGGTCCACCCGATCTCCCCTAGGGGAGATCGGGTTGGCTGACCCGATCTCCCCTAGGGGAGGTCGGGTGTGGCCACCCGACCTCACCTAGGTGAGTTCTTCGTTGTCGGACGGGCGCTTCGGCCCCGTCCGAGCCGTTGGTGTTCTCGCGAAGTGTCCGGGTTGAAGTTTCGATTTGCAATCATAAATAGGACGATAAAAATACAACGGTTCGGAAGTCAACGGGTTCAAATTGGGCGTATATCCATCACATGCCCCCGAGTCAACCAATGGCCTAACCCTTGATTGACTCTATTTCAGGATGGTATGACACGCGCAATTTGAAACCGGGATTTTACCTTCTTTGTCTGAATGTCTGCTTACCCTTAGATGCGTGCCTCTGACCCTGCCCCCCTGTATACTGAGATAGAGGAATTGTAAACGTCAGAGTAGCACGGACGTGTGCCTAGACACACGTCCGTCTGAGGTGGGAGTGATAAACTTATCTCTGCTACAGGTGTATACTCAAAAAATACAAACTTGCACCGGGGTGTGATACGAGTGCAACTAAATAACTTACGCTTCCAATTTCGTGCCGGGATTTTATCTTAGTGATGAAAAATTTCAGTTTTGGTCTAAAATTTTCCTAAGTATGGGATACTAGGAAATAAACCTTAGTAGATGTCAACTATGGTAAGTGTGAGTTTAACCATGGTTGATGGGAACTGGTTTTTGAATCTTGTCCCTTGAAATTTTCCATTCTAAAAATCAACGGTGTTGATTTGGCGACTCTAGAAAAACCCTAATCCTCTGTATTATAAAAGGAGAAGTGATTACCTCATTCTCATTGTCCTTTTCTCTTCTTTTCCTTTTGGCGGTGGGATTTCTGGTCAAGCTTGTTTCTCGGGGCGTGCGTTGCATTGAGGTACGTGTCTTCTCTTTTTGTGTAAGCGTTGCCTTTGAGAGATTTAATTATGCTTCTCCTTCAATCGTTTCCTTACTCGTCTCGTTCTTGATTTGTATGTCTTCATGATAATATAGTCCTGTTTGACTCGTCATTTTTCCATCTTCTTACCTTCATGTTTCCGCTTACCGGCGGGTGAAGTCCTCCATGTTGGGATTATAATTATCTCCTTTTGCCCCTTATCTTCGCTTGTTGACCCGTGGGTCTCTCTGTGCTGGGGTTTGTAACTATCTTCCTTTGTCTCCCCGCCTCTGCCTATTGGCTGACGAGGTCTCCTTATGCTGGGAGTTATGACTATCTCCTCATGCCCCCTGCCTCTGCTTGTTGGCTGATGGGGTCTCCTTATGCTGGGAGTTATGACTATCTCCCCCTGCCCCCTGCCTCTGCCTATTGGCTGATGGGGTCTCCTTATGCTGGGAGTTATGACTATCTCCCCCTGCCCCCTGCCTCTGCCTATTGGCTGATGGGGTCTCCTTATGCTGGGAGTTATGACTATCTCCTCCTGCCCCCTGCCTCTGCTTGTTGGCTGATGGGGTCTCCTTATGCTGGGAGTTATGACTATCTCCCCCTGCCCCCTGCCTCTGCCTATTGGCTGATGGGGTCTCCTTATGCTGGGAGTTATGACTATCTCCTCCTGCCCCCTGCCTCTGCTTATTGGCTGATGGGGTCTTTCTTGTCGTCTTTCTATTCTTGTCTTTTGACTTTGTATCCATCATTTAGGGAAATGAGTTCGTATCTCTTGTCCATTGTTTGCTTTCTGTTTTCCTTGGGCTGAGCCTGTGTTTTTTCCGGTCAGCAGAACTTTCTGGTGATTGATGAGGAGTAAGAGGCCAGTACGTGTGGGGGTGGTTACTTCCGGGACCGGATCTTCGATTGCAAAAAGATCAGTTTTCTATGGTGCGGGGAGGTGTTCTCTAACTGAAGGTAAGGGTGGTGACGTTAGGGTGCCATCTTCTTTCTATATTGATGCCCCCCAATCGAAGGTCCGGGATCCGTCTTTTCCTTCCTCCTTGTTTGGTGAGTCCTTGAGCAACTGAGTTTCTTTAGTGTACCTTGGTATTTACTCTGTGCTTTGTTATAGGTAGACTTCGTCTTCCGCGTCTGAGTCGGAAGGAGCTGTCTCGTCCCCCTGTTGATGGGATTGTCGGGTCCGAGTGGGCGCCTTATTATGGGCGTGGGGCTCGTTTTGACAATCAATCTTCTTTACAAACTCCTGAAGTTGGAGTTCGTGTTCTGCAGTCTGCTGTTCCTCCTGCTGATCGTGTGTCCCTCTCCAAAGGGTTGGAGGCAACTTATGAGTTGGCTCGTGATGTGTTGGCTCGTTATGCTCCTGTAATGTTACAAACTGTTTTATCCTTCGGCATACTTCTTCTTCATGTGTTATCCGCCTCATCTTTTATTTTTGTTGCAGGGTATGGCCGACCTTGTTAATTTATCCACCCTTGCCATTGATCTTGCTGAGGAGAGGAAGGTATATGAGGACATTTGTGTCTCTCTTAAATCCAATCTTATTAGCTGTTTGGAGCATAGCCGTATCACTGATTTGCGGTGCCGAGACTTGGAGGGTCGCATTGTTCTTCTCAATGAAGAGGTTGAGGCGTTGAAACAAAGGTCTTATCGTGATGAGACACTCCGGGCTGCTGAGTTAGTCTCTCTGGAGGAAATGTTTTGTATGGAGGCGAAGGAGTGTGCCATTGCTGAGTATAAGGCCTCTTCTGCTTATCGGGCTGCTATGGATGTTCGTTGCTCTGTGGCGAAACGTATTTCCTTGAAGAAGATTCTTGAGCGTATTCATATGATTGCTCCTGACTTTCCTTTTTCTCGACTTGGTGATTTGTCAGACTTTGCTATTAAGCATATTGCGAAGATAAGGGAATAGTACCCTTATTTCTTGTGGTAGTCTCATGTGTTTGTGAGTTGTGGTTGTCTTTAGAGTTTAAAACTCCATCTTTCTTAGTGTTGCCTTCTTTGTGTGATACACTTGTCTCTACTCGTTGTATACATGGCCGTGTGCTTATGTCTCTTCTTATGACGCCTCCTTGTGCCTTGTGTATGGCTCTTTGGGTATGGAACCTTCCCTTGGTATATTTCCTTTACTTATTCTTCTTTCGTGGTTTCCTTCATGTCATACCTGTAACTTCATAAAGAAAAAACATTATTTGTTCTTCACATTACTTTACTTAGAAATTTCTTTCTCATGGTATCCTTCTAAGCATGGTACGATGATCTTTTCTGATACCCCTTACACGGTATACGTTGTACTGTTAGACCAAAGATACGGCACTTAACGTTTCGCAGGATAGGCTCCCGGAGGGCGCAGGTTAGTCCACCAATACAATACCTTCTTGACGGGTGTCAAACTGTTCACGAGACAGGCTCTCGGACGGCACTTAACGTTTCACAGGATAGGCTCCCGGAGGGCACAGGTTAGTCCACCAATACCATACCTTCTTGACGGGTGTCAAACTGTTCACGAGACAGGCTCTCGGACGGCACTTAACGTTTCACAGGATAGGCTCCCGGAGGGCTCAGGTTAGACCAAAGATACGCTCTTGGTGGGCGTCGAACTGGTAGTTTGAAATCTACCTCAAGATACGCTCTTGGGGGCGTCGAACTGGTAGTGTTTTTTCTACCTCAAGATACGCTCTTGGGGGCGTCGAATCTGGTAGGTTGCAAATCTACCTCAAGATACGCTCCTGGGGGCGTCGAATTCGTAGTTTTTGGAAACCACTCTCAAGATACGCTCTTGGTGCGTCGAAGTCGTAGTGTAATAACTACTCTCAAGATACGCTCTTGGGGGCGTCGAAGGTTGTAGTATGAACACTACTCTCAAGATACGCTCTTGGCGGCGTCGAGGTTCGTAGTTTTTGGAAACCACTCTCAAGATACGCTCTTGGGGGCGTCGAATGTCGTAGTACGAAGACTACTCTCAAGATACGCTCTTGGTGGCGTCGAATTCGTAGTATGAACACTACTCTCAAGATACGCTCTTGGGGGCGTCGAATGTCGTAGTACGAAGACTACTCTCAAGATACGCTCTTGGGGGCGTCGAATTCGTAGTATGAACACTACTCTCAAGATACGCTCTTGGGGGCGTCGAATGTCGTAGTACGAAGACTACTCTCAAGATACGCTCTTGGGGGCGTCGAAGGTTGTTGACTTGAAGTCATATCTGTGTAAGGATAACTTGGTGATTGTAACATCACATTCACTGGTAAACTACTACTCTCTTAGGAGCATTCATGTTTTTGTACACTCGGGATGCCTTGGTGCACCAAGACATCCTTTGTAGGAGATCAAAGATAGTTGTAGAGTTGGAGTAACTTCGTGAGTTCTCCTTCTCTAGAGTTGTTTTTGAAAAGCTTGTAGAGCTAAAACAAGCAAAATGCTAGATATGAAACTAAGGATATGGTCTCTTGCTTGTGCTTCCTTCTTATACGTAGTACTTCTTTAGGTGCTCTCCACTGAAGGTGTTTGTGGAGATATACCCCTCCCCATCTTCGAGGCGGTAGGCGTTGACGTAGGGGACTGACGCTATCTTGTAGGGTCCTTCCCATTTTGGAGATAATTTTCTGACTTGGTCCAAGTGTGAGAACTCATTCCTTCTTAGTACCAGTTCTCCTACGTGGAATTGTCTCTCCTTGACTTGACGGTTGTAGTATCTTGCTGAGACAAGGCGCATTCGTGTCTGTGCTTCTTCTGAATTCCACCTTTTATCCTCCACCATGTCTAAATCTAAAAGCCTTGCTTTGTTGTTCTCATGCTCCTCAAAGTACTTGGTCCTCAGTGATTGTACAGCTATTTCTGCTGGTGCCACCGCTTCAGTTCCGTATACCAAGCCAAATGGTGTTTCTCCTGTGGATATCTTTGGTGTTGTTCGCACTGCCCATAGGACATTTTCCAGTTCATCTACCCAACTTCCCTTGGTGGCGTGGAGTCGTTTCTTTAGGCCATCTAGCACTATCTTGTTTGCCGATTCTACTTGTCCGTTTGTCTGGGGGTGCTTCACTGATGCGAAACGGTGATCTATATTCAGTCTTTCGCAATACCACTGTAACTTCTTGCTCTTGAATTGTGGGCCATTGTCACTTATTATTGCTTTTGGCACCCCATACCTCGAGACAATGTGAGATTGGATGAAGTTGACGACTTGGTCGTCTGTTGTCTTCCCCATTGCCTTTGCTTCTATCCACTTGGAGAAGTAGTCTATTGCAACAATTATGCAAGTCTTCTGACCTTTTGTTTTTGGTAGGGGGCCTATCAAATCAATCCCCCATTGTGCGAAAGGCCAGGCTCCTGAGATGGAGCTTAGCTTTGCTGGTGGGGCTGTTATATTTCTGGAGTACCTTTGGCAGTGATCACATTTTTGTACCAAGTCTGCTACTTCTTTGCTCAATGATGGCCAATAGTATCCTAGGTTGTAAACCTTTCGGCTTATTGACCTTGCTCCTTCATGGCACCCCGCCTCTCCCTCATGGAGCTCTGCAAGTACCCTCTCTGTTTCTGGGTATGCTATGCATTTGAGGAAAGGTGTGGAGTATCCTTTCTTGTAGAGCTCATTGTCCATCACTGCGTAATTCCTAGCCATCCTTTCAATCTTGACTGCTTCCACCTTATCTTTTGGGAGCTTTCCTTCCATGATGTATTGTCTCATTGGTGTCATCCAGACTTCTGCTTCATCTATTGCTAGAACCTCCATTTGTTCTATCACTGATTGCATTCTTTGCTCCACGAAGTGAACCTCTTTGCCTGCTTCTGCCCCTAAGGCTAGTTTACTTAAGGCGTCTGCCTCTTGGTTTTGTTCTCTTGGGACAGACTCAATGTCGAAGCTTTGGAAGCTCTTTATTAGGTCCTTGGCTTGCTGCAAGTATCTCTGCATGTTTTCGGACTTTGCAGTGTAGATTCCTTTCACTTGGTTGACAACTAGTTGAGAATCACACTTGACCCTTAAATGCTTTGCCCCTACTCCTTTGGCTATTCTCAGGCCAGTTATTAGTGCTTCGTATTCAGCCTCATTGTTTGTTGCCTTAAAGGTTAGTGCCATGGCATAGCGCATAGGTGTATCGCTGTTTGGTGGGTATAGTAAGAGGCCTGCGCCTGACCCTCCTCCGTTGGATGACCCATCAGTATGCATCTCCCATAATTCTTCTGGTTGTGTCTCCTGACTACTACTTGCCTCGCATGTAGTTTTGACTTCTCCCAAGTCTTCGCCCGGATTAATTCCAGTGAATTCGGCGATAAAATCCGCTAGAGCTTGACCCTTTATGGCTGTTCTTGGGGCGAAATGAATGCGAAACTCACTTAACTCGATTGCCCATTTGGTCAGTCTTCCCGATGTGTCTGGTCTCTGCAGGAGGTGTTTCAATGGTTGGTCTGTGAGGACTGTTACTTCATGCCCATGAAAATACGGTCTCAACTTTCTTGCTGATACAATCAGTGCATAGAGGTACTTTTCTATTGGCAAGTAGTTGATCTCATACTTTGCCAATGTTTTGCTTACGAAGTATACTGGCAATTGTGTAGCGTTTTCCTCTTTGATTAGTACTGAGCTAACTGCCACGTTGCTCACTGAGATGTAGAGGTAGAGGGGCTCCCCTGGTATAGGCTTTGCTAGGGGTGGTAGTGTCTTCAGATGTTGTTTGAGTTGCTGGAAGGCTTCCTCACATCTCGGTGTCCACTCAAATTTCTTGTTTGCCCTTAGTACCTCAAAGAAGGGTAATGCCTTGTCTCCTATTTTGGATAGGAATCTGTTAAGGGCTGCCAACCTCCCGTTCAGCCGTTGAACCTCTTTGTGCTTCGTTGGTGATTGCATTTCTTCAATTGCTTGAAGTTTTTCGGGGTTTACCTCTATGCCTCGCTGGCTTACCATGAAGCCTAAGAACTTTCCTGACTGCACCCCAAATGCGCACTTTTTTGGGTTTAGACGGACTTGATATTGCCTCATCCTTTCAAATGTTGAGCGAAGGTTTTCCACATGGTCCTTCTTCTCTTTAGATTTGACTATCATGTCGTCCACATACGCCTCCATTGTCTTCCCTATCATGTCCCCAAAGATTTTGTTGACCATTCTTTGGTATGTTGCTCCAGCATTTATGAGTCCGAAAGGCATCACTGTGTAATGGTATATCTCGCTATTAGCGTAGAATGCTGTGTGGGGGGCGTCCTCAGGGGCCATTTTTATCTGGTTATATCCTGAGTATGCGTCCATGAAGCTCATTAGTTGGTGACCCGATGTTGCATCCACTAACTGATCTATTCTTGGTAGCGGATATGAGTCCTTTGGGCATGCCTTGTTTAGGTCCCGGTAGTCAATACACATTCTCCAACTTCCTCCCGGCTTCTTTACCAGTACTGGGTTTGCCACCCATGTCTGGAATCTGATTTCCTTGATGAACTTTGCCTTTAGTAGCTTTTCTACTTCTTCTTGAATAGCTATCTTTTTATTGCCTCCCATTGGTCTCACCTTCTGTGTTGTTGGCCGCGTTGCCGCGTCTATGTTGAGCCTATGTGAGATCACATCTTCTGATATCCCTGGCATATCGCTCGGTGACCAGGCGAACAAATCCTTGTACTCCCTTAGTAAGGCGACTAGATGGTTCTCCTCTTCCTGAGATAAGGCAGTTCCAATTTTAGCCTTCCTATCGGGTTCTTCTATAAGTATCTCTTTTAGTTCCTCCATGGGGGCTGGCCTTCCATGATCTTCTCTTGGGTCCTCGTCTACTAGTAGGACTTCTCTTGTTTTCTTCCTTTTGCCTAGTGCAATCCTTGCACATTTCCGTGCTACCTTCTGGTTACCCTTTACTTCCCCTATCCCTTGGTCTGTGGGGAATTTCACTTTCTGATATAGCGTTGATGGTACCATACCCCACTTGTTGATTGTAGTGGTACCTAGGACCCCATTGTACTCCTCCATGTCTTCTGTAATGAAGAATGGGACATCAATCTTTAGCTGCCTCTGCCCTGTGCCCAGTGTCACAGGTAGTGTGACTGCCCCCAGTGGGTATGTTGGCTCTCCTGAAAATCCTACCAAGGGGGAGTAAACCTGTTTTATGCTACTTGGCCTAACTCCTAGTATACTGAGGATCTTTTTGCTAATGATGTTGGGTGAGCTTCCACTGTCTATTAGGATTCTCCCAATGTCCATGTCAGTGATCTTCATTGTTATGACCAGGGCATCCTTGTTGTCTGGTAACACATGCTCCATGTCTCTTCTTGAAAACTCTATTATGTCTTCTTTCTTTTCCTTTGGTTGTTCTTCTCTTGGCTTAGGAGTCCCTAACTCTGCCATATATGCTTCTCTGGCATTTGCTGACTCTCCTCCAGCTCCATACCCTCCATGGATGACATATACGTTTGCCATCTTGCTAGTGATAGTTAGGCTTTCTGTCCGAAGCCCACAGACGGCGCCAAGTGTTAAGTTATGAGATCTAGGTCAACGGGGTGTCGGCTTTGATCTCACTCCTTATGGGGGATGTGTATGATCCGGTCTTCTCGAGTTGTCTTGCCTTTGTCTATGTCCTTCTTCCTTTCCTTCTTCCCTTGGTTCCTTCTCTTCTTCTCTCCCTTTGCCCTGCAAAAGGGGCAATACCAGACACGGAGGAGGGGGGGGTGGTGCCTGGTGAACCCTCTCCGATGCCTAAGTCAGAACTATATTTCTAGAGAGATAAAGCTAGAGAGATGTCAGAGCTAAATTGTTCAAATGGCCAAGATCCCCAAATGAGTTGTGAAGGTGGGGTATTTATAGGCAACGGTGTCATTAAGGTGGCTTAATGACATCGTTAACCTCTAAACACAATTAATTAACCTTTAAGTATATAATTAAGACCTTAGGATTCGGAGGAGGTAGGCAGACTGGACCGAGCATGGGCGTCTGAGAGGGGTGTCGGGACCCTTGGGGGGGGAGGAATCCGACCCCCAAGGGTAGGGGTTGGGTGAGGGCACCCAACCCCTCCTAGGGAGGGTGGGGTTGGCCAACCCCATCCCTCCTAGGAGGGATCGGGTCAGCCGACCCGATCTCTCCTAGGAGAGATCGGGTTGGCCAACCCGATCTCTCCTAGGAGAGATCGGGTTGGCCGACCCGATCTCTCCTAGGAGAGATCGGGTCGGCCGACCCGATCTCTCCTAGGAGAGATCGGGTTGGTCCACCCGATCTCCCCTAGGGGAGATCGGGTTGGCTGACCCGATCTCCCCTAGGGGAGGTCGGGTGTGGCCACCCGACCTCACCTAGGTGAGTTCTTCGTTGTCGGACGGGCGCTTCGGCCCCGTCCGAGCCGTTGGTGTTCTCGCGAAGTGTCCGGGTTGAAGTTTCGATTTGCAATCATAAATAGGACGATAAAAATACAACGGTTCGGAAGTCAACGGGTTCAAATTGGGCGTATATCCATCACCGAGGATCGACCAGCTGGTGGATGCCACATCGGGTCATGAACTGCTGAGCTTTATGGATGCTTACTCTGGCTACAATCAGATCAAGATGTCCGAGGAGGATGCCCCTCATACTGCCTTTTATGCTAATAGTGACATCTATCATTATGATGTTATGCCCTTCGGATTGATCAACGCAGGTGCAACTTATCAGAGGATGGTGAATAAGTTGTTCGGGGATATGTTGGGGAAAACCATGGAGGCCTATACTGACGACATGTTGGTGAAGTCCCGACAGGCCGAGGATCATGTTCTTAACTTGGCCACGGCATTCGAGCGGATGAGGCTCCATCAAGTTCGCCTGAACCCGACCAAGTGCGCCTTCGGAGTGCTCTCAGGGATGTTCCTGGGCTTTATGGTGAGCCAGAGGGGAATCGAGGTGAACCCTGAGAAGCTGAGGGCAATTGAGGAGATGAAGTCCCCGACGAACCATCGGGAGGTGCAGGTGCTGAATGGCCCATTGGCCGCGATGAGTCGCTTCCTGTCCAAGGCAAGCAACCGATCCATGACATTCTTTGAAGTGCTGAGGGCCAATAAGAAGTTCGAGTGGACTGCCGAGTGCGAGGAGGCGTTCCAGGCACTGAAGCAGCACCTCCGTACCCTCCCGCCGCTGGCGAAGCCCATCCCAGGCGAGCCACTCTATCTGTATTTGGCTGTTTATGAATTCGCTGTTAGCTTTGTCTTAGTAAAAGTTGTAGAGGGTGGCCAAGTCCCCGTCTATTATGTAAGCAAGGCACTCGCCAAGTCTGAAATGAATTATCCCGCCGTTGAGAAGTATCTCTATGCGTTAGTTATTACTGCTCGGAAGCTGAGGCCTTACTTCCACGCGCATGAGATTACCGTTTTGACAAATCAGCCCTTGAAACATTTTTTAAACCGACCTGATGCGCCGGGAAGATTAGTGAAATGGGCAGTCGAGCTTAGTTAGTTCCGCATTCACTTTGCTCCGAGGACGGCTATTAAGGGCCAGGCGTTGGCGGATTTCATAGCAGAGTCTACAGCCCCCGATCTAGAAGTAGCGGGCCCTGTAGAGGGGGCAACTATGGAGGTCCCGATAAAAGAGCAGTCAGAACAGCTCGACACCAAAAATACCTGGGAGATGTACACCGATGGCTCCTCAAATTCAGAAGTATCGGGAGCAGGTTTCGTACTGATACCACTAGATGGAGGCGAGCCCCTCCGATACGCCTTGGCCTTGACATTTAGGGCCACCAACAATGAAGCTGAGTATGAGGCTCTTATCACTAGCCTCAAGATTGCTAAAGGAACGGGAGTTGGTCACTTAAAGGTGAAATGCGATGCTAGCTGATGGGTTTCGATATAGCCGTCAGGCCCATTAAAGGCGATTAAACGGCGAAGAAGGCCCACTGGGCCCCAAAAGAGGCTCAGAAGACCAATACGAGAGGTCCCGACGAGGTCGGTCCCGACATATGAGCTGAACGCTCCCGATGATATGCCTTTAAGAAGGCCCCGATGATATGCCTTTAAGTAGGCCCCGATGATATGCCTTTAAGTAGGCCCCGATGATATGCCTTTAAGTAGGCCCCGAAATTGAATCCCTGAGAATACTGGCCCTGTCCCGATGACGAGGGGCCCTGAGCGGTGACCAAAGGAGATAACTCTGGAGTCCCCGACATCCGTCGGGACTTGCCACCAGAGAACGAGGCCGAGAAACATGCCCACTATCAACATAGTGGGGAAGTGGCCCAAAAAGACGGAACATGGGTCTATCAACATAGTGGGGAAGTGGCCTAAAAAGACGGAACGTGGGCTATTCGTCGAGATATACGGAACATGGCGGTTATCTCCACAGGTAACTGAGGTGACCCCTTCCCTATATAAAGGAAGGTGTTACCTCAGGATTGTGACGTCGAACATTTACATACTGATACTTGCCAGTTTTATCGAGATACTCATTTAAGCATCGGAGAGGGATTCTGGGTCATCGCCCGGTCTATCCTCTTCTTGCAGGATTACTTGGAGCGAAGGAGTTCAGATTTCCGTCAAGAACAGACCGGAGTTCCAACCATGATCCACCATTGGTGCCGTCTGTGGGAACGAAGCAAAAAGCAAAAATGGCTTCTACCCGTTCGATGGCTCGCAAGCAAAAGAAGAGGCAAGGACAATCAGTGGTTCCCGTCACCCTGCTGGAACTCTGAATTCAGGGCCACCGGAACACACTGTTGATCGGAATGGTCCCCCCTTGCTGTTTCTCAAACAAGGGGGCATCATGAGGATCGTGAAGATTCCATTCGAAACTCATCGGAGAGCCGGGAAGAGATCCCAAGGAGGGACCTGGATGCACCTGCAAAGCCGGACTTGGCAAAGGCTGTGATGGATGCCATGCCAGTATTTTTGGAAGCTATGGAGGCTCTCCTGGACAGAAGAGAGGCCGCTAAGAAGAAGGAGGAGGAGTTACCTCCACCTCCGCCGATGGAGATTCGGGACGGGCAGGAGGCCCAACCGGGGCACCAGGACAAGGGCAAGGAGCCTGCCCTATCGTTGCAATTAGTGGTCGATGGGCCTGGACCTGTACAACATAGGACCATTCCTCTCAATGGCCCTATCACTCCCGACCAGGTGGTGAAGATTGTGAACATTTTCATGGGGGACCAGAAGAAGATGATGACGGAGCTGAGTGATCGATCCACTCATCCCTTCGTCCCCCGATTAGTGAACACCACTGCCCTGACGGGACTGGGCATCCCGACAATTAAGGAGTATGATGGCGAGGGAGATCCCGTTGGTCATGTCCAGAAAGCATGTCATGGCTTGTCTAGGCAGAGCCCCGAATGATGATATCGTGTGCGTTTTGTTCCCAGGCACGCTTGGTGAAAGGGCCCTGACGTGGTTCTTCAACCTTCCCCCAGGGTGCATCTCTAGCCGGACCTAGATGCATGATCGATTCATCCAGCAATACCAGGGCCGTCGGAGTCTCCTGAAAAGCGCGAGGTTCCTGGCTGAGATGGTATAGAGGCCCGACGAATCTCTGGCGCATTACTACCAGAGGTACACTGCCAGCGTGGCCGAGACTGATGAGGAAATGACGGAGGGAGAGACCATCCGTACCTTCATTCGGAACCTGACTGAACCGTATGGTTCCGACCTGATGCACAACGTGGCTGAGAAGGCTGTGTAGAACATGGAAGCGCTGCAGAAGAGAGTGAAGCAGCAAATCGACGTCCAGGAGTCGAAGATAGCTGCCGGAGACCTCGATCCTCCGAAATCAAACAGGGGGAAGCATTCGTTCAAATCCTCGAACGACCGCAGAAGGAAAGATAAACCCGAAAGCAGTCGGGGTTGAGGTCGCCCCGATCGGAGGGAAGACAAGCGTTCCTCGAAGCCGGACAAGCGGGAGGACCACTACACTCCTCTCATTTGTTCCATGGGTGCTGTGTTAGCAGTGATGGACCGACAGGGTATCGCCAGGTATCCCCCGAAAAAAGATGGAGAGTCCATGGGAGCCCTCACTGATCGTTATTGTCGCTTTCACCGTGCCAACGGTCACGATACTAACCATTGTCGGGAGTTGAAGAAAGAGATTGAGAAGCTGATCCAAAAGGGGAAGCTCAAGAAATTTGTGGCTGGATAGCGGGGCCGATCCCGTTCCCAGTCAATATCGCGGTCCCGTTCCCGATCCCGTGGTCGGTCCCCGAAGAAGGAAAAACCCAAGTCTTCCAATGCCCGCAAGGAGAAGCGGGGAACCATTAATGTGATTCACGAAGGACTTGCTGCAGGAGGAGATACTACGGCAGCTCGGGAGGTCTATGCTTCTCGGATTCCCATTGCTGTGGTACTGGGCAAGAGGGCCCGAAATTGGACTCCGAAAGAAGAAATGGTGATTCCCTTCTCAACGGAGGACCTGATAGGCGTGGAGCCCCCGCACGATGATGCTTTGGTCGTGACCCTGAACGTGGATGGGTACGAGATGAAGCGAATCCTGATTGACGGAGGGAGGTCCTCCGATATTCTGTTCATAGATGCACTGGAGGCCATGGGAAAAACCAGGAAGGACTTAAAACCCGCAGACTTCCCGATGGTCGAATTTTCTGGCTCCACTTCTTAACCAGTGGGGATGATTACTTTACCAGTTGAGTTCGGTAGTGGCTGGAAGTCAGAGAAGAGGAACGTGGAATTCGTGGTGGTCGAGTCCGCAGGGACATATAATGCAATTATCGGGAGGACTACCATCAACCTGCTGGGGGCAGTTGCCTCAACTGTCCATCAGAAGCTGAAGTTCCCGACTGACCATGGAATCGGGGATGTCCAGGGCGATCAGATAGCTTCCAGGAGGTGCTATGTCAATGCCACTCGAAGGAGGAATTGGGAGGCTATGAATGTTTTCCAGAGAGACGCTGATCCCCGAGAGGAGTTTGGGCATCCCGCCCCGATGGAAGATTTGAAGGAGGTCGAGATTGATGGACCTCAAAGAAAGGTGAAAATCGGGTCCGCTCTGTCGGAGGAGATGGCCCGAGAACTGATTGATTTGCTGAAGGAGTTCAAGGAGTTGTTTGCCTGGTCCCCGAGTGACATGCCAGGAATCATCCCCGATATAATTACTCATGAGCTGAAGATTGACCCCGCGATCAAACCGGTCACACAGAGAAGGCGTCCGATGGGTGCCGAAAAGAAGATCGCGATCCAGCAAGAGGTGGGCAGGTTGCTCGATGCTGGATTCATTAAGGAGCTCCGATTCCAGACTTGGGTAGCCACCCCAGTCCTGGTGAAGAAGAGCAATGGGAAGTGGCGAATGTGCGTCAATTTCCGCGACCTGAACAAGGCATGCCCGAAGGATTGCTACCCGCTCCCGAGGATCGACCAGCTGTTGGATGCCACATCGGGTCATGAGCTGCTGAGCTTTATGGATGCTTACTCGTGCTACAATCAGATCAAGATGTCCGAGGAGGACGCCCCTCATACTGCCTTTTATGCTGATAGTGACATCTATCATTATGATGTTATGCCCTTCGGATTGATCAACGCAGGTGCAACTTATCAGAGGATGGTGAATAAGCTGTTCGGGGATATGTTGGGGAAAACCATGGAGGCCTATACTGACGACATGCTGGTGAAGTCCCGACAGGCCGAGGATCATGTTCTTAACTTGGCCACGGCATTCGAGCGGATCAGGCTCCATCAAGTTCGCCTGAACCCGACCAAGTGCGCCATCGGAGTGCACTCAGGGATGTTCCTGGGCTTTATGGTGAGCCAGAGGGGAATCGAGGTGAACCCTGAGAAGCTGAGGGAAATTGAGGAGATGAAGTCCCCGACGAACCATCGAGAGGTGCAGGTGCTGAATGGCCCATTGGCCGCGATGAGTCGCTTCCTGTCCAAGGCAAGCGACCGATCCATGCCATTCTTTGAAGTGCTGAGGGTCAATAAGAAGTTCGAGTGGACTGCCGAGTGCGAGGAGGCGTTCCAGGCAGTGAAGCAGCACCTCCGTACCCTCCCGCCGCTGGCGAAGCCCATCCCAGGCGAGCCACTCTATCTGTATTTGGCTGTTTCTGAATTTGCTGTTAGCTCTGTCTTAGTAAAAGTTGTAGAGGGTAGCCAAGTCCCCGTCTATTATGTAAGCAAGGCACTCGCCAAGTCTGAAATGAATTATCCCGCCGTTGAGAAGTATCTCTGTGCGTTAATTATTACTGCTCGGAAGCTGAGGCCTTACTTCCACGCGCATGAGATTACCGTTTTGACAAATCAGCCCTTGAAACATTTTTTAAAGGGCCACCAACAATGAAGCTGAGTATGAGGCTCTCATCAATAGCCCCAAGATTGCTAAAGGAACGGGACTTGGTCACTTAAAGGTGAAATGCGATGCTAGCTGATGGGTTTCGATATAGCCGTCAAGCCCATTAACGTCGATTAAACGGCGAAGAAGGCCCACTGGGCCCCAAAAGAGGCTCAGAAGACCAATACGAGAGGTCCCGACGAGGTCGGTCCCGACATATGAGCTGAACGCTCCCGATGATATGCCTTTAAGAAGGCCCTGATGATATGCCTTTAAGTAGGCCCCGATGATATGCCTTTAAGTAGGCCCCGATGATATGCCTTTAAGTAGGCCCCGAAATTGAATCCCTGAGAATACTGGCCCTGTCCCGATGACAAGGGGCCTCGAGCGGTGACCAAAGGAGATAACTCTGGAGTCCCCGACATCCGTCGGGACTTGCCACCAGAGAACGAGGCCGAGAAACACGCCCACTATCAACATTGTGGGGAAGTGGCCTAAAAAGACGGAACGTGGGTCTATCAACATAGTGGGGAAGTGGCCTAAAAAGACGGAACGTGGGCTATTGGCCGAGATATACGGAACGTGGCGGTTATCTCCACAGGTAACTGAGGTGACCCCTTCCCTATATAAAGGAAGGCGTTACCTCAGGATTGTGACGTCGAACATTTACATACTGATACTTGCAAGTTTTATCGAGATACTCATTTAAGCATCGGAGAGGGATTCTGGGTCACCGCCCGGTCTATCCCCTTCTTGCAGGATTACTTGGAGCGAAGGAGTTCAGATTTCCGTCAAGAACAGACCGGAGTTCCAACCGTGATCCACCATTGGCGCCGTCTGTGGGAACGAAGCAAAAAGCAAAAAAGGCTTCTACCCGTTCGATGGCTCGCAAGCAAAAGAAGATGCAAGGACAATCCATTGGTTCCCGTCACCCTGCTGGAACTCTGAATTCAGGGCCACCGGAACGCATTGTTGATCGGAATGATCCCCCCTGCTGCTTCTCAAACAAGGGGGCATCATGAGGATCGTGAAGATTCCATTCGAAACTCATCGGAGAGCCGGGAAGAGATCCCAAGGAGGGACCAGGATGCACCTGCAAAGCCGGACTTGGCAAAGGCTGTGATGGATGCCATGCCAGTATTTTTGGAAGCTATGGAGGCTCTCCTGGACCGAAGAGAGGCCGCTAACAAGAAGGAGGAGTAACCTCCACCTCCGCCGATGGAGAATCGGGACGGGCAGGAGGCCCAATCTGGGCACCAGGACAAGGGCAAGGAGCCTGCCCTATCAGAGCAATTCGTGGTCGATGGGCATGGACCTGTGCAGCATAGGACCATTCCGCTCAATGGCCTTATCACCCCCGACCAGGTTGTGAAGATTGTGAACATTCGCATGGGGGACCAGAAGAAGATGATGACGGAGCTGAGGGATCGATCCACTCATCCCTTCGTTCCTCGATTGGTGAACACCACTGCCCCGCCAGGGCTGGGCATCCCGACAATTAAGGAGTATGATGGCGAGGGAGATCCCGTTCGTCATGTCCAGAAGCATGTCACGGCTTGTCTAGGCAGAGCCCCGAATGATGATATCGTGTGCGTTTTGTTCCCAGGCACACTCGGAGAAAGGACCCTGACGTGGTTCTTCAGCCTTCCCCCAGGGTGCATCTCTAGCTGGACCCAGATGCATGATCGATTCATCCAGCAGTACCAGGGCCGTCGCCGTATCCTGAAAAACGCGAGGTTCCTGGCTGAGGTGGTACAGAGGCCCGACGAATCTTTGGCGCATTGCTACCAGAGATACACTGCCAGTGTGGCCGAGACTGATGAGGAAATGACGGAGGGAGAGACCATCCGTACCTTCATTCGGAACCTGACTGAACCGTATGGTTCCGAACTGATGCACAGCGTGGCTGAGAAGACTGTGTGGAACATGGAAGCGCTGCAGATGAGAGTGAAGAAGCAAATCGACGTCCAGGAGTCGAAGATAGCTACCGGAGACCTCGATCCTCCGAAATCAAACAGGGGGAAGCATTCGTTCAAATCCTCGGACGACCGCAGAAGGAAAGATAAACCCGAAAGCAGTCGGGGTTGAGGTCGTCCCGATCGGAGGGAAGACAAGCGTTCCTCGAAGCCGGACAAGCGGGAGGACCACTACACTCCTCTAATTTGTTCCATGGGTGCTGTGTTAGCAGTGATGGACCGACAGGGTATCGCCAGGTATCCCCCGAAAAAGTATGGAGAGTCCATGGGAGCCCGCATTGACCGTTATTGTCGATTTCACCGTGCCAACGGTCACGACACTAACCATTGTCGGGAGTTGAAGAAAGAGATTGAGAAGCTAATCCAGAAGGGGAAGCTTAAGGAATATGTGGCTGGGCAGCGGGGCCGATCCTGTTCCCGGTCCCGTTCCCGATCCCGTGGTCGATCCCCGAAGAAGGATAAACCCGAGTCTTCCAATGCCCACAAGGAGAAGCGGGAACTATTAATGTGATTCACGGAGGACTTGCTGCAGGAGGAGATACTACGGCAGCTCGGGAGGTCTATGCTTCTCGGATTCCCATTGCTGTGGTACTGGGCAAGAGGGCCCGAAATTGGACTCCGAAAGAAGAAATGGTAATTCTCTTCTCAGCGGAGGACCTGATAAGCATGGAGACCCCGCACGATGATGCTTTGGTCGTGACCCTGAACGTGGATGGGTACGAGATGAAGCGAATCATGATTGACGGAGGGAGCTCCTCCGATATTCTGTTCATGGATGCACTGGAGGCTATGGGAAAAACCAAGAAGGACTTAAAGCCCGCAGACTTCCCGATGGTCGGATTCTCTGGCTCCACTTCTTACCCGGTGGGGATGATTACGTTACCGGTTGAATTCGGTAGTGGCTGGAAGTCGGAGAAGAGGAACGTGGAATTCGTGGTGGTCAAGTCCGCGGGGACCTACAATGCAATTATCGGGAGGACTACCATCAACCCGCTGGGGGCAGTCGCCTCAACTGTCCATCAGAAGCTGAAGTTCCCGATTGACCACGGAATCGGGGAGGTCCAGGGCCATCAGATAGCTTCCAGGAGGTGCTATGTCAATGCCACCCGAAGGAGGAATCGGGAGGCTATGAACGTTTTCCAGACTGACGGTGATCCTCGAGAGGAGTTTGGGCGTCCCGCCCCGATGGAAGATTTGGAGGTCGAGATTGATGAGCCTCAGAGGAAGGTGAAAATCGTGTCCGCCCTGACCGAGGAGACGGCCCGAGAATTGATTGATCTGTTGAAGGAGTTCAAGGAGCTGTTTGCCTTGTCCCCGAGTGACATGCCAGGAATCAGCCCCGATGTGATTACTCATGAGCTGAAGATTGATCCCGCGATCAAGCCGATTACACAGAGAAGGCGCCCGATGGGTGCCGACAAGAAGATCGCGATCCAGCAGGAGGTGGGCAGGTTGCTCGATGCTGGATTCATTAAGGAATTCCGATTACAGACCTGGGTTGCAAACCCAGTCCTGGTGAAGAAGAGCAATGGTAAGTGATGGATATACGCCCAATTTGAACTCGTTGACTCCCGAATCGTTTCATTTTGATTACCCCGTTAATGATTGTAAATCGAAACTTCAACCCGAACACTTCGCGAAAACACCAACGGTCCGGACGAGGCCGAAGCGCTCGTCTGGCCAAGTTAGACTCACCTAGGTGAGGTCGGGTGGCCACATCCGACCTCCCCTAGGGGAGATCGGGTCAGCCAACCCGATCCCCCCTAGGGGAGATCGGGTGGACCAACCCGATCTCCCCTAGGAGGGGTTGGGTGGCCTAACCCAACCCCTACCCTTGGGGGTCGGATTTTCCTTCCCCCCAAGGGCCCCGACACCATTCTTGGACACCCATACTCGGTTTATTTCCGCCAACCTTCTCCGTACCCTAAGGTCTTAATTACGTGTTTAAAGGATAATTAATTGTGTTTAAAGGTTAACGATGTCATTAAGCCACCTTAATGACATCGTTGCCTATAAATACAACACCTCCACTATTCATTTGATCATCTTGGCAAGTTGGATAATTTTGCTCTGACATCTCTCTAGCTTTATCTCTCTAAAACCGTACTGACTTAGGCATCGGAGAGGGTTCATCAGGCACCACCCCCCCCCCCCTCTGTGCCTGGTATTGCCCCTCTTGCCGGGCGAGAGGAAAAGAGAAGCTACAGACGGAAGGACACAAGCTAGGACAACACAACCCGAGAGCACCAAACCCGTAACATCTCCAGTGAGGGACAAGGCTTAGGTCGACCGCCTGTTGACCCGAGACTTTGGAACCTAACACTTGGCGCCGTCTGTGGGAATCGGACAGAAAGCCTGGCAATAACGCGAGCAATGACGAACAGCATGGCGTCTAGGCACCACCGCCCACCTGGGGGAAATAGGCGAGAGAGACAGCCTATACCTCCAGCAAGGCAGCCTGACCCAGGGAAACTGCCTGTGCACCCGGAGCCTCAATTAACCCCACAGGCTCCCCAGCACAACAACCAGGAAGGAGGACCCTCACGCCCAGCTGGGGCTGAGTCCTCCACAGCCTCAACACCTTTGGCAAGGAGGCCACAGAGAGAGAGGGAGCAACAGGGAGTGCCATCCCAACACACGGTACCTCCTGAGGGATATTACTATGAGGCGCAACCCCAAGGATATCCATATGGGATGCCGACCCAAAGGAATGGCAACCGCGCCCACACAACATACACAAGGCCGGCATATACACAGGGAGCACATACAGTGACTCCAGGGCTGATGAGCGCCTTGGACGAGCTACTAGCTTACAGAGAGACCCTAAGGAATAGACAGGAAAGAGAACACCAACAGGAAAGAGAAGAGGCTCAAGAAGAGGAGCAAATCCCAACGGAAGAACATCACTCGCACCCTCAAGCAGGGCAGCGAGAAGAACAAAGAAGAAATTACCAAGAGCCACCCCAGAGGGAAGGCAGCAATTCGTGCCTCCTAGGCAACAACAGAACGCCAGGGCTTACACCCCGTTGGGGGCGGACAGACAAGCAAGACCTCCAAGGAGGCAAGAATTCTATGAAGTACCCCAGCAGGGACACCAAGGATACACCTACAGTCCGTACCAACACGGACAAGGGATCCCGGCAAGCCCAATCTATAAAACTATGGAGGCTATCCAAGAGATTACACTCCGATACCGGCGTTGATCACTCCAGAAGAGATATAGGCAATGATAACAAGGAAAATGAATGAGTCAAAGAAACATGGCTTACATTGTCTAAGTGATAAAACCAACCACCCCTTCACGAGGGAATTGGAGATGAGTAAGGTGCCGGACTCCCTGCATACAATCCAGATTGCAAAGTACAATGGCAAGGGAGACCCTCTGGAGCATATTCAACAGCATGAAGCCTCCCTATTTGGGAGAACTACTGATGAAAGATACAAGGCACTCCTATTTCCAAACACCCTATCAGGGGTGGCCTCACATTGGTTCTTTAGCCTACCTTCAGAGAGCATCCACTCATGGGAGCAGTTAAAGGCGAAATTCCTTCAGAGATATCTAGGAGAAAGGAAGCTCCTCAAAGGAACAGGCTCCATCGATGACGTGAAGCAAGAAAAAGATGAGTCTTTGGCCAATTACTACACTAGGTTTAACCAAACCATAGCAGACATCCAGGGCGACATCACTGAGGGTGAGATAATACGAGCCTTCATTAGAAACCTAGGCCGCTTCGGGTCCACGCTGGCAGAAAAGATGGCCAAGAAACCAGCAAACACCTTAGAGGAGCTAGCAGGGAGAGTAAAAACTCATATAGACCTGGAGAGGCACAGAGCAAGTAAGAAAGCCAAGATTCAAGCAGCTAAGGAAGACAATGCAAAGTCGACTAGAGGAAAGCCACCTCAGGCACCTCAACACACAAGGCAGCAGGAATGGCGTCCGCCCCAGCAAAGAAATCAAATGGGCGAACCACTGAAAGCTAGGGAAATCAACGTCATCAAGTTCATCCCATTGAACGCCACCCCAGCAACTGTCCTAAAAGAGATGCGAAATCAGAAACTCTGGTCACCCCCTGCAAGGTGGAGAGCCCCAATGGTGGGGACACACAAGGACAGATGGTGTGATAACCATGAAGCATACGGGCATGACACGAACGAATGCTTTAGCCTAAAGCTAAGCATCAACAATGTCATCCAAAGGGGAGAACTAAAGCAGTTCGTAGATCATGGGGGCAACAGCATACAGTTAGGGCCATCATACAGGGACAAAGGCAAAAACAAGGTAGACTACAATCCTCCACCCAACAAGAGGGGAACCATAAACATGATACACGGAGGAGTAGCATCAGGTGGCCCAACTGCTAATGCAAGGGAGGTTTACGTATCCAAACTGAGTTCAGTGCCAAGGTGGAGGAAAAGGCCACGAGAAGGAGAGGAGATTAAAATTGAATTCTCGGAGAAGGACAAGAGCCACATTGTCTTCCCACATGACGATGCGTTAGTCATCACAATAGACATTGATAATTTTGATGTAAAGAGAATACTGGTAGATGGGGGCAGCTCGGCAGACCTCCTAAGCCTAAGGGTCCTAGAGGAAATAAGGAAAACAAAGGCAGACATCAAACCAGTCAACTTCCCTCTGGTTGGCTTCTCAGGAGCAACAAGTTACCCCCTGGGAATGATAACCCTGCCAGTGACCATGGGCCAAGGATGGACACAGTTGAAGGTGAACATTAACTTCTTGGTAGTTGAAAGCCTGGGAGCCTACAACGGGATCTTAGGAAGAACAACCATAAATCCATATGAAATCGTGCCATATACCGTACACCAAAAATTGAAGTACATCACTGAGAATGGAGTTGGAGAAGTCCTGGGTGACCAACGCACTGCAAGGCAGTGCTACGTCAATTCCATGAGACGTGGATCACACAGGACAGACACAGTGGCAATGGTCATGGTAGGGACCGACCAAGACAACAAGAAGGTGATGAGGAGACAAAGGCAAAGAAAGATGAAGAACGGAGTTGCACTCCGCCTGAGCAAGCAATTTTTTCAAAGAATGGCTAAGAAGAGACATCTGAGCAAGGCTGTAAAGGTAACAAGCATACCTTGGCAACCAGAAAGCGCACAAGGAAAAAGAACAAGGGACTCCATAATAAGAGGCTTCCGAACATCGATGACATCAAGCAAATGCCGAGGGAACCAATGTCAAGCTACTTTGAAAGGTTCTCCAGTTATGGTGCCAACATGGATATCACAAGAAGGGAAGCCGTCAGAGCCTTCACTAGAAACATGCATCCAAACTCATTTGAAGCATATGGAGGGCTTTATGAGATGGTGATGACAAGCACAATGAGAGAGCTCAAGGAAAAGCTAGACAAGGCATTTGCAAAGGAAAGGGAGCAGCCGGAGGAAGTCCCAGAGAAAGAAAGAAAGACTGATACACTGGAAGGAGGTGTAAATTTCAAATTCACACCCCTTACAGTGAGCATAGAAGAACTTTTTCAGAAACACCTCAAGGAAGAGCTACCCACATGCAGAGAAGAGGGCAAGGCCTTCCTAGGAAGAGATGCACAGGGATGGTGTGAGTACCATGGGACCTGGGGGCATCAAACCAACAACTGCATGGTGCTATAGATAGAAGTGGAGGAGATCATTTACAATGGAGGCCTAAAGGAGTACGTGGCAACAGACAAACCGACCACCCCATATCCTTAGTTTCATATTCAGCACTTTGCATTTTCAAGTTTCCTAAGTTTTCCAAAAACAACTTTTGAGAAGGAGAACTCACGAAGTTACTCCAACTCTACAACTACCTTTGATTACCTCCAAAGGGTGCCTTGATCCACCCAAGGCATCCCATGTGTACATAAAGCCTTGAATGCTCCTAATGAAGTAGAAGTTACTCAAAAGTATTTTTTAAAGAAGGGGATGATATAATCATTGAGTTATCCTTACACAGATATGACGTCAAGTCAACAACACCTTCAACGCCACCAAGAGCGTATCTTGAGGGTAGTTCCAAAAACTACGAAACCTGTGCCCTCCGGGAGCCTATCCCGCGAACAGATTCGACGCCCCCAAGAGCGTATCTTGAGAGTAGTTTTTATACTACGACCTTCGACGCCCCCAAGAGCGTATCTTGAGAGTAGTATTCATACTACGACCTTCGACGCCCCCAAGAGCGTATCTTGAGAGTAGTTTCTATACTACGACCTTCGACGCACCAAGAGCGTATCTTGAGAGTGGTTTCCAAAAACTACGAATTTTGACGCCTCCAAGAGCGTATCTTGAGAGTAGTTTCAAAAAATACGACCTTCGACGCCCCCAGGAGCGTATCTTGAGGTAGATTTGCAACCTACCAGATTCGACGCCCCCAAGAGCGTATCTTGAGGTAGAAAAAACACTACCAGATTCGACGCCCCCAAGAGCGTATCTTGAGGTAGATTTCAAACTACCAGTTCGACGCCCACCTAGAGCGTATCTTTGGTCTAACTACTGGTGCCCTGCGGGAGCGTATCTCGTGAACAGTTTCGACGCCCTCCGGGAGCGTATCTCGTGAACAGTTTCAACGCCCACCTAGAGCGTATCTTTGGTCTAACTACTGGTGGCCTCCGGGAGCGTATCTCGTGAACAGTTTCGACGCCCTCCGGGAGCGTATCTCGTGAACAGTTTCAACGCCCACCTAGAGCGTATCTTTGGTCTAACTACTGGTGCCCTCTGGGAGCGTATCTCGCGAACAGTTTCAACGCCCACCTAGAGCGTATCTTTGGTCTAACTACTGGTGCCCTCCGCGAGCGTATCTCGCGAACAGTTTCAACGCCCACCTAGAGCGTATCTTTGGCCTAACTACTGGTGCCCTCCGGGAGCGTATCTCGTGAACAGCATTCAATGCCCACCAAGAGCGTATCTTTGGTCTAGCAACACCATACATACCATTCAAAGGGTATCAGAAGAGATCATTACACCATACTAAGAAGGATCCCATGAAAAAGTAATTTCAATGTAAAGTGATATGAATAACACATAATGTTTTTTCTTGATGAAATAGCAGGTATGGCATGAAGAAAAACACAAAAGAAGGATAAGTAAAGGAGACACACAAAAGGAAAAGTCCATAATCAAAGGGATACATACAAAAGCATACGAAGTACCCATCAAAAGGCAAGTGACCCACATTGCCAACAACACAATACGGAAATGAAAAGCAACACAAAATCCAACAGCAATCCCAAAAGATACTCAACCCATCAAAGGGGAGAAAGAGTATGGTCGTATGTACAAAGATAGAAAGATGTCAATACATCAACCAGAGCCCTCTGGGGAGTCACCCTGACCCCCTGAGGCCGAACCACCAGCAGAGATGGAGGAAGAAGAGGAAGAGTCCGAAGTGTCAATATCCACAGGCGTAGCATCCACCTGTGTAGGGGCAGGCTCGTCTGCAACAGCAGCCTGACCCCTAAGGACAACCATGTAACCAGTCGCGTACGGTCCAAAATCACCAAGATCGCCAACCGGAAACTAAGGATCAATGCGAAAAATATGATCAACGAGATACTCACCAAACTGGTTCATCTCCTGAGTAAGCCGCACACTGTAGTCAGCAGTAAAGGCAGAGGAAGCCTTGTACTCAGACACTGCGACAGTCCTCTCCTCTGCCCGGCACCTTGCCTCTAATTTCCACAACTCCTCAGAGTGGAGCGAAGATGCGACCTCAGCCTCCCGGCGTAAGCTACCTACGGTAGTCTCAAGTAATGACACTTGGTCCCTGAGCTCCTCCATCTTCAGATCGGACAGCCGCGCCTTCTCAGTGGCACTGGCAAGCTCCGCCTTGAGGGATGCGTGGCTGTCCTCAAGCGCCTTCTTCTCGTCGGATAGCTCGAGCACAAGGGATGACAGGTTCACCATGTCAGACATACCCTGGCAAGTTAACAACAGATGAGTAACTGTAAAAGCAACAACATGAAAGTAAAAATGAGAAAGCAAGACACCACTCACGGACGCATAACGGGACAGTACACCCTGAACGAAACGCCTAGTCTCCCCATGAGACTTAGGCTGAGCAGCACGGTCACCAGGAGGGATGGCACCGCGAAGCACACAGATACCAACTTCAGGAGTACGCAAGGAAGACCCGCTATCAAGGTGGAACTCCTTCAACCCAGCAAAAGGAGTCCACTCAGACCCAACGATATCCTCGTCGGTGAGGCGCGTGAAATCCTTCCGACTCAAAGCCAGAGGCCCACCTATAAAACAAAGCAAGATAAAGAAACATACAAACATAGAAGCATCAGTGACAGGAAGGAGATCGAACCTGACGGCCGTGCCCTCGGCTGGGGGGCAGGGGATGGAGAACCAGTGACCACTCCACCATCACCAACAGGTCGCTTCCCTTTGTCAGCTCGGGAAGGCGCCTCTTCGACCACCATCTCTTTGTCGCGAGACAGGGTCGGGGGACGAACGACAGACAGAGGAGGATCCGCAGCTTTCTTCTTCTTGACAGCCGAGGCCCCGGCCTCAGAGTCAGAACTCCGCGACTTGGACTTAGAAGGTCCAGAGCCTTTGCCTACGGAGACAACCCTCTCGGTCACCAGAGGAGAGTGCCCTAGCAATACAAGAAAAACAAGGTAAGAAAAACACAAGTATACCATAAAGAGGCAAAGGGAAGGAAGTATACCATAGGCCCCAGCAGCTTTCCCAAGCATAGGGGACTTCTTCAGAGTAGAGACAGATGGAGCCTTCCTCTTGCTCAGATCGATTGGTGCCGCCTGCACATTATACGTTTTCCCGTGAAACCAACCTACAATAGAAAAGCAGAAAGTAAATGCAGATGAGAAGACTAAGTAACATACCAAACCCTCGGAGTCAGGAGTCAAACTGATCCCTGCCTCATAAAGATCCGTCTCAGTCACTAGGGATACAGGGCAGTATGACTGGGTCCTTTGCTCTCATAGATGGCCTTCATAGTCTCTAAATCCGCAGAAGAGAACTCCCCGAAGGCAGGCCAGCCGTCTGACCGATCCTCATTCAAGACCGACCAAGTGACATATCGATCCGTAATGAAGAAATAATGTTTGGCCCAGTAGCGAAGCGAAGAGAGGTATTCCATTCGACCCCGCTCAACCCGAAGTCAGCAAATCGGGGGTCTTTGAGGGATGGATGGCGAGTTACAAAACTCGCAAAGCCTACCTTCCTCTGATATTGGAATCGATAGAAGCAGCGGAACAAAACCAGCGAGTACTTCCAGGAGTACCAGTGGCATAACACCCGGAAGCCCACCCAGACACGGATGGCACTAGGAGCAAGGTTCACAGGAGAAATCCTAAAGAACTTACTCAATTCTACAAGATCATCGCAATAAGGCAGCCGCAATCCAAATCGAATCTGGGAAGGGTAAACAACGACCTTCCCCCTGGGAGGCTCAGTCACCGACTGGCGGGTATTCCCCAAGGAGGGGAGGAAGGGATATAGAGGCTCAACTAAGGGGCAGATATCACCTAAAGTAACGTGCTCGTTATAATTAGACCTAGTCAGGTGGTTCTCCGACAAAGCAGCGAGACCTAAGTCAAAGGTAGCAGGAAATCCCAAAGTTCGAGTCAAGTTTCTACTAACACCCCAGCTCAGATTGCAACACTAAGCTAATGACAGGAAAGGAAGTAATGCGACAAATAGAAGAGAAAGAAGGACTTACTCATCCTTCGAAGGATGTAACGCCTTTGCAGAGTCTGCGTGCGGGGACACCACCAAGAATACAGTACCTGCCACGGTATGACAGATGTCAAAACAAGAAAATTTCCGAAGAACCGGGAGTACCCCGGTACCAGACCAACGACAACAACCAAAGAGTCGAAGACATCCAACCAAGATAACGAACATGAGCCAAAGACACTACGGCAACCAAATCGGACAATTTTGTCCGAACCAAAATTACAATTACGCCCTCCAACGAAGATTAACACACAAATGGCGCCTCGACAGCAAATTCAAAACGGGAATAGTCTAATCGGACAAAAAACCATCTCCGGACGACCGACCAAAATTTTTTCCCCAAATCCACGACTAGCTACGACTATCCACGACAATCACATATCCAATCAAGTATCGACAATCGAATATCGGCAAATCAAAAATCAACATTTTACACGGTAACGGAAAGGAAAAGAGTGGACCTTAGGAAAACCCGACCCGATGTGATAAACGGGTCCGGAATTCAAATTTTGGCGTCGCCGGAAATGAGCCCCTCGCCAGAGATCTCCCTTCGCCGCCGACGGAATCAAGCAGCGCCGGAGTTCACTAATCCCGCCTCCGTCGTCCCTCGCCGGAATTCCAGTCGCCATCCTCCGTGCCGCCGACGTCACCGCCACGCCGCTGGTCCTCCGCCCGTCCTTCGCCGGCCCGCTGCTGGTCCTCCACGCCGTCGACGTCGCAGCCCCGTGCCGTGCCGATGATTCCCCTTCGTCCGTGCCGGTCGGAATTTCAGGTCCACCACCAGAATTTTGGCCGGCCCCCCTCCCTTGATGTGCAAGAATGCCTCCCTTGGTCTCCAAGTGTGAGGAAAAAGGAAAAAGATGACAATGGTGGCTAAGTGAGGTATTTTCTATACTCTCCTATATATTTGAAAAGGTGTAGGGTTTTTTAAAGTGATATAATCACAACCCTCCATTTAAAATTAGAAGAGATCTAAGGGTAAAAGGAAAACTATCATCTTTACCTCCCTTAGACTATGGTTAGGCATATCTCAACTCAAGTTAACACCCCATGGGTTTATTTTTAAGCATCCCATACTTAGAAATATTTTAGACCAAAATTGAATTTTTCTCCACTTAGACAAATCCCGGCATGAAATTGAAGTATGAATAGCTTAGCTGTATTCGTATTGCATCCCTATGCGAGCGTGTATTTTTCGAGTATACGCCCGTAGCAAGGACAGATTTATTAGTTCCACCTCAGACGGACGCGTGCTTGGACACGTGTCCGTGCTATTCTGACATTTACAATTCCCCTATCTTATAAGGCAGGGGGCAGAGTCAGAGGCACACATCCATGGGTAAGTAAGCATTCAGACAAGAAGGTAAAATCCCGGTTTCAAATTGCGCGTGTCATACCATCCTAAAATAGAGTCAATCAAGGGTTAAGCCATTGGTTGACTCGGGGGCATGTGATGGATATACGCCCAATTTGAACCCGTTGACTCCCGAATCGTTTCATTTTGATTACCCCGTTAATGATTGTAAATCGAAACTTCAACCCGAACACTTCGCGAAAACACCAACGGTCCGGACGAGGCCGAAGCGCTCGTCTGGCCAAGTTAGACTCACCTAGGTGAGGTCGGGTGGCCACATCCGACCTCCCCTAGGAGAGATCGGGTCAGCCAACCTGATCCCCCCTAGGGGAGATCGGGTGGACCAACCCGATCTCCCCTAGGAGGGGTTGGGTGGCCTCACCCAACCCCTACCCTTGGGGGTCGGATTTTCCTTCTCCCCAAGGGCCCCGACACCATTCTTGGACTCCCATACTCGGTTTATTTCCGCCAACCTTCTCCGTACCCTAAGGTCTTAATTACGTGTTTAAAGGATAATTATTTGTGTTTGTTAAGTTATGAGATCTAGGTCAACGGGTGGTCGGCTTTGATCTCACTCATTACTGGGGATGTGTGTGATCCGGTATTCCTGAGTTGCCCTGTCTTAGCCTATGTCTTTCCTTCCTTCTTTCCTTCCTTCTTTTGCTTCTTCTCTCCTTCTACCCTGCAGAAGGGGCAGTACCAGACACGGAGGGGGGGGGGGGGGGTGGTGCCTGGTGAACCCTCTCCGATGCCTAAGTCAGTATTCTTCTTAGAGAGATAAAGCTAGAGAGATGTCAGAGCTAAATTGTCCAAATGGCCAAGATGATCAAATGAGTTGTGAAGGTGGGGTATTTATAGGCAACGGTGTCATTAAGGTGGCTTAATGACATCGTTAGCCCTTAAACACAATTAATTAACCTTTAAGCACGTAATTAAGACCTTAGGATACGGAGAAGGTAGGTGGCGTGAACCGAGTGTGGGTGTCCGAAAATAGCGCAGGGGCCCTTGGGGGGGAAGAAATCCGACCCCCAAGGGTAGGGGTTGGGTGAGGGCACCCAACCCCTCCTAGGGGGGATGGGGTTGGCCAACCCCATCCCTCCTAGGAGAGATCGGGTTGGCCGACCCGATCTCTCCTAGGAGAGATCGAGTTGGTCCACCCGATCTCCCCTAGGAGAGATCGGGTTGGCTGACCCGATCTCTCCTAGGAGAGATCGGGTTGGTCCACCCGATCTCCCCTAGGAGAGATCGGGTTGGCTGACCCGATCTCTCCTAGGGGAGGTCGGGTGTGGCCACCCAACCTCACCTAGGTGAGTTTGCCCCGGTCGGACGAGCGCTCCGGCCTCGTCCGAGCCGTTGATGTGTTCGCAAAGTGTTCGGGTTGCAACGGTTTGGAAGTCAACGGGTTCAAATTGGGCGTATATCCATCACATGCCCCCGAGTCAACCAATGGCTTAACCCTTGATTGACTCTATTTCAGGATGGTATGACCCGCGCAATTTGAAACCGGGATTTTACCTTCTTGTCTGAATGCCTGCTTACCCATGGATGCGTGCCTCTGACTTTGCCCCCTGCCTTATGAGATAGAGGAATTGTAAACGTCAGAGTAGCGCGGACGTGTGCCTAGGCACGCGTCCGTCTGAGGTGGGAGTAATAAACTTATCCTTGCTATAGATGCATACTCAAAAAATACACACTTGCACAGGGGTGTGATACGAATGCAACTAGATGACTTATGCTTCAAATTCGTGCCGGAATTCTATCTAGGTGAGGAAAATTTAGTTTTGGCTAAAAATTTTCCTAAGTGTGGAATGCTCAAAAATAAAACTATCTTGATAATTTTTCTAAGTATGGAGATATACCTAGCTATAGTTGAAAGGGATAAAAATGATGGCTTTTCCTTGGCCCTTAGATTTTATTTAAGGATAGATGGATGGTGGTGATTAAAACCCTCTAAAAAACCCTATCATCCTTTTAACATAAAAAAGGAGAGTTAGAAAAATACCTCCAAGAGTCACCATAGCCACCATCTTCCCTCTTCACTCACCCTTAGAGAGCAAGAAAGGTTGGAGGGCACCCCCAAGGTTAGGGCCGGCCGGAATTTCCACCAAGAGGCAGAAATCCGACCAGCAACTCCGGCGAGAAGTGGTCACCAGTGCAGACGAAGGCCACCGGTGGACCAGCATCTCCAGACGGCGGCTCGATTCCCGGCGACTGACGGACGGCGACGCGGCAGGTTCTTGGCCGGTGAGGAGCGACGACCAGGCGAGCGGCGGCGTCCGGAGCTTTCGACGGCGAACTCGTCTCCGGTGGTGGCAGCGTCAGGTCCGGCCGGGATCGTCGATAGAGGGACCAGGCAGCTCCGGCGAGGTCTGGGACGGATTCCGGCGACGGAGAGACGGCCGGGAACGACTCCGGCGACGACGGGATTGGGGCTCCGGCGAGGGGCTGATTCCGACCGACTTCGAAATTCGAATTCCGGACCCGTTTATCACATCGGGTCGGGTTTTCCGAAGGTCCGCTCCTTTCCTTTCCGTTACCGCGTAAAACATCGATTTTTGAATCGTTGATATTTGATTGCCGATGCTTGATTGCCGATGCTTGATTGTCGATGCTTGATTGCCGAAATTTAATTGAATGTGGGATAGCCATAGATAGCCGTTGGTAGTTGTGGATTTTGGGAAAAATGTTTGCCGGTCGTCCGGATATGGTTTTTTGTCCGATTGGGCTATCCCGGTCTTGAATTTGATATCGTACCGCCGTTGGTGTGTTAATCTTTGTTGGGGGGTATAACGGTAATTTCTCCAAAACCCGATCTTAGGCTCGGATAAAATATTCAACTTGGTTGTCGTGGTGTCTTTGGCTCATGTTGACTATCTTTGCCGGGTGTCTTTGGATCCTTGATTGTTGTCGTTGGTCGGGTGTCGGAGTGTTTCCGGTTCTTCGGAAATTTTCCTTGTCTTGATATTTGTCGTGTCGTGGCAGGTACTATATTCTTGGTGGTGTCCGCGCACACAGACTCTTCAGAGACGTCGTATTCTCCGAAGGATGAGTGAGTTCCCTTTCTCTTCCTTTTTGGTCGCATTATTTCCTTTCCTATTGCTAGCTTAGTACCGTGACCTTCATTGGGGTGTTAGTCGAAATTTGATTCGTGCTTTGGGGTTTCCTGCTACCTTTGCCTTAGGTTTTGCTATCCTGTCGGAGAACCATCTCACTAGGTCCGATTACAATGAACATGTTACCCTAGGAGATATCTGTCCCCTAGATGAGCCTCTGTATCCTTTTCTCCCCTCCTTGGGGAATACTCGCGAGACGGTGACGGAGCCTCCTATAGGGAAGGTCGCCGTGTACCCTTCCCAGATCCGATTCGGGCTGAGGTTGCCTTACTGTGACGAGCTTATAGAGTTGAGCAGGTTCTTCAGGATTTCTCCTGTGAACCTTGCCCCCAGTGCCCTCCGTGTCTGGGTGGGCTTCCGGGTATTGTGCCATTGGTACTCCTGGAAGTACTCTCTCGTTCTATTCCGATGCTTCTATCGGTTCCAGTACCAGACGAAGGTGGGGTTTGCGAGTTTCGTAACTCGCCATCCGACCTTCAAGGATCCCCGATTCGCTGATTTCGGGTTGAGCGGGGTCGAGTGGGATACCTCCCTCCGCTTCGTGACCCGGAGTGACAATTCGGCCAGTCACTGGGCTAAGCATTACTTCTTCATTACGGACCGATACGTCACTTGGTCGGTCTTGAATGAGGATCGGTCCGATGGTTGGCCTGCTTTTGGAGAGTTCTCCTCCGTTGATTTGAAGACTATGAAGATCATTCATGAGAGCAACAGGACTCGGTCATATTGCCCCGTGTCCTTAGTGACTGAGACGGATCTTTACGAGGCCGGGATCAGTTTGACTCCTGACTCCGGGGGTTCGGTATGTCACTTGGTCTTTCCATCTTTATTTACCTTCTGCTCTTCCTTTGTAGGTTGGTTTCATGGAAAAACCTATAACGTGCAGGGAGCCCCTGTTGATCTGAGCAAGAGGAAGGCTCCTTCTAGTTCTGCTTTGAAGAAATCCCCCCTGCCTGGGAAGAAGGCTGGGGCCTCTGGTATGCTTTCTCCTATTGGCTTCTTTATGGTATAATCTGTGTTTTCCTTATCTTGCTTTTCTTATATTGCTAGGGCGCTCCCTCTTGGTGACTGAGAGGGTCGTCTCCGTTGGCAGAGATTCTGGACCTTCCAAGTCCAAGCCGCGGAGATCTGATTCTGAGGCCGGGGCCTCGGCTGCTAAGAGAAAGAAGGCCGTGGATCCTACTTCGCCTAGTGCTCGTCCTCCGACCCTATCTCGTGATAAGGAGATGGTGGTCGAAGAGGTGCCTTCCCTGGCTGACAAAGGGAAGCGACCTGCTGGTGGTGGTTCCCCTGCCCCCCAGCCGAGGGCACGGTCCTCAGGTATGATCTTTACCTTGTTGCTGATCCTTCTATGTTTATATTCTTCTTTGACTTGCTTTGCTTGTGTAGGTGGGCCTCCGACTTTAAGTCGGAAGGATTTCGCACGTCTTACTGATGAAGATGTTATTGGGTCTGAGTGGACTCCCTTCGCTGGTCTGAAGGAGTTCCACCTCGATAGCACCTCCTCTTTGCGGACTCCTGAGGTTGGCGTCCGCGTACTCCGCGGCGCCATCCCCCCTGGCGATCGTGTTGCTCCGCCCAAGTCTCCTGGGGAGACTCGGCGCTTTGTTCAGGGGGTACTTTCACATTATGCACCTGTGAGTTGTTCCTTGCTTTCCTCTTATTACTTTCATAATGGCTATCTTTCGGTTACTCATCCCTTGTTTGAATTGTTAGGGTATGTCTGACATGGTGAACATGTCCTCGCTCGTGCTCGAGTTATCCGACGAGAAGAAGACCCTTGAGGACAGCCAGGTCTCTCTCAAGGCGGAGGTCGCCACTGCTCCTGAGAAGGCGCGTGTATCTGATTTGAGGATGCAGGAGCTCCGGGACCAGGTGTCCTTGCTTGAGACTACTGTGGGCAGTTTGCGCCGGGAAGCTGAGGTTGCCGCGTCGCTCCATTCTGAGGAGTTGCGGAAGTTGGAGGCTAAGTGTCGGGCGGAGGAGAGGGCTGTCGCGGTGTCTGAGTACAAGGCCTCCTCTGCCTTCACCGCCGATTATAGCGCGCGTCTCACTCAGGAGATGAACCAGTTCGGTGAGTATCTGGTTGATCACATTTTCCGCATTGATACTCAGTTCCCGTTTGGTGACCTTGGTGACTTTGGGCCATACGCCACTGGCTACGTGACTGTTCTGATGGGTCAGGCTGCCGTTGCAGACGAGCCTGCCCCTGCCCAGGTGGATGCTACACCTGTGGAGATTGGTACCTCAGACTCCTCCTCTTCATCCATTTCCGCTGGCGGTTCAGCTTCAGGGGGTGAGGGTGACTCCCCTGAAGGTTCTGACTGACGTGTTTATCTCATGCTATCCTTGTATATATAACTACACTCCTTCTCCCCTTGTATGGGTTGAGTGTCTTTTGAGATTGTGATGGTGTTTGTTGTTACTTTCCTTTGCCGCATTGTGTTGTTGACTACGTGGTTCGTTTGCCTTTACATTAGTGCTTCTCATCTTTTTGTATATATCTCTTTGGTTATGGGCTCTTCTCTTGATGTGTTTCCTTTACTTGTCTTTCTTTCGTGCTTTCCTTCATGTCTTACCTGCCATTTCATAAAGAAAAAACATTACTTGTTCTTCACATTACTTTACTTAGAAATTTCTTTCTCATGGTATCCTTCTGAGCATGGTATCCTTCTAAGCATGGTATCCTTCTAAGAATGGTATCCTTCTAAGCATGGTGTGATGATCTCTTCTGATACCCCTTACACGGTATACGTTGTACTGTTAGACCAAAGATACGCTCTTGGTGGGCGTCGAAATCTGTTCGCGAGACAGGCTCTCGGACGGCACTTAACGTTTCACAGGATAGGCTCCCGGAGGGCTCAAGTTAGACCAAAGATACGCTCCTGGTGGGCGTCGAACTGGTAGTTTGAAATCTACCTCAAGATACGCTCTTGGGGGCGTCGAACTGGTAGTGTTTTTTCTACCTCAAGATACGCTCTTGGGGGCGTCGAATCTGGTAGGTTGCAAATCTACCTCAAGATACGCTCCTGGGGGCGTCGAATTCGTAGTTTTTGGAAACCACTCTCAAGATACGCTCTTGGTGCGTCGAATTCGTAGTGTAATAACTACTCTCAAGATACGCTCTTGGGGGCGTCGAAGGTCGTAGTATGAACACTACTCTCAAGATACGCTCTTGGGGGCGTCGAATGACGTAGTGTAATAACTACTCTCAAGATACGCTCTTGGGGGCGTCGAACCTGTCATTGACTTGAAGTCGTATCTGTGTAAGGATAACTTTGTGATTATACCACTACATTCACTGGAAAATATTTTTGAGTAACTTCTACTCCCTTAGGAGCATTCATGTTTTTGTACACATGGGATGCCTTGGTGCACCAAGACATCCTTTGTAGGAATCAAAGATAGTTGTAGAGTTGGAGTAACTTCGTGAGTTCTCCTTCTCCAAAGGTTGTTTTTTGAAAAGCTTGTAAAGCTGAAACATGCAAAATACTAAATATGAAACTAAGGATATGGGGTGGTCACTGTGTCTGTTGCCACGTATTCCTTGAAGCCTCCATTGTAAATTATTTCTTCCACTTCCACCTTCAACACCATGCAGTTGTTGGTTTGATGTCCCCAGGTCCCATGGTACTCACACCAACCCTGTGCATCTCTTCCTAGGAAGGCCTTGCCTTCCTCCCTGCATGTTGGTAGCTCTTCCTTCAGGTGTTTGTGGAAAATTTCTTCTATGTTGATTGTGAGGGGTGTGAATGTGAAATTGACACATCCTCCCAATATGTCAGTGTCTCTTCCTTTCTCCGGAACTTCATCCAACTGCTCCGCTTCCTGTGCAAATGCCCTGTCCAGCTTATCTTTGAGCTCTCTCATTGTGCTCGTCATGACCATCTCATAGAGCCCTCCATATGCCCTGAATGAGTTTGGGTGCATGTTTCTAATGAATGCTCTGACTGCTTCTCTCCTTGTGATGTCCATGTTGACACCATACTTGAAGAATCTCTGGAAATAGCTTGATATAGACTCCCGCGGCATTTGCTTGATATCATCTATGTAACGGAAGCCTCTTAGGATGGAGTTCCTTGTTCTGTTCCCTATTATGGTGTCTGGCTGCCAAGGTATGGATGTCACCTTCACTGCCTTGCTCCTGTGTCTCCTTGTAGGCGCTGTTTGAAAAAACTGCCTGCTCAAACGGAGTGTCACTCCACTCCTCCTTCTTCCTTGCCTTTGTCTCCTTCCCCTCCTTTTTCTGTCCTGGTTGGCCCCTACCATGACTACAGCCACTGTGTCTGTCCCGTGTGATCCACGTCTCATTGAGTTGACGTAGCATTGCCTTGCGGTGCGTTGATCACCCAGGACCTCTCCAACCCCGTTCTCCGTGATGTACTTCAGCTTCTGGTGAACAGTGGATGGCACTATTTCATATGGGTTTATGGTTGTCCTTCCTAGGATCCCATTGTAGGCTCCCAGGCTTTCAACCACCAAGAAATTGACATTTACCTTCAGCTGGGTCCATCCTTGGCCCATGGTCACTGGGAGGGTTATCATCCCCATGGGGTAACTTGTTGCCCCTGAGAAGCCAACTAGAGGGAAGTTGACTGGCTTGATGTCTGCTTTGGTTTTCCCTATCTCTTCCAACACTCTCAGGCTTAGGAGGTCAGCTGAGCTGCCCCCATCCACCAAAATTCTCTTTACATCAAAATTGTCAATATCTAAAGTAATAACTAGAGCATCGTCATGTGGAAAGACGATGTGGCTCTTGTCCTTCTCCGAGAACTCGATCTTCACTTCTTCTCCTTCTCTTGGCCTTTTTCTCCACCTTGGCACTGAGCTTAGCTTGGATGCATAGACCTCTCTTGCATTAGCAGTTGGGCCACCCGATGCTACTCCTCCATGTATCATATTTATGACTCCTTTTTTGTTGGGTGGAGGGTTGTAGTCTATCTTTCCCTTGCCCTTGTCTTTCTGTGGTGGCCCTAGTTGCATACTGTTGCCCTCATGGTCTATGAATTGCTTCAGTTCTCCCTTCTGGACGATGTTGTTTATGCTTAGCTTTAGGCTAAAGCATTCATTTGTGTCGTGACCATAAGCCTCATGGTTGTCACACCATCTGTCCTTGTGATTTCCCACCATTGGGGCTCTCCACCTTGCAGGGGGTGACCAAAGCTTTTGGTTCCGCATCTCTCTAAGTACGGTGGCTGGAGTGGCGTTCAATGGGATGAACTTAATGACGTTTATTTCTCTAGCCTTTAAGGGTTCACCCATTCGGTTTCTTTGCTGTGGCGGACGCCATTCCTGCTGCCTTGCTTGCTGCGGTGCCTGGGGCGGCTTGCCTTTGTTTGGCTTTTGATTATCTTCCTTGGCTGCCTGGATTTTGGCCTTCTTGCTTGCCCTGTGCCTTTCAAGGTCAATATGCGTTTTAACTCTTCCTGCGAGCTCCTCCAAGGTGCTTGCTGGCTTTTTGGCCATCTTTTCAGCCAATGTTGATCCAAAGCGACCTAAGTTTCTGATGAAGGCTCGTATTATCTCCCCTTCGGTGATGTCTCCCTGGATGTCTGCAATATTCTGGTTGAACCTAGTATAGTAGCTGGCCAGGGATTCATCATATTCTTGTTTCACGTCATCGATGGAGCCTGTTCCCTTGAGAAGTTTCCTCTCCCCTAGGTATCTTTGCAGAAACTTAGCTTTTAGCTGCTCCCATGAGTGGATGCTCTCAGAGGGCAGGCTGAAGAACCAATGTGAGGCCACCCCTGTTAGGGTGTTTGGGAATAAGAGTGCCTTGTACCTTTCATCAGTGGTCCTCCCAAATAGGGAGGCCTCATGTTGTTGGATATGCTCTAGGGGGTCTCCCTTCCCATTGTACTTTGCAATTTGCACTGTGTGCAGGGAGTCTGGCACCCTGTTCATCTCCAGCTCCTTTGTGAAAGGGTGGTTTATCTTGTCACTTAGACAATGCAGGCTGGGTTTCTTTGACTCATTCAATTTCCGGGTTATCATGGCTTCTATCTCCTCCGGGGTGATCATCACCTGCGCCGGAGTATAATCCCTCTGATACCCACTGTAGTTGTAGACTGGGCTTACTGGGTTCCCTTGTCCATGCTGGTATGGACTGTAGGTGTACCCTTGGTACGCCTGCTGGGGTGCTTCATAGAAGTCTTGCCTCCTTGGAGGTCTTGCTTGTCTTTCCTCCCCGAGTGGGGTGTAAGCCCTGTTGCTTTGCTGTTGCCTAGGAGGCACGAATTGTTGCCTTCCCTCTGGGGGTGGCTCCTGGTAATATCTTCTTTGTTCCTCTCGCTGCCCTGCTCGAGGGTGCGAGTAGTGCTCTTCTGTTGGGATCTGCTCCTCTTCATGAGCTTCAGTGTAAGTCCCTTGGGTGTATGTCGGCCTTGCATATGCTGTGTGGGCGCGGTTGCCATCTCTCTGTGTCGGCATCCCATACGGGTACCTTTGGGGTTGCTCTTCATAATAGTATCCCTCAGGGGGTGCCGTGTTGTGGGAAGGCACTCCCTGTTGTTCTCTTTCTCTCTGTGGCCTTCTTGCCCGGGGGGTAGAGGCTGTGGAGGACTCAGCCCCAGCTGGGCGTGAAGGTCCTCCCTCCTGGTTGTTCTGTTGTTGAGGAGGCTGTGGTATTTCTTGGGGCTCTAGATGCATTGGCTGCTTCCCAGGGTTAGGCTGCCTCTCTGGGGGTATGGGTTCTCTCCTCCGCCCATTGCCCCCGGGTGGGCGTTGATGCCTAGACACCCTACTGTTCGTCATAGCTCGTGTAATAGCCAGGCTTTCTGTCCGAAGCCCACGGACGGCGCCAAGTGTTAAGTTATGAGATCTAGGTCAACGGGTGGTCGGCTTTGATCTCACTCCTTACTGGGGATGTGTGTGATCCGGTATTCCTGAGTTGCCCTGTCTTAGCCTATGTCTTTCCTTCCTTCCTTCCTTCTTTTGCTTCTTCTCTCCTTCTACCCTGCAGAAGGGGCAGTACCAGACACGGAGGGGGGGGTGGTGCCTGGTGAACCCTCTCCGATGCCTAAGTCAGTATTCTTCTTAGAGAGATAAAGCTAGAGAGATGTCAGAGCTAAATTGTCCAAATGGCCAAGATGATCAAATGAGTTGTGAAGGTGGGGTATTTATAGGCAACGGTGTCATTAAGGTGGCTTAATGACATCGTTAGCCCTTAAACACAATTAATTAACCTTTAAGCACGTAATTAAGACCTTAGGATACGGAGAAGGTAGGCGGCGTGAACCGAGTGTGGGTGTCCGAAAATAGCGCAGGGGCCCTTGGGGGGGAAGAAATCCGACCCCCAAGGGTAGGGGTTGGGTGAGGGCACCCAACCCCTCCTAGGGGGGATGGGGTTGGCTGACCCGATCTCTCCTAGGGGAGGTCGGGTGTGGCCACCCAACCTCACCTAGGTGAGTTTGCCCCGGTCGGACGAGCGCTCCGGCCTCGTCCGAGCCGTTGATGTGTTCGCAAAGTGTTCGGGTTGAAGTTTCGATTTACAATCGTTAATGAGATGATAAAAATACAACGGTTTGGAAGTCAACGGGTTCAAATTAGGCGTATATCCATCAGTGTTTAAAGGTTAACGATGCCATTAAGCCACCTTAATGACATCGTTGCCTATAAATACAACACCTCCACTATTCATTTGATCATCTTGGCAAGTTGGATAATTTTGCTCTGACATCTCTCTAGCTTTATCTCTCTAAAACCGTACTGACTTAGGCATCGGAGAGGGTTCATCAGGCACCACCCCCCCCCTCTGTGCCTGGTATTGCCCCTCTTGCAGGGCGAGAGGAAAAGAGAAGCTGCAGACGGAAGGACACAAGCTAGGACAACACAACCCGAGAGCACCAAACCCGTAACATCTCTAGTGAGGGACAAGGCTTAGGTCGACCGCTTGTTGACCCGAGACTTTGGAACCTAACAGTAAGTGGCGGATGTGTGTCGATTTCCGCGACCTGAACAAGGCATGCCCGAAGGATTGCTACCCGCTCCCGAGGATCGACCAGCTGGTGGATGCCACATCGGGACATGAGTTGCTAAGCTTTTTGGATGCATACTCTGGCTACAACCAGATCAAAATGTCCAAGGAGGATGCCCCCTATACCGCTTTTTATGCTGATAGCGACATCTATCATTATGATGTTATGCCCTTTGGACTAATCAATGCAGGCGCAACTTATCAGAGGATGGTGAACAAGTTGTTTGGGGATATGTTGGGGAAAACCATGGAGGCCTATGTGGACGACATGCTGGTGAAGTCCCGATAGGCCGAGGATCATGTTCACAACCTGGCCACAGCATTCAAGCGGATGAGACTCCATAAAGTTCGCCTAAACCCGACCAAATTCGCCTTCGGAGTGCACTTAGGGAAGTTCCTAGGCTTTATGGAGAGCCAGAGGGGGATCGAGGTGAACCCTGGGAAGCTGAGGGCAATCGAGGAGATGAAGTCCCCGACGAACCATCGGGAGGTACAGGTTCTGAATGGCCGATTGGCCGCGATGAGTCACTTCCTGTCCAAGGCAAGCGACCGATCCATGCCATTCTTTGAAGTATTGAGGGCCAATAAGAAGTTTGAGTGGACTGCCGAGTGCGAGGAGGTGTTCAAGGCACTGAAGCAGCACCTCCGTGCCCTCCCGCCGCTGGCGAAGCCCATCCCAGGCGAGCCGCTCTATCTGTATTTGGCTGTTTCTGAATTTGCTGTTAGCTCTGTCTTAGTAAAAGTTGTAGAGGGTAGCCAAGTCCCCGTCTATTATGTAAGCAAGGCACTCGCCAAGTCTGAAATGAATTATCCCGCCGTTTAGAAGTGTTAGGTTCTAAGTTTCAGGTCAACGGGCGGTCGACCTAAACCTTATTCCTCACTGGAGATGTTGCGGATTCGGTGTTCTCGGGTCTTGTCGTCCTAGCCCGTATCTTTCTGTCCTTCGCCTTCTCTTCTCTTCTCGCCCTGCAAGAGGGGCAATACCAAGCACGGAGGGGGGGGGGTGGTGCTTGATGTACCCTCTCCGATGCCTAAGTCAATACGATATTTGTAGAGAGATAAAGCTAGAGAGATGTCAGAGCTAAATTATGCACTTTGCCAAGATGATCAAATGAATGGTGGGAGAGTTGTATTTATAGGCAACGGTGTCATTAAGGTGACTTAATGACATCGTTAACCTTTAAACACAATTAATTATCCCTTAATCAAGTAATTAAGACCTTAAGGCACGGAGAAGGTTGGTGGAAATAAACCGAGTATGGGAGTCGAAAAATGGTGTCAGGGCCCTTGGGAGGGTGGAGGAAAATCCGACCCCCAAGGGTAGGGTTGGGTGTGGCCACCCAACCCCTCCCCTAAGGGAGGTCGGGTGTGGCCACCCGACCTCACCTAGGTGAGTTTACCTCAGTCCGGCTGAGTATTTCGGCCTCGTCCGGACCGTTGGTGTTTCCGCGGGGTGTTTGGGTCCATGTTTCGATTTACAATCATTAATGGGGTGATCAAAATAAAACGATTCGGAAGTCAACGGGTTCAAATTGGGCGTATATCCATCACATGCCCCCGAGTCAACCAATGGCATGACCCTTGATTGACTCTATTTTTAGGATGGTATGACACGCGCAATTTGAAGCCGGGATTTTACCTTTTGTCGGAATACTTACTTACCCATGAATGTGTGTCTCTGACCCTGCCCCCTGCCTTATAAGATAGAGGAATTGCAAACGTCAGAATAGAAAGGACACATGTCCAAGCACGTGTCTGTCTGAGATGGAAATAATAAATTCAATATCGTCGCAAGCTTATACTCGGAAAATACACGTATGCGTGGGGATGCAAAATGAACACAGCTAAATGAGTCCATGCTTCAATTTCATGCCGGGGTAAGTCTAAGAGGAGAAAAATTTTCCATTTTGGTCCAAATTTTTTTTCTAAGTATGGGATACTAGAAAACATGCCTATAGGATGTTAACTAGGAGTGAACGTGGAGATATCATGAACATGAGGATGTGTACTAGCATACATGCAAGTAGGAACATAGGGATGGGAGTGGGTATAGACATGCTGCGATTGTTGTCATGAATGTATGCATGGATACATGGCGGCCATGTGCATAGACGTCTAAATGCTCGAACACACAGGAGTGTGTACGTGGGTATGCATATGAGTGCAAGCATGAACATGTATGTGTGTATGGACGGGTTGTGAGTATAAGCATGAGTGATGACATTGATGTACCGGTAGATGTTAGTCATGAATATGAGCATGAGTGCAAGGGTGAGAGCATAGACCTCTCCTTTATTTGAGGGTGGGAACTCTGCCACTCAATGGGACACAACGTTCCGCCTCCCTCGTACTAGCGCGAGCATTGTCCTTTAACCTCGACCTTCAGCATGTGTAACATTTTTCCTTCATTCGTTGGAGCGTGTGTATAGCTCTTGACCTTTACCCTGCAATTTGTTCACCATAAAAGTGAGGGTGAAAATGCTTACAAGCTTTCTTCTTACCCACCGTGAGCGAAGGGGTCTATTGACAGGAGTTAAGGGTTGACCCTTCCTTCGGATGTGTTGGAGCGTTGCTCCATTTGGGGAAGCTAGAAGTTCGCCCTCTTTGTGACGCTCTGGGATTTGTTCCCTTGGATAGGTCTCTTGGGATGTGGTTTTGCTTCCGTAACTTGATTGGTGTTAAGGTTGCCCCCGTAGTAGGCGTGTCTCGCCCCTCCATGAGTAAGGGTCGATCTTTGTGTTGGTCGCTCGTATAGATGACTCACTTTTGGGAAGCTTTCTTCTTCAGACAGGGAGACCTTGAAGATCATTCTCCAAAGCAGTCAGACCAAATCTGACTGTCCTGTGTCTTGGGTGTCCAAGGTGGGCTCGTATGAGGCGGGGACTTGTATGACCCTTTGTAGGTTGATTTCATGGAGAAACGTATAAGGTGTAGGCAGAGCGTTCCGAACGTACCGTTGAATCGAATGAGAGGGAAGAACCCTCTAGTTCTGCTTATCAGGCCAAGAAATTTTCTAAGTCAGGGAGTTTGTTCTCATTCCATTCTCTTTTCTTTGTGATATACTTATGATTGTTCTCATGTTGCTTCCTTCTTGTTGTTAGAGCGTTCGCCCCTGGTTACCGAATGGGTTCTTGCGGTGGGCGAGAGTTCAAGTCAATCTTAATCCAAGGCGCGGAAACCTGACTCTGAGGTCGGGCCCTCGGCTGCCAAGGAGAAGGAAACCGCGAGAGGCTCTCCTTCAAGTGCCCCCATGCTGACTCCCTCTCATGATAAGGAGGTAGTGGTTGAAGAGGCGCCCTCTTTGCTTGACCAAGGGAAACAACCTGTGGCTGGCGATAGGGTGATCACAGGTCTTGATGTTTCTTCTCTATCCTCTGCCCCCCAGCCGAGGGGCCGAGTCTCAGGTTCATTTCGTTTTCACGTAGATTTGACGACTTTTGAAGGTGTCTTTGGCTTTCCTATGGGTTATGTTATTAACCCCTGAAGATTTTTCTTTTGGTGATGGGTGTGATCATCGCCTTTCATTGAGGTTCATTTCTCTTGCCATGGCTCTGATTAAGATAGCAAATTCTTGCTTGGGAGTTTGGTGGAGACTGTTCTTGAGTTAGCCTCTACTAGTATCATAATTGTGATCGTTGTGGGGATCGCTTTGTTATATGCCCTCAATAGTGCTTGTCGTGATTCTTTGCTTTATGGTTGATTTCATGAGATATGGAGGTTGTCTTCATAATGAGGACGTCTCCTACCTAGTATCACCCAGTGGGTTGAAATATAAGTGCCTACCTTTGATGAGCGTATGAAGGGTGTTGTTTTTCCCTTTTTCTTGAACCTCCTCCTAAGGCTAGGCGTAGCCTTTTGATGTTCGTGGTCGGGATGGTGTCTTTACAATGTATGTCTTTGACAGATGTTTTATGATGTGCTGCCATGATAATCACTTCGAGGTATGTGGACATGATAGCCACTTCGTGATGTGTGGGAGTGATAGCCCTTCTGTAGTGTGTGGACATGATAGCTGCCTCTTGGTATGTGGACATGATAGCCACTTCGCAGTGTTTGGACATGATAGCCACTTCAGGGTATGTGGACATGATAGCCACTTCAGGGTATGTGGACATGATAGCCACTTCAGGGTATGTGGACATGATAGCCACTTCAGGGTATGTGGACATGATAGCCACTTCAAGGTATGTGGACATGATAGCCACATCACGATGTATGGAGTTGTGCTTTAGTATTCTTTTCTCATTGGAGAGCCTTCATTGCTGTAGTTGCCTTTTGTTTAGGCTATGTTTGTTGGGTTAGGTCCTGATGTCTCGTCTTGCCCGATGTTGTATCCTTCATGCTTTTTAGATGTCTCCTTCATTTGTGTTTTCCTTCATGCCATACCTGCTATCTCATCAAGAAAAAACATTATGTGTTCTTTGTACAACTTTACTTTGCCATTATTTTCTCGTGGGATCCTTCTTAGTATGGTGCAATGATCTCTTCTGATACCCTTTTAATGGTATGTACGGTACTGCTAGACCAAAGATACGCTCTTGGTGGGCGTTAAAAACTGTTCACGAGATACGCTCTCGGAGGGCACCAGTAGTTAGACCAAAGATACGCTCTTGGTTGGCGTCGAAACTGTTCACGAGATACGCTCCCGGAGGGTACCAGTAGTTAGACCGAAGATATGCTCTTGGTGGGCGTCGAAACTGTTCACGAGATACGCTCCCGGAGGGCACCAGTAGTTAGACCAAAGATACGCTCTTGGTGGGCGTCGAAACTGGTAGTTTGAAATCTACCCTGCCCCCTGCCTTATACAATAGAGGAATTGCAAACGTCAGAATAGCACGGACACATGTCCAAGCACGTGTCCGTCTGAGATGGAAATAATAAATCTATCCTCACCATGGGCGTATACTTGAAAAATATATGCTCGCATGGGGATGTAATACGGATACAGCTAAACGGGTCCATGCTTCAATTTCATGTCAGGGTAAGTCTAAATGGAGAAAATTTTTAATTTTGGTCTAAAATTTTTCTAAGTATGGGATGCTTAAAAATAAACCCATTTGGTGTTAAATTGAGTGGAAATATGCCTAACCATAGTCTAAGGGAGGTAAAGATGATAGTTTTCCTTTAACCCTTAGATCTCATCTAATTTTAAATGAAGGTTTGTGATTATGTCACCTTAAAAAACCCTACACCTTTTCAAATATATAGAAGAGTAAAGAAATTACCTCACTTAGCCACCATTGTCATCTTTTCCTTTTTTCCTCACACTTGGAGACCAAGGGAGGAATTCTTGCACACCAAGGGAGAGGGGCCGGCCAAGATTCTGGTAGAGGACCAGGAATTCCGGCCAGCACGGACACGGCGGCACGGTCCTAAGGCGACGACAGCAGCTCCCGGCGGCACGGCGGCAGCTGATCGGGACGACGACCCAGCTAGCGGCGGCGCGGAGGGCGGCTGAGGCGACGGGGACGGCCGTTTGCGACGGCGAGGGCTCCTGTGACTTCGGCGGACGGCCACGGCGGCGGAGCAGGCGGGACCAGGCGTAGCTCGGCTCCGGCGACGACGAAATCGAAGCTCCGGCGAGGGCCTGGTTCCGGTCAACATCGAAGCTTGATTTTCGGACCCGTTTATCAAATCGGGTCGGGTTTTCCAAAGGTCCAATCTTCTCCTTTTCGTTACCGTGTAAAAATGTTGATTTTTGAATTGCCGATATTCGATTGCCGATACTTTATTGAATATATGATTGCCGTAGATAGCCGCGGATTTGGGGAAAAATTTCTTGACCGGTTATCCTGAGATAGTTTTTTGTCCGATTAGACTATTCCCGTTTTGAATTTGATGTCGAGGCGCCATTTGTGTGTTGATTTCCATTGAAGGGCGTAATTGTAATTTTGCCCGGGAACTGATTTTCGGTTCGAACAAAATTATCCGATTTGGTTGTCGTGGTGTCCTTGGCGCGTGTTTGTTACCTTTGTTGGGTGCCTTCGAATCTTTGGTTGTTGTTTGTCGGGTACCGGGGTACGCCCAGTTTTTTCGGAAATCTTCTTGTTTTGACATCTGTCGTGCCGTGACAGGTACTGTATTCGTGGTGGTGTCCCCGTACGCAAACTCTGCAAAGGCGTTACATCCTTCGAAGGATGAGTAAGTTTCTCTTTCTCTTCTATTCGTCGCATTACTTCCTTTCCTGCCATTAGCTTAATGTCGAAATCTGAGCCGGGGTGTTAGTCGGAGCCTGATTCGAGCTTTGGAATTTCTCGCTGCCTTTGATTTAGTTCTTGCTGCTTTGTCGGAGAACTACCTGACTAGGTCTGACTATAACGAGCACGTTACTTTAGGTGATATTTGCCCCTTAGATGAGCCTTTATATCCCTTCCTCCCTTCCTTGGGGAATACCTGCCAGACAGTGACAGAGCTCCCCAGGGGGAAGGTTGTTGTTTACCCTTCCCAGATTCGATTTGGATTGCGGCTGCCTTATTGCGATGATCTTGTAGAATTGAGTAGGTTCTTTAGGATCTCCCCTGTGAACCTTGCTCCTAGTGCTATCCGTGTCTGGGTGGGCTTCCGGGTGTTATGCCACTAGTACTCCTGGAAGTACTCACTGGTCTTGTTCCGATGCTTCTATCGATTCCAGTATCAGAGGAAGGTAGGCTTCGCGAGTTTTGTAACTCGCCATCCGTCCCTCAAAGATTCCCGATTTGCTGACTTCGGGTTGAGCGGAGTCGAGTGGGATACTTCTCTTCACTTCGTGGCCCGGAGCGATAACTCGGCGAGCCACTGGGCCAAACATTATTTCTTCATTACGGATCGATATGTTACTTGGTCGGTCTTGAATGAGGATCGGTCAGACGGCTGGCCTGCCTTTGGGGAGTTCTCTTCCGTGGATTTAGAGACTATGAAGGCCATCTATGAGAGCAACAGGACCCAGTCATACTGCCCCGTGTCCTTAGTGACCGAGACAGATCTTTATGAGGCAGGGATCAGTTTGACTCCTGACTCCGGGGGTTCGGTATGTTACTTAGTCTTCTCATCTACATTTACTTTCTGCTTTTCCTTTGTAGGTTGGTTTCGCGGGAAAACGCATAACGTGCAGGCAGCACCGGTCGATCTGAGCAAGAGGAGGGCTCCATCCAGCTCTACTCTGAAGAAGTCCCCTATGCTTGGGAAAACTGCTGAGGCTTCTGGTATACTTCCTTCTCTTTGCCTCTTCATGGTATACTTGTGTTTTTCTCACCATGTTTTTCTTGCTTTGCTAGGGCAGTCTCCCCTGGTGACCGAGAGGGTTGTCTCCGTGGGCAAGGGCTCTGGACCTTCTAAGTCCAAGTCGCGGAGGTCCGACTCTGAGGCCGGGGCCTCGGCTGTCAAGAAGAAGAAAGCTGCAGATCCTCCTCCACCTGGTGTTCGTCCCCCAACCCTATCTCGTGACAAAGAGATAGTGGTCGAAGAGGCGCCTTCCCGAGCTGACAAGGGGAAGCGACCTGTTGGTGATGGTGGAGTGGTCACTGGTTCTCCATCCCCTGCCCCCCAGTCGAGGGCACGGTCGTCAGGTTCGATCTTCTCTATGTCGCTGATGCTTATATGTTTGTATTTTCCTTTATCTTGCTTTGTTTGTATAGGTGGGCCTCCGGCTTAAAGTCGGAAGGATTTCACGCGCCTTACCGACGAGGATATTGTTGGGTCTGAGTGGACTCCTTTTGCTGGGTTGAAGGAGTTCCACCTTGATAGCGGGTCTTCCTTGCGCACTCCGGAGGTTGGTATCCGTGTGCTTCGCGGTGCCATCCCTCCTTGTGATCGTGCTGCTCAGCCTAAGTCTCCTAGGGAGACCCGACGTTTTGTTCAGGGTGTACTATCCCGTTATGTGCCTGTGAGTGGTGTCTCACTTTCCCCTTTTTACTTTCATGTTGTTGCTTTTCCAGTTACTCATCTCTTGTTTGATTTTCAGGGTATGTCTGACATGGTGAACATGTCATCCCTTGTGCTCGAGCTATCCGCCGAGAAGAAGGCTCTTGAGGATAGCCAGGTATCCCTGAAGGCGGAGCTTGCCACTGCCACTGAGAAGGCACACCTGTCCGATCTGAAGATGGAGGAGCTCAGGGACCAAGTGTCTTTACTTGAAACTACCGTAGGTAGCTTACGCCGGGAGGCTGAGGTCGCATCTTCACTCCATTCTGAGGAGTTGCGGAAACTTGAGGCAAGGTGCCGGGCAGAGGAGAGGACTGTCGCAGTGTCTGAGTACAAGGCTTCCTCTGCCTTTACTGCTGACTACAGTGTGCGGCTTACTCAGGAGATGAACCAGTTTGGCGAGTATCTTGTTGACCATATTTTTCGTATTGATCCTCAGTTTCCGGTTGGCGATCTGGGTGATTTTGGACCGTACGCTACTGGTTACATGGCTGTCCTTAGGGGTCAGGCTACTGTTGCGGACGAGCCTTCCACTACACAGGTGGATGCTACGCCTGTGGATATTGACACTTCGGACTCTTCCTCCTCTTCCTCTATCTCTGCTGGTGGTTCGGCCTCGGGGGGTCAGGGGGACTCCCCAGAGGGTTCTGGTTGATCTATTGACATCTTTCTATCTTTGTATATACGACCATACTCTTCCTCCCCTTTGATGGGTTGAGTATCTTTTGGGGTTGCTGTAGGATTTTGTGTTGCTTTCCTTTTTCGTATTGTGTTGTTGGCAGTGTGGGTCACTAGCCTTTAGATGGGTACTTTGTATGCTTTTGTATGTATTCCTTTGATCATGGACTCTTCCTTTGGTGTGTTTCCTTTACTTATCCTTCTTTTGTGTTTTTCTTCATGCCATACCTGCTATCTCATCAAGAAGAAACATTATGTGTTCTTTATACAACTTTACTTTGCAATTATTTTCTCATGGGATCCTTCTTAGTATGGTGCAATGATCTCTTCTGATACCCTTTAAATGATATATAAGGTACTGCTAGACCAAAGATACGCTCTTAGTGGGCGTCGAAAACTGTTCACAAGATACGCTCTCGGAGGGCACCAGTAGTTATACCAAAGATACGCTCTTGGTGGGCGTCGAAACTGTTCACGAGATACGCTCCCGGAGGGAACCAGTAGTTAGACCAAAGATACGCTCTTGGTGGGCGTCGAAACTGTTCACGAGATACGCTCCCGGAGGGCACCAGTAGTTAGACCAAATATACGCTCTTGGTGGGCGTCGAAACTGTTTGCGAGATACGCTCCCGGAGGGCGTCGAAATTGTTCACGAGATACGCTCCCGGAGGGCACCAGTAGTTAGACCAAAGATACGCTCTTGGTGGGCGTCGAAACTGGTAGTTTGAAATCTACCTCAAGATACGCTCTTGGGGGCGTCGAATCTGGTAGTTTGAAATCTACCTCAAGATACGCTCCTGGGGGCGTCGAAGGTCGTAGTTTTAGAAGCTAATCTCAAGATACGGTCTTGGGGGCGTCGAAATTCGTAGTTTTTGGAAACCACTCTCAAGATACGCTCTTGGGTGCGTCGAAGGTCGTAGTATAGAAACTACTCTCAAGATACGCTCTTGGGGGCGTCGAAGGTCGTAGTATAAAAACTACTCTCAAGATACGCTCTTGGGGGCGTCGAAGGTCGTAGTATAAAAACTACTCTCAAGATACGCTCTTGGGGTGTCGAAACTGTTCGCGGGATAGGCTCCCAGAGGGCACATGGTTCGTAGTTTTAGAACTACTCTCAAGATACGCTCTTGGTGGCGTTGAAGGTGTTGTTGACTTGATGTCATATCTGTGTAAGGATAATTCAATGATTATATCACCACATTCATTGGAAAATACTTTTTGATTGACTCCTACTCCCTTAGGAGCATTCATGTTTTTTGTACACATGGGATGCCTTGAGTGGATCAAGACACCCATTGGAGGAAATAAAAGATAGTTGTAGAGTTGGAGTAACTTCTTGAGTTCTCCTTCTCAAAAGTTGTTTTTGGAAAACTTAGAATGCTTGAACATGCAAAGTGCTAAATATGAAACTAAGGATATTGGTTGGTGAGTTTGTCTGTTGCCACGTACTCCCTTAGGCCTCCATTATAAATCAACTCCTCCACTTCTATCTTCAGCACCATGCAGTCGTTAGTTTGATGCCCCCAGGTCCCATGGTACTCACACCAACCCTGTGCATCTCTTCCTAGGAAGGCCTTGCTCTCCTCCTTGCATGTGGGTAGTTCATTCTTGAGGTACTTCTGAAAAATTTCTTCTATCTTCATTGTAAGGGGTGTGAATTTGAAATTTACACCTCCTTCCAGCGTGTCAGTCTCTCTTTCTTTTTCCAGGACTTCTTCCGATTGCTCCATCTCCTTTGCAAATGCCTTGTCCAGCTTCTCTTTGAGCTCTCTCATTGTGCTTGTCATGACCATTTCATAGAGCCCTCCATATGCTTCGAATGAGTTTGGATGCATGTTTCTAAGGAAGGCTCTGACGGCCTCTCTTCTTGTGATGTCCATGTTTGCACCATAACTGAAGAATCTCTCGAAGTAGCTTTACATGGGCTCCCTTGGCGTTTGCTTGATGTCATCTATGTGTCGGAAACCTCTTATGATGGAGTCCCTTGTTCTCTTTCCTTCTACACTCTCTGGCTGCCAAGGTATGCTTGTTACCTTTACAACCTTGCTTATGTGTCTCTTCTTAGACATTCCTTGAAAAAGCTGCCTGCTCAGGCGGAGTGCAACTCCGTTCTTCATCTTTCTTTGCCTTTGTCTCCTCATCACCTTCTTTTTGTCTTGGTTGGCCCTTATCATGACCATTGCCACTGTGTCTGTCTTGTGTGATCCACGTCTCATGGAGTTGACGTAGCACTGCCTTGCAGTGCGTTGATCACCCAAGACTTCTCCAATTCCATTTTCTGTGATGTATTTCAGCTTCTGATGCACGGTAGACGGCTACGTCATGGAGTTTACGTAGCACTGCCTTGCAGTGCGTTCTTCCTAAGATCCCATTGTAGGCTCCCAGGCTTTCAACCACTAAGAAGTTAACATTCACCTTCAGCTGTGTCCATCCTTGGCCCATGGTCACTGGCAGGGTTATCATTCCCAGGGGGTAACTTGTTGCCCCTGAGAAGCCAACCAGAGGGAAGTTGACTGGTTTGATGTCTGCCTTCGTTTTTCCTATTTCTTCTAGGACCATTAGGCTTAGGAGGTCTGCCGAGCTGCCCCCATCTACCAGTACTCTCTTTACATCAAAGTTATCAATGTCTATTGTGATGACTAAAGCATCGTCATGTGGGAAGACAATGTGGCTCTTGTCCTTCTCCGAGAATTCAATCTTCATCTCCTCTCCTTCTCGTGGTCTCTTTCTCCACCTTGGTACTAAGCTCAGTTTGGATGCGTAAACCTCCCTTGCATTAGCAGTTGGGCCACCTGATGCCACTCCTCCGTGTATCATGTTTATAGTCCCCCTCTTGTTGGGTGGGGGATTATAGTCTACTTTGTTTTTCCCTTTGTCCTTGTATGATGGCCCTAACTGTATGATGTTGCCACTATGATCAACAAACTATTTTAGCTCCCCCCTTTGGATGATATTGTTGATGCTTAGCTTCAGGCTAAAGCATTCGTTCGTGTCATGCCCGTATGCTTCATGGATATCACACCATCTGTCCTTGTGCGTCCCCACCATTGGGGCTCTCCATCTTGCAGGGGGTGACAAGAGTTTCTGATTTCGCATCTCTCTTAGGACCACTGCTGGGGTGGCGTTCAATGGTATGAACTTGATGACATTTATTTCCCTAGCCTTCAGTGGTTCACCCATCTGATTTCTTTGCTGAGGCGGACGCCACTCCTGCTGCCTTATGGGTTGAGGTGCCTGAGGTGGCTTTCCTCTGTTCGGCTTTGCATTGTCTTCCTTAGCTGCTTGAATCTTGGCTTTCTTACTCGCCTTGTGCCTCTCCAGGTCTATATGAGTTTTTACTCTCCCTGCTAGCTCCTCTAAGGTGCTTGCTGGTTTCTGGTATCGCCAGCCACAGGTTGTTTCCCTTCGTCAAGCAAAGAGGGCGCCTCTTCAACCACTACCTCCTTATCATGAGAGGGAGTCAGCATGGGGGCACTTGAAGGAGAGCCTCTCGCGGTTTCCTTCTCCTTGGCAGCCGAGGGCCCGACCTCAGAGTCAGGTTTTCGCGCCTTGGATTTAGATTGACTTGAACTCTCGCCCACCGCAAGAACCCATTCGGTAACCAGAGGCGAACGCTCTAACAACAAGAAGGAAGCAACATGAGAACAACCATAAGTATATCACAAAGAAAAGAGAATGGAATGAGAACATACTGGAAGCATTTGCAGCCTTCCCTGACTTAGAAAATTTCTTGGCCTGATAAGCAGAACTAGAGGGTTCTTCCCTCTCATTCGATTCAATGGTACGTTCGGAACGCTCTGCCTACACCTTATATGTTTTTCCATGAAATCAACCTACAAAGGGTCATACAAGTCCCCGCCTCATATGAGCCCACCTTGGACACCCAAGACACAGGACAGTCAGATTTGGTCTGACTGCCTTGGAGAATGATCTTCAAGGTCTCCCTGTCTGAAGAAGAAAGCTTCCCAAAAGTGAGTCATCTATACGAGCGACCAACACAAAGATCGACCCTTACTCATGGAGGGGCGAGACACGCCTACTACGGGGGCAACCTTAACACCAATCAAGTTACGGAAGCAAAACCACAACCCAAGAGACCTGTCCAAGGGAACAAATCCCAGAGCGTCACAAAGAGGGCTAACTTCTAGCTTCCCCAAATGGAGCAACGCTCCAACACATCCGAAGGAAGGGTCAACCCTTAACACATGTCAATAGACCCCTTCGCTCACGGCGGGTAAGAAGAAAGCTTGTAAGCACTTTCACCCTCACTTTTATGGGGAACAAATTGCAGGGTAAAGGTCAAGAGCTATACACACGCTCCAACGAATGAAGGAAAAATGTTACACAAGCTGAAGGTCGAGGTTAAAGGACAATGCTCGCGCTAGTACGAGGGAGGCGGAACGTTGTGTCCCATTGAGTGGTAGAGTTCCCACCCTCAAATAAAGGAGAGGTCTATGCTCTCACCCTTGCACTCATGCTCATATTCATGATTAACATCTACAGGTACATCAATGTCATCACTCATGCTTATACTCACAACCCGTCCATACACACATACATGTTCATGCTTGCACTCATATGCATACCCACGTACACACTCCTGTGTGTTCGAGCATTTAGACGTCTATGCACATGGCCGCCATGTATCCATGCATACATTCATGACTACAATCGCAGCATGTCTATACCCACTCCCATCCCTATGTTCCTACTTGCATGTATGCTAGTACAAATCCTCATGTTCATGATATGTCCACGTTCACTCCTAGTTAACATCCTATAGGCATGATTTCTAGTATCCCGTACTTAGAAAAAAAATTTGGACCAAAATGGAAAATTTTTCTCCTCTTAGACTTACCCCGGCATGAAATTGAAGCATGGACTCATTTAGCTGTGTTCATTTTGCATCCCCACGCATACGTGTATTTTCCGAGTATAAGCTTGCGACGATATTGAATTTATTATTTCCATCTCAGACGGACACGTGCTTGGACATGTGTCCGTGCTATTCTGACGTTTGCAATTCCTCTATCTTATAAGGCAGGGGGCAGGGTCAGAGACACACATCCATGGGTAAGTAAGTATTCCGACAAAAGGTAAAATCCCGGCTTCAAATTGCGCGTGTCATACCATCCTAAAAATAGAGTCAATCAAGGGTCAGGCCATTGGTTGACTCGGGGGCATGTGATGGATATACGCCCAATTTGAACCCGTTGACTTCCGAATCGTTTTATTTTGATCACCCCGTTAATGATTGTAAATCGAAACTTCGACCCAAACACCCCGCGGAAACACCAACGGTCCGGACGAGGCCGAAATACTCAGCCGGACTGAGGTAAACTCACCTAGGTGAGGTCGGGTGGCCACACCCGACCTCCCCTAGGGGAGATCGGGTCAGCCAACCCGATCTCCCCTGGGGGAGATCGGGTTGGCCAACCCTATCTCCCCTAGGGAGGGGTTGGGTGGCCACACCCAACCCCTACCCTTGGGGGTCGGATTTTCCTCCCCCCCCCCCCCCAAGGGCCCTGACACCATTTTTCGACTCCCATACTCGGTTTATTTCCGCCAACCTTCTCCGTGCCTTAAGGTCTTAATTACTTGATTAAGGGATAATTAATTGTGTTTAAAGGTTAACGATGTCATTAAGTCACCTTAATGACACCGTTGCCTATAAATACAACTCTTCCACCATTCATTTGATCATCTTGGCAAAGTGCATAATTTTGCTCTGACATCTCTCTAGCTTTATCTCTCTACAAATATCGTATTGACTTAGGCATCGGAGAGCGTACATCAAGCACCACCCCCCCCCCCTCCGTGCTTGGTATTGCCCCTCTTGCAGGGCGAGAAGAGAAGAGAAGGCGAAGGACAGAAAGATACGGGCTAGGACGACAAGACCCGAGAACACCGAATCCGCAACATCTCCAGTGAGGAATAAGGTTTAGGTCGACCGCCCGTTGACCTGAAACTTAGAACCTAACAAGAAGTATCTCTATGCGTTGATTATTACTGCTCGGAAGCTTATGCCTTACTTCCACGCGCATGAGATTACCGTTTTGACGAATCAGCCCTTGAAATATTTTTTGAACCGACCTGATGCGTCGGGAAGATTAATAAAATGGGCAGTCGAGCTTAGTGAGTTCCGCATTCACCGAGGACGACTATTAAGGGCCAGGCGTTGGCAGATTTCATAGCAGAGTCTACAACCCCCGATCTAGAAGAAGCGGGCCATGTAGAGGGGGCAACCATAGAGGTCCCGATAATAGAGCAGTCAGAACAGCCCGACACCGAAAATACTTGGGAGATGTACACCGACGGCTCCTCAAATTCAGAAGGATCGGGAGCAGGTTTCGTACTAATACCACCAGACGGAGGCGAGCCCCTCCGATACGCCTTGACCTTGACATTTAGGGCCACCAACAATGAAGCTGAGTATGAGGCTCTCATCACTGGCCTCAAGATTTCTAAAGGAACGGGAGTTGGTCACTTAAAGGTGAAATGTGATGCTAGCCTGATCGTTAACCAAGTCCAAGGGCGATACGAAGCAAAGAGCCCGATGATGAAAAATTATCTTCGCGAGGTACAAACCCTGAAGGAGAGTTTCAAGAGCTTCGATATTGAGGCGATCCCGAGAGAGGATAATGCGGAAGCAGATGCCATGAGCAAGTTCGCCTTGGGGGCACCCCTCGATGAAAGTCGGAAGGTGCATTTCTTGGAAAAGGTGATCCTGTCAACCACCGATCAATCGGAGGTATGTGCCATCGAGATCGGAGCGGAGGAGCCCACTTGGATGACCCCGATAGTCGCGTATTTGACTACGGGGGCAGTCCTCGATGAGGAGGTGGCAGCAGGCAAAATACGCCGAATCGCGCCCAATTATGTAATGGTGGACAATCAGCTGTACAAAAAGGGGTATTTAACTCCTTATCTGAAATGCGTGGCCGAACCCAACGCCGGTCGGATCCTTAGGGAGGTGCACGAAGGATATTTGGCCTGTCATGAAGGTGCTCGATCCATCGTGAGGAAAGTGTTGAACTTGGGCTATTACTGGCCCTCGATGAACAAAGAGGCGACGATGCTAGTCTGATCCTGTGATGCTTGCCAGAAGTACGCCCCGAACATCGTGGCTCCAGCTGCCGATCTGACGTCCATCAAGAGTGCTTGGCCCTTCTCGCAGTGGGGAATCGACTTGGTGGGACCCCTTCCAATTGCAAATGGTCAGTGTCGATACTTAGTTGTGGCTATTGATTGTTTTTCGAAATGGATAGAAGCCAAGGCATTGGCCAAAACAATAGGGAACCACATCCTCAAATTCCTCCAGACCCATATCATATCCCGATACAGGATCCCCAAGGTGGTGATCAACGATAATGGCCCTCTGTTCAACGGAGCCCAGTGGAAGGAGTACTTGGAGGAACAGAAAATTGAGAATTTGACAGACTCTGTCCGTCATGCTCAAACCAATGGACAAGTGGATTCAGCCAATAAGATCGTGATGGACGGCATGAAAGAAGAGGGTCCACGCCTTGAAGGGCAAATGGCTGGACGAGCTGGAAAATGTACTTTGGGCCGTTAGAACAACACCCAAAAGATCAACCGGGGAGACTCCGTTTGGCCTCGTCTATGGCACGGAGGCAGTTGCTCCCGTCAAAATAGTTGTGGCATCCCATCGGACGAGGTATTACGAACCTCTGTCGAATGATGAAATGAGGCGTCTGGACTTGGACTTGGTCGAAGAGAAGAGGCGGAGTGCCGAGGAGGTCCAGGCTCGGATGCGCTTGGCAACGGCCCGATATTATAATCGACGAGTCATGTCTCGATAGTTCTTTGTCGGGGAACTGGTGTGGCGTCGGAACGAATTTACCATTTTGGATCGAATCAACAAGATGTCGCCAAAATGGGAAGGGCCTTATAAGGTCGTGGGGATGCCAGCTCAGAGTGCGTATAAGTTGGAAGACCTCGATGGCAATGTGTTGAAGTATTCTTTTGGTGGCGAACACTTGAAGAAATGTCATGATTGATATTAAGTCGCCTTCAGTGGTGCAAGTTATCTATTAAGTCGCCTTCAGTGGTGCAAGTTATCTATTAGGTCGCCTTTAGTGGTGCAAGTTGTCTATTAACTCGCCTTCAGTGGTGCAAGTTATCTATTAAGTCGCCTTCAGTGGTGCAAGTTGTTAAGTCGCCTTCAGTGGTGCAAGTTGTTTATCGTGTTAAGCCATCAATGAATAAAGAGGTTGCTTCCGATTAAATCGCATTAAGTGGTGTAGATAAGTTTCCTTAAGTGGCACAATTAAATCGCCTTAAGTGGCGTGGTTCCGCCTTACATGGCACGATTAAATCGCCTTAAGTGGCGTGGTTCCGCCTTAAATGGCACGATAGTGTAGATAAGTTGCCTCAAGTGGCACAATTAAATCGCGTTAAGTGGTGTGGTTCCGCATTAAATGGCACGATTAAATCGCCTTAAGTGGCGTGGTTCCGCCTTAAATTGCACGATTAAATCGCCTTAAGTGGTGTAGATAAGTTGCCTTAAGGGGCACGATTAAATCGCCTTAAGTGGTGTAGATAAGTTGCCTTAAGGGGCACGATTAAATCGCCTTAAGTGGTGTGGCCGAATTGCCTTAGGTGGCGTAGTTAATTCACCTTAAGTGGTGCAAATGATGATCGGAACCAAAAAATATTGATATTATAAAGATCTGGGAGGTTCGCAACAAAGAAGGAAATTACAAGGATTCGAAAAATAAAGCAATCAAGCTCGATCCTTGGCAACGTCGAGGGGGCGAGAGTCTGGGACTTGGTGAAGTCGATGGCACCACCATACTCCAAATGGAGCTCTTCAACAGCATTAAGCAGGGTGTTTTCCACCTCCGCCATACAGAACTTCAGCGCGTCCGCTTGAAAAGCTTCGGAGCCCCGATAATCCTCCCGACCTTTGGCTTCAGCTTCAGCCAGCTTGGCAGGGAACTCAGACCTCCCGCTCCAGCTGTCGGGACCGGTTGGCGAGAAGGACTTTCTAAGCCTCCAGCCCCGCCTGGGCATCCTCCAGAGCCTTCTTCTCGAGAACATGCCTGTCCCGATCCTCCGCGCGCCCCTCTGCTCTTCCTGGAGCCTTTGGCGCTCCTGCTTCAGCATCCTCTCGAAATCGTGGACCTGCCTCAAGAGGTCCCGAGTCTTCTGGTTAAGGAGGGCCTGCTCCTTAACCAACTTCCCCTTTGCCGACTTGGAGGCTGCCGGATCCTCCTCGAGTTTGGCCAAGACCTCGGGGGCCGCCTTTGCCCGCTCCTCCTTCAAGGCCTCCTCCAAGGCCAGGATATACCCGAAGCAGCGGTGCTGGTCCGCCATTTCCTGTAGAAAAGAAGGGAGGTTAGTACATGAGAATGTTTTACATTATATACTAAGTGTGAAAACAGGAAGATTTACCTCCACCCGACGAACGACCATATTGCGAAGGTCCCCGTGGATGTCCTCTGGGGCCAAAGAGAGCGGAAGCTTCATAGATGGGGGAACTGAGCCTGCCAGCAGGTGCAGACCCAGTTCCGAGGACACATCATCCCGACGCAGCGGGACCCCCCGTAACGACTCGATCAGAGTCCAAGGAGCCGCCGCGTGGTCGGGAGAGTAAAGTTGGTAGAATCTTCCGTCCAAGGGGAGAGGGGGAACGAACCCTGGAGTAGCGGAGGTGCGGGCCTCCGAGCCGCCATGTGAACCCACTGTCCCCTCGGGAGTCAGGCTCAAGACCGGCGACAGCTGCTGTGCCGGAGAAGATGGGGGCGGCCCTTCGGGAGTAGGCTCCGGCGGGGTCTGTCTCGCCCCCCGACGACGAATCAGGGGCTGGCTCCCGCTCACCTCCTCAGAGGAGTGAGAGACGTCCAAGTCAAGCACCCGACGGAACTGACTGACCGTCGGGGCGTCTTCAGTCCCCGATCCTCCTGGGGCTGGAAGAGAAAGGAGAGGCTCTCCGACCTGGGCGTCGGAGGGAGGCACCTCCGTCGAAGCTCCAGCTCCCGATTGACCTGCAGCTGGAGGACGAGAAGCTTCAGAAATAAAGGCAGAAAGCTGGTCAGGATCCTTACACCAAATGACGCGACGGGAGAGGTACTGGTCCTTCCCGTAATAATTGTAGTAACCCGCTTTGAGAATGCGGGGAGTTTGTCCTTGCAGGATGCGTTTGATCCCTTCAACCCGGGCTCCCTTATTGGAGGGGATTAACTCCTTGGGTATACGCCTCCTGTATAGTCGAATTGCTAAGCGGAGCTGTTTACCTTCCTCGGGAGTTTTGGCGTTGAAGATCTGATCCATCTTCTCCACCCGAGCCCGTTTGATCTGCTCCAAAGTTGGAGGCGACGATGAGGAGGTCCCCCTCTTCTAAGACTTCCTCTTCCTCGCTGGGCGCGGGACAGCATCAGTCTCCGCCTGCTTAAGCATGAGATTGGTCAGCAGTGATACCTTCTTAGCTGCAAGGATGAAAACGAAAGTACAGTGAGAATATTACCCAACGGACGAGGTTAGAAGGGCCGTCGAAGAGTTGACCCCCCGGAGACGATATCAAGGAGCCGGATCCCGGTCAGAACCAGGTCCCGCTCCCCGATGGAGTTGGCGTTGAGGGAGTGAAAGAGTCCCCCCAACGATAAAGCTGGATGCAATGGAGAATCTGGAAATCCTCCTCGGAGTAAGTGTGGAAAGCGGGGGCAGGGTCTATTTCGACCTCCCATCGGGGCCACGGAACAGAGCTGTTAAGGATGAATAAATAACTCCTCTTCCAACCGCTGTTGTCGGGCCCCGATTCAGTGATCAGGCCCCGACCCTTGGCAACCTTCCAGGTGTCACCATTCCAGCTGTACCGAGAGAGCTGCGCCTTGCTCCACTTAGGCATCCGCGGATAGAAGGCACAGACCCCGACGTCATTGCACTTTAGCCCATAGAAAGTCTGGAAGAGTCAGAGGCTATACGGCCATTGTTGGCGGAGGCAAAGCACGCGGAATGCATTCCACACACGGATGGCATGGGGGGAGAAGGTAGTCAGATGTGTTTTGTAATATTTACACATCTCGACCATGTCACAACACAAAGGGAAGCGAATCCCTGCCGATATTTGCCCGGAGAAGACAAATACCTCCCCTTCCCGGGGACGAGTGTCTGTAGAGTCACCCGGGACGCGAGGCCAAGGATAAGGAGCGAGGCTCCCAGGTGGAAGTAATGCACCCCTCCCGGAGAGCTGCATCATAGGCAGTGTCTGAAATCTCATTACAAGAATACTCGAACTTGATGGGTTTCCTCCCCCGGAACTGGACTCACCGTCTGGAAAGTAATCATGGCAAGAAAAGGCACAGATGATTTCCGCAAAAGTTTGGGTAAGATGACGAAGATGAAAGGAAAAATTATGTTAACAAGTTTCTTCGAAATCAAAAGAGGAAATCTTACCAGACATGTCGAATCAGAGAGGAAAGGATGAGCTTGATGGTCGGAGGTCCTGGTCGCCGGAGTGCTGATCCGAGATTAGAAAGGAGAGCTTGAACTTTTGAAAACACAGAGAACGAAACGGTAGAGAAGAACTGAATAGTGCCAAGATTTAGGTTTTTATAGGAGAGTGGATAGGCAAAGAGACGTTGCAAACTGAACCGTTGAATATGAAGCGCCTCAACCTGAATCGTCGAAACACTAGGGACAAAACGGCTATAAAGCGCTTTTTCAGAAAAGCAGGCACGGGCACTCAAGCCGTCACTTCATCACTCATCGCATTTAATAGGTGAATAATCGAGAAATCTTTTCGGATTCGGTGGTTATCCTCGGAATATCGAAAGGTCTGAAGTTGGAAGACACAACGAACTATAAGTCCCTCGGGTCTTGGGGGCAAATGATGGGTTTCGATATAGCCGTCAGGCCCATTAACAGCGATTAAACGGCGAAGAAGGCCCAATGGGCCCCAAAAGAAGCTCAGAAGACCAATACGAGAGGTCCCGACGAGGTCGGTCCCGACGAGGTCGGTCCCGACATATGAGCTGAACGCTCCCGATGATATGCCTTTAAGTAGGCCCCGATATTGAATCCCTGAGAATACTGGCCTTGTCCCGATGACGAGGGCCCCGAGCGGTGACCAAAGGAGATAACTCTGGAGTCCCCGACATTCGTCGGGACTTGCCACCAGAGAACGAGGCCGAGAAACACGCCCACTATCAATATAGTGGGGAAGTGGCCTAAAAAGACGGAACGTGGCGGTTATCTCCACAGTTAACTGAGGTGACCCCTTCCCTATATAAAGGAAGGTGTTACCTCAGGATTGTGACGTCGAACATTTACATACTGATACTTGCCAGTTTTATCGAGATACTCATTGAAGCATCGGAGAGGGATTCTGGGTCACCGCCCGGTCTATCCCCTTCTTGCAGGATTACTTGGAGCGAAGGAGTTCGGATTTCCGTCAAGAACAGACCGGAGTTCCAACCGTGATCCAACACTAGCCTGATCGTGAACCAAGTCCAAGGGCGATACGAAGCAAAGAGCCCGATGATGAAAAAGTATCTTCGCGAGGTACAAATCCTGAAGGAGAGTTTCAAGAGCTTCGATATTGAGGCGATCCCGAGGGAGGATAATGCGGAAGCAGATGCCTTGAGCAAATTCGCCTTGGGGGCACACCTCGATGAATGTCGGAATGTGCATTTCTTGGAGAAGGTGATCCTGTCAACCACCGATCAGTCAGAGGTTTGTGCCATTGAGATCAGATCGGAGGAGCCCACTTGGATGACCCCAATGCGTTTCTGACTACGGGGGCAGTCCCCGATGAGGAAGTGGCAGCAAGCAAAATACGCCGGATAGCGCCCAATTATGTGATGGTGGACAATCAGCTGTACAAAAAGGGGTATCTAACTCCTTATCTGAAATGCGTGGCCGAGCCCGACGCCGGTCGGATCCTTAGGGAGGTGCACGAAGGATATTTGGCCTGTCATGAAGGTGCTCGATCCATCGGGGGAACGACCCCTGGAGTAGCGGAGGTGCGGGCCTCCGAGCCGCCATGTGAACCCACTGTCCCCTCGGGAGTTAGGCTCAAGACCGGCGATAGCTGCTGTGCCGGAGAAGACGGAGGCGGCCCTTCGGGAGTCGGCTCCGACGGGGTCTGTCTCGCCCCCCGACGACGAATCAGGGGCTGGCGCTTGCCTCCTCAGAGGAGTGAGAGACGTCCAAGTCAAGCACCCGACGGAACTGACCGTCCGTCGGGGCGTCTTCAGTCCCCGATCCTCCTGGGGCTGGAAGAGAAAGGAGAGGCTCTCCGACATGGGCGTCGGAGGGAGGCACCTCCGTCGAAGCTCCAGCTCCCGATTGACCTGCAGCTGGAGGACGAGAAGCTTCAGAAATAAAGTCAGGAAGCTGGTCAGGATCCTTACACCAAATGACGCGGCGGGAGAGGTACTGGTCCTTCCCGTAACAATTGTAGTAACCCGCTTTGAGAATGCGGGGAGTTTCTCCTTGCAGGATGCGTTTGATCCCTTCGACCCAGGCTCCCTTATCGGAGGGGATTAACTCTTTGGCAATACGCCTCCTGTATAATCGAATTGCTAAGCGGAGCTGTTTACCTTCCTCGGGAGTTTTGGCGTTGAAGCTCTGATCCATCTTCTCCACCCGGGCCCGCTTGATTTGTTCCGAGGTGGGAGGTGCCGATGAGGAGGTGGCCCTCTTTGAAGACTTTCTCTTCCTCGCGGGGCAAGGATGAAAACGAAAGTACAGTTAGAATATTACCCAAGGAACGAGGTTAGAAGGGCCGTCGAAGAGTTGACCCCCGGAGACGATATCAAGGAGTCGGATCCCGATCAGAACCAGGTCCCGCTCCCCGATGGAGTTGGCGTCGAGGGGAGCAAAAGAGTCCCCCCAACGATAAAGCTGGATGCAGTGGAGAATCTGGAAATCCTCCTCGGAGTAGGTGTGGAAAGCGGGGGCAGGGTCCGCTTCGACCTCCCATCGGGGCCACGGAATGGAGCTGTTGCGAATGAAGAAATAACTCATCTTCCAGCCACTGTTGTCGGGCCCCGAATATGTGATGAGCCCCCGACCCTTGGCGACCTTCCAGGTGTTACCATTCCAGCTGTATCGAGAGAGCTGCGCCTTGCTCCACTTAGGCATCCGTGGATAGAAGGCACAGACCCCGACGTCATTGCACTTTAGCCCATAGAAGGTCCGGAAGAGTCGGAGGCTATAGGGCCATTGATGGCTGAGACAAAGCACGCGGAAGGCGTTCCACACACGAAAGGCCATGGGGGAGAAGGTAGTCGGATGTGTTTTGTAATATTTACACATCTCAACCATGTCACCACAGAAAGGGAAGCGAATCCCTGCCGATATTTGCCCGGTGGAGACAAATACCTCCCCTTCCCGGGGACGAGTGACCACAGAATCACCCAGGACGCGAGGCCAAGGATAAGGGAAGCGAGGCTCCCAGGTAGAAGTAATGCACCCCTCCCGGAGAGCTGCATCATATGCAGTGTCCGAAATCCCATTACAAGCATACTCGAACTTTAAGGGTTTCCTCCCTTCGGAACTGGACTCACTATAAAGTATATAAGTTGATATGCTAACATTGCATCTTGTCATTTATACTTGCATTTACTTCTATCATGTCATTAGATGATGTTATAAGGTTATTATATGGTGCATATATCATGTAGTACATGTTACATGGTGTATGCACCTTGGTGCACCAAGTTGGGCACATAGGATAGCTAGTCCTAGTTGGTGATCCTTATCACCTAGTATATATAGTTTACCTATTGCATTGTAATCCCTAATCATCAATCAACAAATGATTCAACCTTCTAAAGCTATAATGGTATCAGAGCCACCTCAAATGGCGGCACAACCACAAAGCTAAAGAAGACCAAGTTTCTGATGGACCCGACTATAGTCTTCAGGCCCCGTAACGGCGAGGAAACGGCAAACAGGCCCACCAGGCCCCGAAAGGAAGGTCAAGATGACCTAGGAGAAGGGTCCCGACGAAGGGAGTCCCGACGAGGCAAGGTCCCGACAGAGTCGGTTCCGACAGTGGAGCTAGAAGCTCCCGATGAGAAGCCTTTAAGTAGGCCCCGATGATAAATCCCTGAGAATGATTGGCCCTGTCACGATGACGAGGGGCCCCGAGCGGTGACACAACGAGATAACTCTGGAGTCCCCGACGGGAGTCGGGACTCGTTATCAGAGGATAAGGCTAAGATACGCGAGATCATGTCCGAGATACGCGGGGCATGGCTAAGATACGCGAGATCATGTCCGAGATATGCGGGATACGGGCTAACCACCCCTAACGGTTCGCCAGGTACCTGAGGCATCTCTTTGCCTATAAAAGGGCAGGAGGTCACCTCAGATCACGGACGGACGTTAAATTCAATACACTTTGAGATTACTGCTTGCCAGTCATACGAGATACTCATTTAAGCATCGGAGAGGGATTCTGGGTCACCGCCCGGTATATCCCCTCTTGCAGGATTGCGTGGAGCAAAGATGCTAGGATTGCCGTCAAAGTCCGTACCGGAGTTCCACCGTGATCCAACATTGGCGCCGTCTGTGGGAAATCAAACAAAAAGCTGATATGCCTTCTACTCGATCGATGGCGGCTGGCAAGAACAGAAGACAGGGACAATCCGGTGGTTCCCGTCACCCCGCTGCAACGAATCTGGATTCAGTACCGGAACAGGAGGAAAACCAGAACCATCCCCCGGCTGAGCTCTCCCAGACAGGGGGGCACAATGGAGATCCCGAAGATGTTGCTCCTCAGCACCAGGGCAACAGGGGGCAGGAGGCCCCCCCAGCTACAGACTTGACAAGGGCCGTGGCGGAGGCCATGCCCATGTTCTTGGCAGCCGTGGAGGCTCTCTTGGATCGGAGAGAGGCTGCAAGGAGGCAGGAGGAGATGCCCCCGTTGGAGGAAGTGGCCCCACCAACAGAGGGTCGGAACGCACAGGAAGCCCCGCCCCGAGGCCAGGACAGAGGTAGGGCAACCGGTCAGCCGGAGAGGTTCGTGGTTGATGGGCCAGGACCAGTACAGCACAGGACCATTCCCCTGAATGGCCCCATCACTCTCGACCAGGTGGTAAAGATCGTTAACATCTGTATGGGAGAGCAGAAGCCGCTGGTGTCGGAGCTAAGGGATCGATCCACTCATCCCTTCGTCCCCCGACTTATCGACACCCTAGCCCCGCCTGGGCTAGTCATCCCCACGATAAAGGAGTATGATGGCGAAGGAGATCCAGTTCGCCATGTCCAGAAGCACCTCATGGCGTGTCTGGGAAGAGCCCCGAGTGAAGACATAGTGTGTACGTTGTTCCCGAACACACTGGGAGAAAGGGCCCTGACTTGGTTCTTTAGTCTGCCCCCGATTCATTCAACAGTACCAGGGTCGGAGGCGTTTATTGAAGAGCGTGAGGTCCTTGACCCAGGTGGTGCAGAGGCCCGACGAATCGCTGGCTCATTATTACCAGCGGTACACAGCCAGCGTAGCAGAGATAGATGAAGAAATCTCGGAGGGCGAAACCATCCGCACCTTCATTCGGAACCTGACAGCCCCCTATGGCTCCGACTTGATGCACAGCGTGGCTGAGAAGGCTGTGTGGAATATGGAGGCATTGCAGAAGAGGGTGAAGCGGCAGATCGATGTCCAGGAGTCAAAGATAGCCGCGGGAGAACTAGAACCCCCAAAGTCGAACAAGGGGAAGCAGTCGAGTAAACCTTTCGACGATCGTAAGTCAAAGGGTAAACCCGACAGTGGCAAGAATCGAGGTCGTCCGGATCGAAGGGACGACAGACGTTCTTCGAGGAAGGATAAGCGGGAGGATTTTGACATTCCTCTCAACTGCTCCATGGCGGAAGTGCTGACAGTCATGGAGCGACAAGGTATCTCCAGGTACCCCCCGAAGAAAGATGGAGAATTCTTGGGGTCCCGCACAGATCGCTACTGTCGATTTCACCGCGCAAATGGCCACGACACCAATCACTGTCGGGAGCTGAAGAAGGAGATTGAAAAGCTAATCCAGAAGGGAAAGCTCAAGGAGTTCGTTGGGGACAAACGATGCCGGTCCCGCTCTCGGTCCCGATCACGGTCCCGTTCCCGATCCCGCGATCGGTCCCCGAAAAAGAAGAGAACTGATCCAGAGTCATCCGATGCTCGCAAAGAGAGACGAGTCATCAACGTGATTCATGGAGGATTTGCTGCTGGAGGTGATACCTCATCCGCCCGAGAGGTCTACGCCTCTAGGATCCCTACGGCAGTGGTGTTGGGTAAGAGGTCCCGATCCTGGACCTTGAAAGAAGAGATGGTGATCTCCTTCTCGTCGGAGGACTTCATAGGCGTAGAGACTCCACATGATGATGCCTTGGTGGTAACCTTGGATGTAGACGGGTTTGAAATGAAGAGAATACTAATCGACGGGGGGAGCTCCTCCGACATCCTATTCATGGACGCGCTGGAGGCTATGGGGAAGACGAAGAAAGATCTAAAGGAGGCAAACTTCCCGATGGTCAGGGTTCTCTGGCTCAACCTCCTACCCGCTAGGAGTAATCACCTTACCAGTGGAGTTTGGTAGCGGATGGAAATCAGAAAGGAGGAACGTGGAGTTTGTCGTGGTTGATTCCGCGGGGACCTACAATGCAATTATCGGGAGAACCACCATTAATCCTCTGACGGTCGCCTCGACTGTACACCAGAAAATGAAGTTCTCGACCGACCACGGAGTCGGGGAGGTCAAAGGCGACCAGGTGGCGTCTCGAAAATGCTATGTCAATGCTACCCGGAGGAGGAGGCGAGAGGCTATGACTGTCCTCCAGAAAGACACAGATCCCAGAGAAGAGTTTGGGCGTCTCGCCCCCGTAGAAGATCTGAAAGAAGTCGAGATCGATGGACCCCAGAGGAAGGTGAAAATCGGGTCCGCTCTAACGGAAGAGACAGCTCAAAAACTGGTGGAGTTGCTGAAAGAGTTCAAGGAACTGTTTGACTGGTCCCCGAGCGATATGCCAGGAATCAGTCCCGATGTGATCGTACACGAGCTGAAGATAGACCCCGCGATCAAGCCTATCACACAGAAAAGGCGTCCAATGGGCACGGACAAGAAGATCGCGATCCAGCAGGAGGTGGGCAGGTTGCTTGATGCTGGGTTTATCAAGGAGCTCCGATTCCAAACTTGGGTCGCCAACTCGGTTCTGGTGAAGAAGAGCAATGGGAAATGGCGGATGTTTGTTGACGAATCAACCTTTGAAGCATTTTTTGAACCGACCTGATGCGTCGGGGAGATTAGTGAAATGGGCAGTCGAGCTTAGTGAGTTCCGCATTCACTTTGCTCCGAGAACGGCTGTTAAGGGCCAGGCGTTGGCGGATTTTATAGTAGAGTCTACAGCTCCCGATCTAGAAGAAGCGGGTCCTGTAGAGGGGGCAACTATGGAGGTCCCGATAGCAGAGCAACCAGAAATAGCGGAGCAATCAGAAGGATCGGGAGCTGGATTTGTACTGATACCACCAGGCGGAGGTGAGCCGCTCCGCTTCGATATGCTTTGGCCTTAACGTTAGGGCCACGAACAACGAAGCTGAGTACGAGGATCTTATCACGGGCCTGATAATTGCCAAAGGTACGGGAGTTGTTCACTTGAGAGTGAAATGTGACGCGGTCCTGATCGTGAACCAGGTTCAAGGGCGATACGAAGCAAAGATTCCGATAATGAAAAAGTATCTGCAAGAGGTACAAGCCTTGAGAGAGAGCTTCAAAAGCTTCGATATCGAGGCTATTCCGAGGGAGGAGAGCGTAGAGGCAGACGCCTTGAGCAAATTTGCCCTGGGGGCACCCTTAGAAGAAAGTCGGAAGGTGCACTTCCTGGAGAAGGTGATCTTATCAAACATCGACCCCACGCAGGTGTGCACCGTTGAAGCAAAATCGGAGGAGGAGCCCACTTGGATGACCCCGATAGTCGCGTATCTGACTACGGGGGCAGTCCCCAAGGATAAGGTAGCAGCAGACAGGATATGTCGGATCGCGTCTAATTATGTGATGCTGGACGATCAGCTGTACAAGAAGGGCTGGTTCTCGACTCCGTACCTGAAGTGTGTAGCAGAACCCGACACCAACCGAATCCTGAAGGAAATGCATGAGGGGATCGCGGCTTGTCACGAAGGGGCCCGATCCATTTTGAGGAAAATGTACTTTGGGCTATTATTGGCCCACGATGAACAAAGAAGCGACGGCGATGGTCCGATCCTGCGACGCGTGCCAGAGGTACGCCCCGAGTATCGTGGCTCCGGCCGCTAATCTGACATCCATCAAGAGCGCGCAGCCCTTCACGCAGTGGGGCATCGACTTGGTGGGACCTCTTCCACAAGCACAAGGTCAATGTAAGTATTTACTTGTAGCAATCGATTATTTTTCGAAATGGATAGAGGCGAAGGCATTGGCCAGAACAACGGGGAACCAGATCGTCAAGTTCCTCCAAACCCACATCGTGTCCAGATACGGGATTCCCAAGGTGGTGATCAGCGACAATGGTCCACCGTTTAACGGCTCTCAGGTGAGGGAGTATCTGGAGGAGTTGAACATTGAGCATCGGACCGCCTCCGTACGACATGCTCAGACTAATGGCCAGGTGGAGTCAGCCAATAAAATCGTGATGGACGGCCTCAAGAAGAGGGTCCATCGGATGAGATACTACGAGCCTATGACGAATGATGAAGTGAGACGTCTGGACTTGGACTTACTCGAAGAGAAGAGGCGGGAAGCCGATGAAGTCCAAGCTCGAATGCGTTTGGCGACGGCCAGATACTACAATTGGCGAGTGAAATCCCGACAGTTCTCCATCGGGGAGCTGGTTTGGCGTCGCAACAAGTTCACCCTTTTGGATCGAATCAACAAGATGTCACCAAAATGGGAAGGAGCTTATAAGGTCGTGGGGATGCCAGCTCCAAATGCGTACAAGTTGGAAGACCTCGATGGCAGAACGTTGAAGCATTCTTTTAGTGGCGAACACTTGAAGAAACACCATGCTTGAATAAAGTCGCCTTAAGTGGTGCCCGATGAAGTCGCCTTAAGTGGTGCCCGATAAAGTCGCCTTAAGTGGTGCCCGAAAAAGTCGCCTTCAGTGGTGCACGATATTAAGTCGCCTTAAGTGGCGCAAGTTGAAAAGTCGCCTTAAGTGGTGCACGATGTAAAGTCGCCTTAAGTGGTGCACGATATAAAGTCGCCTTAAGTGGTGCACGAGAAAAGTCGCCTTGAGTGGTGCACGATCCTTAGATTTATTCTAAGTATCAAAAAGTCGCCTTAAGTGGTGCACGATATAAAGTCGCCTTAAGTGGTGCACGATGTAAAGTCGCCTTAAGTGGTGCACGATATAAAGTTGCCTTCAGTGGTGCACGAGAAAAGTCGCCTTGAGTGGTGCACGATCCTTAGATTTATTCTAAGTATCAAAAAGTCGCCTTAAGTGGTGCACGATATAAAGTCGCCTTAAGTGGTGCACGAGAAAAGTCGCCTTAAGTGGTGCACGATGTAAAGTCGCCTTCAGTGGTGCACGATGTTAAGTCGCCTTAAGTGGCGCAAGTTGAAAAGTCGCCTTAAGTGGTGCACGATGTAAAGTCGCCTTCAGTGGTGCACGATATTAAGTCGCCTTAAGTGGCGCAAGTTGAAAAGTCGCCTTAAGTGGTGCACGATATAAAGTCGCCTTAAGTGGTGCACGAGAAAAGTCGCCTTGAGTGGTGCACGATCCTTAGATTTATTCTAAGTATCAAAAAGTCGCCTTAAGTGGTGCACGATGTAAAGTCGCCTTCAGTGGTGCACGATATTAAGTCGCCTTAAGTGGCGCAAGTTGAAAAGTCGCCTTAAGTGGTGCACGATGTAAAGTCGCCTTCAGTGGTGCACGATATTAAGTCGCCTTCAGTGGTGCACGATATTAAGTCGCCTTAAGGGGCGCAAGTTGAAAAGTCGCCTTAAGTGGTGCACGATGTAAAGTCGCCTTCAGTGGTGCACGATATTAAGTCGCCTTCAGTGGTGCACGATATTAAGTCGCCTTAAGTGGCGCAAGTTGAAAAGACGCCTTAAGTGGTGCACGATGTAAAGTCGCCTTAAGTGGTGCACGATGAAAGTCGCCTTAAGTGGTGCACGATATTAAGTCGCCTTAAGTGGTGCACGATGAAAGTCGCCTTAAGTGGTGCACGATGTAAAGTCGCCTTAAGTGGCGTGGTTTTGCCTTAAGTGAAATAAAGCGATTGAACTTGATCCTTGGCAGAGTCGAGGGGAGCAGGATACACGAGGTATGAGGCAGAAGGCTCCGCAGCAAGATGATCGGATCCTGGAAGATTGGCCGCGGGAGGATCGGACTCTTGGAGGTCAGCCGATGAAGAGTCGACTATCGAGGAATATTGGAGGAGTCTTCTCGGATTTTGTGGCTATCCTCAAAGTATCGAGGAATCGCGGACGAGAAGATCCGTGTCGAGGAATTTTGTCAAGAGAAAAGCCTCTGATACAGATATCAGAAAGTCGGGAGTTGAAAGACACGACGAACTAAAAGTCCCTCATGTCTTGGGGGCAAATGATGGACCCGACTATAGTCTTCAGGCCCCGTAACGGCGAGGAAACGGCAAACAGGCCCACCAGGCCCCGAAAGGAAGGTCAAGATGACCTAGGAGAAGGGTCCCGACGAAGGGAGTCCCGACGAGGCAAGGTCCCGACAGAGTCGGTTCCGACAGTGGAGCTAGAAGCTCCCGATGAGAAGCCTTTAAGTAGGCCCCGATGATAAATCCCTGAGAATTGGCCCTGTCACGATGACGAGGGGCCCCGAGCGGTGACACAACGAGATAACTCTGGAGTCCCCGACGGGAGTCGGGACTCGTTATCAGAGGATAAGGCTAAGATACGCGAGATCATGTCCGAGATACGCGGGGCATGGCTAAGATACGCGAGATCATGTCCGAGATATGCGGGATACGGGTTAACCACCCCTAACGGTTCGCCAGGTACCTGAGGCATCTCTTTGCCTATAAAAGGGCAGGAGGTCACCTCAGATCACGGACGGACGTTAAATTCAATACACTTTGAGATTACTGCTTGCCAGTCATACGAGATACTCATTTAAGCATCGGAGAGGGATTCTGGGTCACCGCCCGGTCTATCCCCTCTTGCAGGATTGCGTGGAGCAAAGGAGCTAGGATTGCCGTCAAAGTCCGTACCGGAGTTCCACCGTGATCCAACAGTTTCTTCAAAGTTTTGCTTTAACATTCACCTTGTTCAAGTGTGGATTTGCAACTTCAGCTTCGTGGATCATCTTTTCTACTTCAACAATCCATTTCTTACTTAAGAATGGACATATAGTAAGTGGAATTTCAAGAACTCAACACGCATAAAGTAGATCTGCACCTAGACTAAGCATAGCCAAGATGACTTAGTACTAGTTTGCTTGTTCTTGAAGAATTCAGCCTTGTTGAGCTGATTGCGTGTTTGATATTGCTATTTCCTGGAGTTTGCTTTGTTTCTCTACATTTGGATATGGATTTTGAACATGTTTCAGCTGCGCCCCTTGCTTGATACCTGGAATTTCATTGCTTGATTTCCCTTATCTACACATTGCTCGGCTGAGGAGCATTTGTGCCTACCTTGTGCTTTGTGTTCATATCTTCAAGAATTTGAGCTTTCATCAATGGAGAATGGTTTCTAATCCATTTCTGTTGAATTTCAAGCTTTGAAAGTCACAAATCTTGTTGCGGAATTGTACAAGCAATCTCATAGGGTGAGCTGGATTTTGTCCTACTATCAACAACCTTGGTGTACTACTTTTGTTTGTAGTGCAACTTGTGTATGCGATTTTGATTGGATTGTGGCAGCTGATTTCTTGGATTTGGATTCCTATTATTCACATTCCATACCTACTTGTGTTATCTGAGTTACAAAATGGCTCAAGAAACCAATGTTGATGACCCCCTTTACATACACCCATCAGACACCACTGGCCATATGCTCATCCCTTTCCAACTACAAGGAACCTCCAACTATCATGTTTGGAGCACATCAATCAGGGAAGGCTTGTTGGTGAAGAACAAGCTTGGTTTTATAGATGGAACATTCACAAGATTGGATGTTGATGTCAATAATAGAGTGAAATGGGATAGGGCAAATGCAATTGCCAAGGCATGGTTGAGGAACACTGTGGCCAAAGATTTGGTGAATGGTTTGGTCTACAACACAACTGCTTCTTCTATTTGGAATGACTTGAAGGAGATGTTTGATAAAGTGGATGGCACACAAATCTTTCAATTAACAAGGGAGATTTATCAAACATCTCAAGGTGTGCTCTCTATCACTGAGTACTTTGCCAAAATGAAGCAACTCTGGGATGCCCTTGCTTCCATTGATGATTTGGATCTTCAATGTGCTGGAGACATTGCCATTGTCAATGAACACAAGGAGAAGCAAAAGTTGATGGCATTTATTCTGGGACTGAATGACTCCTATGGACACATTAGGAGCACCTTACTTATGAGACAACCACTTCCTTCCCTTAGCATTGCCTTCTCTGTATTGGTACAAGAAGAAAGCCAAAGGACCATCTCTGGTTCCATTGGTGATGTGGGTGAGGCAACTGCCTTGTTCACTGGAAAGCATCCATCCTATGGTGGTGGTAGAGGCAATGGAAGAGGATATGCAAGGGGTAGAGGCTTTGCTAGAGGCAATGGCAATGGCATTGGAAGAGGAAATGGCTTTGGAAGAGGCAACTTCAATCCTTCAAGTCAGAGACCACTCAATACTTGCAACTATTGTGGCAAGAGAGGTCACATTGAAGACAATTGCTACATCAAACATGGCTACCCATATGATCACCCAATTCATCAAACCAATCCAAATGCTCCTAAGAGGAATTGGAATTCAGCCAACATTGTTGAAGAAGGTGGCAACTCAAGCACAATTGAGAATGTGGCAGCCAAGGACAAAAGGATATTTCATGGCACAGCTGACAAAAGAATCCAACATGTTGCTGCCCATAACGATCACTTTGATCATACACCCCTAAGCTTTGAGGATATGGATCAAGCTCATGTCAACATGGCAGGTATATCTAGTGATTCTATGGTTTGGATAGTTGACTCAGGTGCTACTAACCACATCACTCATCAAGTTGAGTGGCTACATGATTTGAAGAAAAGTGATTCAGATCACCAATATGTGCACTTGCCAAATGGTCACAAATGCAAAGTGACTCATGTTGGTTCTTGTTCTTTCTCAAGTGGATTTACCTTGACCAACATACTCTTGGTCCCTGACTTCAAGTTCAATCTGATCTCTGTATCTAGGTTACCTAGCCAGTTAAATTGCAAAGTGATCTTTACTTGTGATCATGTGTTACTTCAGGGCCAGAGTGGCAAGTCTATGGTGATTGGGGAATGGAATAGAGGACTATACACTCTGAAGGATGTGGTGCCTTCAAGCCCAAGGAAGTTAGCAGCTGCTTGCTTGGAGAATAAGGATGATGTATTGAGATGGCATAGGCGTTTGGGCCATGTCTCTGAACAATATTTGAATCATTTGGATGTTTTAGGCTTGAATAAGACATATGGTTGTATCAAACAATGCACTATTTGTCCTCTTGCAAAACAATCTAGATTTTCTTTTCCAACCAGTGATTCTATTGCTTCAAAGCCCTTTGATTTGGTTCACATGGATTTATGGGGTCCTTACAAAGTGCCAACCTTCAAGAACAATCAATACTTCTTGACCATTGTTGATGATCACTCAAGGGCAACTTGGGTTTACTTGATGAGGCACAAAAGTGATACTTTCTTACACATCAAGAATTTCCTAATCATGGTGAAGAATCAATTTGGAACAATGGTCAAAACTTTGAGGAGTGATAATGGGACTGAGTTCATCAATTCTATTTGCAAAGGTTTGCTTCTTCAATTTGGCATTCTTCATCAAACAAGTTGTGTGCATACACCACAACAAAATGGAAGGGTGGAACACAAACATAGGGACATCCTCAACATTGCTAGAGCTATAAGATTTCAAGCATCCATGCCTTTGAGGCATTGGGGGTATTGCATACTCAATGCTTGTTACTTACTCAATAGGCTTCCCACCTCTATCTTGAAGTTCAAGTCACCTATTGAAGTGTTATATGGCAAAACTCCTTCCCTTCATCACTTGAGAACTATAGGTTGTCTATGTTTTTCAACCAAATTGAACAACCATGACAAGTTTAGTCCAAGGGCTGAACCATGCATCCTAATGGGATATTCAACATCTCAAAAAGGATACCTTGTGATGAACATTTCAAACTCAGTGTTTCATGTATCAAGGGATGTTCATTTCCATGAGGATATTTTCCCCTTTAGCATGTCTAAGGATGCTCTAAAGGCTCTTATTCCATCTTGCTTGGGAGTCAAGCAACCACTTGAGGATTTCCCACCTGAGAATCCTTTTCATTTTGACATGGATATATCAACCAACTCTCCTCCCATTGAGGTTCTCACACCTCAAATGGATGATCAAGCACCTCCAATTGAGGATCAACCACCTCAACAACCAATTGAAGAAGAAGCACCCCAACCTTCCAGTCTGAGAAGGAGTCTTAGAATTGCACAACTACACCCACCACCTCCTAGGAGAAGTGCAAGGCTTGCTGAACTCAAACAAAGATCAAGTTCAAATGCTATCTTTGGAATGGAGAAGTATGTCTCCTATGACAACTTGGGTCCACAATACAAATGCTTCTTGGCTGCTCTTGACAAGATCAAAGAGCCAACCACCTATAAACAAGCAATCAAAGACCCAAAATGGATCTTGGCCATGAAGGAGGAAATGCAAGCACTTCAAAACAACAACACTTGGGAGCTAATAGAACTCCCACAAGGCAAATCTTCAATTGGTTGCAAATGGGTATTTAAGGTCAAATACAATTCTGATGGTTCCATTGAAAGATACAAAGCAAGATTGGTTGCCAAGGGATTGAAGGGACTGATTTCAATGAGACATTCTCCCCTGTAGTCAAAATGGACACAGTGAGGATCATATTAGCTTTGGCAGCTTCCAAATCATGGGGATTGTACCACATGGATGTAAACAATGCATTTCTTCAAGGTGATCTAAATGAAGAAGTTTATATGGACATTCCCCAAGGTTTTAATCATTCCAAGTGTCTTGAGGGATATCCCAAACTTGTGTGCAAGCTCAACAAGTCCCTATATGGTCTCAAACAAGCTTCAAGACAATGGAACATCAAGCTCACTCAAACCTTATTGAAGAATGGTTACAAACAATGTGCCTCAGATCATTCCTTGTTCACCAAGATACAAGGTGATGACAAAGTTTTTCTTCTCACCTACGTTGATGATCTTCTAATCACTGGCTCCAACACCAAGATGATCAATCAATTGAAGAACACACTCCAAACACACTTCAAATTGAAGGACTTAGGAGACTTGAGGTACTTTTTGGGACTTGAAGTTGCAAGGTCAGATAGAGGTCTTGTAATCAACCAAAGGAAGTATGCAATTGAGCTCATTGAAGATGCGGGCCTAGGGGCTGCAAGGCCTGCTGAAACCCCTATGGAGTTCAATGTCAAACTCACCACACATGAGTATGACAAAGCAACTAATTCAAACATTGATGATACACTCTTGGAGGATGCCACTTCTTATAGGAGGATCATTGGCAAGTTGCTATACCTTACCATGACAAGGACAGACATTAGCTTTTCAGTGCAAAGACTCAGTCAATTTGTTGACAAGCCAAAGAAGTCCCATCATGATGCAGTCATAAGAGTCATCAGATACATTAAAGGCACTCCAGGGCAAGGATTGATCTATCCTTCCAACAACAAGCTAAATTTGAGTTTGTTTTGTGATTCTGATTGGGCTGCTTGCCCTTTTGTAGGAAATCAGTGAGTGCTTATTGTGTCAAGCTAGAAGAAGCTATGATAGCCTGGAAGGTAAAGAAGCAAGACACAATTTCCCTATCAAGTGCTGAAGCAGAGTATAGATGCCTAAGAGTTTCAATTCAAGAGGCACTTTGGGTGGGAATAATCCTCAAGGAACTTGGCATACAAGTAAATCTTCCTATCCCAATCTACACAGATAGCCAAGCAGCTGTGAAGATTGCAAAGAATCCCATGTTCCATGAGCGCACCAAGCACATTGAGCTAGACTGCCACTTCACAAGACATCATATTCAACAAGGATTCATAGGTGTCCATTACATTCCTTCAAAGGAACAACTTGCTGACTTGCTTACCAAGGCATTGGTCAAGAGTCAACACTTAGTTTTGCTAAAGCTATATGGAATCAAGGATGTGTTCCAAGAAAGAAGAGAAGAAGAAGAAAAGGATGGGAGAATATAGAGTATATAAGTTGATATGCTCACATTGCATCTTGTCATTTATACTTGCATTTACTTCTATCATGTCATTAGATGATTGATGGATATACGCCCAATTTGAACCCGTTGACTTCCGAACCGTTGTATTTTTATCGTCCCATTTATGATTGCAAATCGAAACTTCAACCCGGACACTTCGCGAGAACATCAACAGCTCGGACGGGGCCGAAGCGCCCGTCCGACGGAGGCGAACTCACCTAGGTGAGGTTGGGTGGCCACACCCGACCTCCCCTAGGGGAGATCGGGTCAGCCGACCCGATCTCCCCTAGGGGAGATCGGGTTGGCCAACCCGATCTCTCCTAGGAGAGATCGGGTCAGCCAACCCGATCTCTCCTAGGAGAGATCGGGTTGGCCAACCCGATCTCTCCTAGGAGAGATCGGGTCGGCCAACCCGATCCCTCCTAGGAGGGATGGGGTTGGCCAACCCCACCCTCCCTAGGAGGGGTTGGGTGCCCTCACCCAACCCCTACCCTCGGGGGTCGGATTCCTCCCCCCCCAAGGGTCCCGACACCACTCTCAGACGCCCATGCTCGGTCCGCTCCGCCTACCTCCTCCGAATCCTAAGGTCTTAATTATATACTTAAAGGTTAATTAATTGTGTTTAGAGGTTAACGATGTCATTAAGCCACCTTAATGACATCGTTGCCTATAAATACCCCACATTCACAACTCATTTGGACATCTTGGCTATTTGGACAATTTAGCTCTGACATCTCTCTAGCTTTATCTCTCTAGAAGTATAGTTCTGACTTAGGCATCGGAGAGGGTTCACCAGGCACCACCCCCCCCTCCTCCGTGTCTGGTATTGCCCCTTTTGCAGGGCAAAGGGAGAGAAGAAGAGAAGGAACCAAGGGAAGAAGGAACGGAAGAAGGACATAGGAAAAGACAAGGCGACTTGAGAAGACCGGATCACACACACCCCCCTATAAGGAGTGGGATTAAAGCCGACACCCCGTTGACTGAGATCCCATAACTTAACACTTGGCGCCGTCTGTAGGCTTCGGACAGAAAGCCTAACTATCACTAGCAAGATGGCAAGCGTATATGTCATCCATGGAGGGTATGGAGCTGGAGGAGAGTCAGCAAATGCCAGAGAAGCATATATGGCAGAGTTAGGGACTCCTAAGCCAAGAGAAGAACAACCAAAGGAAAAGAAAGAAGACATAATAGAATTTTCAAGAAGAGACATGGAGCATGTGTTACCAGACAACAAGGACGCCCTGGTCATAACAATGAAGATCACTGATATGGACATTGGGAGAATCCTAATAGACAGTGGAAGCTCACCCAACATCATTAGCAAGAAGGTCCTCAACATACTAGGAGTTAGGCCAAGTAGCATAAAACAGGTTTACTCCCCCTTGGTAGGATTTTCAGGAGAGCCAACATACCCACTGGGGGCAATCACACTACCTGTGACACTGGGCACAGGCCAGAGGCAGCTAAAGATTGATGTCCCATTCTTCATTACAGAAGACATGGAGGAGTACAATGGGGTCCTAGGTACCACTACAATCAACAAGTGGGGTATGATACCATCAACGCTGTATCAGAAAGTAAAATTCCCCACAGACCAAGGGATAGGGGAAGTAAAGGGTAACCAGAAGGTAGCACGGAAATGTGCAAGGATTGCACTAGGCAAAAGGAAGAAAACAAGAGAAGTCCTACTAGTAGACGAGGACCCAAGAGAAGATCATGGAAGGCCAGCCCCCATGGAGGAACTAAAAGAGATACTCATAGAAGAACCCGATAGGAAGGCTAAAATTGGAACTGCCTTATCTCAGGAAGAGGAGAACCATCTAGTCGCCTTACTAAGGGAGTACAAGGATTTGTTCGCCTGGTCACCGAGCGATATGCCAGGGATATCAGAAGATGTGATCTCACATAGGCTCAACATAGACGCGGCAACGCGGCCAACAACACAGAAGGTGAGACCAATGGGAGGCAATAAAAAGATAGCTATTCAAGAAGAAGTAGAAAAGCTACTAAAGGCAAAGTTCATCAAGGAAATCAGATTCCAGACATGGGTGGCAAACCCAGTACTGGTAAAGAAGCCGGGAGGAAGTTGGAGAATGTGTATTGACTACCGGGACCTAAACAAGGCATGCCCAAAGGACTCATATCCGCTACCAAGAATAGATCAGTTAGTGGATGCAACATCAGGTCACCAACTAATGAGCTTCATGGACGCATACTCAGGATATAACCAGATAAAAATGGCCCCTGAGGACGCCCCCCACACAGCATTCTACGCTAATAGCGAGATATACCATTACACAGTGATGCCTTTCGGACTCATAAATGCTGGAGCAACATACCAAAGAATGGTCAACAAAATCTTTGGGGACATGATAGGGAAGACAATGGAGGCGTATGTGGACGACATGATAGTCAAATCTAAAGAGAAGAAGGACCATGTGGAAAACCTTCGCTCAACATTTGAAAGGATGAGGCAATATCAAGTCCGTCTAAACCCAAAAAAGTGCGCATTTGGGGTGCAGTCAGGAAAGTTCTTAGGCTTCATGGTAAGCCAGCGAGGCATAGAGGTAAACCCCGAAAAACTTCAAGCAATTGAAGAAATGCAATCACCAACGAAGCACAAAGAGGTTCAACGGCTGAACGGGAGGTTGGCAGCCCTTAACAGATTCCTATCCAAAATAGGAGACAAGGCATTACCCTTCTTTGAGGTACTAAGGGCAAACAAGAAATTTGAGTGGACACCGAGATGTGAGGAAGCCTTCCAGCAACTCAAACAACATCTGAAGACACTACCACCCCTAGCAAAGCCTATACCAGGGGAGCCCCTCTACCTCTACATCTCAGTGAGCAACGTGGCAGTTAGCTCAGTACTAATCAAAGAGGAAAACGCTACACAATTGCCAGTATACTTCGTAAGCAAAACATTGGCAAAGTATGAGATCAACTACTTGCCAATAGAAAAGTACCTCTATGCACTGATTGTATCAGCAAGAAAGTTGAGACCGTATTTTCATGGGCATGAAGTAACAGTCCTCACAGACCAACCATTGAAACACCTCCTGCAGAGACCAGACACATCGGGAAGACTGACCAAATGGGCAATCGAGCTAAGTGAGTTTCGCATTCATTTCGCCCCAAGAACAGCCATAAAGGGTCAAGCTCTAGCGGATTTTATCGCCGAATTCACTGGAATTAATCCGGGCGAAGACTTGGGAGAAGTCAAAACTACATGCGAGGCAAGTAGTAGTCAGGAGACACAATCAGAAGAATTATGGGAGATGCATACTGATGGGTCATCCAACGGAGGAGGGTCAGGCGCAGGCCTCTTACTATACCCACCAAACAGCGATACACCTATGCGCTATGCCATGGCACTAACCTTTAAGGCAACAAACAATGAGGCTGAATACGAAGCACTAATAACTGGCCTGAGAATAGCCAAAGGAGTAGGGGCAAAGCATTTAAGGGTCAAGTGTGATTCTCAACTAGTTGTCAACCAAGTGAAAGGAATCTACACTGCAAAGTCCGAAAACATGCAGAGATACTTGCAGCAAGCCAAGGACCTAATAAAGAGCTTCCAAAGCTTCGACATTGAGTCTGTCCCAAGAGAACAAAACCAAGAGGCAGACGCCTTAAGTAAACTAGCCTTAGGGGCAGAAGCAGGCAAAGAGGTCCATTTCGTGGAGCAAAGAATGCAATCAGTGATAGAACAAATGGAGGTTCTAGCAATAGATGAAGCAGAAGTCTGGATGACACCAATGAGACAATACATCATGGAAGGAAAGCTCCCAAAAGATAAGGTGGAAGCAGTCAAGATTGAAAGGATGGCTAGGAATTACGCAGTGATGGACAATGAGCTCTACAAGAAAGGATACTCCACACCTTTCCTCAAATGCATAGCATACCCAGAAACAGAGAGGGTACTTGCAGAGCTCCATGAGGGAGAGGCGGGGTGCCATGAAGGAGCAAGGTCAATAAGCCGAAAGGTTTACAACCTAGGATACTATTGGCCATCATTGAGCAAAGAAGTAGCAGACTTGGTACAAAAATGTGATCACTGCCAAAGGTACTCCAGAAATATAACAGCCCCACCAGCAAAGCTAAGCTCCATCTCAGGAGCCTGGCCTTTCGCACAATGGGGGATTGATTTGATAGGCCCCCTACCAAAAACAAAAGGTCAGAAGACTTGCATAATTGTTGCAATAGACTACTTCTCCAAGTGGATAGAAGCAAAGGCAATGGGGAAGACAACAGACGACCAAGTCGTCAACTTCATCCAATCTCACATTGTCTCGAGGTATGGGGTGCCAAAAGCAATAATAAGTGACAATGGCCCACAGTTCAAGAGTAAGAAATTGCAGTGGTATTGCGAAAGACTGAGTATAGATCACCGTTTCGCATCGGTAAAGCACCCTCAGACAAACGGACAGGTAGAATCGGCAAACAAGATAGTGTTAGATGGCCTAAAGAAACGACTCCACGCCACCAAGGGAAGTTGGGTAGATGAGCTGGAAAATGTTCTATGGGCAGTGCGGACAACACCAAAGATATCCACAGGAGAAACGCCATTTGGTCTAGTGTACGGAACCGAGGCGGTGGCACCAGCAGAAATAGCTGTACAATCACTGAGAACCAAGTACTTTGAGGAGCATGAGAACAACAAGGCGAGACTTTTAGATTTAGACATGGTGGAGGACAAAAGGTGGAATTCAGAAGAAGCACAGACACGAATGCGCCTTGTCTCAGCAAGATACTACAACCGCCAAGTCAAGGAGAGACAATTCCACGTAGGAGAACTAGTACTAAGAAGGAATGAGTTCTCACACTTAGACCAAGTCAGAAAATTATCTCCAAAGTGGGAAGGACCATACAAGATAGCGTCAGTTCCCTACGTAAACGCGTACCGCCTCGAAGATGGGGAGGGGTATATCTCCACAAACACCTTCAGTGGAGAGCACCTAAAGAAGTACTACGTATAAGAAGAAAGCACAAGCAAAAGACCATATCCTTAGTTTCATATTACACATTTTACGCGTTTTAGCTTTACAAGCTTTTCAAAAAATAACTCTTGAGAAGGAGAACTCACGAAGTTACTCCAACTCTACAACTATCTTCAATTTCCTACAAAGGATGTCTTGGTGCACCAAGGCATCCCGAGTGTACAAAAACATGAATGCTCCTAAGAGAGTAGTAGTTATTCAAAAACATTTACCAGTGAATGTGATGTTACAATCACCAAGTTATCCTTACACAGATATGACTTCAAGTCAACAACCTTCGACGCCCCCAAGAGCGTATCTTGAGAGTAGTCTTCGTACTACGACATTCGACGCCCCCAAGAGCGTATCTTGAGAGTAGTGTTCATACTACGACCTTCGACGCCCCCAAGAGCGTATCTTGAGAGTAGTTATTATACTACGACCTTCGACGCACCAAGAGCGTATCTTGAGAGTGGTTTCCAAAAACTACGAACTTCGACGCCCCCAAGAGCGTATCTTGAGAGTAGTGTTCATACTACAACCTTCGACGCCCCCAAGAGCGTATCTTGAGAGTAGTTATTACACTACGACCTCGACGCACCAAGAGCGTATCTTGAGAGTGGTTTCCAAAAACTACGAATTCGACGCCCCCAGGAGCGTATCTTGAGGTAGATTTGCAACCTACCAGATTCGACGCCCCCAAGAGCGTATCTTGAGGTAGAAAAAACACTACCAGTTCGACGCCCCCAAGAGCGTATCTTGAGGTAGATTTCAAACTACCAGTTCGACGCCCACCAAGAGCGTATCTTTGGTCTAACCTGAGCCCTCCGGGAGCCTATCCTGCGAAACGTTAAGTGCCGTCCGAGAGCCTGTCTCGTGAATAGTTTGACACCCGTCAAGAAGGTATCGGTGGACTAACCTGAGCCCTCCGGGAGCCTATCCTGCGAAACGTTAAGTGCCGTCCGAGAGCCTGTCTCGTGAACAGTTTGACACCCGTCAAGAAGGTATCGGTGGACTAACCTGTGCCCTCCGGGAGCCTATCCTGTGAAACGTTAAGCGCCGTCCGAGAGCCTGTCTCGTGAAAAGATTTCGACGCCCACCAAGAGCGTATCTTTGGTCTAACAGTACAACGTATACCGTGTAAGGGGTATCAGAAGAGATAATCACACCATGTTTGAAAGGATACCATGTTTGAAAGGACACCATGCTCAGAAGGATACCATGCTCGGAAGGGTAACATGAGAAAGAAATTTCTAAGTAAAGTAATATGAAGAACAAGTAATGTTTTTTCTTTATGAAATAGCAGGTAAGGCAAGAAGGAAAGCACGAAAGAAGGATAAGTAAAGGAAACACACCAATGAAAGGGTCCATACCCAAAGAGCCATACACAAGGCATAGGGGGACATCATGAGAAGAGATATAAGCACACGGCCATATATACAACGAATATAAACAAGTGTATCAGACAAAGATGGCAACACTAAGAAAGGTGGAGTTTTAAACTCTAAAGACAACCACAACTCACAAGCACATGAGACTACCACAATAGGTAGGGATACTATTCCTTTACCTTCGCAATATGCTTAAGTGCAAAGTCTGACAAATCACCAAGACGAGAGAAAGGAAAGTCGGGAGCAATCATGTGAATCCGTTCAAGAATCTCCTTAAAGGAAATACGTTTAGCCACAGAGCAGCGAACGTCCATAGCAGCCTGATAAGCGGAAGAGGCCTTATACTCAGCAATGGCACACTCTTTCGCCTCCATACGAAACATTTCCTCCAGAGAGACTAACTCAGCAGCACGAAGTGTCTCATCACGATAAGACCTTTGTTTCAACGCCTCAACCTCTTCATTGAGAAGAGCAATGCGACCTTCCAAGTCTCGGCACCGCAAATCAGTAATACGACTATGCTCCAAATAGCTAATAAGACGGGAATTAAGGGAGACACAAATGTCCTCGTACACCTTCCTCTCCTCAGCAAGATGAATAGCAAGGGTGGATAAATTAACAAGGTCGGCCATACCCTGCAACCAAAACAAAAGATGAGACGGATAACGCATGGAGAAGAAGTATGCCAAAGGATAAAACGGTTAATAACATTACAGGAGCATAACGAGCCAACACATCACGAGCCAACTCATAAGTTGCATCCGACCCTTTGGAGAGGGACACACGATCAACAGGAGGAACAGCAGACTGCAGAACACGAACTCCAACCTCAGGAGTTTGCAAAGAAGATTGATTGTCAAAACGAGACCCACGCCCATAATAAGGCGCCCACTCAGACCCAACAATTCCATCAACAGGCGGACGAGACAGCTCCTTCCGACTCAGACGCGGAAGACGAAGTCTACCTATAACAAAGCACAGAGTAAATACCAATATACACTAAGGAAACTCAGCTGCTCAAGAACTCACCAAACAGAGAGGGAGGAAATGACGGCTCCCGGACCTTCGATTGGGGGGCATCAATATAGAAAGAAGATAACACGCCAACGTCACTACCCTTACCTTCAGTTAGAGAACACCTCCCCGCACCATAGAAAACCGATCTTTTTGCAATCGAAGATCCGGTCCCGGAAGTAACCACTCCCATACGTACTGGCCTCTTACTCCTCATCAGTCACCAGAAAGTTCTGCTAACCGGAAAAAACACAGGCTCAATCCGAGAAAAACAGAAAACAAACAATGGACAAGGGACACGAACTCATTTCCATAAAATGATAGATACAAAGTCAAAAGACAAGAATAGAAAGACGGCAGGAAAAACCCCACCAGCCAATAGGCAAAGGCAGGGGGCAGGGGGAGATAGTCATAACCCCCAGCATGGAGAGACCCCTCAGCCCAACAGGCAGAGGCAGGGGGCAGGGGGAGATAGTCATAATCCCCAGCATGGAAAGACCCCTCAGCCCGACAGGCAGAGGCAGGGGGCAGGGGGAGATAGTCATAACCCCCAGCATGGAGAGACCCCTCAGCCCAACAGGCAGAGGCAGGGGGCAGGGGGAGATAGTCATAACCCCCAGCATAAGGAGACCCCATCAGCCAACAGGCAGAGGCAGGAGGCAGGGGGAGATAGTCATAACCCCCAGCATGGAAGAGACCCCTCAGCCCAACAGACAGAGGCAAGAGGGCAAACAAAGATAGCCATAATCCCGATGTAAAAAACCCCACACGCCAGTAAACGGAAGTACGAAAGCAAGAAGATGGAGGAAAGACAAATCAAACAGAACTATATTATCATGAAGACACGTAAGTCGAAACGAGGCAAGTAAAGAAACAACTGAAAGAAAAACAGGATCGAATTCCACAAGAACAATGCTTACACAAGAAGGAAAACACATACCTCAATGCGACTCGTGCCTCGAGAAGTAAGCCCAACCAGAAACCCCACCGTCGAAAAGAAAAGAAAAGGACAACGAGAATGAGGTAATCACTCCCCCTTTTATAACACAAAGGTTTAGGGTTTTTCCAAAATCGCCAAATCAACACCGTTGAATTTAAAGAGGAAAATTTCAAGGGACAAGATTCAAAAACTAGTTCCTATTAACCACGGTTAAATCCACACTCACCCTAGTTAACATCCCCTAAGGTTTATTTTCTAGTATTTCATACTTAGGAAAATTTTTGGCTAAAATTAATTTTTCCGCACTTAGATGGAATCCCGGCACGAATTTGAAGCGTAAGTTTTTTAGTTGCATTCGTATCACATCCCTGTGCAAGTTTGTATTTTTTGAGTATACACCTGTAGCAGAGATAAGTTTATTACTCCCGCCCCAGACGGACGTATGCCTAGGCACACGTCCGTGCTACTCTGACGTTTACAATTCCTCTATCTCATTAGACAGGGGGCAGAGTCAGAGGCACGCATCCATGGGTAAGCAGGCATTCAGACTAAGAAGGTAAAATCCCGGTTTCAAATTGCGCGTGTCATACCATCCTAAAATAGAGTCAATCAAGGGTTAGGCCATTGGTTGACTCGGGGGCATGTGATGGATATACGCCCAATTTGAACCCGTTGACTTCCGAACCGTTGTATTTTTATCGTCCCATTTATGATTGCAAATCGAAACTTCAACCCGGACACTTCGCGAGAACATCAACAGCTCGGACGGGGCCGAAGCGCCCGTCCGACGGAGGCGAACTCACCTAGGTGAGGTTGGGTGGCCACACCCGACCTCCCCTAGGGGAGATCGGGTTGGCCAACCCGATCTCTCCTAGGAGAGATCGGGTCAGCCAACCCGATCTCTCCTAGGAGAGATCGGGTTGGCCAACCCGATCTCTCCTAGGAGAGATCGGGTCGGCCAACCCGATCCCTCCTAGGAGGGATGGGGTTGGCCAACCCCACCCTCCCTAGGAGGGGTTGGGTGCCCTCACCCAACCCCTACCCTCGGGGGTCGGATTCCTCCCCCCCCAAGGGTCCCGACACCACTCTCAGACGCCCATGCTCGGTCCGCTCCGCCTACCTCCTCCGAATCCTAAGGTCTTAATTATATACTTAAAGGTTAATTAATTGTGTTTAGAGGTTAACGATGTCATTAAGCCACCTTAATGACATCGTTGCCTATAAATACCCCACATTCACAACTCATTTGGACATCTTGGCTATTTGGACAATTTAGCTCTGACATCTCTCTAGCTTTATCTCTCTAGAAGTATAGTTCTGACTTAGGCATCGGAGAGGGTTCACCAGGCACCACCCCCCCCTCCTCCGTGTCTGGTATTGCCCCTTTTGCAGGGCAAAGGGAGAGAAGAAGAGAAGGAACCAAGGGAAGAAGGAACGGAAGAAGGACATAGGAAAAGACAAGGCGACTTGAGAAGACCGGATCACACACACCCCCCTATAAGGAGTGGGATTAAAGCCGACACCCCGTTGACTGAGATCCCATAACTTAACAATGATTGTATAAGGTTATTATATGGTGCATATATCATGTAGTACATGTTACATGGTGTATGCACCTTGGTGCACCAAGTTGGGCACATAGGATAGCTAGTCCTAGTTGGTGATCCTTATCACCTAGTATATATAGTTTACCTATTGCATTGTAATCCCTAATCATCAATCAACAAATGATTCAACCTTCTAAAGCTATTACTCACCGTCCGGAAAGTAATCAGGGCAAGAAAAGGCACAGATGATTTCCGCAAAAGTTTGGGTAAGTTGACGAAGATGAAAGGAAAAACTATGCTAACAAGTTTCTTCGGAATCGAAAGAGGAAATCTTACCAGACATGTCGAATCGGAGAAGAAAGGATGAGCTTGATGGTCGGAGGTCCTGGTCGCCGGAGTGCTAATCCGAGATTAGAAAGGAGAGCTTGAACTTTTGAAAACACAGAGAATGAAACGGTAGAGAAGAACTGAATAGTGCCAAGATTTGGGTTTTTATAGGAGAGAGGATAGGCAAAGAGACGTTGTGATCTGAACCGTTGAAGATGAAGCGCCTCAACCTGAATCGTCGAAACACTAGGGAAAAACGGCTATAAAGCGCTTTTTTCAGAAAAGCAGGCACGGGCACTCAAGCCGTCACTTCATCACTCGTCGCATTTAATAGGTGAGTAATCGAGAAATCTTTTCAGATTCGGTGGTTATCCTCGGAATATCAAAAGGTCCGAAGTGGGAAGACACGACGAACTATAAGTCCCTCGGGTCTTGGGGGCAAATGATGGTTTTCGATATAGCCGTCAGGCCCATTAACGGCAACTAAACGGCGAAGTAGGCCCACTGGGCCCCAAAAGAGACTCAGAAGACCAATACGAAAGGTCCCGACAAGGCCGGTCCTGACATACGTGCTGAACGCTCCCGATAATATGCCTTTAAGTAGGCCCCGATGATATGCCTTTAAGTAGGCTCCGATGATACGCCTTTAAGTAGGCCCCGATGATTCGCCTTTAAGTAGGCCCTGATGATACGCCTTTAAGTAGGCTCCGATATTAATCCCTGAGAATGCAGGCCCTGTCCCGATGACGAGGGGCCCCGAGCGGTGACCAAAAGAGATGACTCTGGAGTTCCCGACATCCGTCGGGACTTGCCACCAGAGAACGAGGCAGAGAAACATGCCCATTAACAACATAGTGGGGAAGTGGCCTGAAAAGACGGAACGTGGGCTACAGGGCCGAGATTAACGGAACGTGGTAGTTATCTTACAGGTAACTGAGGTGACCCCTCCCCTATATAAAGGAAGGAGTTACCTCAGGATCATTACGTTGAACATTTACATACTGATACTTGCCAGTTTATTGAGATACTCATTTAAGCATCGGAGAGGGATTCTGGGTCACCGCCCGGTCTATCCCCTTCTTGCAGGATCACTTGGAGCGAAGGAGTTCAGATTTCCGTCAAGAACGTACCGGAGTTCCAACCGTGATCCAATACGAGGAAGGTAAATAACTCCGCTCAGCAATTTGATTATACAGGAGGCGTGTTCCCGATGAGTTAATCCCCTCCGATAAGGGAGCCCGGATCGAAGGGATCAAACGCATCCTACAAGGAGAAACTCCCCTCATTCTCAAAGCGGGTTACTACAATTACTACGGGAAGGACCAGTACCTCTCCCGTCGCGTTATCTGGTGTAAGGATCCTGATCGCCTTCCTGATTTTCTTTCTAAAGCTTCTCGTCCTCCAGCTGCAGGTCGATCGGGAGCTGGAGCTTCCGCGAGGACGCCACCCTCCGACGCCTGGGTCGGAGAGCCCCTCCTGTCACTTCCTGCCCCGACAAAATCGGGGACCGAAGACGCCCCAACGGACGGTCAATTCCGTCGGGTGGTTGATCTGGACGTCTCCCATTCTTCTGAGGAGGCGAGTGAAGGCCAGCCCTTGGTTCGCCGTCGGGGGGTGAGGCAGACCCCACTGGAGCCAACATGCGAAGGGCTGCCTCCATCTTCTCCGGCACAGCAGCTTTCGCCGGTCTTGATCCTCACTCCCGAGGGGACGACGGGTTCTCATGGCGGCTCGGAGGCGCGCACCGCCGACGCTCAGGTCATTCCTCCTCCTCTCCCCTTAGACGGGAACTTCTATCGGCTTTATGCCCCCGACCAGGCGGCAGCTCCCTGGACCCCGATCGAGTCATTACATGGGGTCCCGCTGCGTTGGGACAATATATCACCGGAACTGGGTCTGCACCTACTGCCAGGTTCAGTTCCGCTGTCTATGATGCTTCCACTCTCCTTGGCCCCCGAGGACATCCACGGGGACATTCGCGCCATACCCGTTCGCTGTGTGGAGGTAAGTCTTCCTGTTTTCACACTTAGTATATAATGTAAAATAATCTCATGTACTAACCTCCCTTCTTTTCCACAGGAAATGGCGGACCAGCACCGCTGCTTCGGGTACATCCTGGCCCTGAAGGGGGCCCTGAAGGGGGAGCGAGCCAAGGCGGCCCCCGAGGTCTTGGCCAAGCTCAAGGAGGATCTGGCCGCCTCCGAGTCGTCGAAGGGGAAGTTGGTTAAGGAGCAGGCCCTCCTTAACCAGAAGACTCGGGACCTCCTGAGACAGGTCCACGACTTTGAGAGGCTGCTGAAGCAGGAGCGCCAAAGGCTCAGTGAGGAGCAGAAGGGGCGCGCGGAGGATCGGGACGGGCATGTCCTTGAGAAGAAGGCCCTTGCGGACGCCAAGGCGGGGCTGGAAGCTGAGAAGGTCCTTCTCACCAACCGGTCCCAACAGATGGAGCGGGAACTTGCTGAGTTTCCCACCAAGCTGGCCGAGGCTGAGGCCAAGGGACGGGAAGATTATCGGGGCTCCGAGGCTTTCCAAGCGGACGCGGTGAAGTTCTGTACGGCGGAGGTGGAGACCACCTTGCTGAATGCTGTCGAGGAGCTCCATCTGGAGTATGGTGGTGCCATCGACTTCACCAAGTCTCCGACTCTCACCCCCTTCGCGGAGAGGTACTTCAACCTTTCTGAGGAGAGCGACGGGGCCAACACCCCCGAGGGAGCTGCGGGTGCTGAAGGGACGGTGGAGCCTCCAAGTGCAGACCTCCCGACGATTGAGCCCCCGTTGATCGACCCTTCACCGGCTGACTTCCCAGAGTCCGATCCTCCCGCGGCCAATCTTCCAGGGTCCGATCCCCCGACTGCGGAGCCTTCTATCACAGACCTCGTGGACCCTGCTCCCCTCGACGTTGCCAAGGATCAAGTTTAATCGCTTTACTTTTGAATCCTTGTAATTTCCTTCGTTTGTTGTGAACCTTTTAGATCTTTATAATATCAATCTCTCTCGGTTCCTTATCGTTGCATCACCTAAGGTGCATTACCCACGCCACTCAAGGCAATTCGATCATACCACTTAAAGTGATTTCGACGCGTCACTTAAGACATTTTGCCCACGCCACTTAAGGCTATTTAATCGTGCCACTTAAGGCAATTTATCCACACCACTTAAGGCGATTTAATCGAGTCATTTAAGGCAATTTATCCACACCACTTAAGGCGATTTAATCGTGCCATTTAAGGTGGAACCGCGCCACTTAAGGCAAAACTACGCCACTTAAGGCGAATCCACGCCACTTAAGGCGGAACCACGCCACTTAAGGCAAAAATACGCCTTTTAAGGCGAAACAACGCCACTTAAGGCGGAACCACGCCACATAAGGCAAAACCACGCCACTTAAGGCGGAACCACGCCACTTAAGGCAAAACCACGCCACTTAAGGCGGAACCATGCCACCTAAGGCGAAACCACGCCACTTAAGGCGGTTTAGCTACACCACTTAAGGCGATTTAAGCATACTTAGAATGATAAATCTAAGCACAATCTGGTCGGAAGCAACCTCTTTATTCATTGATGTCTCAAAACAATAAACGACTTGCACCACTGAAGGCGACTTCAATAAACAACTTGCACCACTGAAGGCGACTTAATAAACAACTTGAACCACTGAAGGCGACTTAACAAAAAACTTGCACCACTGAAGGCGACTTAATATCAAGCATGACATTTCTTCAAGTGTTCGCCACTAAAAGAATGCTTCAATACATTGGCATCGAGGTCTTCCAACTTGTACGCATTTCGAGCTGGCATCCCCACGACCTTATAAAGTCCTTCCCATTTTGGTGACATCTTGTTGATCCGGACCAAAAGGGTAAATTCGTTCCGACGCCAGACCAGTTCCCCGACAAAGAACTGTAGAGACTTGACTGTCGGTTATAATATCAGGCCGTTGCCAAGCCCATCCGAGCCTGGACCTCCTCGGCACTCCGCCTCTTTTCTTCGACCAAGTCCAAGTCCAGACGCCTCATTTCATCATTCGACAGAGGTTCGTAATACCTCGTCCGGTGGGATGTAATAGCTTTAAAAGGTTGAATCATTTGTTGATTGATGATTAGGGATTACAATGCAATAGGTAAACTATATATACTAGGTGATAAGGATCACCAACTAGGACTAGCTATCCTATGTGCCCAACTTGGTGCACCAAGGTGCATACACCATGTAACATGTACTACATGATATATGCACCATATAATAACCTTATACAATCATCTAATGACATGATAGAAGTAAATGCAAGTGTAAATGACAAGATGCAATGTGAGCATATCAACTTATATACTCTATATTCTCCCATCCTTTTCTTCTTCTTCTTCTCTTCTCTCTTGGAACACATCCTTGATTCCATATAGCTTTAGCAAAGCTAAGTGTTGATTCTTTACTAATGCCTTGGTAAGCAAGTCACCAAGTTGTTCCTTTGAAGGAATGTAATGGACACCTATGATTCCTTATTGAATATGATGTCTTGTGAAGTGGCAGTCTAGCTCAATGTGCTTGGTGCGCTCACGGAACATGGGATTCTTTGCAATCTTCACAGCTGCCTGGCTATCTGTGTAGATTGGGATAGGAAGATTTACTTGTATGCCAAGTTCCTTGAGGATTCTCCCCACCCAAAGTGCCTCTTGAATTGCAACTCTTAGACATCTATACTCTGCTTCAGCACTTGATAGGGAAATTGTGTCTTGCTTCTTTACCTTCCAGGCTATCATAGCTTCTCCTAGCTTGACACAATAGGCACTCACTGATTTCCTACTAAAAGGGCAAGCAGCCCAATCAGAATCACAAAACAAACTCAAATTGAGCTTGTTGTTGGAAGGATAGATCAATCCTTGTCCTGGAGTGCCTTTAATGTATTTGATGACTCTTATGACTGCATCATGATGGGACTTCTTTGGCTTGTCAACAAATTGACTGAGTCTTTGTACTGAAAAGCTAATGTCTGGCCTTGTCATGGTAAGGTATAGCAACTTGCCAATGATCCTCCTATAAGAAGTGGCATCCTCCAAGAGTGTATCATCACTGTTTGAATTAGTTGCTTTGTCATACTCATGTGTGGTGAGTTTGACATTGAACTCCATAGGGGTTTCAGCAGGCCTTGCAGCTCCTAGGCCAGCATCTTCAATGAGCTCAATTGCATACTACCTTTGGTTGATTACAAGACCTCTATCTGACCTTGCAACTTCAAGTCCCAAAAAGTACCTCAAGTCTCCTAAGTCCTTCAATTTGAAGTGTGTTTGGAGCGTGTTCTTCAATTGATTGATCATCTTGGTGTTGGAGCCAGTGATTAGAAGATCATCAACATAGGTGAGAAGAAAAACTGTCATCACCTTGTATCTTGGTGAACAAGGAATGATCTGAGGCACATTGTTTGTAACCATTCTTCAATAAGGTTTGAGTGAGCTTGATGTTCCATTGTCTTGAAGCTTGTTTGAGACCATACAAGGACTTGTTGAGCTTGCACACAAGATTGGGATATCCCTCAAGAGACATGGAATGACTGAAACCTTGGGGAATGTCCATATACACTTCTTCATTTAGATCACCTTGAAGAAATGCATTGTTTACATCCATGTGGTACAATCCCCATGATTTGGAAGCTGCCAAAGCTAATATGATCCTCACTGTGTCCATTTTGACTACAGGGGAGAATGTCTCATTGAAATCAGTCCCTTCAATTTGAGTGAATCCCTTGGCAACCAATCTTGCTTTGTATCTTTCAATGGAACCATCAGAATTGTATTTGACTTTAAATACCCATTTGCAACCAATTGAAGATTTGCCTTGTGGGAGTTCTATTAGCTCCCAAGTGTTGTTGTTTTGAAGTGCTTGCATTTCTTCCTTCATGGCTAAGATCCATTTTGGGTCTTTGATTGCTTGTTTATAGGTGGTTGGCTCTTTGATCTTGTCAAGGGCAGCCAAGAAGCATTTGTATTGTGGACCCAAGTTGTCATAGGATACATACTTCTCCATTCCAAAAATAGCATTTGAACTTGATCTTTGTTTGAGTTCAGCAAGCCTTGCACTTCTCCTAGGAGGTGTTGGGTGTAGTTGTGCAATTCTAAGACTCCTTCTCAGATTGGAAGGTTGGGGTGCTTCTTCTTCAATTGGTTGTTGAGGTGGTTGATCCTTAATCTGAGGTGCTTGATCATCCATTTGAGGTGTGGCAACCTCAATGGGAGGAGTGTTGGTTGATACATCCATGTCAAAATGAAATGGATTCTCAGGTGGGAAATCCTCAAGTGGTTGCTTGACTCCCAAGCAAGATGGAATAAGAGCCTTTAGAGCATCCTTTGACATGCTAAAGGGGAAGATATCTTCATGGAAATGAACATCCCTTGATACATGAAACACTGAGTTTGAAATGTTCATCACAAGGTATCCTTTTTGAGATGTTGAATATCCCATTAGGATGCATGGTTCAGCCCTTGGACTAAACTTGTCATGGTTGTTCAATTTGGTTGAAAAACATAGACAACCTATAGTTCTCAAGTGATGAAGAGAAGGAGTTTTGCCATATAACACTTCAATAGGTGACTTAAACTTCAAGATAGAGGTGGGAAGCCTATTGAGTAAGTAACAAGCATTGAGTATGCAATACCCCCAATGCCTCAAAGGCATGGATGCTTGAAATCTTATAGCTCTAGCAATGTTGAGGATGTCCCTATGTTTGCGTTCCACCCTTCCATTTTGTTGTGGTGTATGCACACAACTTGTTTGATGGAGAATGCCAAATTGAAGAAGCAAACCTTTGCAAACAGAATTGATGAACTCAGTCCCATTATCACTCCTCAAGGTTTTGACCATTGTTCCAAATTGATTCTTCACCATGATTAAGAAATTCTTGACGTGCAAGAAAGTGTCACTCTTGTGCCTCATCAAGTAAACCCAAGTTGCCCTTGAGTGATCAACAACAATGGTCAAGAAGTATTGATTGTTCTTGAAGGTTGGCACTTTGTAAGGACCCCATAAATCCATGTGAACCAAATCAAAGGGCTTTGAAGCAATAGAATCACTTGTTGGAAATGAAAATCTAGATTGTTTTGCAAGAGGACAAATAGTGCATTGTTTGATACAACCATATGTCTTATTCAAGCCTAAAACATCCAAATGATTCAAATATTGTTCTGAGACATGGCCCAAACGCCTATGCCATCTCAATACTTCATCCTTATTCTCCAAGCAAGTAGCTGCCAACTTCCTTGGGCTTGAAGGCACCACATCCTTCAAAGTGTATAGTCCTCTATTCCATTCCCCAATCACCATGGACTTGCCACTATGGCCCTGAAGTAACACATGATCACAAGTAAAGATCACTTTGCAATTTAACTGGCTAGGTAACCTAGATACAGAGATCAGATTGAACTTGAAGTCAGGGACCAAGAGTATGTTGGTCAATGTGAATCCACTTGAGAAAGAGCAAGAACCAACATGAGTCATTTTGCATTTGTGACCATTTGGAAAGTGCACATATTGGTGATCAGAATCACTTTTCTTCAATTCATGTAGCCACTCAATTTGATGAGTGATGTGGTTAGTAGCACCTGAGTCAACTATCCAAACCATAGAATCACTAGATATACCTGCCATGTTGACATGAGCTTGATCCATATCTTCAAAGCTTAGAGGTGTATGATCAAAGTGATCATTATGGGCAGCAACATGTTGGATTCTTTTGTCAGTTGTGCCATGAAATATCCTTTTGTCCTTGGCTGCCACATGCTCAATTGTGCTTGAGTTGCCACCTTCTTCAACAATGTTGGCTGAATTCCAATTCCTCTTAGGAGCATTTGGATTGGTTTGATGAATTGGGTGATCATATGGGTAGCCATGCTTGATGTAGCAATTGTCTTCAATGTGACCTCTCTTGCCACAATAGTTGCAAGTATTGAGTGGTCTCTGACTTGAAGGATTGAAGTTGCCTCTTCCAAAGCCATTTCCTCTTCCAATGCCATTGCCATTGCCTCTAGCAAAGCCTCTACCCCTTGCATATCCTCTTCCATTGCCTCTACCACCACCATAGGATGGATGCTTTCCAGTGAACAAGGCAGTAGCCTCACCCACATCACCAATGGAACCAGAGATGGTCCTTTGGCTTTCTTCTTGTACCAATACAGAGAAGGCAATGCTAAGGGAAGGAAGTGGTTGTCTCATAAGTAAGGTGCTCCTAATGTGTCCATAGGAGTCATTCAGTCCCAAAAGAAATGCCATCAACTTCTGCTTCTCCTTGTGTTCATTGACAATGGCAATGTCCCCAGCACATTGAAGATCCAAATCATCAATGGAAGCAAGAGCATCCCAGAGTTACTTCATTTTGGCAAAGTACTCAGTGATAGAGAGCACACCTTGAGATGTTTGGTAAATCTCCCTTGTTAATTGGAAGATTTGTGTGCCATCCACTTTATCAAACATCTCCTTCAAGTCATTCCAAATGGAAGAAGCAGTAGTGTTGTAGACCAAACCATTCACCAAATCTTTGGCCACAGTGTTCCTCAACCATGCTTTGACAATTGCATTTGCCCTATCCCATTTCACTCTATCATTGACATTAACATCCAATCTTGTGAATGTGCCATCTATAAAACCAAGCTTGTTCTTCACCAACAAGCCTTCCCTGATTGATGTGCTCCAAACATGATAGTTGGAGGTTCCTTGGAGTTGGAAAGGGATGAGCATATGGCCAGTGGTGTCTGAGGGGTGTATGTAAAGGGGGTCATCAACATTGGTTTCTTGAGCCATTTTGTAACTCAAGTAACACAAGTAGGTATTGAATTTGATTAATAGGAATCCAAATCCAAGAAATCAGCTGCCACAATCCAATCAAAATCGCATACACAAGTTGCACTACAAACAAAAGTAGTACACCAAGGTTGTTGATAGTAGGACAAAATCCAGCTCACCCTATGAGATTGCTTGTACAATTCCGCAACAAGATTTGTGATTTTCAAAGCTTGAAATTCAACAGAAATGGATTAGAAGCCATTCTCCATTGATGAAAGCTCAGAATTCTTGAAGATATGAACACAAAACACAAGGTAGGCATAAATGCTCCTCAGCCGAGCAATGTGTAGACAAGGGAAATCAAGCAATGAAAATCCAGGTATCAAGCAAGGGGCGCAGCTGGAACAAGTTCAAAATACATATCCAAATGTAGAGAAACAAAGCAAACTCCAGGAAATAGTAGTATCAAACACGCAATCAGCTCAACAAGACTGAATTCTTCAAGAACAAGCAAACTAGTGCTAAGTCATCTTGGCTATGCTTAGTCTAGGTGCAGATCTACTTTGTGCGTGTTGAGTTCTTGAAATTCCACTTACTATATGTCCATTCTTAAGTAAGAAATGGATTGTTGAAGTAGAAAAGATGATCCACGAAGCTGAAGTTGCAAATCCACACTTGAACAAGGTGAATGTTAAGGCAAAACTTTGAAGAAACTTGGTCTTCTTTAGCTTTGTGGTTGTGCCGCCATTTGAGGTGGCTCTGATACCATAATAGCTTTAAAAGGTTGAATCATTTGTTGATTGATGATTAGGGATTACAATGCAATAGGTAAACTATATATACTAGGTGATAAGGATCACCAACTAGGACTAGCTATCCTATGTGCCCAACTTGGTGCACCAAGGTGCATACACCATGTAACATGTACTACATGATATATGCACCGTATAATAACCTTATACAATCATCTAATGACATGATAGAAGTAAATGCAAGTGTAAATGACAAGATGCAATGTGAGCATATCAACTTATATACTCTATAGGATGCCACAGCTATTTCGACGGGAGAAACTGCTTCCGTGCCATAAACAAGGCCAAACGGAGTCTCCCCAGTCGATCGTTTGGTTGTTGTTCTAACAGCACAAAGCACAGTTTCCAGCTCATCCAGCCCCTTTCCTTCAAGGAATGGACCCTCTTCTTCAGGCCGTCCATCACGATCTTGTTGACTGATTCCACATGTCCATTGGTTTGAGCATGACGAACACAGGCTGTCCGATTCTCAATTTTCAATTCCTCCAAGTATTCCTTCCACTGGGCCCCGTTAAACGGAGGGCCGTTATCGCTGATCACCAACTTGGGGATCCCGTATCGGGATATGATATGAGTCTGGAGGAATTTGAGGATATGGTTCCCTGTTGTCTTGGCCAACGCCTTAGCTTCTATCCATTTCGAAAAATAATCAATAGCCACGACTAAATATCGGCACTGACCTTTTGAAACTGGAAGGGGTCCCACCAAATCGATTCCCCATTGCGCGAAGGGCCAAGAACTCTTGATGGACGTCAGATCGGCAGCTGGGGCCATGATATTCGGGGCGTACCTTTGGCAAGCGTCACAGGATCGAACTAGCATCGTTGCCTCCTTTTTCATTGAGGGCCAGTAATAGCCCAGGTTCAGCACTTTCCTCACGATGGATCGGGCACCTTCATGACAAGCCAAGTGTCCTTCGTGCACCTCCCTAAGGATCCGATCTGTGTCGGGCTCAGCCACACACTTCAAGTAGGGAGTTACATATCCCTTTTTGTACAGTTGATTGTCCACCATCACATAATTGGGCGCGATTCGGCGTATCTTGCCGGCTGCTACTTCATCACCGGGGACTGCCCCCGTAGTCAAATACGCGACTATCAGGGTCATCCAAGTGGGCTCCTCCGATCCGATCTCAATGGCACACACCTCCGATTGATCGGTGGTTGACAGGATCACCTTCTCCAAGAAATGCACCTTCCGACTCTCATCGAGGGGTGCCCCCAAGGCGAACTTGCTCAAGGCATCTGCTTTCGCATTATCCTCCCTCGTGATCGCCTCAATATCGAAGCTTTGAAACTCTCTTTCAGGGTTTGCACCTCGCGAAGATACTTCTTCATCATCGGGCTCTTTTCTTCGTATCGCCCCTGGACTTGGTTCACAATCAGGCTAGCATCGCACTTCACCTTTAACTGACCAACTCCCGTTCCTTTAGCAATCTTGAGGCCAGTGATGAGAGCCTCATATTCAGCTTCATTGTTGGTAGCCCTGAATGTCAAGGCCAAGGCATATCGGAGGGGCTCGCCTCCGGCTGGTGGTATCAGTACGAAACCTGCTCCCGATCCTTCTGAATTTGAGGAGCCATCGGTGTACATCTCCCAAGTATTTTCGGCGTCGGGCTGTTCTGACTGCTCTGCTATCGGGACTTCCTTAGTTGCCCCCTCTACAGGGCCCGCTTCCTCTAGATCGGAGGCTGTAGACTCTGCTATGAACTCCGCCAACGCCTGGCCCTTAATAGCCGTTATCGGAGCAAAGTGAATGCGGAACTCACTAAGCTCGACTGCCCATTTCACTAATATCCCTGACGCATCAGGTCGGTTCAAAAAATGTTTCAAGGACTGATTCGTCAAAACAGTAATTTCATGCGCGTGGAAGTAAGGCCTCAGCTTCCGAGCAGTAACAATCAACGCATAAAGATACTTCTAAACAGCGGGATAATTCATTTCAGACTTGGCGAGTGCCTTGCTTACATAATAGACGGGGACTTGGCTATCCTCTACAACTTTCACTAAGACAGAGCTAACACTAAATTCAGAAACAACTAAATACAGATAGAGTGGCTCGCCAGGGATGGGCTTCGCCAATGGCGGGAGGGTGCGGAGGTGCTGCTTGAGTGCCTGGAACGCCTCTTCGCAGTTGGCCGTCCACTCAAACTTCTTGTCGGGCCTCAGCACTTCAAAGAACAGCATAGATCGATCACTTGCCTTGGACAGGAAGCGATTCATCGCGGCCAATCGACCATTCAGCACCTGCACCTCCCGATGGTTCGTCGGGGACTTCATCTCCTCGATTGCCTTCAGCTTCTCAGGGTTCACCTCGATTCCCCTCTGGCTCACCATGAAGCCCAGAAACTTCCTTGAGTGCACTCCGAAGGCACACTTGGTCGGGTTCAAGCGAACTTCATGAAGCCTCATCCGTTCGAATGATGTGGCTAAATTGTGTACATGATCCTCGGCCTGTCGGGACTTCACCAGCATGTCGTCCACATAGGCCTCCATTGTTTTCCCCAACATGTCCCCAAACAGCTTGTTCACCATCCTCTGATAAATTGCGCATGCATTGATTAGTCGAAAAGGCATAACACCATAATGATAGATGTCACTATCAGCATAAAAAGCGGTATGGGGGGCATCCTCCTTGAACATCTTGATCTGATTGTAGCCGGAGTAGGCATCCATAAAGCTCAGTAGCTCATGTCCCGATGTGGCATCCACCAGCTGGTCGATCCTCGGGAGCGGATAGCAATCCTTCGGGCATGCTTTGTTCAGGTCGCGGAAATCAACACACATCCGCCACTTACCATTGCTCTTCTTCACCAGGAATGGGTTTGCGACCCAGGTCTGGAATCGGAGCTCCTTAATGAATCCAGCATCGAGCAACCTGCCCACCTCTTGCTGGATCGCAATCTTCTTGTCGGCACCCATCGGGCGCCTTCTCTGTGTGACCGGCTTGATCGCGGGGTCAATCTTCAGCTCGTGAGTAATTCTATCGGGGCTGATTACTGGCATGTCGCTCGTGGACCAGGCGAATAACTCCTTGAATCCCTTCAACAGATCGATCAATTCTTGGGCCGTCTCCTCAGTCAGAGCTGACCCGATTTTCACCTTCCTCTGAGGTCCATCAATCTCGACCTCCTTCAAATCATCCATCGGGGCGGGACGCCCGAACTCCTCTCGGGGATCAGTGTCAGTCTGGAGAACTGTCATAGCATCCCGATTCCAACTTCGAGTGGCATTGACGTAGCACCTCCTGGAGGCTATCTGATCACCTTGGACCTCCCCGACTACGTGGTCAGTCGGAAATTTCAGCTTCTGATGAACAGTTAAGGCAATTACCCCCAGCGGGTTGATGGTGGTCCTCCCGATAATTGCATTGTAGGTCCCCGCAGACTCGACCACCACAAACTCCACGTTCCTCTTTTCCGACTTCCAACCACTACCGAACTCGGCCGGTAAGGTAATTACCCCCACTGGGTAAGAGGTAGACCCAGAAAATTCGACCATCGGGAAGTCCGCAGGCTTCAAGTCCTTCTTGGTTTTTCTCATGGACTCCAGTGCATCCATGAACAGAATATCGGAGGAGCTCCCTCCATCAATCAGGATTCGCTTCATCTCGTATCGATCCACGTTCAGGGTCACGACCAAAGCATCATCGTGCGGGGTCTCCACACCTACCAGGTCCTCCGCTGAGAAGGGAATCACCATTTCTTCTTTCAGAGTCCAATTTCGGGCCCTCTTGCCCAGCACCACAGCAACGGGAATCCGAGAAGCATAGACCTCCCGAGATGCTGTGGTATCTCCTCCCGCAGCAAGTCCTCCATGAATCACGTTAATGGTCCCCCGCTTCTCCTTGCGGGCATTGGAAGACTCGGGCTTATCCTTCTTCGGGGATCGACCACGGAATCGGGAACGGGACCGCGATCGGGACCGGGAACGGGATCAACCCCGTTGTCCAGCCACAAATTCCTTAAGCTTCCCCCTGTGGATCAGCTTCTCAATCTCCTTCTTCAACTCCCGATAATGGTTAGTGTCGTGACCGCTGGCACGATGGAAACGACATAAACGATCGGTACGAGCTCCAATGAACTCTCCATCCTTCTTCAGAGGATACCTGGCGATACCCTGTCGGTCCATCACTGCCAACACAGCACCCATGGAATAAATGAGAGGGGTGTAGTGGTCCTCCCTCTTGTCCGACTTCGAGGAACGCTTGTCTTCCCTCCGATCGAAACGGCCTCGACCCCGACTGTTCTCGGGTATATCTTTCTTCCTGCGATCGTCCGAGGGCTTGAACGACTGCTTCCCTCTGTTTGATTTTGGAGGATCGAGGTCTCCGGCAGCTATCTTCGACTCCTGGACGTCGATTTGCTGCTTCACCCTCTTCTGCAGCGCCTCCATGTTCCACACAGCCTTCTCAGCCACGCTGTGCATCAGGTCGGAACCATATGGTGCTGTTAGGTTCCGAATGAAGGTGCGGATGGTCTCTCCCTCCGACATTTCCTCATCGATATCGACCACGCTGGCAGTGTACCTCTGGTAGTAGTGCGCCAGAGATTCGTCAGGCCTCTGTACCACCTCAGCCAGGAACCTCGCGCTTTTCAGGAGACGTCGACGGCCCTGGTACTGCTGGATGAAGCGATCATGCATCTGGGTCCAGCTAGAGATGCACCCTGGGGGATGGCTGAAGAACCACGTCAGGGCCCTCTCACCAAGTGTGCCTGGGAACATAACGCACACTATATCATCATTCGGGGCTCTGCCTAGACAGGCCATGAAATGCTTTTGGACATGGCGAACTGGATCTCCCTCGCCATCGTACTCCTTGATTGTCGGGATACCAAGCCCTGGCGGGGCAGTGGTGTTCACCAATCGGGGGACAAAGGGATGAGTAGATCGATCCCTCAGCTCCGACATCATCTTCTTCTGGTCTCCCATACAGATGTTCACAATCTTCACCACCTGGTCGGGGGTGATAGGGCCATTGAGAGGGATGGTCCTATGCTGCATCGGTCCAGGTCCATCGATCACGAACTGCTCCGACTGAGCGGGCTCCTTGACCTTGTCCTGGTGCTCGGGTTGGGCCTCCTGCCCGTCCTGATTCTCCGTCGGCGGAGGCGGAGGCAACTCCTCCTCCTTCTTCTTGGCGGCCTCCCTTCGGTCAAGGAGAGCTTCCATAGCTTCCAGAAATACTGGCATGGCATCCATCACAGCCTTTGCCAAGTCCGGCTTTGCAGGTGCATCCTGGTCCCTCCTTGGGATCTCTTCCCGGCTTTCCGACGAGTTTCGAATGGAATCTTCGTGATCCTCATGGTTCCCCCTTGTTTGGGAAACAGCAGGCGGAGGATCCTTCCGATCAACAGTGCGCTCCGGCGGCCCTGAATTCGGAGTTCCAGCAGGGTGACGGGAACCACCAGATTGTCCTTCTCTCTTCTTTTGCTTGCCAACCATCGATTGGGTAGAAGCCATTTCTGCTTTTCGCTTCGTTCCCATAGACGGCGCCAATGTTGGATCACGGTTGGAACTCCGGTACGTTCTTGATGGAAGTCTGAACTCCTTTGCTCCAAGTAATCCTGCAAGAAGGGGATAGACCGAGCGGTGACCCAGAATCCCTCTCCGATGCTTAAATGAGTATCTCGAGGTAAACTGGCAAGTATCAGTATGTAAGTATGAACGTATCAATCCTGAGGTAACTCCTTCCTTTATATAGGGGAGGGGTCACCTCAGTCACCTGTTGAGATAACTGCCACGTTCCGTTTATCTCGGCCAATAGCCCACGTTCCGTCTTTTCAGGCCACTTCCCCACTATGTTGATAGTGGGCGTGTTTCTCGGCCTCGTTCTCTAATGGCAAGTCCCGGCGGATGTCGGGGACTCCAGAGTTATCTCTTTTGGTCGCCGCTCGGGGCCCCTCTTCATCGGGACAGGGCCAGCTTCTCAAAGATTCGATATCGGGGCCTACTCAAAGGCATATCATCGGGGCCTACTGAAAGGCATATCATCGGGGCCTACTTAAAGGCATATCATCGGGGCCTACTTAAAGGCATGTCGTCGGGGCCTACTTAAAGGCATAGGATCGGGGCCTACTTAAAGGCATAGGATCGAGAGCGTTCAGCTCGTATGTCGGGACCGGCTTTGTCGGGTCCTCTCGTATTAGTCTTCTAAGCCTCTTTTGGGGCCCATTGGGCCTACTTCGCCGTTTAGTCGTCGTCAATGGGCCTCTTGTTTACCATATTTTAATTTTCATTCTAATTAACAATATATCTATTATTAGAAAATTAAAATAGATTCACATTAATATATAGAAATATATATAACTGTCAATATATCTAAATATTTAAATCGGTTAAAGATATTATTGATAGATTTTAGTTACCTAGAAGATTGAGAAAATATATTGTTAATATATGTTTCCCTATTTAAGATATTGACAATAAATAATATATATATATTGTTGATTTATTTAATCTTAAAGATAGAATCTTAACAATAAATATATATATGTTTATATAAGGTCCGAAATTATATATATATATTATTAGTATTGGAAATTATTTTATATAGTTAATGTTACTTGGTGGCTAACTTAAATATTTTTAGACTTTAAAACCCTACTTGGGCCACAAGTAAACATTTCGGCCCAACCTTTTAAATTTTAATTAATGGGCCGGTCCAATATGCCAAACCGGGACGAATTAAAATCAAACCGGATTTTCTCAATCGGTTCGACCTAATCGGGTCGGGTCGGACCGGGGTAACTAAGTGGATCTAACCGAACCTGTTTTGTGTGTTAAACCGAACCAAACCCTATTTTTATTAGACCGGTTTTGACCGAACTAGATTTTAAAATTAAAACCAGACCGAACCGAACCTGATTTTCCGGACCCGACCCGAACCGGATTTCCTGGACCGAACCGAACCGGACCAAATCAGACTAAAATTGACTGAACCGAACCGTATTTTCTAAACCGAATTCAAGTCAATTAAAATAGAAAATCCAAATTTTTTGAACCTTAATAGGCCTACACAGTGTTCAAGGGTTGATAACATTTATGCCTTGTTTCTATTATGGGGATGGATCTCGGAGATGCATGTTTTTGGGATTGTTATAGGTAGTGGGCTGAGTTGCAATTGTTTATTATTTAGTATATATTTATGCAAGATTAGAAATGTTGTCTTGACTGAGTCAAGCTAGCTGGATATCGCATATTGTGGGCTGAGCCTTGGTTAAATATATGGAATGCGCACTAGGATAGACATGCTGTGTTGGTTGGAAATGCCTAGGATTCATGTCTAGAATATACCGTGATTGAATATAAGCTTGAATTGCAAATCAGCCCCTAGTGTTTAAAATTACTTTAAAATAAAAAACTAGTCGCCAAATGTGTGTGATGGATGTGAATGTTACATGTTTGACACGTATGTTAGAAAGTTTAGGATGTAGTTGCATTTGATAGTTTACTTGGAAGTAGAATTATGTATGCAAGCATGATTTCCTCGGAACATTAGACGCACGACACGTTGTGGTATATATGATTTATGTTACTGGTGTATGATAATTTACGTGGATAGTAGAATTATGTATGGATGAGTAATTTCATCGGAATGTTACATGTTTGACACGTATGTTAGAAAGTTTAGGATGTAGTTGCATTTGATAGTTTACTTGGAAGTAGAATTATGTATGCAAGCATGATTTCCTCGGAACATTAGACGCACGACACGTTGTGGTATATATGATTTATGTTACTGGTGTATGATAATTTACGTGGATAGTAGAATTATGTATGGATGAGTAATTTCATCGGAATCTTTTTTTCCAAAATAAAAGGGCCTTGGGAAAGCCAAGATCGGGTATGCTTGTTTTAAAATTTATGTTCCAGTAATTTGCGATTAAAACTGTTTTAAAAGACTGGTCTATTGGATGGAAGACGACGATAATGTGAACTCTTTCACAGCCATCTTGCATTGGTTTACTGGTGGTCGGTTGGTTTAGATGACTGAGGAATAATTATTTATCGGATTCCATCTTAATAGATATTTGATGTATGCAACTGTTTCTTAAAATGTTATTGTCTCCCTGATTATGCGTGATTATAAATGTGTTAGTTTTCATGGCTAAACCGATACAGTTCTACGAACCTCGCAACATGGACGACATGGATTATGATGCATGGAGAGGCAATGTTATGGATCTCTTGATTGCTGCGGATCTTGACGATCAAGTCAATCCGATGGCGAAAAGGATAAGTCTGGACGAATATGGAAATCCGCATGAAAGCAACGGCAAGAAAAGGTTGAGGAAGGATCGTAATGCACGAGAATTAATTCTCTCGCAACTGTCAACTGAAGTAGAAGGAGAGTTTATACTACTCAGCGCATTGCATATTTGGTGTGCCATATACCTTCGCTTCGGTAAGGGTAAGGCCGCTGAAGCACGAGCCTTAATGGCATAATACTACAGTATTCTATGTAGTGATGACGGTGTAATAGCCTTTCATGATCCCGCTGACGAGTTAGACGTATGGACAAGGGCTCGGAAAGTAGTGAGGATGTTTCCTCTTTTATGGTTTGTTGACGAAAAAGGGCTCACGCGTCTAATCAAATCGATTAAGACGACAATAGACCTATTCGAAGCAGATGATAAAAAAGGAAACTTTTTGTAAGAACCCGAGACATTCGATGACTGATTCATTGGTATGCTAAAATTCTTGGCAACCCCTGGCAACAAAAGGTCTAAACGATAATCAGTACCTTCACGGTACAACTCGGTTAAGACGACATGTCTATCATTCTTCTTCGTGACTGCTTCAAGTTTGAGATCTGAGACCCCAGTATTGTTTATGTTGGTTTTTCCTATTGTTCATTTTCTTTGAATTCGGTTTATTATTGTTTCGGGTTTATTGAATAAAGTAGTTACCATTCGATTCGAAATGAGTTCTGCTTATCAAGATTAATCAACTCGACTAAAAACGAGATCGATTCGAAATGTAAACATACCGAAGCAATAAGGCTATTGGAAATAGCTAAATCAAACAACTCCATACATTTTATCCTACATCTAATTCTTTGAGTAAAATCAAAATGCAATTAAAATTTATTGATTGCGTAATTCTAAGAACGAACCGGTTATAATTTTTTTTATTATTATTAAGTACTCCATTAAATGAAATAATCTGTAATTATAATCATGTGCGAAACCGATTGGACTAAATTGATTTAAATTCAGAAATGAAACGATTCACCCTAAGATTAAAACTACGGTGAATAGCGCTACGCGCAAGTGGACCTCAATAGACGGAACACATCGTTTCCAAATATGAATTTAATATGAAGTGTTTGAATGATTAGGTGCTAAATTTTCGTTTGCATTCCTTTGGAAACAACTTATTGATAACATTTACATCGGTACGAAGTAGGCTTCGAAACTACCACTACCTTGTAAAAGTATCAGCTGACGCATAGGGTGAAAACCCAAGATGCTCAGTTCGGAGAAGGGATAAAATCCCTGAGATAAGTTCTGCAACGAATAAGGATTAAGTCGGTTAAACGATTTTCCTTCCAAACGCCTTGAACGCTAAGTCATGCTAGGCATTCAAATCAATTAAAACACACTTCAAGAAGCACAGTTCAAAAACATAATGTTAGAATCACTCTATCAGGAGTTCCCTAAGGGATGAAAAAGATGAATCACATGTATGTAAATTGTGTTCCAATAAAATCGGTAAGACACGTCGCCATAAAATCTAAAGAATGCTAATGAGTTAAATTATATCATCTTGCGACATTAAAATTGCGTACTAAACACGCATTTAGGACAAGAGCATGATAACTACTCTTAGAAAACACCTGTTTAAAGCTTCTAAAAATGGTGTCGTGATCGAACATGAACACATTACATCTCTTGAGGGCGAATATTCCAAATGCATGGACAGTTTAAATCTAAGTAGTCATGATAAAAACGGAGCAGTATATCATTGACAATCAGATCCCACTTAATTCGAGGGGTAGAGATTTGAACCGGCAACTCAAGTGAATGACATGGTAAATGATAATGGAAACATTTTTATAGTAAATCCAGTGGGAGGAATAAACCTTACCACATAAGATAATTGTTGCCGCAGAGACGAATCAAGTTAAACCTAATTGTCATATTGTTGAACCAGGAAAGCCACAACTGCCTTTATTACCCATTGTTTTCCGTGGGAGTGATACCCATTGTTTCCACTGGGAGTGATCAAACCAAACTTGGTTCCAGATCCTAGTAATCAAGGAATTCATCTCAGAAGTGAAACCCCGAGACCGAGAGGTTGTCAAAGGAAAGTTGATGGTGAAGGTTCAAGCACTGCTCTTGTTCCCAAAGGAAACGATGCTCCGATAAGAAGCATTATTCCGAGTGGGAGAATTGTTTTCAATAGAAATGATGCTACGATTAGAAGAATTATTCCGAGTGGGAGAAATGATCAGACTCTAGATGGGATTAACCAAGCCTAGACCAAAGTCAGAGGCATCGAACTTCTCCAAGAAGTATCCCATCGAGTAAGGTGAAAACCTCGCTCTAACAACTTTTGGCAAGCATTAGAAAGACCTCAAGTGGTGAAATGGAGGAAATTAATAAAAGACAGAGATCGCTTAAATGAAAGCCATCATAGTCTATAATTTATTTACCAGCTAACCACAGGGGCAGAAGGATAAGGTGAGTCCTGAAAGAAGGCTCACCACCGATGGAAAAGGTCGGGAGGTGCGAAACCCGACTTGATGCGAAAGGATATACCCATTTCACGGAGTTGACTTTGAGAAAACAAACTCACTGACTGTGCGTAAAACCACGGTTAGGGCCAGTCATGGTCCTGGTTACAAGGCTCGATCTCGATCTGCACCAAATGAATGTTAAGACCGCATTCCTCTACGAAAACATGGAGGAAGAGATCTAAATGGAGCAACCAGAGGTTTCATTACTCCTGGTAGCGAACGTAAAGTTTGTAAACTCCAAATGTCCATCTACAGTCTTAAACAGTCGTTTCGGCAACGGTACCCCGGACTCCACGAGGAAATGTAGGAAATGGATTCGTGAATCTTGACAAGGATCCGTGCGTTTATTATAAGACCTCTGGGTCTAAGTATGTCATCTTAACCTTCTACGTGGAAGACATACTCATTGCCACAAACGATGTGAGTTTTATGAACAAATGAAAGTCATGGTTGGCATCTGTATTTGAGATGAAAGACATGGGAGAGGCCACGTACATCTTGGGCATTAAAATTTCTAGAGATCGGGTTACCCGGAAATTGTGTCTGTATCGAGAAGCTTATATCAACAAACTGTTGAAAATATTCAGATTAAAGGATGCCAAACTCGTGGATACGCCGGTGGTGTTTGGGTGCGCACTGTTAAAACGTGACGGCCATGTTGAGGTCGATTCCACCTGGGACACCTCGGGTTGCTTTTTACGAACCTCGATCCTCGAACCCCGAACTGACTTTGGCTCTTACTTCGATCTTCTATACAATAGGTCCTGCAAAACGGGCAGTAACCAGCATGGAGAGAGGGGTGACGCTGGTTGAGCCCTCTCCGATACTAAATTCAGGGTCTAGAGAGAGAATGGGTATAGAGAGAGGTCAGAACACAAATAGCCACTTTGGGAGAGTTTCGAGTTAACTTTTCAAATGGGAGGTCTAGGTCCCTATTTATAGGAAACCCGAGAACCGTACCCGGCTTTATACGGTTCAACGCCGGTTTACAGGAAAACGCTTACCGACATCGAGGTTGGCTATGTGCGCACTGACTTCTCTTACTCAGTAAAAATAGGGGTAAACGCGCAGTACTAGTCGGCAATCCGGACCATGTCGACATCTGACATGGTCCGGATTGCCGGGCAAAACGGACCGGTCCGGATTGCCTTATGGCAATCCGGAAGTCCCAGTCCTGGTGGTTCGCGCATCCGGACCGTTTTGACCCGGGGTGACTGCGGTAAAATCCGTTTGTCGTTCTGACGTGTTTGCGAGGTCTGAAACGTAAATACGAACCCAAATTGGACAGATATCCAACACTTGCCCCCGAGTCAAGTAGCGGTTCAAAACCCATACTTGACTCTATTTAAGATAGGATATTCGTCCAATTTAGGTTCGGCACTGACCCAGGTGGCCTGTTTTTCAATCGAATGCGCGGAGCACAAATTCGTCCATCTTTATTTTTTCGATGAACGTGCATAATCTTTTCACGGGGTTAGCGTAACAGACGATGTATATGTAACAACGTGCAATTAACGACTTATTCTTAATAACACGCAATAAGCGAAATACTTGTAATAATAAATAAACATGCAACGCGGTGTCATCATGGTACGTGATGTAAATATGTAACATGATGTTAGCATGGAGATGACAACATAGCACATGGATGACGTAATCGCGCAATAAGTAAAATACTTAAAGCAATATAAAATTGGAGAACATGCTTGTCAACATGAAGCATGATGTAAACATAGAAAACGATGTAAGCATGGAATATGATGTAAACATGCAATATGATGTAAACATGCAATTCATACTTAAATTATAAAAATAATCATGTAGCAATCATAAGTTCAAATCATGCGCATATAAAAAATAATATCATGCATAATGGCCCATGTGTACGCAACATGCAATAATAATTGTACGTAGCACGTCATGCAACATTAGAGAGCATGTATGTAATGTAAGCATAGGAGAGATGTAAACATGCTAATACATGATGCTAGGGACTTGTGCGAAAATAGATATTAGTTTAGTCCTTAGAACATGGTGTAGACACTGATGGGTTTCGCTATAGCCGTTAGGCCCTTTAACGACGAGCAAACGGTGAATAGGCCCACTGGGCCCTAAAAGAGGTCAAGAAGACCAATGCGAAGGGTCCCGACAAAATAGGTCCCGATGATGAAAGGTCTCGACAAGGTCGGTCCCGATATGCGAGCTGGACACTCCTGATGATATGCCTTTAAGTAGGCCCCGATATTGAATCCCTGAGAATGCTGGCCCTGTCACGATGACGAAGGGCCTCGAGCGGTGACCTAATGAGATAACTCATGAGTCCCCGATATTGGTCGGGACTTGCTATCAGAGGTTGAGGCCGAGAAACACGCCCACTATATGAGTAGTGGGGAAGTGGCCTGAGATAAGAGGAACGTGGCCGAGATAAGCGTGATGTGGCCGAGATAAGCGGGATGCGGCCGAGATAAACGGGACGTGGCCGAGATAAGTGGAACGTGGGCTAACTGCCTCGGCGGTTCATCAGGTAACTGGGGTAACTCCTCTCCTATATAAAGGAGGAGGTTACCTCAGATCACATACACACTTACATACGAATACTTTTACTTGCCTTGCCTGCCATGAGATTCTCATTTAAGCATCGGAGAGGGATTCTGGGTCACCGCCCAGTCTATTCCCCTCTTGCAGGATTACGTGGAGCGAAGGACTTCGGATTTCCGTCAAGACCGTACCGGAGTTCCAACCGTGATCCAACATTGGCGCCGTCTGTGGGAAGCGTAACGAAAAGCAAAAAGGACTTCTACTCGTTCAATGGCGGCTGGCAAGCAGAAAAAGCAAGGACAATCTGGTGGTCTGCTGGAACTCTGAATTCAGGCCCGCCGGAGCGTGCTGTGGACCAAAATCCCCCTGCTGAGGTTTCCCGAACAGGGGGGCACAATGAAGTGCTTGAGGATACTGCTCGATACCAAGAGAATAGGAAGGAGGATGCTCCTCCAAACGCGGACCTGACGAGGGCTGTGGCAGAGGCCATGCCGATGTTCTTGGAGGCCATGCAGGCTCTCCTAGAGCGGAGAGAGGCTGCCAAGAAGAAGGAGGAGGTGCCCCCGCCTCCGCCGAGGGAGGAGGCCCAACCCAGGAACCGAGACAAGGGCAAGGAGCCCGTTCAGTCGGAGCGATTTGTGATCGATGGGCCTGGACCGGTGCAGCACAGGACCATTCCCCTTAATGGTCCCATTACCGCCGACCAGGTGGTGAAGATCGTGAAAATCTGTATGGGTGACCAGAAGCAGATGATGTCGGAACTGATGGATCGATCCACCCATCCCTTTGTTCCCCGATTGATAGACACCCTCTCCCCGCCAGGGCTGGGCATCCCCACAATTAAGGAGTATGATGGCGAGGGAGATCCAGTTCGCCACGTCCAGAAACATGTCATGGCCTGTCTGGGCAGAGACCCCGATGATGATACTGTGTGCGTGTTGTTCCCGGCCACATTGGGGAAAGGGCCCTGACGTGGTTCTTCAGCTTGCCCCTAGGGTGCATCTCCAGCTGGTCTGATATGCACGATCGTTTTTGTTGGATCACGATGGAACTCCGGTACGGATCTTGACGGCAATCCTAGCTCCTTTGCTCCACGCAATCCTGCAAGAGGGGATAGACCGGGCGGTGACCCAGAATCCCTCTCCGATGCTTAAATGAGTACTTCGTCTGACTGGCAAGTAACAGATATCAAAGTGTATTCAACTCAACGTAAGTGATCTGAGGTGACCTCCTGCCCTTTTATAGGCAAAGAGATGCCTCAGGTACCTGGCGAACCGTTAGGGGTGGTTAGCCCGTATCCCGTATATCTCGTACGTGATCTCGCGTATCTTAGCCATGCCCCGCGTATCTCGGCCACGCTCCATGTATCTTAACCACGTTCCGCGTATCCCGGCCACGCCCCGCATATCTTGGCTTTATCCTCTGATAACGAGTCCCGACTCCCGTCGGGGACTCCAGATTTATCTCGTTGTGTCACCGCTCGGGGCCCCTCGTCATCGTGACAGGGCCAATCATTCTCAGGGATTCATCATCGGGGCCTACTTAAAGGCTTCTCATCGGGAGCTTCCAGCTCCACTGTCGGGACCGACTCTGTCGGGACCGACTCTGTCGGGACCTTGCTTCGTCGGGACTCCCTTCATCGGGACCCTTCTCCTAGGTCATCTTGACCCTTACTCTGGGCCTGGTGGGCCTGTTTGCCGTTTCCTCGCCGTTAAAGGGCCTGACGGCTGTAGTCGGACCCATCATTTGCCCCCAAGACATGAGGGACTTTTAGTTCGTCGTGTCTTCCAACTCCCGATTTTCCAATACTAGAGTCGGGGATCTGTTCCTTGGTTCAGTTACTTAATTTATCAGTCTTCTCTTCTACGTTTCCTCAGGGTTTTGTAGATAACTGCTATATCCCAAAGGTCTCTTCGGTTTTCTAGTGCAATAAATGCAGCAGATAATGGAGTGACGTTTTCGACCCACGTGCCTGATTTTTCGCGCCTGTCCTTTTCTGAAAAGTGCTTTTCAGGCCGTTTCATCATTGCGCCCGTTGTCCTTCTGCACGTTTCATCTCAACGGTCCAGATTAAGACTCTTCGACTTCGACGACTCGGATCGAAGTGTCCTTTCAATCGTCTTCTTCGACTATAAAACCCTAGCCACAGTCATAATTTAACTTTTACCGTGTTCGAATTCTCAAAAGCTCTCTGCGATTCCTCTGCAATTCCAAGCTCTGTGATTTCGAAGGTCTTTGGAGTCTCTCCGATCATCTTTCCGGCGACATCCTGTTCATCTCCGTCAACCTCTACTTCATTATGTCTAGTAAGGAAACCCTCTTCGTTGCTTGTTCGTCTTTTTCTTTCTGATTTTTCCCAGAGTCCCACTGTATTTTCCTGCCCTGGTTGCTTTTCAGATAGCGGTTCCAGCTCCGAGGGGAGAAAACCCTTTAAATTTGACTATGCTCCAAATGAGATTTCCACTACTGCTTATGATGCAGCTCTCCGAGAGGGTTGCATCACCATCACCTGGGAACCTCGTTTCCCGTATCCTCGACATCGTCCCTCGAGTGACCCTGAGGTTACTCGTCCCCAGAAAGGGGAGGTATTTGTCTCTACGGGGCAAATATCAGCGGGGATCAGGTTCCCCTTTTGTGGTAGCCTGGTCGAGCTGTGCCATCATTACAGAACACACCCCACTACCTTCTCTCCTCATGCCATCCGTATCTGGAACGCCTTTCAAGTCCTCTGTCTTCGACAGAAATGGGTCTACAGCCTCCAACTCTTCCGGACCTTCTATGGGCTGAAATGCAACGAGGCGGGGGTTTGCGCCTTCTACCCTCGGATGCCCAAGTGGAGTAAGCAGCAGCTTGCCCGGCACGGTTGGACCAGTGACACCTGGAAGGTGGTCAAGGGTCGGGGACTCTTGATCGATACAGGGTCCGACAACAGTAGCTGGAAGAAGAGCTACTTCTTCATCCAACATTCTTCTATTCCTTGGCCTCGGTGGGAGGTGGCAGCAGATCCTCTGCCTGCTTTCCATACTTGTGCCGATGAGGACTTCGAGACTCAACAACTAATCCAGCTTTATCGTTGGGGGGAGTCTTACACTCCTCTCAATGTTAACTCTCTGGTGGAGCGGGACCTGGTGCAGGCCGGGGTCCGACTCTTCAGTATTGTCTCTGGGGGGCAGCTCTTCGACGGCCCTTCCAACATGGTCTCTTGGGTAACCTTCTAACTTTTCTTTGTTTATTGTTTGCAGCCAAGAAGGTATCTGTGCTGACCGATCTATTCCTTAAGCAGGGGGAGACTGATGCTGTCCGCCCCTCGCGGAAGAGGAAGTCTGCCAAGAAGGCTACTGCTAGGTCGGGGTCTCCTTCAGCGGAGCAGCCCAAGCGGACGAGGGTGGATCTGGACCAGCTCTTTGATGTCCAGAATGCTGAAGAAGGTAAACAACTCCGACTTGCTATTAAATAGTATAAAAGGATGGTCCCGTCGGACTTGATTTCCTCGACCAAGAAAGGCCGCATTGCTGATGTCAAAAGAATCCTTCGAGGCGAAACTCCCCGAGTCTTGAAGGCAGGCTACTATCATTACCGCGGGAAGGATCAATACGTCTCCCGACGTATCATTTGGTGTAAGAATCCCGATGAACTTCCTGACTACCTTTCTGAAGCTCTTCATCCTCCAGGTGCAGGTCGCTCGAGAGCTTCCTCGGGTACTGCAGCTTCCGCAGATGCACCGCCTCCAGCGGGGGTGCCTTCCTCAGCTGGAGAGAAGGCACCATCTGGCGAACAGTTTCGTCAGGTGGAGACTCTGGACTCCTCCGAGGAGACTGGCGGGGCTGATCCCCCTCAACAGCGTCGGAAGGCGGGGCAATCCCCCTTGAAACCAACCTCTCAGGGGCCGCCTCCCTCGTCTTCTCCGCAGCAGCGGGAGCTCTCGCCTATCCACGACTTCTCTCCCTCCCCTGTTCGGGCCGAGACGGAGACGTGCCCTTCTCTTCCTCGTCCTATCTCTCCCCTTGCTCTCGATGGGGACTTCTACAGGCCTTTCAACTCTTCCCAGGCGAATGCCCCCTGGACTCCTATCCAGACGCTCCAGGGAGTCCCGCTCACGCAAGGAGAACAGGACCAAGAGCTGGCCCTGCATCTGCTGGCGGGTTCCATCCTGCCTTCTATGCGGCATCCGATTTACCTTAATCGGACGCATATGCAGCGGGATGTCAGGGAGATGGCTGTGCGCCGCATAGAGGTGAAAATTCGCTTCTCTATCTTGATGATAAATCGGGTCGTTTGTCCTTCTAACATTTTTCCTTTTGATTGCAGGAGCTCGGGGACTACAACCGCCTCATCGGGTACGTCATTGCCTATGATGAGGCCCGGGAGCAGGACCGAGGAGTCCGCGAACAGGTTCATACGGATCTCAAGGCCTCCCAGTCTTCGCGGGGAAAGCTTGCCAAAGAGCTGGCTGTCCTCAATGAGCGGATTCGGGGCCTTCAGCAGCAGATCACGGACTTCGAGGGGCTCTTGAGGCAAGAGCGGCAGGAGCGGGGGGTGATTGTGGACAGGCTGACCTAGGAGAAGAAGGCTGCCGAGGACCAACTGGTTCTTGAGAAGAAGGCTTTGGAGGAGCTAATCGCGGGGTTTCCTGCGCAGCTGGCTGAAGCGGAGGAAAAGGGCCGGGAGGACTATCGGAGGTCGGCGGGTTTTCAAGCTGATGCCATGAAGTTCTTTGGCGCAGAGGTGGAGAACACTCTCTTCAACGTGGTTGAGGAGCTCCACCTGGAGTATGGCGACGCCATCAACTTTGACAAGTCTCCTTCCCTCGCTCCCTTCGCGAAGAAGTATTTTACTCTTTCCGAGGAAAGTGACGGGGGGAATACTCCCGTAATTGTCGAAGACGCTTCTGAACTTCCAAGTGCGGACGCCCCGATAACTAATCCTCCCGAAGCCAATCCTGTGGATCCCTCTGCTACTGACTCCGCGGACCCAGCTGCTGCCGATGCTGCCGACAAGGACCAAGCTTGAATATTTTTATCTTTTAGGGTCCTTGTATCTTCTTCTCTTTTGTCATCATCGGGCCTTTGAGCCCTTTATCAATATTAGATCTTTTGTTGTCTTCCGTCTTTCCCGACGATTTAACAACCTGCACCACTTAAGGCGACTTAGCATCGAGTGCATCACTTAAGACGACTTAGTTCTTAGCCGTCGAAACTTCGATACTTAAGAATTTCTCATACGTCCTTCCCGACGATTTAATAACTTGCACCACTTAAGGCGACTTAATATCGAGTGCGTCACTTAAGACGACTTAATCGTTACTTAGGATAAACCTAAAGATCGTGCACCACTTAAGGCGACTTTCATCGTGCACCACTGATGGCGACTTTCATCGTGCACCACTGAAGGCGACTTTCATCGTGCACCACTGAAGGCGACTTTCGTCGTGCACCACTGAAGGCGACTTTCATCGTGCACCACTGAAGGCGACTTTTGGATACTTAGAATAAATCTAAGTATTGTGCACCACTTAGGGCGGCTTTCATCGTGCACCACTGAAGGCGACTTTCATCGTGCACCACTGAAGGCGACTTTCATCGTGCACCACTGAAGGCGACTTTCATCGTGCACCACTGAAGGCGACTTTTGGATACTTAGAATAAATCTAAGTATTGTGCACCACTTAGGGCGGCTTTCATCGTGCACCACTGAAGGCGACTTTCATCGTGCACCACTGAAGGCGACTTTTGGATACTTAGAATAAATCTAAGTATTGTGCACCACTTAGGGCGGCTTTCATCGTGCACTACTGAAGGCGATTTTCATCCTGCACCACTGAAGGCGACTTTCATCGTGCACCACTGAAGGCGACTTTTACACTAAGCATAAATCTAAGGACAACTCTTATTTGGAAGCGACCTCTTTATTTATTGGCATAAGATAGGCTTACATTGAATTAAACGATAAACAGCATACACCACTTAAGGCGATTTTACATCGGGCACCACTTAAGGCGACTTTCTTCAAGCATGGTGTTTCTTCAAGTGTTCGCCACTGAAAGAGTGCTTTAACGTTCTGCCATCGAGGTCTTCCAACTTGTATGCATTCGGAGCTGGCATCCCCACGACCTTATAGGGTCCTTCCCATTTTGGTGACATCTTGTTGATTCGATCCTAAAGGGTGAACTCGTTGCGACGCCAAACCAGCTCCCCGACAAAGGTCGGGACTTCACTCGCCGATTGTAGTATCTGGCCGTCGCTAAGCGCATTCGAGCTTGGACTTCATCGGCTTCCCGCCTTTTCTCTTCGAGTAGGTCCAAGTCCAGACGTCTCACTTCATCGTTCGTTAGGGGCTCGTAATATCTCATCCGATGGGACGCCACAGCTACCTCCACAGGGGCGACAGTCGTTTGGGTGTCGTTCTAACAGCCCAAAGTACATTTTCCAGTTCGTTCAGCCATTTGCCCTTCAAGGCATAGACCCTCTTCTTCAGGCCATCCATCACGATTTTGTTGGCTGACTCCACCTGGCCATTAGTCTGAGCATGGCGCACGGAGGCGGTCCGATGCTCAACGTTCAGTTCTTCCAGATACTCCGTCACCTGAGAGCCGTTAAACGGTGGGCCATTGTCGCTGATCACCACCTTAGGAATCCCGTATCTGGACACGATGTGGGTTTGGAGGAACTTGACGATCTGGTTCCCCGTTGTTCTGGCCAATGCCTTCGCCTCTATCCATTTCGAAAAATAATCGATAGCTACAAGTAAATACTTACATTGTCCTTGTGCTTGTGGAAGAGGTCCCACCAAGTCGATGCCCCACTGCGCGAAGGGCCAAGCGCTCTTGATGGATGTCAGGTTAGCAGCCGGAGCCACGATACTCGGGGCGTACCTCTGGCACGCGTCGCATGATCCGACCAACGCCGTTGCTTCTTTGTTCATCGTGGGCCAATAGTAGCCTAAGTTCAACACCTTCTTCAAAATGGATCGGGCCCCTTCGTGACAAGCCGCGATCCCCTCATGCATTTCCTTCAGGATTCGGTTGGTGTCGGGTTCTGCTACACACTTCAGGTACGGAGTCGAGAACCAGCCCTTCTTGTACAGCTGATTGTCCAGCATCACATAATTAGACGCGATCCGACATATCCTGTCTGCTGCTACCTTATCCTCGGGGACTGCCCCCGTAGTCAGATACGCGACTATCGGGGTCATCCAAGTGGGCTACTCTTCCGATTTTGCTTCAACGGTGCACACCTGCGTGGGGTCGATGTTTGATATGATCACCTTCTCCAGGAAGTGCACCTTCCGACTTTCTTCTAAGGGTGCCCCCAGGGCAAATTTGCTCAAGGCGTCTGCCTCTACGTTCTCCTCCCTCAGAATAGCCTCGATATCGAAGCTTTTGAAGCTCTCTCTCAGGGCTTGTACCTCTCGCAGATACTTCTTCATTTTCGGACTCCTTGCTTCGTATCGCCCTTGAACTTGGTTCACGATTAACGCTGCGTCGCACTTCACTCTCAAGTGATTGATTCCAGTGCCTTTAGCAATTTTTAGGCCCGTGATAAGAGCTTCATACTCCGCTTCGTTGTTTGTGGCCTTGAATGTTAAAGCCAAGGCGTATCGGAGAGGTTCACCTTCACCTGGTGGTATCAACAAAAAGCCCTCTCCTGACCCGTCTGAACTCGCAGAGCCATCTGTGTACATCTCCCAGGTATTTTCTTTGTTTGGCTGTTCTGATTGCTCTGCTTTCTCTGGTTGTTCTTCTGTCGGGACCTCCATGTTTGCCCCCTCTACAGGGCCCGTTTCTTCTAGATCGGGGGCTGTAGATTCTGCTATAAAGTCCGCCAATGCCTGGCCCTTGATGGCCGTTCTTGGAGCAAAGTGTATTCGAAACTCACTGAGCTCTACTCCCTATTTCACCAATCTCCCCGACGCATCCGGTCGGTTCAAAAAATGCTTCAAAGGCTGGTTCGTTAGCACAGTGATCTCGTGTGCGTGGAAATATGGCCTTAGCTTCCGAGCAGTAATTATCAACGCAAAGAGGTACTTTTCAACGGCGGGATAGTTAAATTCAGATTTGGCAAATGCCTTGCTTACATAATAGACGGGGACTTGATTACCCTCGACGACCTTTACTAACACAGAGCTAATGGCAAATTCAGAAACAGCCAAATAAAGGAAGAGCGGCTCGCCTGGAACCGGTTTTGCCAGCGGCGGGAGTGTGCGAAGGTGCTGCTTTAGTGCTTGGAATGCCTCTTCACATTTGGCGGTCCATTCGAATTTTTTGTTGGCCCTCAAGACTTCAAAAAACGGCATTGATCGGTCGCTGGCTTTGGACAGGAAGCGGTTCATTGCAGCTAGTCGGCCATTCAGTACTTGCACCTCCCGATGGTTTATCGGAGACTTCATCTCCTCGATTGCCCTCAGCTTCTCAGGGTTCACTTCAATTCCTCTTTGGCTTACCATGAAGCCCAAAAATTTCCCTGAGTGGACTCCGAAGGCGCATTTCGTCGGGTTCAGACGAACTTGATGGAGCCTCATCCGCTCAAATGCCATGGTCAGGTTGTGCACGTGATCCTCGGCTTGTCGGGACTTCACCAGCATATCATCCACGTAGGCTTCCATGCTTTCTCCCAGCATATCTCCAAACAGCTTATTCACCATCCGCTGGTAAGTTGCCCTGGCATTGATCAACCCGAATGGCATGACATCGTAGTGATAGATGTCGCTGTCTGCATAGAACGCTGTGTGGGGGGCGTCTTCTTTGGCCATCTTGATCTGGTTGTAGCCTGAATATGCATCCATGAAACTTAACAGCTCATGTCCCGATGTAGCATCCACCAGCTGGTCAATCCTCGGGAGTGGATAGCAATCCTTTGGACAAGCCTTGTTCAAGTCGCGGAAGTCCACGCACATTCGCCACTTCCCGTTAGTCTTCTTCACCAGTACTGGGTTGGCAACCCAAGTCTGGAATCGGAGCTCCTTAATGAAACCAGCATCGAGCAACCTGCCCACCTCCTGTTGGATCGCGATCTTCTTATCCGTGCCCATCGGACGCCTTTTCTGCGTGATAGGCTTGATCGCGGGGTCTATCTTCAGCTCGTGCACGATCACGTCGGGGCTGATTCCTGGCATATCGCTGGGGGACCAGGCAAACAGCTCTTTGAACTCTTTCAGCAGCTCCACCAATTTTTGGGCTGTCTCCTCAGTTAGAGCAGACCCGATTTTCACCTTCCTCTGGGGTCCATCGATCTCGACTTCTTTCAGATCTTCTACGGGGGCGGGACGCCCAAACTCTTCTCTGGGATCTGTGTCTGTCTGGAGGACAGTCATAGCCTCTCGCCTCCTCCTCCGGGTAGCATTGACATAGCATTTTCGGGACGCCACCTGGTCGCCTTTGACCTCCCCGACTCCGTGGTCGGTCGGGAACTTCATTTTCTGGTGTACAGTCGAGGCAACCGCCATTAGAGGATTAATGGTGGTTCTCCCGATAATTGCATTGTAGGTCCCCGCGGAATCAACCACGACAAACTCCACGTTCCTCCTTTCTGATTTCCACCCGCTACCAAACTCCACTGGTAAGGTGATTACTCCTAGCGGGTAGGAGGTTGAGCCAGAGAACCCGACCATCGGGAAGTTTGCCTCCTTTAGATCTTTCTTCGTCTTCCCCATAGCCTCCAGCGCGTCCATGAATAGGATGTCGGAGGAGCTCCCCCCGTCGATTAGAATTCTCTTCATTTCGAACCCGTCTACATCCAAGGTTACCACCAAGGCATCGTCATGTGGAGTCTCTACGCCTATGAGGTCCTCCGACGAGAAGCAGATCACCATCTCTTCTTTCAAGGTCCAGGATCGGGACCTCTTAACCAACACCACTGCCGTAGGGATCCTAGAGGCGTAGACCTCTCGGGCGGATGAGGTATCACCTCCAGCAGCAAATCCTCCATGAATCACGTTGATGACTCGTCTCTCTTTGCGAGCACCGGATGACTCAGGATCAGTTCTCTTCTTTTTCGGGGACCGATCGCGGGATCGGGAACGGGACCGTGATCGGGACCGAGAGCGGGACCGGCATCGTTTGTCCCCAACGAAATCCTTGAGCTTTCCCTTCTAGATTAGCTTTTCAATCTCCTTCTTCAGCTCCCGACAGTGATTGGTGTCGTGGCCATTTGCGCGGTGAAATCGACTGTAGCGATCTGTGCGGGACCCTAGGAATTCTCCATCTTTCTTCGGGGGGTACCTAGAGATACCTTGTCGCTCCATGACTGTCAGCACTTCCGCCATGGAGCAGTTGAGAGGAATGTCAAAATCCTCCCGCTTATCCTTCCTCGAAGAACGTCTGTCGTCCCTTCGATCCGGACGACCTCGATTCTTGCCACTGTCGGGTTTACCCTTTGACTTACGATCGTCGAAAGGTTTACTCGACTGCTTCCCCTTGTTCGACTTTGGGGGTTCTAGTTCTCCCGCGGCTATCTTTGACTCCTGGACATCGATCTGTCGCTTCACCCTCTTCTGCAATGCCTCCATATTCCACACAGCCTTCTCAGCCACGCTGTGCATCAAGTCGGAGCCATAGGGGGCTGTCAGGTTCCAAATGAAGGTGCGGATGGTTTCGCCCTCCGAGATTTCTTCATCTATCTCTGCTACGCTGGCTGTGTACCGCTGGTAATAATGAGCCAGCGATTCGTCGGGCCTCTGCACCACCTGGGTCAAGGACCTCACGCTCTTCAATAAACGCCTCCGACCCTGGTACTGTTGAATGAATCGGTCGTGCATGTCTGCCCAGCAAGTGATGTAGCCTGGGGGCAGACTAAAGAACCAAGTCAGGGCCCTTTCTCCCAGTGTGTTCGGGAACAACGTACACACTATGTATTCACTTGGGGCTCTTCCCAGACACGAAGGTGCTTCTGGACGTGGCGAACTGGATCTCCTTCGCCATCATACTCCTTTATCGTGGGGATGCCTAGCCCAGGCGGGGCTAGGGTGTCAATGAGTCGGGGGACTAAGGGATGAGTGGATCGATCCCTCAGTTCCGACACCAGCGGCTTCTGTTCTCCCATACAGATGTTCACGATCTTTACCACCTGGTCGGGAGTGATGGGACCATTCAGGGGAATGGTCCTGTGCTGTATTGGTCCTGGCCCATCAACCACGAACCTTTCCGGCTGACCAGTTGCCCTGCCTCTGTCCTGGCCTCGGGGCGGGGCTTCCTGTGCGTTCCGACCCTCTGTCGGCAGGGTCGATTCCTCCAACGGGGGCATCTCCTCCTGCCTCCTCGCAGCCTCTCTTCGATCCAAGAGAGCCTCTACAGCCGCCAGAAACATGGGCATGGCCTCTGCCACGGCCTTCGTCAAATCTGCAGCTGGGGGAGCCTCCTGCCCCCTGTTGTCCTGGTGCTGAGGGGCAACATCTTCGGGATGCGATCCATTGTGCCCTCCTGTCTGGGAGAGCTCAGCCGGAGGGTGGTTCTAGTTTTCCTCTTGTTCTGGTACTGAATTCAGATTCGTTGCAGCAGGGTGACGGGAACCACCGGATTGTCCCCTTCTGTTCTTGCCAGCCGCCATCGATCGAGTAGAAGGCATATCAGCTTTTTGTTTGATTCCCATAGACGGCGCCAATGTTGGATCACGGTGGAACTCCGGTACGGATCTTGACGGCAATCCTAGCTCCGTTGCTCCAAGCAATCCTGCAAGAGGGGATAGACCGGGCGGTGACCCAGAATCCCTCTCCGATGCTTAAATGAGTACTTCGTCTGACTGGCAAGTAACAGATATCAAAGTGTATTCAACTCAACGTAAGTGATCTGAGGTGACCTCCTGCCCTTTTATAGGCAAAGAGATGCCTCAGGTACCTGGCGAACCGTTAGGGGTGGTTAGCCCGTATCCCGTATATCTCGTACGTGATCTCGCGTATTTTAGCCATGCCCCGCGTATCTCGGCCACGCTCCGTGTATCTTAACCTTGTTCCGCGTATCCCGGCCACGCCCCGCATATCTTGGCTTTATCCTCTAATAACGAGTCCCGACTCCCGTCGGGGACTCCAGAGTTATCTCGTTGTGTCACCGTTCGGGGCCCCTCGTCATCGTGACAGGGCCAATCATTCTCAGGGATTCATCATCGGGGCCTACTTAAAGGCTTCTCATCGGGAGCTTCCAGCTCCACTGTCGGGACCGACTCTGTCGGGACCTTGCTTCGTCGGGACTCCCTTTATCGGGACCCTTCTCCTAGGTCATCTTGACCCTTACTCTGGGCCTGGTGGGCCTGTTTGCCGTTTCCTCGCCGTTAAAGGGCCTGACGGCTGTAGTCGGATCCATCCGTTTTATTCAGCAGTACCAGGGTCGTCGGTGCCTCTTGAAGAGCGTGAGGTCCCTGGCCCAGGTGGTGCAGAGGCCCGACGAATCGCTGGCGCATTATTACCAGCGGTACACTGCAAGAGTGGCCGAGATCGATGAGGAGATATCGGAGGGAGAAACTATTCGCACCTTCCTTCGGAACCTGACACCTCCCTATGGTTCCGATCTGATGCACAGCGTGGCCACGAAGGCCGTGTAGAGCATGGAGGTGCTGCAGACGAGGGTAAAGCAGGAAATCGATGTGCAGGAGTCGAAGATAGCTGCTGGAGAGCTTGATCCTCTGAAGTCAAATAGGGGGAAGTAGTCGTTCAAACCATTGGATGACCACAAGTGGAAGGATAAGTCCGAGGGCAGTCGGAGTCGGGGCCGCTCTGATCGAAGGGAGGACAGGTGTCCCCCGAGGAAGGACAAGCAAGAGGATTACCACATTCCTCTCATTAGTTCTATGGCTACCGTGTTAACGGTGATGGATCGACAGGGTATCTCCAAGTACCCCCCGAAGAAGGAAGGAGAATTTTTGGGAGCTCGCACCGATCGTTACTGTCGGTTCCACCGCGCCAGCGGTCACGACAGTAACCACTGTCGGGAGTTGAAGAAGGAGATTGAAAAGCTGATCCATAAGGGGAAGCTTAAGGAGTTTGTGGCTGAGAGGCGGTGTCGATCCCGTTCCCGATCCCGCGATCGGTCCCCAAAGAAGAAGAAGTCTGAGCCGGAGTCTTCTGGTGTCCATTGGGAGAAGTGGGGCATCATTAATGTGATTCATGGAGGATTGGCTGCAGGGGGTGATACCACAGCCTCTCAGGAGGTCTATGCCTCTAGAATTTCCGCTGCTGTGGTGCTGGGCAAGAGGTCCCGATCCTGGACCGCGAAGGAAGAAATGGTGATTTCCTTTTCAGCGGAGGACCTGGTAAGTGTGGAGACTCCACACGATGATGCTTTGGTCGTGACCCTGGACGTGGATGGGTACGAGATGAAGCGAATTTTGATCGACGGAGGGAGCTCCTCCGATATTCTGTTTATGGACGCGCTGGAGGCCATGGGGAAAACGAAAGACCTGAAGCAGGTGAACTTCCCTGATGGGTCCGACTATAGCCGTCAGACCCTTTAACGGCGAGGAAACGGCAAACAGGCCCACCATGCCCAGAGTGAAGGTCAAGATGACCTAGGAGAAGGGTCCCGACGAAGGGAGTCCCGACGAGGCAAGGTCCCGACAGAGTCGGCTCCGACAGTGGAGCTGGAAGCTCCCGATAAGAAGCCTTTATGTAGGCCCCGATGATGAATCCCTGAGAACGATTGGCCCTGTCACGATGACGAGGGGCCCCGAGCGGTGACACAACGAGATAACTCTGGAGTCCCCGACGGGAGTCGGGACTCGTTATCAGAGGATAAAGCCAAGATATGCGAGGGGTGGCCGAGATACGCGGAACGTGGTTAAGATACACGGAGCGTGGCCGAGATACGCGGGGCATGGCTAAGATAAACGAGATCACGTCCGAGATATGCGGGATACGGGCTAACCACCCCTAACGGTTCGCCAGGTACCTGAGGCATCTCTTTGCCTATAAAAGGGCAGGAGATCACCTCAAAAGACTTACGTTGAGTTGAATACACTCTGAGTTTATTACTTGCAAGTCATACGAGATACTCATTTAAGCATCGGAGAGGGATTCTGGGTCACCGCCCGGTCTATCCCCTCTTGCAGGATTGCGTGGAGCAAAGGAGCTAGGATTGCCGTCAAAGTCCGTATCGGAGTTCCACCGTGATCCTACATTGGCGCCGTCTGTGGGAAGCAAACAAAAAGTTGATATGCCTTCTACTCGATCAATGGCGGCTGGCAAGCACAGAAGACAGGGACAATCCGGTGGTTCCCGTCACCCCGCTGCAACGAATCTGGATTCATTACCGGAACAGGAGGAAAACCAGAACCATCCCCCGGCTGAGCTCTCCCAGACAGGGGGGCACAATGGAGATCCCAAAGATGTTGCTCCTCAGCACCAGAGCAACAGGGGGCAGGAGGCCCCCCCAGCTACAGACTTGACAAGGGCCGTGGCGGAGGCCATGCCCATGTTCTTGGCAGCCGTGGAGGCTCTCTTGGATCGGAGAGAGGCTGCAAGGAGGCAGGAGGAGATGCCCCCGTTGGAGGAAGTGGCCCCACCAACAGAGGGTCGGAACGCACAGGAAGCCCCGCCCCGAGGCCAGGACAGAGGTACGGCAACCGGTCAGCCGGAGAGGTTCGTGGTTGATGGGCCAGGACCAGTACAGCACCGGACCATTCCCCTGAATGGCCCCATCACTCCCGACCAGGTGGTAAAGATCGTGAACATCTGTATGGGAGAGCAGAAGCCGCTGGTGTCGGAGCTAAGGGATCGATCCACTCATCCCTTCGTCCCCCAACTTATCGACACCCTAGCCCCGCCTGGGCTAGGCATCCCCACGATAAAGGAGTATGATGGCGAAGGAGATCCAGTTCGCCATGTCCAGAAGCACCTCATGGCGTGTCTGGGAAGAGCCCCGAGTGAAGACATAGTGTGTACACTGTTCCCGAACACACTTGGAGAAAGAGCCCTAACCTGGTTCTTTAGTCTGCCCCCAGGCAGGCATTACAGAAGAGGGTGAAACGGCATATCGATGTCCAGGAGTCGAAGATAGCCGCGGGAGAACTGGAGCCCCCAAAGTCGAACAAAAGAAAGCAGTCGGTTAAACCTTTTGACGATCGTAAGTCAAAGGGTAAACCCGACAGTAGCAAGAATCGAGGCCGTCCGGATCGGAGGGACGATAGGCGTTCTTCAAGGAAGGATAAGCGGGAGGATCTCGACATTCCTCTCAACTGCTCCATGGCGGAAGTGCTGACAGTCATGGAACGACAAGGTATCTCCAGGTACCCTCCAAAGAAGGATGGAGAATTCTTGGGATCTCGTACGGGTCGCTACTGCCGATTTCACCGCCCAAATGGTCACGACACCAACCACTGTCGAGAACTGAAGAAGGAATCGAAAATCTGATCCAGAAGGGGAAGCTCAAAGAATTTGTCGGGGATAAGCGGTGTCGATCTCGCTCTCGGTCCCGATCGCGGTCCCGTTCCCGGTCCCGCGACCGGTCCCCAAAGAAGAAGAGAACCGATCCAGAATCGTCTGGTGCTCGCACGGAGGATTTGCTGCTGGAGGTGATACTTCATCCGCCCGAGAAGTCTATGCTTCTAGAATCCCTACGGCGGTGGTGCTGGGTAAGAGGTCCCGATCCTGGACCTTGAAAGAAGAGATGGTAATCTCCTTTTCGTCGGAAGACCTTATAGGCGTGGAGACTCCGCATGACGATGCCTTGGTGGTAACCTTGGATGTAGACGGTTTCGAAATGAAGAGAATTCTAATCGACGGGGGAAGCTCCTCCGACATCCTATTCATGGACGCGCTGGAGGCTATGGGGAAGACGAAGAAAGATCTAAAGGAGGCAAACTTCCCGATGGTCGGATTCTCTGGCTCAACCTCCTATCCGCTAGGAGTAATCACCTTACCAGTGGAGTTTGGTAGCGGGTGGAAATCAGAAAGAAGGAACGTGGAGTTCGTGGTAGTCGATTCTGCGGGGACCTACAACGCGATCATCGGAAGAACCACCATTAACCCCCTGATGGCGGTTGCCTCGACGGTGCACCAGAAGATGAAGTTCCCGACCGACCACGGAGTCGGAGAGGTTAAGGGTGACCAGGTGGCTTCTCGAAAATGTTATGTTAACGCCACCCGAAGGAGGAGACGAGAGGCCATGACTGTCCTTCAGACAGACACAGATCCTAGAGAAGAGTTTGGGCGTCCCGCCCCCGTAGAAGATCTGAAAGAAGTTGAGATCGACGGACCCCAGAGGAAGGTGAAAATCGGGTCTGCCCTGACTGAAGAGACAGCCCAGAAATTAATTGAATTATTGAAGGAGTTCAAGGAGCTGTTTGCCTGGTCCCCGAGCGATATGCCAGGAATCAGCCCTGATGTGATTGTACACGAGCTGAAGATAGACCCCGCGATCAAGCCTATCACGCAGAAAAGGCGTCCGATGGGCACGGACAAGAAGATCGCGATCCAGCAAGAGGTGGGCAGGTTGCTCGATGCTGGGTTCATTAAGGAGGTTTGATTTCAGACTTGGGTTGCCAACCCAGTGCTGGTGAAGAAGACCAACGGGAAATGGCGAATGTGTGTGGACTTCCGCGACTTGAACAAGGCTTGCCCAAAGGACTGCTATCCACTCCCGAGAATCGATCAGTTGGTGGATGCCACGTCGGGACACGAACTGTTGAGTTTCATGGACGCGTATTCAGGCTACAACCAAATCAAGATGGCCAAGGAAGACGCCCCCCACACAGCGTTCTATGCAGACAATGACATCTATCACTACGATGTCATGCCTTTCGGGTTGATCAATGCTGGGGCCACCTACCAACGGATGGTGAACAAGTTGTTTGGATATATGCTGGGAGAAACCATGGAAGCTTACGTGGACGATATGCTGGTGAAGTCCCGACAAGCCGAGGATCATATGCACAACCTAACCATGGCATTTGAGCGGATGAGACTCCACCAAGTTCGCTTAAACCCGACGAAATGCGCCTTCGGAGTCCACTCAGGGAAGTTTTTGGGCTTCATGGTAAGTCAAAGAGGAATTGAAGTGAATCCTGAGAAGCTGAGGGCAATTGAGGAGATGCAGTCTCCGATAAACCATCGGGAGGTACAAGTGCTGAATGGCCGACTAGCTGCAATGAATCGCTTCTTATCCAAAGCCAGCGACCGATCAATGCCGTTTTTTGAAGTCCTGAGGGCCAACAAGAAATTTGAATGGACCGCCAAGTGTGAAGAGGCGTTCCAAGCACTCAAGCAGCACCTTCGCACCCTCCCGCCGTTGGCGAAACCGGTTCCAGGCGAGCCGCTCTACCTTTATTTGGCTGTTTCTGAATTTGCCATTAGCTATGTGTTAGTAAAGATTGTCGAGGGTAATCAAGTCCCCGTCTATTATGTAAGCAAGGCATTTGCCAAATCTGAATTGAACTATCCCGCCGTTGAGAAGTACCTCTTTGCGTTGATTATTACTGCTCGGAAGCTAAGGCCTTATTTCCACGCACACGAGATCACTGTGCTGACAAACCAGCCTTTGAAGCATTTTTTGAACTGACCGGATGCGTCGGGAAGAATAGTGAAATGGGCAGTAGAGCTTAGTGAGTTTCGGATACACTTTGCTCCAAGAACGGCAATTAAGGGCCAGGAGTTGGCGGATTTCATAGCAGAGTCTACAGCCCCCGATCTGGAAGTAACGGGCCCTGTAGAGGGGGCAACCATGGAGGTCCCGATAGAAGAACAACCAGAGAGGGCAGAGCAATCAGAACAGCCAAATAAGGAAAATACCTGGGAGATGTATACGGATGGCTCCTCGAGTTCTGACGGATCAGGAGCGGGCTTTTTGTTGATACCACCGGGTGAAGGCCACAAACAACGAAGCGGAGTATGAAGCTCTTATCACGGGCCTAAAAATTGCTAAAGGCACTGGAGTCGATCACTTGAGAGTGAAGTGTGACGCAGCTTTAATCGTGAACCAGGTTCAAGGGCGATACGAAGCGAGGAGTCCGATAATGAAGAAGTATCTACGAGAGGTACAAACCTTGAAGGAGAGCTTTAAAAGCTTCGACATCGAGGCAATCCCGAGGGAGGAAAACGTAGAGGCAGACGCCTTGAGCAAATTTGCCCTGGGGGCACCCTTGGAGGAAAATCGGAAGGTGCACTTCCTAGAAAAGGTGATCTTATCGACCATCGACCCGACACAGGTGTGTGCCATTGAAGCGAGATCAGAGGAGGAGCCAACTTGGATGACCCCGATAGTCGCGTACCTGACTACGGGGGCAGTCCCCGATGATCAAGTAGCAGCGGACAGGATACGTCGAATCGCGATCAATTATGTAATGCTGGATAATCAGCTATACAAGAAGGGCTGGTTCTCGACTCCGTACCTGAAGTGTGTGGCAGAACCCGACACCAATCGGATTCTGAAGGAGGTGCACGAAGGGGTCGCGGCTTGCCATGAAGGGGCCCGATCCATCATGAGGAAAGTGCTGAATTTGGGCTATTATTGGCCCACGATGAACATAGAAGCGACGGCGATGGTCCGATCCTGCGACGCGTGCCAGAGGTACGCCCCGAGTATCGTGGCTCCGGCCGCTAATCTGACATCCATCAAGAGCGCGTGGCCCTTCGCGCAGTGGGGCATCGACTTGGTGGGACCTCTTCCACAAGCACAAGGTCAATGTAAGTATTTACTTGTAGCTATCGATTATTTTTCGAAATGGATAGAGGCAAAAGCGTTGGCCAGAACGACGGGGAACCAGATCGTCAAGTTCCTCCAGACCCATATTGTGTCCAGATACGGGATTCCTAAGGTGGTGATCAGCGGCAATGGTCCACCTTTTAAACGGGTCTCAGGTGAGTGAGTATCTAGAGGAATTGAACATCGAGCATCGGACTGCCTCTGTCCGCCATGCTCAATGGCCAGGTGGAATCGGCCAACAAAATCGTGATGGATGGCCTGAAGAAAAGGGTCTATGCCTTGAAGGGAAAATGGCTGAACGAGCTGGAAAACGTGCTTTGGACTGCTAGAACGACACCGAAACGATCAACTGGGGAGACTCCGTTTGGCCTTGTTTATGGCACGGAGGCTGTTGCTCCCGTGGAGGTAGCCGTGGCATCCCACCGGATGAGATATTACGAGCCTTTGACGAACGATGAAATGAGACGTCTGGACTGGGACTTGCACGAAGAGAAGAGGCGGGAAGCCGACGAAGTCCAGGCTCGAATGCGTTTGGCGACAGCCAGGTATTACAACCGGCGAGTTAAGTCCCGACAATTCTTCGTCAGGAAGCTGGTTTGGCGTCGCAACGAGTTCGCCCTTTTGGATCGAATCAGCAAGATGTCACCAAAATGGGAAGGACCTTATAAGGTCGTGGGGATGCCGACTCCAAATGCATACAAGTTGGAAGACCTCGATGGCAGAGTATTAAAGCATTCTTTTAGTGGCGAACACTTGAAGAAACACCATGCCTGAAGAAAAGTCGCCTTAAGTGGTGCACGATGAAAGTCGCCTTAAGTGGTGCACGATGTTAAGTCGCCTTAAGTGGCGCATGATGTTAAGTCGCCTTAAGTGGTGCACGATGTTAAGTCGCCTTAAGTGGCGCACGAGATTAAGTCGCCTTAAGTGGTGCTCGACGAAAGTCGCCTTAAGTGGTGCACGATTCTTAGATTTATTCTAAGTACTGAAAAGTCGCCTTGAGTGGTGCATAAGAATTAAGTCGCCTTGAGTGGTGCACGAGATAAGTCGCCTTAAGTGGTGCACCATTCTTAGATTTATTCTAAGTACTGACAAGTCGCCTTAAGTGGTGCACAATGTAAAGTCGCCTTCAGTGGTGCAGGATATTAAGTCGCCTTAAGTGGCGCAAGTTGAAAAGTCGCCTTAAGTGGTGCACGATGTAAAGTCGCCTTCAGTGGTGCACGATATTAAGTCGCCTTAAGTGGCGCAAGTTGAGAAGTCGCCTTAAGTGGTGCACAACGTAAAGTCGCCTTGAGTGGTGCACGAGAAAGTCGCCTTGAGTGGTGCACGAGAAAAGTCGCCTTAAGTGGTGCACCATTCTTAGATTTATTCTAAGTACTGACAAGTCGCCTTAAGTGGTGCACAATGTAAAGTCGCCTTCAGTGGTGCACGATATTAAGTCGCCTTAAGTGGCGCAAGTTGAAAAGTCGCCTTAAGTGGTGCACGATGTAAAGTCGCCTTCAGTGGTGCACGATATTAAGTCGCCTTAAGTTGCGCAAGTTGAAAAGTCGCCTTGAGTGGTGCGCGATCCTTAGATTTATTCTAAGTATCAAAAAGTCGCCTTGAGTGGTGCACGATACTAAGTCGCCTTGAGTGGTGCACAATGCTTAAATTTATTCTAAGTATCAAGAAGTCGCCTTCAGTGGTGCACGATATTAAGTCGCCTTAAGTGGCGCAAGTTGAGAAGTCGCCTTAAGTGGTGCACAGCATAAAGTCGCCTTTAGTGGTGCACGATATTAAGTCGCCTTAAGTGGCGCAAGTTGAGAAGTCGCCTTAAGTGGTGCACGACGTAAAGTCGCCTTTAGTGGTGCACGATATTAAGTCGCCTTAAGTGGCGCAAGTTGAGAAGTCGCCTTAAGTGGTGCACGACGTAAAGTCGCCTTTAGTGGTGCACGATATTAAGTCGCCTTAAGTGGCGCAAGTTGAGAAGTCGCCTTAAGTGGTGCACGATGTTAAGTCACCTTCAGTGGTGCACGATGTTAAGTCGCCTTTAGTGGTGCACGATGTCAAGTCGCCTTAAGTGGTGAACGAGGTTAAGTCGCCTTAAGTGGTGCACGATGTTAAGTCGCCTTAAGTGGTGCACGAGATCAAGTCGCCTTAAGTGGTGAACGAGGTTAAGTCGCCTTAAGTGGTGTACGAGATTAAGTCGCCTTAAGTGGCGTGGTTTCGCCTTAAGTGGTGTGGGTAATTCACCTTAGGTGGTGCAGCGATAATCGGAGTCAAAAGAGATTGATATTATAAAGATCCAAGAGGTTCACAATAACAAAAGGAAATTACAAGGATTTGAAAATAAAGCGATTGAACTTGATCCTTGGCAGCGTCGAGGGGAGCAGGGTCCACGAGGTCTGAGGCCGAAGGCTCTGTAGCAAAATGATCGGATCCTGGAAGATTGACCGCGGGAAGATCGGACTCTTGGAGGTTAGCCGGTGAAGAATCGATTATCAAGGAATATTGGAGGAGTCTTCTCGGATTTTGTGGCTATCCTCGAAGTATCGAGGAATCGCGGACGAGAAGATCCGTGTCAAGGAATTTTGTCAAGAGAAAAGCCTCTGATACTGATATCGGGAGGTTGGGAGTTGAAAGACACGACGAACTATAAGTCCCTCATGTCTTGGGGGCAAATGATGGGTCCGACTATAGCCGTCAGGCCCTTTAACGGCGAGGAAACGGCAAACAGGCCCACTAGGCCCAGAGTGAAGGTCAAGATGACCTAGGAGAAGGGTCCCGACGAAGGGAGTCCCGACGAGGCAAGGTCCCGACAGAGTCGGCTCCGACAGTGGAGCTGGAAGCTCCCGATAAGAAGCCTTTAAGTAGGCCCCAATGATGAATCCCTGAGAACGATTGGCCCTGTCACGATGACGAGGGGCCCCGAGCGGTGACACAACGAGATAACTCTGGAGTCCCCGACGGGGGTCGGGACTCGTTATCAGAGGATAAAGCCAAGATATGCGGGGCGTGGCCGAGATACGCGGAACGTGGTTAAGATACATGAAGCGTGGCCGAGATACGCGGGGCATGGTTAAGATACACGAGATCACGTCCGAGATATGCGGGATACGGGCTAACCACCCCTAACGGTTCGCCAGGTACCTGAGGCATCTCTTTGCCTATAAAAGGGCAGGAGATCACCTCAGAAAGACTTACGTTGAGTTGAATACACTCTGAGTTTATTACTTTCCAGTCATACGAGATACTCATTTAAGCATCGGAGAGGGATTCTGGGTCACCGCCCGGTCTATCCCCTCTTGCAGGAATGCGTGGAGCAAAGGAGCTAGGATTGCCGTCAAAGTCCGTACCGGAGTTCCACCGTGATCCAACATTCCCGATGGTTGGATACTCTAGTTCTACCTCCTATCCGCTGGGAATGATCACCTTACCAGTGGAGTTCGGTAGTGGGTGGAAAGTGGAAAGGAGGAATGTGGAGTTCGTAATGGTTGAGTCCGCGGGGACCTATAACGCGATTATCGGGAGAACTACCATCAACCCGCTGATGGTAGTTGCCTCGAATGTTCACCAGAAGATGAAGTTCCCTACTGACCACGGAGTCGGGGAGGTCAAGGGCGACCAGGTGGCTTCCAGGAGGTGCTATGTTAATGCCACCCGAAGGAAAAGACGGGAGGCTATGACTATTGTTAAGTTATGGGATCTCAGTCAACGGGGTGTCGGCTTTAATCCCACTCCTTGTAGGGGGGTGTGTGTGATCCGGTCTTCTCAAGTCGCCTTGTCTTCTCCTATGTCCTTCTTCCGTTCCTTCTTCCCTTGGTTCCTTCTCTTCTTCTCTCCCTTTGCCCTGCAAAAGGGGCAATACCAGACACGGAGGAGGGGGGGTGGTGCCTGGTGAACCCTCTCCGATGCCTAAGTCAGAACTATATTTCTAGAGAGATAAAGCTAGAGAGAAGTCAGAGCTAAATTATCCAAATAGCCAAGATGTCCAAATGAGTTGTGAATGTGGGGTATTTATAGGCAACGATGTCATTAAGGTGGCTTAATGACATCGTTAACCTCTAAACACAATTAATTAACCTTTAAGTATATAATTAAGACCTTAGGATTCGGAGGAGGTAGGCGGAGTGGACCGAGCATGGGCGTCTGAGAGTGGTGTCGGGACCCTTGGGGGGGGGGAGGAATCCGACCCCCGAGGGTAGGGGTTGGGTGAGGGCACCCAACCCCTCCTAGGGAGGGTGGGGTTGGCCAACCCCATCCCTCCTAGGAGGGATCGGGTTGGCCGACCCGATCTCTCCTAGGAGAGATCGGGTTGGCCAACCCGATCTCTCCTAGGAGAGATCGGGTTGGCTGACCCGATCTCTCCTAGGAGAGATCGGGTTGGCCAACCCGATCTCTCCTAGGAGAGATCGGGTTGGCCAACCCGATCTCCCCTAGGGGAGATCGGGTCGGCTGACCCGATCTCCCCTAGGGGAGGTCGGGTGTGGCCACCCAACCTCACCTAGGTGAGTTCGCCTCCGTCGGACGGGCGCTTCGGCCCCGTCCGAGCTGTTGATGTTCTCGCGAAGTGTCCGGGTTGAAGTTTCGATTTGCAATCATAAATGGGACGATAAAAATACAACGGTTCGGAAGTCAACGGGTTCAAATTGGGCGTATATCCATCACATGCCCCCGAGTCAACCAATGGCCTAACCCTTGATTGACTCTATTTTAGGATGGTATGACACGCGCAATTTGAAACCGGGATTTTACCTTCTTAGTCTGAATGCCTGCTTACCCATGGATGCGTGCCTCTGACTCTGCCCCCTGTCTAATGAGATAGAGGAATTGTAAACGTCAGAGTAGCACGGACGTGTGCCTAGGCATACGTCCGTCTGAGGCGGGAGTAATAAACTTATCTCTGCTACAGGTGTATACTCAAAAAATACAAACTTGCACAGGGATGTGATACGAATGCAACTAAAAAACTTACGCTTCAAATTCGTGCCGGGATTCCATCTAAGTGCGGAAAAATTAATTTTAGCCAAAAATTTTCCTAAGTATGAAATACTAGAAAATAAACCTTAGGGGATGTTAACTAGGGTGAGTGTGGATTTAACCGTGGTTAATAGGAACTAGTTTTTGAATCTTGTCCCTTGAAATTTTCCTCTTTAAATTCAACGGTGTTGATTTGGCGATTTTGGAAAAACCCTAAACCTTTGTGTTATAAAAGGGGGAGTGATTACCTCATTCTCGTTGTCCTTTTCTTTTCTTTTCGACGGTGGGGTTTCTGGTTGGGCTTACTTCTCGAGGCACGAGTCGCATTGAGGTATGTGTTTTCCTTCTTGTGTAAGCATTGTTCTTGTGGAATTCGATCCTGTTTTTCTTTCAGTTGTTTCTTTACTTGCCTCGTTTCGACTTACGTGTCTTCATGATAATATAGTCCTGTTTGATTTGTCTTTCCTCCATCTTCTTGCTTTCGTACTTCCGTTTACTGGCGTGTGGGGTTTTTTACATCGGGATTATGGCTATCTTTGTTTGCCCTCTTGCCTCTGTCTGTTGGGCTGAGGGGTCTCTTCCATGCTGGGGGTTATGACTATCTCCCCCTGCCCCCTGCCTCTGCCTGTTGGCTGATGGGGTCTCCTTATGCTGGGGGTTATGACTATCTCCCCCTGCCCCCTGCCTCTGCCTGTTGGGCTGAGGGGTCTCTCCATGCTGGGGGTTATGACTATCTCCCCCTGCCCCCTGCCTCTGCCTGTTGGGCTGAGGGGTCTTTCCATGCTGGGGATTATGACTATCTCCCCCTGCCCCCTGCCTCTGCCTGTTGGGCTGAGGGGTCTCTCCATGCTGGGGGTTATGACTATCTCCCCCTGCCCCCTGCCTCTGCCTGTTGGGCTGAGGGGTCTTTCCATGCTGGGGATTATGACTATCTCCCCCTGCCCCCTACCTCTGCCTGTTGGGCTGAGGGGTCTCTTCGTGCTGGGGGTTATGACTATCTCCCCCTGCCCCCTGCCTTTGCCTATTGGCTGGTGGGGTTTTTCCTGCCGTCTTTCTATTCTTGTCTTTTGACTTTGTATCTATCATTTTATGGAAATGAGTTCGTGTCCCTTGTCCATTGTTTGTTTTCTGTTTTTCTCGGATTGAGCCTGTGTTTTTTCCGGTTAGCAGAACTTTCTGGTGACTGATGAGGAGTAAGAGGCCAGTACGTATGGGAGTGGTTACTTCCGGGACCGGATCTTCGATTGCAAAAAGATCGGTTTTCTATGGTGCGGGGAGGTGTTCTCTAACTGAAGGTAAGGGTAGTGACGTTGGGGTGTTATCTTCTTTCTATATTGATGCCCCCCAATCGAAGGTCCGGGAGCCGTCATTTCCTCCCTCTCTGTTTGGTGAGTTCTTGAGCAGCTGAGTTTCCTTAGTGTATATTGGTATTTACTCTGTGCTTTGTTATAGGTAGACTTCGTCTTCCGCGTCTGAGTCGGAAGGAGCTGTCTCGTCCGCCTGTTGATGGAATTGTTGGGTCTGAGTGGGCGCCTTATTATGGGCGTGGGTCTCGTTTTGACAATCAATCTTCTTTGCAAACTCCTGAGGTTGGAGTTCGTGTTCTGCAGTCTGCTGTTCCTCCTGTTGATCGTGTGTCCCTCTCCAAAGGGTCGGATGCAACTTATGAGTTGGCTCGTGATGTGTTGGCTCGTTATGCTCCTGTAATGTTATTAACCGTTTTATCCTTTGGCATACTTCTTCTCCATGCGTTATCCGTCTCATCTTTTGTTTTGGTTGCAGGGTATGGCCGACCTTGTTAATTTATCCACCCTTGCTATTCATCTTGCTGAGGAGAGGAAGGTGTACGAGGACATTTGTGTCTCCCTTAATTCCCGTCTTATTAGCTATTTGGAGCATAGTCGTATTACTGATTTGCGGTGCCGAGACTTGGAAGGTCGCATTGCTCTTCTCAATGAAGAGGTTGAGGCGTTGAAACAAAGGTCTTATCGTGATGAGACACTTCGTGCTGCTGAGTTAGTCTCTCTGGAGGAAATGTTTCGTATGGAGGCGAAAGAGTGTGCCATTGCTGAGTATAAGGCCTCTTCCGCTTATCAGGCTGCTATGGACGTTCGCTGCTCTGTGGCTAAACGTATTTCCTTTAAGGAGATTCTTGAACGGATTCACATGATTGCTCCCGACTTTCCTTTCTCTCGTCTTGGTGATTTGTCAGACTTTGCACTTAAGCATATTGCGAAGGTAAAGGAATAGTATCCCTACCTATTGTGGTAGTCTCATGTGCTTGTGAGTTGTGGTTGTCTTTAGAGTTTAAAACTCCACCTTTCTTAGTGTTGCCATCTTTGTCTGATACACTTGTTTATATTCGTTGTATATATGGCCGTGTGCTTATATCTCTTCTCATGATGTCCCCCTATGCCTTGTGTATGGCTCTTTGGGTATGGACCCTTTCATTGGTGTGTTTCCTTTACTTATCCTTCTTTCGTGCTTTCCTTCTTGCCTTACCTGCCATTTCATAAAGAAAAAACATTACTTGTTCTTCATATTACTTTACTTAGAAATTTCTTTCTCATGTTACCCTTCCGAGCATGGTATCCTTCTGAGCATGGTGTCCTTTCAAACATGGTATCCTTTCAAACATGGTGTGATTATCTCTTCTGATACCCCTTACACGGTATACGTTGTACTGTTAGACCAAAGATACGCTCTTGGTGGGCGTCGAAATCTTTTCACGAGACAGGCTCTCGGACGGCGCTTAACGTTTCACAGGATAGGCTCCCGGAGGGCACAGGTTAGTCCACCGATACCTTCTTGACGGGTGTCAAACTGTTCACGAGACAGGCTCTCGGACGGCACTTAACGTTTCGCAGGATAGGCTCCCGGAGGGCTCAGGTTAGTCCACCGATACCTTCTTGACGGGTGTCAAACTGTTCACGAGACAGGCTCTCGGACGGCACTTAACGTTTCGCAGGATAGGCTCCCGGAGGGCTCAGGTTAGACCAAAGATACGCTCTTGGTGGGCGTCGAACTGGTAGTTTGAAATCTACCTCAAGATACGCTCTTGGGGGCGTCGAACTGGTAGTGTTTTTTCTACCTCAAGATACGCTCTTGGGGGCGTCGAATCTGGTAGGTTGCAAATCTACCTCAAGATACGCTCCTGGGGGCGTCGAATTCGTAGTTTTTGGAAACCACTCTCAAGATACGCTCTTGGTGCGTCGAGGTCGTAGTGTAATAACTACTCTCAAGATACGCTCTTGGGGGCGTCGAAGGTTGTAGTATGAACACTACTCTCAAGATACGCTCTTGGGGGCGTCGAAGTTCGTAGTTTTTGGAAACCACTCTCAAGATACGCTCTTGGTGCGTCGAAGGTCGTAGTATAATAACTACTCTCAAGATACGCTCTTGGGGGCGTCGAAGGTCGTAGTATGAACACTACTCTCAAGATACGCTCTTGGGGGCGTCGAATGTCGTAGTACGAAGACTACTCTCAAGATACGCTCTTGGGGGCGTCGAAGGTTGTTGACTTGAAGTCATATCTGTGTAAGGATAACTTGGTGATTGTAACATCACATTCACTGGTAAATGTTTTTGAATAACTACTACTCTCTTAGGAGCATTCATGTTTTTGTACACTCGGGATGCCTTGGTGCACCAAGACATCCTTTGTAGGAAATTGAAGATAGTTGTAGAGTTGGAGTAACTTCGTGAGTTCTCCTTCTCAAGAGTTATTTTTTGAAAAGCTTGTAAAGCTAAAACGCGTAAAATGTGTAATATGAAACTAAGGATATGGTCTTTTGCTTGTGCTTTCTTCTTATACGTAGTACTTCTTTAGGTGCTCTCCACTGAAGGTGTTTGTGGAGATATACCCCTCCCCATCTTCGAGGCGGTACGCGTTTACGTAGGGAACTGACGCTATCTTGTATGGTCCTTCCCACTTTGGAGATAATTTTCTGACTTGGTCTAAGTGTGAGAACTCATTCCTTCTTAGTACTAGTTCTCCTACGTGGAATTGTCTCTCCTTGACTTGGCGGTTGTAGTATCTTGCTGAGACAAGGCGCATTCGTGTCTGTGCTTCTTCTGAATTCCACCTTTTGTCCTCCACCATGTCTAAATCTAAAAGTCTCGCCTTGTTGTTCTCATGCTCCTCAAAGTACTTGGTTCTCAGTGATTGTACAGCTATTTCTGCTGGTGCCACCGCCTCGGTTCCGTACACTAGACCAAATGGCGTTTCTCCTGTGGATATCTTTGGTGTTGTCCGCACTGCCCATAGAACATTTTCCAGCTCATCTACCCAACTTCCCTTGGTGGCGTGGAGTCGTTTCTTTAGGCCATCTAACACTATCTTGTTTGCCGATTCTACCTGTCCGTTTGTCTGAGGGTGCTTTACCGATGCGAAACGGTGATCTATACTCAGTCTTTCGCAATACCACTGCAATTTCTTACTCTTGAACTGTGGGCCATTGTCACTTATTATTGCTTTTGGCACCCCATACCTCGAGACAATGTGAGATTGGATGAAGTTGACGACTTGGTCGTCTGTTGTCTTCCCCATTGCCTTTGCTTCTATCCACTTGGAGAAGTAGTCTATTGCAACAATTATGCAAGTCTTCTGACCTTTTGTTTTTGGTAGGGGGCCTATCAAATCAATCCCCCATTGTGCGAAAGGCCAGGCTCCTGAGATGGAGCTTAGCTTTGCTGGTGGGGCTGTTATATTTCTGGAGTACCTTTGGCAGTGATCACATTTTTGTACCAAGTCTGCTACTTCTTTGCTCAATGATGGCCAATAGTATCCTAGGTTGTAAACCTTTCGGCTTATTGACCTTGCTCCTTCATGGCACCCCGCCTCTCCCTCATGGAGCTCTGCAAGTACCCTCTCTGTTTCTGGGTATGCTATGCATTTGAGGAAAGGTGTGGAGTATCCTTTCTTGTAGAGCTCATTGTCCATCACTGCGTAATTCCTAGCCATCCTTTCAATCTTGACTGCTTCCACCTTATCTTTTGGGAGCTTTCCTTCCATGATGTATTGTCTCATTGGTGTCATCCAGACTTCTGCTTCATCTATTGCTAGAACCTCCATTTGTTCTATCACTGATTGCATTCTTTGCTCCACGAAATGGACCTCTTTGCCTGCTTCTGCCCCTAAGGCTAGTTTACTTAAGGCGTCTGCCTCTTGGTTTTGTTCTCTTGGGACAGACTCAATGTCGAAGCTTTGGAAGCTCTTTATTAGGTCCTTGGCTTGCTGCAAGTATCTCTGCATGTTTTCGGACTTTGCAGTGTAGATTCCTTTCACTTGGTTGACAACTAGTTGAGAATCACACTTGACCCTTAAATGCTTTGCCCCTACTCCTTTGGCTATTCTCAGGCCAGTTATTAGTGCTTCGTATTCAGCCTCATTGTTTGTTGCCTTAAAGGTTAGTGCCATGGCATAGCGCATAGGTGTATCGCTGTTTGGTGGGTATAGTAAGAGGCCTGCGCCTGACCCTCCTCCGTTGGATGACCCATCAGTATGCATCTCCCATAATTCTTCTGATTGTGTCTCCTGACTACTACTTGCCTCGCATGTAGTTTTGACTTCTCCCAAGTCTTCGCCCGGATTAATTCCAGTGAATTCGGCGATAAAATCCGCTAGAGCTTGACCCTTTATGGCTGTTCTTGGGGCGAAATGAATGCGAAACTCACTTAGCTCGATTGCCCATTTGGTCAGTCTTCCCGATGTGTCTGGTCTCTGCAGGAGGTGTTTCAATGGTTGGTCTGTGAGGACTGTTACTTCATGCCCATGAAAATACGGTCTCAACTTTCTTGCTGATACAATCAGTGCATAGAGGTACTTTTCTATTGGCAAGTAGTTGATCTCATACTTTGCCAATGTTTTGCTTACGAAGTATACTGGCAATTGTGTAGCGTTTTCCTCTTTGATTAGTACTGAGCTAACTGCCACGTTGCTCACTGAGATGTAGAGGTAGAGGGGCTCCCCTGGTATAGGCTTTGCTAGGGGTGGTAGTGTCTTCAGATGTTGTTTGAGTTGCTGGAAGGCTTCCTCACATCTCGGTGTCCACTCAAATTTCTTGTTTGCCCTTAGTACCTCAAAGAAGGGTAATGCCTTGTCTCCTATTTTGGATAGGAATCTGTTAAGGGCTGCCAACCTCCCGTTCAGCCGTTGAACCTCTTTGTGCTTCGTTGGTGATTGCATTTCTTCAATTGCTTGAAGTTTTTCGGGGTTTACCTCTATGCCTCGCTGGCTTACCATGAAGCCTAAGAACTTTCCTGACTGCACCCCAAATGCGCACTTTTTTGGGTTTAGACGGACTTGATATTGCCTCATCCTTTCAAATGTTGAGCGAAGGTTTTCCACATGGTCCTTCTTCTCTTTAGATTTGACTATCATGTCGTCCACATACGCCTCCATTGTCTTCCCTATCATGTCCCCAAAGATTTTGTTGACCATTCTTTGGTATGTTGCTCCAGCATTTATGAGTCCGAAAGGCATCACTGTGTAATGGTATATCTCGCTATTAGCGTAGAATGCTGTGTGGGGGGCGTCCTCAGGGGCCATTTTTATCTGGTTATATCCTGAGTATGCGTCCATGAAGCTCATTAGTTGGTGACCTGATGTTGCATCCACTAACTGATCTATTCTTGGTAGCGGATATGAGTCCTTTGGGCATGCCTTGTTTAGGTCCCGGTAGTCAATAAACATTCTCCAACTTCCTCCCGGCTTCTTTACCAGTACTGGGTTTGCCACCCATGTCTGGAATCTGATTTCCTTGATGAACTTTGCCTTTAGTAGCTTTTCTACTTCTTCTTGAATAGCTATCTTTTTATTGCCTCCCATTGGTCTCACCTTCTGTGTTGTTGGCCGCGTTGCCGCGTCTATGTTGAGCCTATGTGAGATCACATCTTCTGATATCCCTGGCATATCGCTCGGTGACCAGGCGAACAAATCCTTGTACTCCCTTAGTAAGGCGACTAGATGGTTCTCCTCTTCCTGAGATAAGGCAGTTCCAATTTTAGCCTTCCTATCGGGTTCTTCTATGAGTATCTCTTTTAGTTCCTCCATGGGGGCTGGCCTTCCATGATCTTCTCTTGGGTCCTCGTCTACTAGTAGGACTTCTCTTGTTTTCTTCCTTTTGCCTAGTGCAATCCTTGCACATTTCCGTGCTACCTTCTGGTTACCCTTTACTTCCCCTATCCCTTGGTCTGTGGGGAATTTTACTTTCTGATACAGCGTTGATGGTACCATACCCCACTTGTTGATTGTAGTGGTACCTAGGACCCCATTGTACTCCTCCATGTCTTCTGTAATGAAGAATGGGACATCAATCTTTAGCTGCCTCTGGCCTGTGCCCAGTGTCACAGGTAGTGTGATTGCCCCCAGTGGGTATGTTGGCTCTCCTGAAAATCCTACCAAGGGGGAGTAAACCTGTTTTATGCTACTTGGCCTAACTCCTAGTATGTTGAGGACCTTCTTGCTAATGATGTTGGGTGAGCTTCCACTGTCTATTAGGATTCTCCCAATGTCCATATCAGTGATCTTCATTGTTATGACCAGGGCGTCCTTGTTGTCTGGTAACACATGCTCCATGTCTCTTCTTGAAAATTCTATTATGTCTTCTTTCTTTTCCTTTGTTTGTTCTTCTCTTGGCTTAGGAGTCCCTAACTCTGCCATATATGCTTCTCTGGCATTTGCTGACTCTCCTCCAGCTCCATACCCTCCATGGATGACATATACGCTTGCCATCTTGCTAGTGATAGTTAGGCTTTCTGTCCGAAGCCCACAGACGGCGCCAAGTGTTAAGTTATGGGATCTCAGTCAACGGGGTGTCGGCTTTAATCCCACTCCTTGTAGGGGGGTGTGTGTGATCCGGTCTTCTCAAGTCGCCTTGTCTTCTCCTATGTCCTTCTTCCGTTCCTTCTTCCCTTGGTTCCTTCTCTTCTTCTCTCCCTTTGCCCTGCAAAAGGGGCAATACCAGACACGGAGGAGGGGGGTGGTGCCTGGTGAACCCTCTCCGATGCCTAAGTCAGAACTATATTTCTAGAGAGATAAAGCTAGAGAGAAGTCAGAGCTAAATTATCCAAATAGCCAAGATGTCCAAATGAGTTGTGAATGTGGGGTATTTATAGGCAACGATGTCATTAAGGTGGCTTAATGACATCGTTAACCTCTAAACACAATTAATTAACCTTTAAGTATATAATTAAGACCTTAGGATTCGGAGGAGGTAGGCGGAGTGGACCGAGCATGGGCGTCTGAGAGTGGTGTCGGGACCCTTGGGGGGGGGAGGAATCCGACCCCCGAGGGTAGGGGTTGGGTGAGGGCACCCAACCCCTCCTAGGGAGGGTGGGGTTGGCCAACCCCATCCCTCCTAGGAGGGATCGGGTTGGCCGACCCGATCTCTCCTAGGAGAGATCGGGTTGGCTGACCCGATCTCTCCTAGGAGAGATCGGGTTGGCCAACCCGATCTCTCCTAGGAGAGATCGGGTTGGCCAACCCGATCTCCCCTAGGGGAGATCGGGTCGGCTGACCCGATCTCCCCTAGGGGAGGTCGGGTGTGGCCACCCAACCTCACCTAGGTGAGTTCGCCTCCGTCGGACGGGCGCTTCGGCCCCGTCCGAGCTGTTGATGTTCTCGCGAAGTGTCCGGGTTGAAGTTTCGATTTGCAATCATAAATGGGACGATAAAAATACAACGGTTCGGAAGTCAACGGGTTCAAATTGGGCGTATATCCATCAACTATCCTCCAAACCGATGCTGATCCCAGAGAGGAGTTTGGGCGTCCCGCCCCTATGGAGGATTTGAAGGAGGTTGAGATTGACGGACCTCAGAGAAAGGTGAAAATAGGGTCGGCCTTGTCTGACGAGAGGGCCCGATAATTGATTGAGCTGCTGAAGGAGTTCAAAGAGCTGTTTTCCTGGTCCCCGAGTGACATGCCAGGAATCAGCCCCGATTTGATTGTGCATGAATTGAAGATTGATCCCGCGATCAAGCCTATCGCGCAAAAAGGCGTCTGATGGGCACAGACAAGAGGATTGCGATCCAGCAGGAGGTGGGCAGGTTGCTCGATGCTGGATTTATCAAGGAGCTCCGATTCCAGACTTGGGTCGCCAACCCGGTCCTGGTGAAGAAGAGCACTGGGAAATGGCGGATATGTGTTGATTTCCGCGACTTGAATAAGGCTTGCCGAAGGATTGTTACCCGCTTCCGAGGATCGATCAGTTGGTGGATGCTACGTCGGGACATGAACTGCTGAGCTTCATGGATGCTTACTCTGGCTATAATCAGATCAAGATGGCTAAGGAGGATGCCCCCCACACTGCCTATTATGCTGATAGTGACATCTATCACTACGATGTCATGCCCTTTGGATTGATTAATGCCGGGGCAACTTATCAAAGGATGGTGAACAAGTTGTTCGGAGCATGCTGGGGAAAACCATGGAGGCTTACGTGGACGATATGCTGGTAAGTCCCGACAGGCTGAAGATCATGTAAGCAACTTGGCGGTGGCGTTTGAGCGGATGAGGATTCATCAAGTCCGTCTGAACCCAGCCAAATGCGCCTTTGGAGTGCACTCGGGGAAGTTTTTGGGCTTTATGGTAAGCCAAAGGGGAATTGAGGTGAACCCCGAGAAGCTGAGGGCAATCGAGAAGATGCAGTCGCCGACAAATCATCGAGAGGTGCAAGTACTGAATGGCCGACTAGCTGAATGAACCGCTTCCTGTCTAAGGCGAGCGATCGATCCATGCCATTTTTTGAAGTGCTGAGGGCCAACAAGAAATTTGAGTGGACTGCCAAGTGTGAAGAGGCATTCCAGGCACTCAAGCAGCACCTCCGCACCCTCCCACCATTGGCGAAACCGATTCCAGGCGAGCCGCTCTATCTATATTTGGTTTTTTCTGAGTTTGCTATTAGCTCTGTGTTAGTGAAGATTGTCGAGGGTAACCAAGTCTCCGTTTATTATGTAAGCAAGGCGTTTACCAAGTCTGAAATGAATTATCCCGCCGTTGAGAAGTAACTTTTTGCGTTGATCATTACTGCCCGGAAGCTGAGGCCTTACTTCCATGCGCATGAGATTACTGTGTTGACGAATCAGCCTTTGAAGCATTTTTTGAACCGACCTGATGCGTCGGGGAGATTAGTGAAATGGGCAATCGAGCTTAGTGAGTTCCGCATTCACTTTTCTCCGAGAACGGCTATTAAAGGTCAGGCGTTGGCGAATTTCATAGCAGAGTCTACAGCCCCCGATCTGGAAGAAGCGGGTCCTGTAGAGGGGGCAACCATGGAGGTCCCGATAGCAGAACAACCAGAAATGGCAGAGCAATCAGAACAGCCAAATGAGGAAAATACTTGGGAAACGTACACTGATGGCTCTTCGAGTTCAGACGGATCAGGAGCAGGATTCGTATTGATACCACCTGGCGGAGGCGAGCCCCTTCGATATGCTTTGGCCTTAACGTTTGGGGCCACCAACAATGAAGCAGAGTATGAAGCTCTTATCACAGGTCTCAAAATTGCCAAAGGTACGGGAGTTGGTCACTTAAGGGTGAAATGTGATGCTGGCCTGATTGTGAATCAAGTCCAAGGACAATATGAGGCAAAGAGCCCGGTGATGAGAAAGTACCTTCGTGAGGTGCAAGTCTTGAAGGAGAGTTTCAAAAGTTTTGATATTGAGGCAATCCTGAGGGAGGAAAACGCGGAAGCGGATGCCTTGAGCAAATTTGCCTTGGGGGCACTCCTCGAGGAAAATCGAAAGGTGCACTTCTTGGAGAAGGTGATCTTGTCGACCATTGATCCATCGGAGGTGTGTGCCATTGAAGCGGGATCGGAGGAGGAGCCCACCTGGATGACCCAGATAATTGCGTACCTGACCACGGGGGCAGTCCCCGATGATGGAGTAGTAGCTGACAGGATACGCCGGATCGCGGTTAATTACATGGTGGTGGACAACCAGGTATACAAAATGGGGTGGTTCTCAACTCCTTACTTGAAATGTATGGCTGAGCCCGACGCAAATCATATCCTTAGGGAGGTGCACGAAGGGGTCGCGGCTTGTCACGAAGGCGCCCGATCCATTGCGAGGAAAGTGCTGAATTTGGGTTATTACTGGCCTTCGATGAGCAAGGAGGCGACGATGTTAGTCCGATCTTGTGACACGTGCCAGAGGTATGCCCCGAGTATCGTGGATCCGGCTGCTAATCTAACGTCCATCAAGAGTGCTTGGCCCTTCGCGCAGTGGGGTATCGACTTGGTGGGACCCCTCCCACAAGCACAAGGTCAGTGTAAATATTTGCTTGTAGCCATTGATTATTTCTCAAAATGAATAGAAGCTAAGCCATTGGCCAAGACAACGGGGAAACAGATCGTCAAGTTTCTCCTGACCCATATTATATCCAGATATGGGATTCCTAAGGTGTTGATCAGCGATAATGGTCTTCCGTTTAACGGGGCTCAAGTGAAGGAGTATCTGGAGGAGCTGAATATCGAGCATCGGACAGCCTCTGTCCATCATGCTCAAACTAATGGACAGGTGGAGTCAGCCAACGAAATCGTGATGGATGGCCTAAAGAAAAGGGTCTATGCCTTGAAGGGCAAATGGCTGAACGAGCTGGAAAATGTGCTTTAGGCTGTTAGAACGACACCCAAACGATCAACTGGGGAGACTCCGTTTGGCCTTGTTTATGGCACGGAGGCAGTTGCTCCCGTGGAAATAGCTGTGGCGTCCCATCGGGTGAGGTACTACGAGCCTTTGACGAATGATGAAATGAGACGTCTGGAATTGGACTTGCTCGAGGAAAAGAGGCGGGATGCTGATGAAGTCCAGGCTCGAATGCGTTTGGCGACGGCCAGATATTACAATCGGCGATTTAAGTCCCGACAGTTCTTTGTCGGAGAACTGGTTTGGCGTCGGAACGAGTTTACCCTTTTGGATCGGATCAACAAGATGTTGCCAAAATGGGAAGGACCTTATAAGGTCGTGGGGATGCCAGCTCCAAATGCGTATAAATTGGAAGACCTCGATGGCAGAGTATTAAAGCATTCTTTCAGTGGTGAACACTTGAAGAAATGTCATGTTTGATATTAAGTCGCCTTTAGTGGTGCAATTTGTTATTAAGTCGCCTTCAGTGGTGCACGATGTTATTAAGTCGCCTTCAGTGGTGCACGATGTTATTAAGTCGCCTTAAGTGGTGCAGATTTTGAGCAATCAATGAATTAAGAGGTTGCTTCCGATCAAATTGTTCTTAGATTTATTCTAAGTGTTGTTAAGTCGCCTTAAGTGGTGCAAGTAAATGGCCTTAAGTGGCAAAGTCGCATCAAGTGGTACGTGGTTCTTAGATTTATTCTAAGTGTGCTTAAGTCGCCATAGGTGGTGCGAATTGAATTGCCTTAAGTGGTGTGGGCTAAATCGTCTTAAGAGATGTGCTGAAATGTCTTAGGTGACGTGTTGAATCGCCTTAAGTGGCATACTTAAGTCGCTTTAAGAAGTTCAACGATAAATCAGAACTAAGATAGGTTGATATTTGAGAGGGCTTAAAGACCCGAGGAGTCATTACACATAGGGAAAAATTACAAGGACTATAAAGATAGAGCATTAAGCTTGGTCCCCGTCAGCATCGGCGGAAGCAGGATCCACGAGATCTGTGGCAGAAGGCTCCACAGGATCGGACCCTTGGAGGTCATTCGGTGAAGGTTCAGTAGCCGGAGGGTAGATTATCGGGGGGTCAACTGTCGGGAGGTCGGCACTTGGAAGCTCCGCCACGTCTTCAATACCCGCGGGGATGTTGCCCTCATCACTCTCCTCCGAGAGGTCAAAATACCTCTTCGCAAAGGGGGCGAGAGTAGCAGACTTATCGAAGTTAATGGCGTCGCCATACTCCAGATGAAGCTCCTCAACCACGTTGAAGAGGGTGTTCTCTGTTAGGTTCCGAGATCTGGGTCAACGGATGATCGGCTCAAATCCCGTTCCTCACTGAAGATGCGGGTGATCTGATACTCTCGGGTTGCCCTGCTTTGCCTTGCTTCCTTCCTTCCTTCCTTCCTGCAGAAGGGGCAGTACCAGACACAGAGAGGGGGGGGGGGTGGTGCCTGGTGAACCCTCTCCGATGCCTAAGTCAGTATCGTTTTTAGAGAGATAAACTAGAGAGATGTCAGAGCAAAATAATCCAAATTGCCAAGATGTCTGAATGAGTTGTGAAGGTGGGGTATTTATAGGCAACGGTGTCATTAAGATGGCTTAATGACATCGTTAACCTCTAAACACAATTAATTAACCTTTAAGCGCATAATTAAGACCTTAGGATACGGAGAAGGTAGGCGACGTGAACCGAGTGTGGGTGTCCGAAAATGGCGCAGGGGCCCTTGGGGGAGGAGAAATCCGACCCCCAAGGGTAGGGGTTGGGTGAGGGCACCCAACCCCTCCTAGGGAGGATGGGGTTGGCCAACCCCATCCCTCCTAGGAGAGATCGGGTTGGCCAACCCGATCTCTCCTAGGAGAGATCGGGTTGAAGTTTCGATTTGCAATCGGTAATGGGACGATAAAAATACAACGGTTTGGAAGTCAACGGGTTCAAATTGGGCGTATATCCATCACATGCCCCCGAGTCAACCAATGGCCTAACCCTTGATTGACTCTATTTCAGGATGGTATGATACGCGCAATTTGAAACCGGGGTTTCTACCTTTCATCTGAGTGCCAGCTTACCCATGGATGCGTGTCTTCGACTCTGCCCCCTGTCTTATGAGATAGAGGAGTTGTAAACGTTAGAGTAGCACGGACGTATGCCTAAGCATGCGTCCGTCTGAGGCGGGAGCAATAAATCTATTGTTGCTACCGGCGTATACTTAAAAAATGCATACTCTTACAAGGATGCAATACGAATGCAACTAAGTGACTTATGCTTCAAATTCGTGCCGGGATTCTATCTAAGTGAGGAAAAATTTAATTTCGGCCAAAATTTTTTCTAAGTATAGAATGCTCAAGAATAAACCTAACTTGATAGTTTTTCTAAGTATGGAGATATACTTAGCCATAGTTGAAAGGGATAAAAATGATGGTTTTTCCTTGGCCCTTAGATCTCATTTAAAGATAGATGGAGGGTGGTGATTAAAACCCCTTAAAAAACCCTATCATCTTTTCAAAATAGAGGAGAGTTAGAAAAATACCTTAAGGAGTCACCATAGCCACCATCTTCCTTCTTCACTCACCCTTGGAGAGCAAGAAAAATTTGAGAGCACCCCCAAGGTAAGGGCCGGCCGAAATTTTCACCAAGGGGCAAAAATCCGGCCAGCAGCTCCGGCGGGAGGTGGTCACCAGCGCGAACGAAGGCAACTGGCGGACCAGCAGCTCGAGACGGCGGCTTGATTTCCGGCGGCTGACGGACGAGGGCGGCGCGGCACGAGCTTGGCCGGCGGAGGGCGGTGACCAATCGAGCAGCGGCGTCGGGAGGCTTCGACGGCGAGTTCTCCTCCGACGACGGCAACGTCAAGTCCGGCCAGAACTGTCGACGGCGAGACCAGGGAGCTCCGGCGTGATCTGGGGCGGACTCCGGCGACGAGAGGACGGCTGGGAGCGATTCCGGCGACGACGGAATTGGGGCTCCGGCGAGGGGCTGATTCCGACCGACTTCGAAATTGGAATTCCGGACCCGTTTATCATATCGGGTCGGGTTTTCCGAAGGTCCGCTCTTTTCCTTTCCGTTACCGCGTAAAACGTTGATTTTTGAATTGTTGATATTTGATTGCCGATGCTTGATTGCCGATGTTTGATTGAATGTGGGATTGCCTTGGATAGCCGTTGATAGTTGTGGATTTGGGGAAAAATGTTTGCCGGTTGTCCGGATATGGTTTCTTGTCCGATTGGGCTATCCCGGTCTTGAATTTGATGTCGTACCGCCGTTGGTGTGTTAATCTTTGTTGGAGGGTATAACGGTAATTTTTTCCAAAACCCGACCTTAGGCTCGGATAAAATTATTCAACTTGGTTGTCGTGGTGTCCTTGGCTCATGTTGACTATCTTTGCTGGGTGTCTTTGGATCTTTGATTGTTGTCGTTGGTCGGGTGTCGGAGTATTTCCGGTTCTTCGGAAATTTTTCTTGTCTTGATATTTGTCGTGTCGTGGCAGGTACTATATTCCTGGTGGTGTCCGCGCACACAGACTCTTCAGAGGTGTCGCATCCTCCGAAGGATGAGTGAGTTCCTTTTCTCTTCCTTTTCGGTCGCATTACTTCTTTTCCTATTGCTAGCTTAGTACCGTGACCTTCATTGGGGTGTTAGTCGAAATTTGATTCGAACTTTGGGATTTCCTGCTACCTTTGCCTTAGGTCTCGCTACTCTGTCAGAGAACCATCTCACTAGGTCCGATTACAATGAGCACGTTACCCTAGGAGATATCTGTCCCCTAGATGAGCCTCTGTATCCTTTTCTCCCCTCCTTGGGGAATACTCGCGAGACGGTGACGGAGCCTCCTATAGGGAAGGTCGCCGTGTATCCCTCCCAGATCCGGTTTGGGTTGAGGTTGCCTTACTGTGATGACCTTATAGAGTTGAGCAGGTTCTTCAGGATTTCTCCTGTGAACCTTGCCCCCAGTGCCCTCCGTGTCTGGGTGGGCTTCCGGGTATTGTGCCATTGGTACTCCTGGAAGTACTCCCTCGTTCTATTCCGATGCTTTTATCGGTTCCAGTACCAGACGAAGGTGGGGTTTGCGAGTTTCGTAACTCGCCATCCAACCTTCAAGGATCCCCGATTTGCTGATTTCGGGTTGAGTGGGATCGAGTGGGATACCTCCCTCCGTTTCGTGGCCCGGAGTGACAATTCGGCCAGTCACTGGGCTAAGCATTACTTCTTCATTACGGATCGATACGTCACTTGGTCGGTCTTGAATGAGGATCGGTCCGATGGTTGGCCTGCTTTCGGAGAGTTCTCTTCAGTTGATTTAGAGACTATGAAGATCATTCACGAGAGTAACAGGACTCGGTCATACTGCCCCGTGTCCTTAGTGACTGAGACGGATCTTTACGAGGCCGGGATCAGTTTGACTCCTGACTCCGGGGGTTCGGTATGTCACTTGGTCTTTCCATCTTTATTTACCTTCTGCTCTTCCTTTGTAGGTTGGTTTCATGGAAAAACCTATAACGTGCAGGGAGCCCCTGTTGATCTGAGCAAGAGGAAGGCTCCTTCTAGTTCCGCTCTGAAGAAATCCCCCCTGCCTGGGAAGAAGGCTGGGGCCTCTGGTATGCTTTCTCCTATTTGCTTCTTTATGGTATAACTTGTGTTTTCCTTATCTTGCTTTTCTTACATTGCTAGGGCGCTCCCCCTTGGTGACCGAGAGGGTCGTCTCCGTTGGCAGAGATTCTGGACCTTCCAAGTCCAAGCCGCGGAGATCTGATTCTGAGGCCGGGGCCTCGGCTGCTAAGAGAAAGAAGGCTGCGGATCCTGCTTTGCCTACTGCTCGTCCTCCGACCCTATCTCGTGATAAGGAGATGGTGGTCGAAGAGGTGCCTTCCCTGGCTGACAAAGGGAAGCGACCTGCTGCTGGTGGTTCCCCTGCCCCCCAGCCGAGGGCACGGTCCTCAGGTATGATCTCTACCTTGTTGCTGATCCTTCTATGTTTATATTTTCCTTTGACTTGCTTCGCTTGTGTAGGTGGGCCACTGACTTTAAGTCGGAAGGATTTCGCACGTCTTACTGATGAAGATGTTATTGGGTCAGAGTGGACTCCTTTCGCTGGTCTGAAGGAGTTCCACCTCGATAGCACCTCCTCTTTGCGGACTCCTGAGGTTAGCGTCCGCGTACTCCGCGGCGCCATCCCCCCTGGCGATCGTGTTGCTTCGCCCAAGTCTCCTGGGGAGACTCGGCGCTTTGTTCAGGGTGTACTCTCTCGTTATGCGCCTGTGAGTTGTTCCTTGCTTTCTTCATTATACTTTCATATTGGTTGTCTTTCGGTTACTCACCCCTTGTTTTAATTGTTAGGGTATGTCTGACATGGTGAACATGTCATCACTCGTGCTCGAGTTATCTGACGAGAAGAAGACCCTTGAGGACAGCCAGGTCTCTCAAGGCGGAGGTCGCTACTGCTGCTGAGAAGGCGCGTTTATCTGATTTGAGGATGCAGGAGCTCCGGTACCAAGTGTCCTTGCTTGAGACTACTGTGGGCAGTTTACGCCGGGAGGCTGAGGTTGCAGCGTCACTCCACTCTGAGGAGTTGCGGAAATTGGAGGCTAAGTGCCGGGCAGAGGAGAGGACCGTCGCAGTGTCTGAGTACAAGGCTTCCTCTGCCTTCACTGCCGACTATAGCGCGCGTCTCACTCAGGAGATGAACCAGTTCGGTGAGTATCTGGTTGATCACATTTTCCGCATTGATCCTCAGTTCCCAGTCGGTGACCTTGGTGACTTCGGGCCATACGCCACTGGCTACATGGCTGTTCTGAGGGGTCAGGCTGCTGTTGCAGACGAGCCTGCCCCTGCCCAGGTGGATGCTACACCTGTGGAGATTGGTACCTCAGACTCCTCCTCTTCATCCATATCTGCCGGTGGTTCAGCTTCAGGGGGTGAGGGTGACTCTCCTGAAGGTTCTGATTGATGTGTTTACATCATGCTATCTTTGTGTATATAACTGCACTCCTTCTCCCCTTTAATGGGTTGAGTGTCTTTTGAGATTGTGGTGGTGTTTGTTGTTACTTTCCTTTGCCGCATTGTGTTGTTGACTACGTGGTTCACTTGTCTTTACATTAATGCTTCTCATGCTTTTGTATGTATCCCTTTGGTTATGGACTCTTCTCTTGATGTGTTTCCTTTACTTATCCTTCTTTCGTGTTTTCCTTCATATCATACCTGCTATTTCATCAAGAAAAAACATTATGTGTTCTTCATATAACTTTACTTTGAGATTACTTTCTCACTGGATCCTTCTTAGCATGGTGTCATGATCTCTTCTGATACCCTTTAAATGGTATACATGGTACTGTTATACCAAAGATACGCTCTTGGTGGGCGTCGAATCTGATCACGAGACAGGCTCTCGGAGGGCACTTAACGTTTCGCAGGATAGGCTCCCGGAGGGCACAGGTTAAACCAAAGATACGCTCTTGGTTAGCGTCGAATCTGATCACGAGACAGGCTCTCGGAGGGCACTTAACGTTTCGCAGGATAGGCTCCCGGAGGGCACAGGTTAAACCAAAGATACGCTCTTGGTTAGCGTCGTATCTGATCACGAGACAGGCTCTCGGAGGGCACTTAACGTTTCGCAGGATAGGCTCCTGGAGGGCACAGGTTAGGCCAGAGATATACTCTTGGTTGGTGTCGATAACTGTTCACGAGACAGGCTCCCGGAGGGCGCTTAACGTTTCACAGGATAGGCTCCCGGAGGGCACAGGTTAAACCAAAGATACGCTCTTGGTTGGCGTCGAAACTGTTCGCGAGACAGGCTCTCGGAGGGCGCTTAACGTTTCACAGGATAGGCTCCTGGAGGGCGCAGATTAGACCAAAGATACGCTCCTGGTTGGCGTCGAAAACTGTTCACGAGACAGGCTCTCGGAGGGCGCTTAACGTTTCACAGGATAGGCTCCTGGAGGGCTCAGGTTAGACCAAAGATACGCTCCTGGTGGGCGTCGAAGCTGGTAGTTTGAAATCTACCTCAAGATACGCTCTTGGGGGCGTCGAATCTGGTAGTGTTTTTTCTACCTCAAGATACGCTCTTGGTGGCGTCGAATCTGGTAGGTTGCAAATCTACCTCAAGATACGCTCCTGGGCGCGTCGAAATTCGTAGTTTTTGGAAACCACTCTCAAGATACGCTCTTGGTGCGTCGAAGGTCGTAGTGTAATAACTACTCTCAAGATACGCTCTTGGGGGCGTCGATGTTCGTAGTATGAACACTACTCTCAAGATACGCTCTTGGGGGCGTCAAAGTTTGTGGTTTTTGGAAACCACTCTCAAGATACGCTCTTGGGGGCGTCGAGGGTCGTATTATGAATACTACTCTCAAGATACGCTCTTGGGGGCGTCGAAGGTCGTAGTATGGATACTACTCTCAAGATACGCTCTTGGGGGCGTCGAAGGTCGTAGTATGAATACTACTCTCAAGATACGCTCTTGGGGGCGTCGAAACTGTTGTTGACTTGAAGTCATATCTGTGTAAGGATAACATCATGATTATATCATCACATTCATTGGAAAGTGCCTTTGAAGGAAAACTTACTCTCTTAAGAGTGTTCATGTTTTCTTTACATTTGGGGTGCCTTGGGTGGGTCAAGACACCCTTTGGAGGAAAATATAAATAGTGGTAGAGTTGGAGGAACTTCGTGAGTTCTCCTTCTCAAAAGTTGTTTTAAAAACTTGGAAAGCTTGAACATGTAAAGTGCTAGATATGAAACTAAGGATATGGGGTGGTCACTTTTTCTGTTGCCACGTACTCCTTCAGACCTCCATTGTGAATCATTTCTTCCACTTCTATCTTCAGCACCATGCAGTTGTTGGTTTGATGCCCCCAGGTCCCATGGTACTCACACCATCCCTGTGCATCCCTTCCTAGGAAGGCCTTGCCCTCCTCCCTGCATGTTGGTAGCTCCTGCTTGAGGTGCTTGTGGAAGATTTCTTCTATGCTCACTGTAAGGGGTGTGAATGTGAAGATTACACCTCCTCCCAGAGTGTCAGTCTTTCTTCCTTTCTCCAGAACTTCGTCCAGCTGTTCCGCTTCCTTTGCAAATGCTTTGTCTAGCCTTTCCTTGAGCTCCCTCATCGTGCTCGTCATGACCATCTCATAGAGCCCCCCATAGGCCTCGAATGAGTTTGGATGCATGTTTCTAATAAATGCTCTGACGGTTTCTCCTCTTGTGATGTCCATGTTGGCACCATAATTGGAGAATCTCTGGAAATAGCTTGATATTGACTCCTGCGGCATTTGCTTGACATCATCGATGTGACGGAAGCCTCTTGAGATGGAGTCACTTGTTCTTTTCCCCTCTTTGGTGTCTGGCTGCCAAGGTATGGCTGTCACCCTCACAGCCTTGTTCCTGTGTCTCCTCTTAGGCACTGTTTGAAAATACCGCCTGCTCAAACGGAGTACCACTCCATTCTTCATCTTTCCCTGCCTTTGCCTCCTTCTCCTCTTCTTTCTATCTTGGTTGGCTCCAACCATGACCACAGCCACTGTGTCTGTCCCGTGTGATCCACGTCTCATGGAGTTGACGTAGCACTGCCTTGCGGTGCGCTGATCACCCAGGACTTCTCCGACTCCATTCTCAGTAATGTACTTCAGCTTCTGGTGTACAGTGGATGGTACGATTTCATATGGGTTTATCGTTGTCATTCCTAGGATCCCATTGTAGGCTCCTAGGCTTTCAACCACCAAGAAGTTAACATTCACCTTCAGCTGTGTCCATCCTTGGCCCATGGTCACAGGCAGGGTAATCATTCCCAAGGGGTAACTTGTTGCCCCTGAGAAGCCAACTAGAGGGAAATTGACAGGTTTGATGTCTGCCTTGGTTTTCCCTATCTCTTCTAGGACTCTCAAGCTTAGGAGGTCAGCTGAGCTGCCCCCATCCACCAAAATTCTCTTTACATCAAAATTATCAATGTCTATTGTGATAACTAGAGCATCGTCATGTGGGAAGACGATGTGGCTCTTGTCCTTCTCTGAGAATTCGATCTTGATTTCTTCTCCTTCTCTTGGCCTTTTTCTCCACCTCGGCGCTGAACCCAGCTTTGATGCGTAAACCTCTCTTGCATTAGCAGTTGGGCCACCTGACGCTACTCCCCCATGTATCATGTTTATGGTCCCTCTCTTGTTGGGTGGAGGATTGTAGTCTGCTTTGCCTTTGCCCTTGTCTCTGTGTGATGGCCCTAGCTGTATGCTGTTGCCTCCATGATCCACGAACTGCTTTAAGTCTCCCCTTTGGATGGCATTGTTGATGCTTAGCTTTAGGCTGAAGCATTCGTTCGTGTCGTGCCCGTAAGCTTCATGGTTGTCGCACCATCTATCCTTGTGATTCCCCACCATTGGGGCTCTCCACCTTGCAGGGGATGACCAGAGCTTTTGGTTTCGCATCTCTTTGAGGAAAGTAGCTGGAGTGGCGTTCAATGGGACGAACTTGATGACATTTATTTCTCTGGGCTTTAGTGGTTCGCCCATTTGGTTTCTTTGCTGGGGCGGACGCCATTCCCGCTGCCTTGTGTGCTGAGGTGCCTGGGGTGGCTTGCCTTTGTTCGGCTTTGCATTGTCTTCCTTGGCTGCTTGAATCTTGGCTTTCTTACTTGCCCTGTGCCTCTCCAGGTCTATATGAGTTTTGACTCTTCCTGCAAGCTCCTCTAAGGTGCTTGCTGGCTTCTTGGCCATCTTTTCTGCCAGTGTGGACCCGAAGCGGCCTAGGTTTCTGATAAAGGCTCGTATTATCTCACCCTCAGTGATGTCGCCTTGGATGTCTGCGATATTTTGATTGAACCTAGTGTAGTAACTAGCCAGAGATTCATCATATTCTTGTTTCACATCATCGATGGAGCCTGTGCCTTTGAGGAGTTTCCTCTCCCCTAGGTATCTCTGCAGGAACTTCACCTTTAGCTGCTCCCATGAGTGGATGCTTTCAGAGGGTAAACTGAAGAACCAGTGTGAGGCCACCCCTGATAGGGTGTTTGGGAACAAGAGTGCCTTGTACCTTTCATCAGTGGTCCTCCCAAAAAGGGAGGCCTCATGTTGTTGGATATGCTCTAGGGGGTCTCCCTTCCCATTGTACTTTGCAATTTGCACTGTGTGCAGGGAGTCTGGCACCCTGTTCATCTCCAGTTCCCTTGTGAAAGGGTGGTTCGTCTTGTCACTTAGACAATGCAAGTTGGTTTTCTTTGACTCATTCATCTTCCGGGTTATCATCGCCTCTATTTCCTCCGGAGTGATCAATATCGGTGTTGGAGTGTAATTCCTCTGATAGCCTCCGTGGTTGTAGATAGGGCTTGTCGGGATCCCTTGTCCGTATTGATACGGGCTGTAGGTGTATCCTTGGTGTCCCTGCTGGGGTGCTTCATAGAATTCTTGCCTCCTTGGAGGTCTTGCTTGTCTGTCCTCCCCCAGTGGGGTGTAAGCCCTTGCGTTCTGCCGTTGCCTAGGAGGCACGAATTGTTGCCTTTCCTCTGGGGGTGGCTCCTGGTAGTATCTTCTTTGCTCCTCTCGCTGCCCTGCTCGAGGGTGCGAGTGGTGCCCTTCTGTTGGGATCTGTTCCTCTTCATGAGCTTCAGTGTGTGTCCCCTGGGTGTATGTCGGCCTTGCATATGTTGTGTGGGCGCGGTTGTCATATCTTTGGGCCGGCATCCCATACGGGTACCCTTGGGGTTGCGCCTCATAATAATACCCCTCAGGGGGTGCCGTGTGCTGGGACGGCACTCCCTGTTGTTCTCTTTCTCTCTGTGGCCTTCTTGCCCGAGGTGTGGAGGCTGTGGAGGACTCAGCCCCAGCTGGGCGTGAGGGTCCTCCCTCCTGGTTGTTCTGTTGAGGAGGCTGTGGTATTTCTTGTGTTTCTGGTTGCATTGGCTGCTTCCCAGGGTTAGGCTGCCTTCCTGGGGGTATAGGCTCTCTCCTTCTTCCATTGCCCCCTGGTGGGCGGTGGTGCCTAGACACCCTGCTGTTCGTCATTGCTCGTGTTATAGCCAGGCTTTCTGTCCGAAGCCCGCAGACGGCGCCAAGTGTTAGGTTCCGAGATTTGGGTCAACGGATGATCGGCTCAAATCCCGTTCCTCACTGAAGATGCGGGTGATCTGATACTCTCGGGTTGCCCTGCTTTGCCTTGCTTCCTTCCTTCCTTCCTTCCTTCCTGCAGAAGGGGCAGTACCAGACACAGAGAGGGGGGGGGGGGTGGTGCCTGGTGAACCCTCTCCGATGCCTAAGTCAGTATCGTTTTTAGAGAGATAAACTAGAGAGATGTCAGAGCAAAATAATCCAAATTGCCAAGATGTCTGAATGAGTTGTGAAGGTGGGGTATTTATAAGCAACGGTGTCATTAAGATGGCTTAATGACATCGTTAACCTCTAAACACAATTAATTAACCTTTAAGCGCATAATTAAGACCTTAGGATACGGAGAAGGTAGGCGACGTGAACCGAGTGTGGGTGTCCGAAAATGGCGCAGGGGCCCTTGGGGGAGGAGAAATCCGACCCCCAAGGGTAGGGGTTGGGTGAGGGCACCCAACCCCTCCTAGGGAGGATGGGGTTGGCCAACCCCATCCCTCCTAGGAGAGATCGGGTTGGCCGACCCGATCTCTCCTAGGAGAGATCGGGTTGAAGTTTCAATTTGCAATCGGTAATGGGACGATAAGAATACAACGGTTTGGAAGTCAACGGGTTCAAATTGGACGTATATCCATCATTCTCCACCTCCGCGGTGCAGAATTTCACCGCGTCAGCTTGGAAGTCCTCAGAGACCCGATAATCTTCCCGACCCTTGGTTTCACCCTTGGTTTCAGCCTCGGCCAGTTTGGCAGGGACCTCAGCAAGTTCTCGCTCCAGTCTCGCCTTGGCGTCTTCCAGAGCCTTCTTCTCGAGGACAAGCCTATCCCGAGCCTCCGCATCCCTTTTCCTCTCCTGCTGCTCCCGCTTTAGCAGCCCCTCGAAGTCCTGAACCCGCTTTTGGAGGTCCCGAGTCTTGCAATTAAGGATGGCCTGCTCCTTAGCCAATTTTCCCCTCGAAGACTCAGAGGCGGCGAGATCCTCCTCGTGCTTAGCTACAACCGCGGGAGCCCCCTTGGCCCGCTCCTGCTCCAACGCCTCCTCGAGGGTAAGGATGTACCTGAAGCAGCGGTTTATGTCCGCCATCTCCTGCGAAGAAAAGAGGAAAAGGTTAGCATGTGAATATCCTGCCTTATCGATTAAAGGGTTGAAATAGGAACTTTACCTCCACCCGACGAATAGCCATTCCACGGATATCCGCGCGGATGTCCTCCCGATCCAGGGAGAGCGGAAGCCTCAGAGACGGCAGAACCGAGCCTGCCACCAAATGCAGACCCGGCTCCGGGTATGTAACACCCTGTCGGAGCTGGACCCCTTTCAGTGTCTGGATCGGGGTCCAGGGAGCCGCCTCCTAATTGGGGTCGTAGACCTTGTAGAAGCTCCCGTCCAAGGGGAGAGGAGGAGGACCGACTCGAGTCGTGGAGGTGCGCATCTCCGAGTCGCCCTGGGATCCAGAGGGAGTCAAGCTCTGAATGGGCGAATGCTGCTGCGAAGGAGGTGAGGGGGGCAGCCCCCTGGAGGTTGGTTTCAGAGGGGACTGCCTCGTCCCCCGATGACGAATCAAAGTGACACCCTCGTCTGTCTCCTCGGAGGAGTCCAGTTCTTCCACCCGACGAAAGTGATTGCCTGTCGGGGTTTCTTCAGCCCCCGATCCCATCGGGGCAGGAAGTTGAGGGAGACCCTCTCCAACTGGAGCACCGGAAAGTGGTGCCCCTGCTGAAACTCCAGCCCCCGACTGAGATCCCGAGTACCTTCACCTGGAGGATAAGATGCTTCAGAAAGATAGTCAGGAAGTTGGTCAGGATCCTTACACCAGATGACGCGCCGAGAGAGGTATTGGTCTGTCCCGTGTAGTTGTAGTAACCCGCCTTGAGGATGCGGGGAGTTTCCCCTCGGAGGATGCGTTTGATCTCTTTGATTCTGGCCTCCTTGCTGGAGGGGATTAACTCCTTAGGAACTTGCTTCCTGTACAATTTAATAGCTAGGCGGAGCTGTTTACCTTCTTCAGCATTCTGGACATTGAAGAGCCTGTCCATCTCCTCTACTCGGGTCCGCTTAGTCCTCTCCGCGGAGGGAGATCCCGACGAAGCAGTGGCCTTCTTTGCCGACTTCCTCTTCCGCGTGGGGCGCTGAACAGCGTCGGTCTTTCCCTGCTTAAGGAGGAGATTGGTCAGCAATGATACCTTCTTAGCTGCAAACAATGGAAAACAGAGACATGATCAGAAATATTACCCAAGGAACCATATTGGAGGGGCCGTCGTGGAGTTGACCCCCGGAGATCGTATCGAGGAGGCGGATCCCGGCCTCCACCAGGTCCCGCTCCTTGAGGGAATTAGCGTCGAGGGGAGTTTAAGATTCCCCCCAACGGTAAAGCTGGATGCAGTGAAGGATTTTGAAGTCTTCTCAGAATAGGTGTGATAAGCGGGAGGAGAGTCCTCTTCAACCTCCCATCGGGGCCATGGGATAGAACTGTTCTTAATGAATAAGTAGCTCCTCTTCCACCCGATGTTGTCGGACCCTGTGTCAACGAGGAGCCCCCGACCCTTGACAACCTTCCAGGTGTCGTTGGTCCAACTGCACCGTGCAAGCTGCTGCTTATTCCATTTTGGCATCCGAGGATAGAAGGCGCAAACCCCAGCCTCGTTGCACTTCATTCCGTAGAAGGTTCGAAAGAGTTGGAGGCTGTAGACCCATTTTTGTCGGAAGTAGAGGACTTGAAAAGCATTCCACACGCGGATGGCGTGTGGGGAGAAGGTAGTCGGATGCGTCTTGTAATGGGCGCACATCTCAACCAAATTACCACCAGAAGGGGAATCGAATCCCTGCCGATATCTGTCCAGTGGAGACAAATACCTCCCCTGCCTCGGGACGAGTGATCACAGGGTCGCCCGAGGCACGGTAGCGAGAATAAGGAAGGCGAGCCTCCCAGGTTGAGGTAATGCATCCTTCTCGGAGAGCTGCATCATAGGCAGTCACCGAGATTTCATTGGGAGCGTAATCGAAGTTGAAGGATTTTCTCCCCTCAGAACTGGATCCGATGTCAGAAAATTAGCCATGGCAGGAAAAGGCGTGGTGGGTTTTTGGAAAAATACAAGCAAACTGATCAAAAACAAAGAAAAAGCTACGCTAATATCAGAGAAGGAAGTCTTACCAAACATGATGAATCGGAGCGAAAGGGATGATCTTAACGGTCGCCGGAAAGCTAATCGGAAAACACGAAGCCGAAGAAGAACTTGAGCCTTCGAAGTTGCAGAGCTTTTGAAATCGCAGAGAGGTAAAAGGTAAAGAAGAACAGTGCCCAGAATTTAGGGTTTTATAGGAGAAGGGATAGTCGAAAGGGCATTCTAATCTGGACCGTTGAAGGCGAAATGTTTCAGTCCAAGCCGTTGAGATAAAAGGGGGCAGAATGGAAAGAGACGTTAATGATGAAACGGCCTGAAAAGTGCTTTTTCAGAAAAAGCAGGCACGAGAACCATAGCCGTCGCTTCGTTACCCGCTGCATTTAATGGCCGAGTAACCGAGGAGTCTTCTCGGATTTGGTGACTATCCTCGAGGTATCGAGGAATCGTGGATGAGAAGATCTGTGTCAATAAATTTTGTAAAGGGAAATGCCTCTGATACCGATGTCGGGAGGTCGGGAATTTAAAAACACGACGAACTGTAAGTCCCTCATGTCTTGGGGGCAAATGATGGGTTTCGCTATAGCCGTTAGGCCCTTTAACGACGAGCAAACAGTGAATAGGCCCACTGGGCCCTAAAAGAGGTCAAGAAGACCAATGCGAAGGGTCCCGACAAGATAGGTCCCAATGGTGAAGGGTCCCGACAAGGTGGGTCCCGATATGTGAGTTGGACGCTCCCGATGATATGCCTTTAAGTACGCCCCGATATTGAATCCCTGAGAATGCTGGCCCTGTCACAATGACGAGGGGCCCCGAGCGGTGACCTAATGAGATAACTCTGGAGTCCCCGATATTGGTCGGGACTTGCTATCAGAGGTTGAGGCGGAGAAACACGCCCACTATCAGAGTAGTGGGGAAGTGGCCCGAGATAAGCGGAACGTGGCCGAGATAAACGTGATGTGGCCGAGATAAGCGGGATGTGGCCGAGATAAGCGGGACGTGGCCGAGATAAGCGGAACGTGGGCTAACTGCCCCGGCGGTTCATCAGGTAACTGGGGTAACTCCTCTCCTATATAAAGGAGGAGGTTACCTCAGATCACATACAAACTTACATACGAATACTTTTACTTGCCTTGCCTGCCAAGAGATTCTCATTTAAGCATCGTAGAGGGATTCTGGGTCACCGCCCGGTCTATTCCCCTCTTGCAGGATTACGTGGAGCGAAGGATTTCGGATTTCCGTCAAGACCGTACCGGAGTTCCAACCGTGATCCAACAGACACTATTAGTGAAAATTAGGAGAGAGATTAGTCATTAGCTTACATCCTCCATTGATAGTTTTCCAAGAAGCTCTCATTGCTTGTTTAAGAAGGAGCTTATGGAGGTGTAAATTTGGAGTAGTCACATCATACTTGACATCAATTAAATTTCGGCCAAGCTTGAGGTGGAGGTCGACGGCGCGTGGTGGGAAGAACGGCGGCGCGTGCAACCAGCGGAGGCGCGTGGCGGCGGCGCGTGCGGCGTTCTTGGGCGACGCGTGGAGCTCCGGCGACGACGTGTGATAATTCGGACTCGCTTCGTGTTGGTGAGTCCAATTCAATACATGGCTGGACATTTTGTGACTTCGTTTTGCCTTGATTCAATCTTGAAATCCCTATGTGTTTAGTCACCTTAACATGCATACAAGGTGTTTGATGAAATGCATTAGAATAGTTAGCCCCAAATCGGCCAAAATTTTTCTAAGTGCTGAAAATTTTAGAAAAGTGCAAATGAATCGTTATACTTCCCTTATGCATAGTATTCATTGCCGACATGTTGCTCCATGCCTTAGCCTTTGTTTTAGTATACTTAATGTTGACGATTGATAGTTGTTCGTACATGGTCGTCAATTGTTGTATGATGGTAGTAATAACTTAGGCAATGTGTGTTGAGCATCATGTATTGATCGTCGGTCGTTGTCTGCAAACATGCTAAAATACTTAGAAAATATTTCAATAATATCTAGTTCTTTGTTACCATTGATGTCGTCATATAATTCTTGTCGACCATCGGCATAGAAACACTTAGAAAATATTTCGTAGTAGTTGATGTTTGCCACTTGATGTATGTTATCTGTCATCATGCTAGTATACTTGGAGAATGCTCCTAGATGGTTGATTCCATGCCGCTCGTTGATTGTTGACATCAAGGAAATACTTAGACGATATTTTCTGACGGTTGGTTTCTTGTCGCGTATAGTCCCATGTCGTAAGCGAAATACTTAGTGTTGGATCACGGTGGAACTCCGGTACGGATCTTGACGGCAATCCTAGCTCCTTTGCTCCACGCAATCCTGCAAGAGGGGATAGACCGGGCGGTGACCCAGAATCCCTCTCCGATGCTTAAATGAGTCTCTCGTATGACTGGCAAGCAACAATCTCAAAAGTATATCAAACTCAACGTAAGTGATCTGAGGTGACCTCCTGCCCTTTTATAGGCAAAGAGGTGCCTCAGGTACCTGGCGAACCGTTAGGGGTGGTTAGCCCGTATCCCGCTTATCTCGTACACGATCTCGCGTATCTTAGCCATGCCCCGCGTATCTCGGCCACGATCCGTGTATCTTAACCACGTTCCGTATATCTCGGCCACGCCCCGCATATCTTGGCTTTATCCTCTGGCAACGAGTCCCGACTCCCGTCGGGGACTCCAGAGTTATCTCGTTGTGTCACCGCTCGGGGCCCCTCGTCATCGTGACAGGGCCAATCATTCTCAGGGATTCATCATCGGGGCCTACTTAAAGGCTTCTCGTCGGGAGCTTCTAGCTCCACTGTCGGGACCGACTCTGTCGGGACCCTGCTTCGTCGGGACTCCCTTCATCGGGACCCTTCTCCTAGGTCATCTTGACCCTTACTCTGGGCCTGGTGGGCCTGTTTACCGTTTCCTCGCCGTTAAAGGGCCTGACGGCTATAATCGGACCCATCATTTGCCCCCAAGACATGAGGGACTTTTAGTTCGTCGTGTCTTCCAACTCCCGATTTTTTCCAATACTAGAGTCGGGGATCTACTCCTTGGTTCAGTTACTTAAAGTTATCAGTCTTCTCCTCCACGTTTCCTCAGGGTTTTATGGATAACTGCTATATCCCAAGGGTCTCTTCGGTTTTCTAGTGCATTAAATGCAGTAGATAATGAAGTGACGTCATCAGTACCCGTGCCTGATTCTCTGTGTCTGCTTTTTCTGAAAAGTGCTTTTCAGACTATTTCATCATTGCACCTGCTACCATCCCGCACGTTTCATCTCAACGGTCTAGATTAGAACGCTTCAACTTCGACGGTTCAGATTAAAGCGCCCCTTCGACTGTCCTCTTCGCCTATAAAAACCTCACCCAGGGTACAGTTTCCTCTTATCATCTACAAATTTTCGAAAGCTTACTGCAACTCTTGAAACCTTAGTGTTTCTTCGGCCATCTTTCCGGCAATGTCAGGTTCATTCTTCCAGCCTCCAATTATCATGTCAGGTAAGGGTTTCTTCTCTATTGTTTCGCCTTCGTCTTTGCTTAGTTTGATTGTAATTTTCCGGAAAAACCTAACGTCCCTTTCACTGGCTGATTTCAGACGGTGTATCTGGTTTCGAGGGAAGGAAGCCTTTCAACTTCGACTATGTTCTGAACGAAATTTTCAGCACTGCTTATGATGCAGCTCTCCGGGAAGGATACATCATTTTCACCAGAGAAGCCGATGCTCAAGGCCGGAAACGCATACCACAAGTTCAGAGTGAAGAGGAGCTACTTCTTCATCGGAAATTCCTCGATCCCATGACCCTGATAGCCAATCCTCCAACGACTGACCCTGTGGAGCCTTCTGCCATAGACCTTGCGGACCCTGTTCCCGTTGATGCCGCTAACAAGGATTAGGCCTAATTGCTTATCGCTAGAATCTTTGTATTCTCCTCCTTTTGTAATCATCGGGCCTTCGAGCCCCATTAATATCAGACTTTCTTAGTTCCGATTCTTTCATTGCACTTCTCCCAGTGGCTTTACTATACTTTCTTAAGTCGAAACCTGGACACTTAAGATATTCTCGTAGATCACTTAAGACGATTTACTAACTTGCACCACTTAAGGTGACTTACCATCATGCACCACTTAAGGTGACTTTCCAAGACTTAGAATAAGATCAAGAATCACGCATCACTTAAGACGACTTAATCTCGTGCATCACCTAAGATGACTTTTCTTTTCATCTTGCGTCACTTAAGGCGATTTAATATCGTGCACCACTAAAGGCGACTTTACATCGTGCACCACTTAAGGCGACTTTTCAACTTGCGCCACTTAAGGCGACTTTTCAACTTGCGCCACTTAAGGCGACTTAATATCGTGCACCACTGAAGGCGACTTTCATCGTGCACCACTTAAGGCGACTTTTCTCGTGCACCACTCAAGGCGACTTTATATCGTGCACCACTTAAGGCGACTTTTTGATACTTAGAATAAATCTAAGGATCGTGCACCACACAAGGCGACTTAGTATTGTGCACCACTCAAGGCGACTTTTTGATACTTGGGATAACCCTAAAGATCGTGCACCACTCAAGGCGACTTTTCTCGTGCACCACTGAAGGCGACTTTTCTCGTGCACCACTCAAGGCGACTTTTAAATACTTAGAATAAATCTAAGCATTGTGCACCACTCAAGGCGACTTACTATCGTGCACCACTCAAGGCGACTTTTGATACTTAGGATAAACCTAAGGATTGCGCACCACTCGAGGCGACTTAGTATCGTGCATCACTTAAGACGACCTTTAGATACTTAGAATAAATCTAAGCATCATGCACCACTCAAGGCGACTTAGTCCCGCGCATCACTTAAGACAACTTTATATTACTTAGAATAAATCTAAGCATCGTGCACCACTCATGGCGACTTTTCTCGTGCACCACTTAAGGTGACTTTCATCGTGCACCACTGAAGGCGACTTTCATCGTGCACCACTGAAGGCGACTTTTATCGTGCACCACTGAAGGCGACTTTTGGATACTTAGAATAAACCTAAGTATCGTGCACCACTGAAGGCGACTTTCATCGTGCACCACTGAAGGCGACTTTTGGATACTTAGAATAAACCTAAGTATCGTGCACCACTGAAGGCGACTTTCATCGTGCACCACTGAAGGCGACTTTCATCGTGCACCACTGAAGGCGACTTTCATCGTGCACCACTGAAGGCGACTTTTACACTTAGCATAAATCTAAGGACAAATCTTATTTGGAAGCGACCTCTTTATTAATTGGCATAAGATAAGCTTACATCGAATTAAACGATAAACAGCATACACCACTTAAGGCGATTTTACATCGGGCACCACATAAGGCGACTTTCTTCAAGCATGGTGTTTCTTCAAGTGTTCGCCACTGAAGGAATGCTTTAACGGTCTGCCATCGAGGTCTTCCAACTTGTATGCGTTCGGAGCCGGCATTCCCACGACCTTATAAGGTCCTTCCCATTTTGGTGACATCTTGTTGATTCGATCCAAAAGGGTGAACTCGTTGCGACGCCAAACCAGCTCCCCGACGAAGAACTGTCGGGACTTCACTCGCCGATTATAGTACCTGGCCGTCGCTAAGTGCATTCGTGCTTGGATTTCATCGGCTTCCCGCCTTTTCTCTTCGAGTAGGTCCAAGTCCAAGCGTCTCACTTCCTCGTTCGTCAGGGGCTCATAGTATCTCGTCCGATGGGATGCCACGGCTACCTCCACAGGGGCGACAGCATCCGTGCCGTAAACAAGGCCAAACGGAGTCTCCCCTGTTGATCGTTTGTGTGTCGTTCTAACAGCCCAAAGTACATTTTCCAGTTCGTTCAGCCATTTGCCCTTCAAGGCATAGACCCTTTTCTTCAGGCCATCCATCACGATTTTGTTGGCTGACTCCACCTGGCCATTAGTCTGAGCATGGCGTACGGAGGCGGTCCGATGTTCAACGTTCAGTTCTTCCAGATACTCCCTCACCTGAGAGCCGTTAAATGGTGGGCCATTGTCGCTGATCACCACCTTAGGAACCCCGTATCTGGACACGATGTGGGTTTGGAGGAACTTGACGATTTGGTTCCCCGTTGTTCTGGCCAATGCCTTCGCCTCTATCCATTTCGAAAAATAATCGATAGCTACAAGTAAATACTTACATTGTCCTTGTGCTTGTGGAAGAGGTCCCACCAAGTCGATGCCCCACTGCGCGAAGGGCCAAGCGCTCTTGATGGATGTCAAGTTGGCAGCCGGAGCCACAATACTCAGGGCGTACCTCTGGCACGCGTCGCATGATCGGACCAACGCCGTTGCTTCTTTGTTCATCGTGGGCCAATAGTAGCCTAAGTTCAACACCTTCCTCAAGATGGATCGGGCCACTTCGTGGCAAGCCGCGATCCCCTCATGCATTTCCTTCAGGATTCGGTTGGTGTCGGGTTCTGCTACACACTTCAGGTACGGAGTCGAGAACCAGCCCTTCTTGTACAGCTGATTGTCCAGCATCACATAATTAGACGCGATCCGACATATCCTGTCTGCCGCTATTCTATCCTCGGGGATTGCCCCCGTAGTCAGATACGCGACTATCGGGGTCATCCAAGTGGGCTCCTCCTCCGGTTTCGCTTCAACGGTGCACACCTGCGTGGGGTCGATGTTTGACAAGATCACCTTCTCCAGGAAGTGCACCTTCCGATTTTCTTCTAAGGGTGCCCCCAGGGCGAATTTGCTCAAGGCGTCTGCCTCTACGTTCTCCTCCCTTGGAATAGCCTCGATATCGAAGCTTTTGAAGCTCTCTCTCAGGGTTTGTACCTCTCGTAGATACTTCTTCATTATCGGGCTCTTTGCTTCGTATCGCCCTTGAACCTGGTTCACGATTAACGCCGCGTCGCACTTCACTCTTAAGTGATCGATTCCAGTGCCTTTTGCGATTTTTAGGCCCGTGATAAGAGCTTCATACTCCGCTTCATTGTTTGTGGCCTTGAATGTTAAAGCCAAGGCATATCGGAGTGGTTCACCTTCACCCGGTGGTATCAACAAGAAACCCGCTCCTGATCCGTCTGAACTCGCGGAGCCATCCGTGTACATCTCCCAGATATTTTCCTTGTTTGGCTGTTCTGATTGCTCTGCCCTCTCTGGTTGTTCTTCTGTCGGGACCTCCATGGTTGCCCCCTCTACAGGGCCCGGTTCTTCTAGATCGGGGGCTGTAGATTCTGCTATAAAGTCCGCCAATGCCTGGCCCTTGATTGCCGTTCTTGGAGCAAAGTGTATTCGAAACTCACTGAGCTCTACTGCCCATTTCACCAATCTCCCCGATGCATCGGGTCGGTTCAAAAAATGCTTCAAAGGCTGGTTCGTTAGCACAGTGATCTCGTGTGCGTGGAAATATGGCCTTAGCTTCCGAGCAGTAATTATCAACGCAAAGAGGTACTTCTCAACGGCGGGATAGTTCAATTCAGATTTGGCAAATGCCTTTCTTACATAATAGACGGGGACTTGATTACCCTCGACAACCTTCACTAACACAGAGCTAATAGCAAATTCAGAAACAGCCAAATAGAGGAAGAGCGGCTCGCCTGGAACCGGTTTCGCCAGCGGCGGGAGTGTGCGAAGATGCTGCTTGAGTGCTTGGAACGCCTCTTCACATTTGGCGGTCCATTCGAATTTTTTGTTGGCCCTCAAGACTTCAAAAAACGGCATTGATCGGTCGTTGGCTTTGGACAAGAAGCGGTTCATTGCAGCTAGTCGGCCATTCAGTACTTGCACCTCCCGATGGTTTATCGGAGACTGCATCTCCTCGATTGCTCTCAGCTTCTCTGGGTTCACCTCAATTCCTCTTTGGCTCACCATGAAGCCCAAAAATTTCCCTGAGTGGACTCCGAAGGCGCATTTCGTCGGGTTTAAGCGAACTTGATGAAGCCTCATCCGCTCAAACGCCCTGGTAAGATTGTGCACGTGATCCTCGGCTTGTCGGGACTTTACCAGCATATCATCCACGTAAGCTTCCATGGTTTCTCCCAGCATATCCCCAAACAGCTTGTTCACCATCCGCTGGTAGGTTGCCCCGGCGTTGATCAACCCGAAAGGCATGACATCGTATTGATAGATGTCGCTGTCTGCATAAAACGCAGTGTGGGGGGCGTCTTCTTTGGCCATCTTGATCTGGTTGTAGCCTGAATATGCATCCATGAAACTCAGCAGCTCATGTCCCGATGTGGCATCCACCAGCTGGTCAATCCTCGGGAGTGGATAGCAATCCTTTGGACAAGCCTTGTTCAGGTCGCGGAAGTCCACGCACATTCGCCACTTCCCGTTAGTCTTCTTCACCAGCACTGGGTTGGCGACCCAAGTTTGGAATCGGAGCTCCCTAATGAAACCAGCATCGAGCAACCTGCCCACTTCCTGCTGGATCGCGATTTTCTTATCTGTGCCCATCGGACGCCTCTTCTGCGTGATAGGCTTGATTGCGGGGTCTATCTTCAGCTCGTGCACGATCACGTCGGGGCGGATTCCTGGCATATCGCTGGGGGACCAGGCAAACAGCTCTTTGAACTCTTTCAGCAATTCCACCAATTTTTGGGCTGTCTCCTCAGTTAGGGCAGACCCAATTTTCACCTTCCTCTGGGGTCCGTCGATCTCGACTTCTTTCAGATCTTCTACGGGGGCGGGACGCCCAAACTCTTCTCTGGGGTCTGTGTCTGTCTGGAGGACAGTCATAGCCTCTCGTCTCCTCCTCCGAGTGGCGTTAACATAGCATTTTTGGGAGGCCACCTGGTCGCCCTTGACTTCCCCGACTCCGTGGTCGGTCGGGAACTTCATCTTCTGGTGTACAGTCGAGGCAACCGCCATCAGGGGATTGATGGTGGTTCTCCCGATAATTGCGTTGTAGGTCCCCGCAGAATCAACCACGACAAATTCCACATTCCTCCTTTCTGACTTCCACCCACTACCAAACTCCACTGGTAAGGTGATTACTCCCAGCGGGTAGGAAGTTGAGCCAGAAAATCCAACCATCGGGAAGTTTGCTTCCTTCAGATCCTTCTTCGTCTTCCCCATGGCTTCCAGCGCGTCCATGAATAGAATGTCGGAGGAGCTCCCTCCGTCGATTAGGATTCTCTTCATCTCGAACCCATCTACATCCAGGGTTACCACCAGGGCATCGTCGTGCGGAGTCTCCACGCCTATGAGGTCCTCTGATGAGAAGGAGATCACCATCTCTTCCTTCAGGGTCCAAGATCGGGACCTTTTACCCAGCACCACCGCTGTAGGGATCCTGGAGGCGTAAACCTCTCGAGCGGATGAGGTATCTCCTCCAGCAGCAAATCCTCCATGAATCACGTTGATGACTCGTCTTTCTTTGCGAACACCAGATGACTCAGGATCAGTTCTCTTCTTCTTCGGGGACCGATCGCGGGATCGGGAACGGGACCGCGATCGAGACCGAGAGCGGGACCTGCAGCGTTTGTCCCCGACGAACTCCTTGAGCTTTCCCTTCTGGATTAGCTTTTCAATCTCCTTTTTCAGCTCCCGACAGTGGTTAGTGTCGTGGCCATTTGCGCGGTGAAACCGACAATAGCGATCTGTGCGGGACCCCAGGAATTCTCCATCGTTCTTTGGGGGGTATCTGGAGATACCTTGTCGTTCCATGACTGTCAGCACTTCCGCCATGGAGCAGTTGAGAGGAATGTCGAGATCTTCCCTCTTATCCTTCCTTGAAGAACGTCTGTCGTCCCTCCGATCCGGACGACCTCGATTCTTGCTGCTGTCGGGTTTACCCTTCGACTTACGATCGTCGGAAGGTTTACTCGACTGCTTCTCTTTATTTGACTTTGGGGGCTCCAGTTCTCCCGCAGCTATCTTGGACTCCTGGACATCAATCTGTCGCTTCACCCTCTTCTGCAAAGCCTCCATATTCCACACAGCCTTCTCAGCCACGCTGTGCATCAAGTCGGAGCCATAGGGGGCTGTCAGGTTCCGAATAAAAGTGCGGATGGTCTCGCCCTCCGAGATTTCCTCGTCTATCTCTGCTACGCTGGCTGTGTACCGCTGGTAATAGTGTGCCAGCGACTCGTCGGGCCTCTGCACCACCTGGGTTAGAGACCTCACGCTCTTCAGCAATCGTCTGCGGCCCTGATATTGTCGAATGAAACGGTCGTGCATGTCCGCCCAACAGGTAATGCAGCCTGGGGGCAGGCTGAAGAACCAGGTCAGGGCTCTTTCTCCGAGTGTGTTTGGGAACAGTGTAGACACTATATCTTCATTCGGGGCTCTACCCAGACACGCCATAAGATGCTTCTGGACGTGACGGACTGGATCTCCTTCGCCATCATATTCCTTAATCTCGGGGATACCCAGCCCAGGTGGGGCGAGGGTGTCTATTAGTCGGGGAACGAAGGGATGAGTGGATCGATCCCTCAGCTCCGACACCAGCGGCTTCTGTTCTCCCATACAGATGTTCACGATTTTTACCACCTGGTCGGGAGTAATGGGACCATTCAAGGGAATGGTCCTGTTCTGTACTGGTCCTGGCCCATCAACCACGAACTTTTCCGGCTGACCAGTTGCCCTACCTCTGTCCTGGCCTCGGGGCGGGGCTTCCTGCGCATTCTGACCCTCTGTTGGTAGGGTTGCTTCCTCTAGAGGGGGCATCTCCTCCTGCCTCCTCGCAGCCTCCCTTCGGTCCAAAAGAGCCTCGACAGCCGCCAAAAACATGGGCATGGCTTCGGCCACGGCCCTCGTCAAATCTGCAGGTGGGGGAGCCTCCTGCCCCCTGTTATCCTGGTGTTGAGGGGCAACGTCTTCGGGATGTGATCCATTGTGTCCTCCTGTCTTGGAGAGCTCAGCCGGGGGATGGTTCTGGTTTTCCCCTTGTTCTGGTACTGAATTCAGGTTCGTTGCAGTGGGGTGACGGGAACCACCAGATTGTCCTCTCTTGTTCTTGCCAGCCGCCATCGATCGAGTAGAAGGCATATCAGCTTTTTGTTTGTTTCCCACAGACGGCGCCAATGTTGGATCACGGTGGAACTCCGGTACGGATCTTGACGGCAATCCTAGCTCCTTTGCTCCACGCAATACTGCAAGAGGGGATAGACCGGGCGGTGACCCAGAATCCCTCTCCGATGCTTAAATGAGTCTCTCGTATGACTGGCAAGCAACAATCTCAAAAGTATATCAAACTCAACGTAAGTGATCTGAGGTGACCTCCTTCCCTTTTATAGGCAAAGAGGTGCCTCAGGTACCTGGCGAACCGTTAGGGGTGGTTAGCCCGTATCCCGCTTATCTCGTACACGATCTCGCGTATCTTAGCCATGCCCCGCGTATCTCGGCCACGATCCGTGTATCTTAACCACGTTCCGTATATCTCGGCCACGCCCCGCATATCTTGGCTTTATCCTCTGGCAACGAGTCCCGACTCCCGTCGGGGACTCCAGAGTTATCTCGTTGTGTCACCGCTCGGGGCCCCTCGTCATCGTGACAGGGCCAATCATTCTCAGGGATTCATCATCGGGGCCTACTTAAAGGCTTCTCGTCGGGAGCTTCTAGCTCCACTGTCGGGACCGACTCTGTCGGGACCCTGCTTCGTCGGGACTCCCTTCATCGGGACCCTTCTCCTAGGTCATCTTGACCCTTACTCTGGGCCTGGTGGGCCTGTTTACCGTTTCCTCGCCGTTAAAGGGCCTGACGGCTATAATCGGACCCATCACTTAGAAAATATTACATCCATATTTTTCTGCATGTCGACACCATGTCGTATGTACATATTTGATAGAATGCTAGCAACTTGTTGTATGTCTACACGTAGTAGCATGTTGACACTTAGTAGGATGTCGATACTTAGTAATATGCTGACACTTATTAGCAAGCTGACAGCTTGCAATATGTTGACTGTCATCCTGAGCAAAACACTTAGAAAATATTTCGCCCTTGTAGTCATGTATGCTGCGAGCATGAGCTTGATGTCGACATGTAAGCCAATGTGTTGAGAGGTTTACCCCCCTTGCATGATGGTCGTTACTTGTTGCACGAAGACTATTAAGTCATTGCGTACAAAGTTATCTCACATGGAGCGTTCATTGCATAGATGTTTGCATAAGTGTTTGATGCATGCTTGTGCACTAACTGGATTGTCGGTTGTATTTTTCAGGATACCACATCTCGCTGTCATCTTCGTGTACTTAGCCTTTTCACAGCTGTTAATATGAGTAAGTCTTCTATCCCCATTCCGAGAGTGACACTATGTTCGGATACCGATGATGAGTTGGATGTCAACATAGTCGAGCCGGATGTCGACGTTGTCGAGCCGTTGGGTACTATACCAGGTGTGGAGGCCGAAGTCATCGTAAAACCTCCCGTTTTCCCCAAAGTCATAAAGGTTAAGGAAACAGGTGTGAGTTACTTCACCAACCAGATTGATGAAGTTATGTTTGACTTATATGCATCTTGTTGCGGACTTGATCCAGTGCTGGAAGGTATATTGCCTTATGACGTGTTACCCGTCGTCAAACAGGGGCGAGTCACCGTACCTCCCGATGACTTGACCGCAGTTTACACTTCACAGATTAGGGAAGGCTTGAGCTTTCCTTATTGTCCTGATTTGATAGACCTTTGTCGCTATTATTGAATCTCGCCCTTGTATCTTTCTCCTGCCGGCTTTCGAGTATGGAGTTGCTTCCGGGTGCTATTTCATAGGCAGTCTTAACTCTACTCCACTACCCTTTTCCGCTGTTTCTATCAGATGTTGTGTCTGGACATGACGGGACTATGCGGTATGAAGATGCATTGGCCCAACTTGCAAGACAGGAGTTTCAAGCATCTTGGACTTGGGGATGCCGAGTGGGATTATGGACAGCGACTAGCTGCTCCGGCTGATCGCTCGGGTCTTCATGTGCGATGTTGGCACTAATTGGGAAGTTAAGAAAGTCGAGAGGGCTGATCCCGCTCCTATCTTCTCCGAGCTTTCTTCGGATGATAAGGAGACTGTGAAGGTTATTTATCGATGTCAGCAAGAGCGCGGTTTCCGTTGTCTACTACGCGCTTCAGAGCTAGAGTTGATTGATGTCGGGATTTTCATACTTTCTTCTAACGGTTTGGTATGTTGATAATCTTTATAACCTGTATAATGTTGCAATGTAGGTCGAACTGATGGAAAAAGCTCGTCCTTGCAGACAGCTGATGTTCGCGGTAACCCGCCTGTTGGACGATGATGGGTTTCGATATAGCCGTTAAGCCCATTAACGATGACTAAATGACGAAGTAGGCCCACTGGGCCCTAAAAGAGGATTAGAAGACCAAAACGATAGGACCCGACAAGGAAGGTCCCGACATACGAGCTGAACGTTCCCGATGATATGCCTTTGCCTGGTCCCCGAGTGACATGCCAGGAATCAGCCCTGATGTGATTACTCACGAGCTGAAGATTGACCCCGCGATCAAGGCGGTCACACAGAGAAGGCGCCCGATGGGTGCCGACAAGAAGATCGCGATCCAGCAAGAGGTGGGCAGGTTGCTCGATGCTGGATTCATTAAGGAGCTCTGATTCCAGACCTGGGTCGCAAACCCAGTCCTGGTGAAGAAGAGCAATGGTAAGTGGCGGATGTGTGTTGATTTCCGCGACCTGAACAAAGCATGCCCGAAGGATTGCTATCCGCTCCCGAGGATCGACCAGCTGGTGGATGCCACATCAGGACATGAGTTGCTGAGCTTTATGGATGCATACTCCGGCTACAACCAGATCAAGATGTCCAAGGAGGATGCCCCTCACACTGCTTTTTATGTTGATAGTGACATCTATCATTATGATGTTATGCCCTTTGGATTGATCAATGCAGGCGAAACTTATCAAAGGATGGTGAACAAGCTGTTTGGGGACATGTTGGGGAAAACAATGGAGGCCTATGTGGACGACATGCTGGTGAAGTCCCGACAGGCCGAGGATCATGTTCACAACTTAGCTACAGCGTTCGAGCGAATGAGGCTTCATGAAGTTCGCTTGAACCCGACCAAGTGTACCTTCGGAGTGCACTCAGGGAATTTTCTGGGCTTCATGGTGAGCCAGAGGGGAATCGAGGTGAACCCTGAGAAACTGAAAGCAATCGAGGAGATAAAGTCCCCGACGAACCATCGGGAGGTGCAGGTGCTGAATGGACGATTGGCCGCGATGAATCGCTTTCTATCCATGCGGTTCTTTGAAGTGTTGAGGGCCAACAAGAAGTTTGAGTGGACTGCCAAGTGCGAGGAGGCGTTCCAGGCACTCAAGCAGCACCTCCGGACTCTCCCGCCATTGGCGAAGCCCATCCCAGGCGAGCCACTCTATCTGTATTTGGCTGTTTCTGAATTTGTTGTTAGCTCTGTCTTAGTGAAAGTTGTAGAGGGTAGCCAAATCCCCGTCTATTATGTAAGCAAAGCACTCGCCAAGTCTGAAATGAATTATCCCGCCGTTGAGAAATATCTTTATGCATTGATTGTTACTGCTCGGAAGCTGAGGCCTTACTTCCACGCGCATGAAATTACTGTTTTGACGAATCAGCCCTTGAAACATTTTTTGAACCAACCTGATGCGTCGGGGAGATTAGTAAAATGGGCAGTCGAGCTTAGTGAGTTTCCGTTCACGGCTATTAAGGGCCAGGCGTTGGCGGATTTCATAGCAGAGTCTACAGCCCCCGATCTAGAAGAAGCGGGCCCTGTAGAGGGGGCAACCACGGAGGTCCCGATAACAGAGCAGTCAGAACAACCCGACGCCGAAAATACTTGGGAGATGTACATCGATGGCTCCTCAAATTCAGAAGGATCGGGAGCAGGTTTTATACTGATACCACCAGACGGAGGCGAGCCCCTCCGATATGCCTTGGCCTTGACATTTAGGGCCACCAACAATGAAGCTGAATATGAGGCTCTCATCACTGGCCTCAAGATTGCTAAAGGAGTGGGAGTTTGTCACTTAAAGGTGAAGTGTGATGCTAGCCTGATCGTGAACCAAGTCCAGGGGCGATACGAAGCGAAGAGCCCGATGATGAAAAAGTACCTTCGCGAGGTGCAAACCCTGAAGGAGAGTTTCAAGAGCTTCGATATTGAGGCGATCCCGAGGGAGGATAATGTGGAAGCAGATGCCTTGAGCAAGTTCGCCTTGGGGGCACCCCTCGATGAAAGTCGGAAGGTGCATTTCTTGGAGAAGGTGATCCTGTCAACCACCGATCAATCGAAGGTATGTGCCATTGAGATCGGATCAGAGGAGCCCACTTGGATGACTACGGGGGCAGTCCCCGATGATGAAGTAGCAGCCGGCAAAATACGCCGAATAGCGCCCAATTATGTGATGGTGGACAATCAGCTGTATAAAAAGGGGTATTTAACTCCTTATTTGAAATGCGTGGCCGAGGCCGACACAGGTCGGATCCTCAGGGAGGTGCACGAAGGATATTTGGCCTGTCATGAAGGGGCCCGATCCATCGTGAGGAAAGTGCTGAACCTGGGCTATTACTGGCCCTCATTGAAAAAGGAGGCAATGATGCTGGTCTGATCCTATGACGCTTGCCAGAGGTACGCCCCGAATATCGTGGCTCCAGCTGCCGATCTGACGTCCATCAAGAGTGCTTGGCCCTTCGCACAATGGGGAATCGATTTGGTGGGACCCCTTCCAATTGCAAAAGGTCAGTGCCGATATTTAGTCATGGATATTGATTATTTCTCGAAATGGATAGAAGCTAAGGCGTTGGCCAAGACAACGGGGAACCATATCCTCAAATTCCTCCAGACCCATATCATATCCCGATACGGGATCCCCAAAGTGGTGATCAGCGATAATGGCCCTCCGTTTAACGGGGCTCAGTGGAAGGAATACTTGGAGGAACTGAAAATTGAGAATCGGACAGCCTCTGTCCGTCATGCTCAAACCAATAGACAGGTGGAATCAGCCAACAAGATCGTGATGGACGGCCTGAAGAAGAGGGTCCATTCCTTGAAGGGCAAGTGTCTGGATGAGCTGGAAACTGTGATTTGGGTTGTTAGAACAACACCCAAACGATCGACTGGGGAGACTCCGTTTGGCCTTGATTATGGCACGGAAGCAGTTGCTCCCGTCGAAATAGCTGTGGCATCGGACGAGGTATTACGAACCTCTGTCGAATGATGAAAAGAGGCGTCTAGAATTGGACTTGGTCGAAGAGAAAAGGCGGACTGCCGAGGAGGTCCAGGCTCGGATGCGCTTGGCAACGGCCCGATATTATAATCGACGAGTCAAGTCTCGACGGTATGGCGTCGGAACGAATTTACCCTTTCGGATCGGATCAACAAGATGTCACCAAAATGGGAAGGGCCTTATAAAGTCGTGGGGATTCCAGCTCGAAATACGTATAAGATGGAAGACCTCGATGGCAATGTGTTGAAGCATTCTTTTAGTGGCGAACACTTGGAGAAATGTCATGCTTGACATTAAGTCGCCTTCAGTGGTGCAAGTTGATTGTTAAGTCGCCTTCAGTGGTGCAAGTTGTTTATCAAGTCGCCTTCAGTGGTGCAAGTTGTTTATCGAAGTCGCCTTCAGTGGTGCAAGTTGTTTATTGTTTTGAGCCATCAATGAATAAAGAGGTTGCTTCCGATTAAATCGCCTTAAGTGGTGTAGTTAAATCGCCTTAAGTGGTGAAGCTAATCGCCTTAAGTGGTGTGGTTCCGCCTTAAGTGGCGTAGTTTCGCCTTAAAGGGTGCAGTTAAATCGCCTTAAGTGGCGTGGTTTCACCTTAAACGGCACGATTAAATCGCCTTAAGTGGCGTGGTTTCGCCTTAAGTGGCATGGTTTTGCCTTAAGTGGCATGGTTTCGCCTTAAGTGGCGTGGTTTTGCCTTAAGTAGCATGGTTTCGCTTTAAGTGGCGTGGTTTTTCCTTAAGTGGTGTGGTTTTGCCTTAAGTGGCGTGGTTCCGCCTTAAGCGGCACGATTAAATCGCCTTAAGTGGCGTGGTTTCCCCTTAAGTGACACGATTAAATCGCCTTAAGTGGTGTGGGTAGAATGTCTTAAGTGACGCGACAAAATCACTCTAAGTGGTATGATCAAATTGCCTTAAGTGGCGTGGTTAATTCACCTTAGGTGGTGCAGCGATAATCGGAACCAAAAGAGATTGATATTATAAAGATCCAAAAGGTTCACGACAAACGAAGGAAATTACAAGGATTCAAAAGTAAAGCGATTAAGCTTGATCCTTGGCAGCGTCGAAGGGAGCAGGGTCCACGAGGTCTGTGGCTGAAGGCTCCGCAGTCGAGGGATCGGACCCTGGAAGATTGGCCGTGGGAGGATCGGACTCTGGGAAATCAGCCGGTGAAGGGTCGATCATCGGAGGCTCAGTCGTCGGGAGGTCTGCACTTGGAGGCTCCACCGTGCCTTCAGCACCCGCAGCCCCCTCGGGGGTGTTGGCCCCGTCGCTCTCCTCGGAAAGGTTGAAATACCTCTTCGCGAAGGGGGCGAGGGTCTGGGACTTGGTGAAATCGATGGCGCCACCATACTCCAGATGGAGCTCCTCGACAGCATTCAGCAAGGTGGTCTCCACCTCCGCCGTACAGTACTTCACCGCGTCCGCTTGAAAAGCCTCGGAGCACCGACAATCTTCCCGACCTTTGGCTCCACCTTCAGCCAACTTGGCAGGGAACTCGGCCACCTCCCGCTCCAGCTGTTGAGACCGGTTGGTGAGAAGGACCTTCTCAGCCTCCAGCCCCGCCTTGGCGTCCTCTAGGGCCTTCTTCTCGAGGACAAGCATGTCCCGATCCTCCGCGCGCCCCTGCTGCTCCTCACTGAGCCTTTGGCGCTCCTGTTTCAGCAACCTCTCAAAATTGTGGACCTGCCTCAGTTGGTCCCGAGTCTTCTGGTTAAGGAGGGCCTACTCCTTAACCAACTTACCCCTCGACGATTCGGAGGCAGCCAGATCCTCCTTGAGCTTGGCCTGGACCTCGGGGGCCTCCTCCAGGGCCAGGATGTACCCGAAGCAGCGGTGCTGGTCCGCCATTTCCTGTGAAAAAGAAGGGAGGTTAGTACATGAGAATATTTTACGTTATATACTAAGTGTAAAAACAGGAAGCCATACCTCCACACGGCGAACGGCCATAGCGCGAATGTCCGCGTGGATGTCCTCTTGGGCCAAGGAGAGAGGAAGCATCATAGACGGCGGAACTGAACCTGCCAGCAGGTGCAGACCCAGTTCCGGTGATATATTGTCTCGACGCAGCAGGACCCCCTGCAATGACTCGATCGGGGTCCAGGGAGCTGCCGCCTGGTCGGGGGCATAAAACCGATAGAAGCTCCTGTCTAAGGGGAGAGGAGGAGGAATGACCTGAGCGTCGGCGGTGCGCGCCTCCGAGCCGCCATGAGAACCCGTCATCCCCTCGGGAGTCAGGCTCAAGACCGGCGAAAGCTGCTGTGCCGGAGAAGATGGAGGCAGCCCTTCGGAAGTTGGCACTAGCGGGGTCTGCCTCACCCCCCGACGACGAACCAAGCGCTGGCCTTCGCTCGCCTCCTCAGAAGAATGGGAGACGTCCAGGTCAACCACACGACGGAATTGACTGTCCGTCGGGGCGTCTTCAGTCCCCAATCTCGTCGGGGCAGGAAGTGACAGGAGGGGCTCTCCGACCTGGGCGTCAGAGGGTGGCACCTCCGCCGAAGCTCCAGCTCCCGATTGACCTGCAGCTGGAGGACGAGAAGCTTTAGAAAGAAAATCAGGAAGTTGATTAGGATCCTTACACCAGATGACGCTACGGCAGAGGTACTGGTCCTTCCCGTGATAATTGTAGTAACCCGCTTTGAGAATGCGCGGAGTTTCTCCTTGCAGGATGCGTTTGATCCCTTCGATCCGGGCTCCCTTATCGGAGGGGATTAACTCCTCGGGAATACGCCTCCTGTATAATCGAATTGCTAAGCGGAGCTGTTTACCTTCCTCGGGAGTCTTGGTGTTGAAGATCTGCTCCATCTTCTCCACACGGGCCCGCTTGATTTGCTCCGAGGTGGGAGGTGCCGATGAGGAGGCGGCCCTCTTTGAAGACTTCCTCTTCCTCGCGGGGCGTTGGACACGTCGGTCTCCGCATGCTTAAGCACGAGATTGGTCAGCAATGATACCTTCTTAGCTGCAAAGACGAAAACGAAAGTGCAATTAGAATATTACCCAAGGAACGAGGTTGGACGGGCCATCGTAGAGTTGATCCCCGGAGACAACATCGAGGAGACGGATCCCGACCAGAACCAGGTCCCGCTCCACGAGGGAGTTGGCATCAAGGGGAACGAAAGAATCCCCCCAACGGTAAAGCTGGATGAAGTGGAGAATCTGAAAGTCCTCCTCGGAGTAAGTATGATGAGTGGGAGGAGGATCCGCTGCAACCTCCCCTCGGGGCCACGGGATGGAGCTGTTTCGGATGAAGAAATAACTCTTCTTCCAGCCGCTGTTGTCGGGCCCCGAGTCAGTAATCAGCCCCCGGCCTTTGGCGACCTTCCATGTGTCACCGGTCCAGCTACATCGAGAGAGCTGCGCCTTGCTCCACTTAGGCATCCGCGGGTAGAAGGCACAGACCCCGACGTCATTGCACTTCAGTCCATAGAAGGTCCGGAAGAGTCGGAGGCTAAAGGGCCATTGTTGGCATAGGCAAAGGACGCGGAAGGCATTCCACACGCGGATGGCATGGGGGGAGAAGGTAGTCAGATGTGTTTTGTAATATTTACACATCTCGACCATGTCACCACAGAAGGGGAAGCGGATCCCTGCCGATATTTGCACGGTGGAGACAAATACCTCCCCTTCCCGGGGACGAGTGACCACAGGGTCACCCGGGACGCGAGGCCAAGGAAAAGGGAAGCGAGGCTCCCAGGTGGAAGTAATACACCCCTCCCGGAGAGCTGCATCATAGGCGGTGTCTGAAATCTCATTACAAGCATAGTCAAACTTGAAGGGCTTCCTCCCTCCGGAACTGGACTCACCGTCTGGAAAGTAATCATGGCAAGAAAAGGCACAGATGATTTCCGCAAAAGTTCGGGTAAGTTGATTGATATAAAAGGAAAAACTATGCTAACAAGTTTCTTCGGAATCGGAGGAGAAATCTTACCAGACATGTTGAAGCGGAGAGGAAAAGATGATCTTGATGGCCGGAGAGCCTGGCTGCCGGAGTGCTGGTCGAAAATTAGAAAGGAGAACTTGAGCTTTTGAAAACACAGAGAATGAAACGGTAGAGGAGAACTGAATAGTGCCAAGATTTGAGGTTTTATAAGAGAGAGGATAGCCAAAGAGACGTTGCGATCTAGACCGTTGAAGATGAAACGCCTCAACCTGAATCGTCGAAACACTAGGGACAAAACGGCTAGAAAGCGCTTTTTCAGAAAAGCAGGCACGGGCACCCAAGCCGTCACTTCATCACCCATCGCATTTAATAGTTGAGTAATCGAGAAATCTTTTCGGATTCGGTGGTTATCCTCGGAATATCGAGAGGTTCGGAGTTGGAAGACACGACGAACTATAAGTCCCTCGTGTCTTGGGGGCAAATGATGGGTTTCGATATAGCCGTTAGGCCCATTAACGACGACTAAATGGAGAAGTAGGCCCACTGGGCCGTAAAAGAGGATCAGAATACCAATACGATAGAACCCGACAAGGAAGGTCCTGACATACGAGCTGAACGCTCCCGATGATATGCCTTTGAGTAGGCCCCGATGAAATTCCTTTGAGTAGGCCCCGATGATATGCCTTTGAGTAGGCCCCGATGATATGCCTTTAAGTAGGCCCCGATATTGAATCACAAAGAATGCTGGCCCTGTCCCGATGACGAGGGGCCCCGAGCGGTGACAAAGGAGATAACTCTGGAGTCCCCGACATCCGTCGGGACTTGCCACCAGAGAACGAGGCCGAGAAACATGCCCACTATCAACATAGTGGGGAAGTGGCCTGAAAAGACGGAACGTGGGCTACTGGCCGAGATAAACGGAACGTGGCAGTTATCTCAACAGGTAACTGAGGTGACCCCTCCCCTATATAAAGGAAGGAGTTACCTCAGGATTGATACGTTCATACTTACATACTGATACTTGCTTGCCTGCATCGAGATACTCATTTAAGCATCAGAGAGGGATTCTGGGACACCGCCCGGTTTATCCCCTTCTTGCAGGATTACTTGGAGCGAAGGATTTCGGACTTCCGTCAAGAACATACCGGAGTTCCACCCATGATCCAACAGACGACATGCTCGTACTACTGCCCCCGCTATTCCTGGAGCTTTCGGACATGGTCGTGATAAGGGAATTACAAGTAAGGCACCTTTTTGCATCATCTTTGGACTTGTTAATTTTCCAAGTTTTGTTGTCTTCATGTTGCTTTCATTTTCAGGTCACTCTGTACTCGTGACTGAACCCGTTATTTCCGCACTCTTCACTAGCGCTCTTCCCAAGAGGTCCGCCACAGGGGCGCGTCCCTCGAGTGATCCCAAGCGCTCTAAACCGAGTGTGACTGTTCGAACTCCTTCTTGTGATTAAGGGAAGAGAGTCGAGAGTCGCACGATGGCGCCTTCTGCTCCCCAGTCGAGGGACCGGCCCGAGGAGGAGCATTCCTCTCGTCGAGGTACGTGTTGTTTACTTCGACATGTTTCTTTTACTTAGTATTTTTCGCTAACATCTTCTTTGTTTTATGTTGACTTTATTGCAGCACTTCCAGGCATCAAGCGTGAGGACTTGATCCTATCCGACGGGATAGATGTATCTGGAGAAGATTGGTCACCTTTCTCCACTGACGGTCTTCACTTTCCGAAGGATTCCAAGCTTAGCACACCGGCAGTCGGGGTGTAGGTGCTTCAAAGGTGCGTTCCTCTTGGTGATCATGACGTTAAGCCATCAACTGACGAGGAAGCACAAGCATATGTTGAGAGTAGCTTGGCTGAATTTGCACCGGTAAGCATTGCTTTAACTTCTCTGTTCGCATGCTGTAAGCATATGCCTTGCATTGATCGTCTTGTGGTTTGGGTTGTTGTACTTAGGCTATTTCAAGGATGATGAACATGTCATCCTTTGTGTTGGAGCTTGTGAGCGAAAAGAGGGCTGCCGTCAAGAAGAGCAATGCAGTTACTCGCGAGCTTGCACAGTCCGAGGAGGAGGTGCAAAACTTGAACTCCAAGGTTGCTGATTTTGATACACTCATTGCTGCTCGTCGCGCCCATGTTTAGCAACTTGAGGTTGAGATTGCTGCTATCAAGCAGCAAATTGCAGAGAATAGTAGCGCCCATGATGTCGCGCTTGCTTATATACGTGAGGAAGCACATAAAGCAGGAGTTGAGAAGGGACTTGTCGAGTATCCTAGCATCCTTGCCCATGCTGCTGCCGTCCTTGCTGCCGCCAAGGCAAAGTCTTCATCTATGATTGATGAGTTTGCCAAAGATTATATTGGCAGAGTACGCATGCTTGCCCCCGGCTTTCTTTTCGACAATTTAGGTCCTTATTCTTCTTTTGCTATTAACCATGTTGCGGATTTACAGCGTAAGGAAGCTGAAGCGGCTTCTCTCTCCGTGATCTTTGGATATGGTAATGATGATATTGCACTTTATGTTGACTTCATGAAGATGTTTCTTAGTCTTTTGGAGATGATGTTATCTCGTGGATAGTATCACGTTGTTTGGTTTCAGCATGTTGAACCCTTTGTAACGGGTTGACGTTATGTTGAGGCTTTTGTACCCACCTTCGTTTATGCGTTTGCTTGTATGGTATTTCGTCACTTGGACCTGTTTTCAATAATAATAAACACGTGATAACTCGCTAGTAATATTTCATACCTTGAGTTATCTTCATTGTCCGTATGTATTGGACTTGCATGATAAGATTGATCTCCTTGTTATAATGGATAAACATCCAATGTTGCGACTTTCGCATTGCAGGGTGTTATTAGCGCCCCTCTTGAAAATATTTCCAAGGCATGGAATGATATGTACACTTGGTACTTGTAGCATTTAGATAGTAATGTACTCAGCGCGGGCACTTGGCACTCAGCACTGGCACTTGACATGTAGCAGTGTCGTCTTGACGAAGCAAGACTTAAGTTTATACCGTCTCTTAGTTCCACTCTAAGGCGACGTTCTACAAGACTCGACTAGTAAGTTTAATGAGTTTTTCAAACAGGGTGCGCTTCTACTAGCGTTTTTGAATGAAGCCTACCCACTTAAGGTATAGGTCTTCATTATGTTTGCATCCTTAAGAGGATATGAATAGTTTGAGTATACATGAAGCTATTCTATCAAGGAATCTATCTTCATGGCGTATGGTCCCTTAAGAGGGATGTACATACTTTGTAGATGTGTGGGGTTGTCGTCTAGCAAGAGGACTTCTGGCACGATGGGGTGATCAGTCCCACCTAAGTGCCGCATCCTGGTTTGTATGCAGGGAATGGCTATGAACATGAGGATTTTCCTCTAAGAGGATTTCACAGCATGCCATATTTTAGAAGTAAGCATGGGGTTTGCCCTTGCAAAGAGGATGTCGCAGCATGCTACTTTTGATAGTAAATCTTGGTGTTTATCCAAGATATTGCTTGTCGTTGACGCCTTTGGAATAATCGTCATTTTGATAGTAGACCTTGGTGTTTTTCCAAGATATTGCATGTATTTGACGTCTTTGGAATAGTCGTCACTTTGAGTAGAGGATTTTTATAAGTCCCTTTTTGTAGATAATCCGCAAGTTGTCATTACGACATATAAGTTGACTGTGCACATAGCGTGATGGCTTTGTGTTGCCGACATCTTATTGAGATAGACGCCGTTATAGATGGAGAAATAAACTCCTTGTTGGTGTAGATAATAGATATATTGGCGTTGTATGCCATAAGTTCCTCGTTACACATAGTGTTTAGCTTGTATTGTTGATAATAATCCTCTTGATGCCGCATAATATAAGTTGCATAGGATAATGACTTGAGTTGTTGATATGAGTAATATGCTCGTTGTTTGTTACTTGGTGTTAATCCGAAGTAAAATGCGTATTATAGAGATGTACATACGAAAGTAAATTAATCTTCATTAGAATTTTGTTATGCATACAATCACTTGCAGGAAGGCGTCTACTGATCGCTCTTTCCAAAATATTTCTAAGTACAGAAGCGTAAACAACACTTAAGTTCTCAGCTAGAATAGACATGTTGACAAAGATGTAAAGATAGATGAAAAATGGATAGTCTATCTCCCTTTGAGATGTCTCGGTGGCGGACGAACATCGTCACTTGCAACAAAGCTTCCCAAGGCTCCATGTGCAATGAACTCCTCGATCTCCATTCTCAAAGTTAAGCAGCTGTTAGTATGGTGCCCCCATGTTTGGTGGTATCGGCACCCGTCTTCGGCGTTTCTACCTAGGAAGGCATTCATCGGCTCGAGTGGACCCGGAAGCTTGTTTTCCAGGAGCTTAATGTATATCTCTTCAACCTCCGTATTTAAGGGACTGAATATGTCAGGGTATTCGACGCTTGAGCTTCCTGGTTCTCTTGAAGTCTGAGCTTCCTGATTCGAGCTGAGAGGTGTACCCCATCCCAGCTCGCGTTGACAAGAGATTACGTTTTCCAGCTTATCTTTCAGGCATAACATCGTCTTGGTTGTACGCCATCCATATATTCTTCCGAACAGCAAAAACGTTGGCTCGTTCATGTTCAAGTAAAACACGGTGATGACTTCTTTTTTGGTTGTCCTTAGTGCAGCTGCATTTTGGGCGAACCTCCTGAAGTAAGTTGTGATGGAATCTTCTTGTCCTTGTCTGACATCTAGGACGCTTTGTCTTGTTGGGAAGAGCATCCTATCGAATCAAGCTCTTGGTGTTAACTCCTTTTTTCCTTCATCATAATCACTTGAAGCGAACAGCTTTCTTTTTACGCCAACTTCTATCATGGAAATGGACACTTGCTTCATCTTCCTTAGAGCGTTAACGTAGCACTTCCGTGCAGCTGTTTTGTCGCCTAGCACCTCGCCAATCCCATGAGGAGTTTGGAACTTCATCTTTTGGTGGGCAGTGGACGGCACGATGTCGTGCGGGTTGATTGTCGTTCTTCCTAGGATGCCGTTGTATGCTCCTAGGGTGCTCACCACTACAAATGTGACATTGATACAAAGCACCTTCCAACCTTCTCCCAGGATGACTGGCAGTGTGATCATACCCAACGGGTAAGTTGCAGCTCCTGCGAAGCTGACTAGCGGTAATGTACTTGGCGAAAGATCGGCTTCCGTTTTTCCCAATTTCTTGAGAACTTCTACATGCAGTAAGTCTGCGACACTTCCACCATCCACCAATATCCTTCGCATGTCGTATCTGTTGACATCCATCGTAATGACAAGAGCATCATCGTGGTGGTAGACTATGTGCTTCTTGTCAACGTTTGAAAATGGGATGATCACGTCTTCATTCTCTGTTTGGCGTCTTTTTCCATATTTGAGCAAAACTTGTAGTTGTGCAGCATAGACATCACGAGCATTAGAAATGTTTCCTCCTGCAGCTGGCCCTCCCTAAATTACGTTGATGACGCCACGCTTCGCAGGCGGCGGATTGTCGTTCATTTTCTCCTTTTCCTTGTTCATCTTTCTGGATGTCTCAGCATGGTTCTTCTTTTGGTGCTTTTCGCCTTGATCTACGTATTGCTTGAGTTCTCCTTTGAGGATGAAGTTGTTACACGGAATCTTAGGCTGACACAGCTGTCCGTTTCGTGGCCATAGACTTCATGGTTTTCGCACCATTTGTCTTTTTGCTTTCCAAGTGGACCTTTTCGGAAGTTTGTCGGCTCCCTTCACATGTTGTCTTCCTTCATCTTTTTCAGGATCACGGAGAGTGGTGTATTCAAGGGAACGCAGTCTGCCAAGTTCACTTCCTTCGATCTTTGGAATTCCGCCTGGAATGGCCTTTTTTGCGGCAGGAATTGCCTAGGTTGTTGCGAACCTTGTTGAGGTCTCGCCTGCTTCTCTTTAGCACGGGCTTCGCTGACTTTCGCTTTATGTTGATCCCTGAATATTTCTAGATCCACGAACTCTTTGACTCTTGCTACCAATTCTTCAAGTGTCTCCGCGGGGCGCCTCGACATCTTCTCCGCTAGGGAAAACCCTTTTCGGCCTAAGTTCCCAATGAAAGCACGCACGATCTCTCCTTCAGTGAGGTTGCCATGAATGTCTGCGACATTTTGGTTGAAACGGATGTAGTAATCCGCTAACGACTCATCATTTTGTTGTAACACCTCATTCAATGCATTTGGTCCCTTTAGGAGTGTGCGCTCTCCCATGTATCTTTGAATAAACTTCGCCTTCAGGTATGCCCATGATGTAACACTTCCGTTTGGTAGTGAAAAGAACCAATGTGCGGCAGTTCCTACAAGGGTGTTGGGGAATGTCATGGCGACATGATGCGGATTGTCAGTTTGTCCCAGCAAGGAGGCTTCATGATGTTGAACATGTTCGATCGGATCTCATTATCCTCTGTATTTCTCTCCTCCAACTCGGCAGAGAGCATCTGGGACGCGGCTGTACACTAGCTCGTCGGAGAACGGATGCGACGCGTTCTCTTCAAGGGCATGCATTCTCTTCATCTTTAAGTACTTCATCTTTTTTTCGATCATCTCTTCCAAGGCCTTAGCCGTAAGTCCCGTGACTGGGATGTCACCGTTGCATGCGGGCTTCCTCCACCCTTCATTGTATGTATGAGCACGGCTTGTTTCCTTGAAATTGCCTTACTTGTGCATTTCGGCATGACTTGCTGACTTGAAGTTGCCTTCCTTTTGTGGCCGCTGTGAGTTGTTCACAGGGGGTTGCTTCCATCTTACTCCTTGTTGTTGCTGGTTCACACCAACACTTGGAGTGTATGAATGTGTTGCTTCCTTCCTTGATTGCAGGTACTGGTAGGTACCTTCAGAATATCCTTCGCTTTTTGGATGCTGCGGCTCTTGATGGTTGACATCATGCGACATCTCCCTCGTAGGTGCAGCATGCTCGCTAGCTGGCGGAGGTGGTGGCGGGGATGCCATGTATCCCTGGTTCTTTAGAGTATCCCTGAATGCGAGGAGCTCTTCCAGTGTGGCCATCATGGCAGGTGTGACTGGTGGCAGGTTGCTTGCGCCTCTTGCTTGCTGCCTGCACTCCGTCAGCTGGCATCCCGTGTTGGAACTCTTCGTTCCTCTCCGTCCTTTGCTCGAACTCGTGCACTGGTACCTCGTTATGGACGTCGGGACCATGCTGCGCGGAAGGCGCATTTGCGATTGGAACGGAGGAGGCGGTAGACTATGCATCTAGAATGTGAGAAGGTCATTGTTGGCTTCTCGTCGGCTTCGGCTTGCTCGCACCCGCCTTCTTCGTACGTCTGCCTGTCATAGCTTGCGGTATGGAACGACTTCTTGCTCGAATCATGCTGACGGCGCCAAGTGTTGAGGTCGATTCCACCTAGGACACCTCGGGTTGCTTTTTACGGACCTCGATCCTCGAACCCCGAACTGACTTTGGCTCTTACTTCGGTCTTCTATACACCAGGTCCTGCAAAACAAGCAGTAACCAGCATGGAGAGGGGGGTGAAGCTATTGAGCCCTCTCTGATGCTATAGTCAGGGTCTAGAGAGAGAAAGGGTATAGAGTGAGGTCAGAGCACAAATAGCCACTTTGGGAGAGTTTCGTGTTAACTTGTCAAATGGGAGGTTTAGGTCCCTATTTATAGGAAACCCGAGAACCGAACCCGGCTTTATGCGGTTCAACGCCGGTTTACAGAAAAACGCTTACCGACATCGAGGTTGGCTATGTGCGCGCTGACTTCTCATACTTAGTAAAAATAGGGGTAAAGGCGTAGTACTAGTCGGCAATCCAGAAGTCCCGGTCCGGGTGGAGCGCGCATCCGGACCGTTTTGACCCGGGGTGACTGCGGTAAAATCCGTTTGTGGTTCTGACGTGTTTGCGAGGTCTGAAACGTAAATACGAACCAAAATTGGAAAGATATCCAACAGGCCCCAAGAACCTGGCAGAGCGTGAACAGATGAAGGGTGTGGAGTATTTAAGCATGGTCGGTAGTTTGATATACGCAATACAATACACCCGTCCGGATATCTGTTAAGCCGTGGGCCTAGTAGCACGTTTCCAATCAGATCCTGGCTATCAACATTTAAAGGCTGTAAAACGAATTATTCGTTATCCGAAAGATACTGCCGACTACGCACTGTGCTATGAGGGCGGGAAGTTAGAATTGACTGGTTACAGTGACACCGACCATGGTGGCGATCCGGATGATCGTAAATCGACAACAGGAGGAGTGTTTCTCCTTGATAATACCGCCATTTCATGGACGAGCAAGAAGCAAACTTGTGTCACGCTATCCACAAGGGAATCTGAATTTGTAGCCCTTTCCAAGAACGCACAGGAAGTGGTATGGCTGAAAAGGCTTCTTACTGCGCTTCTTGATGGTGACGTCTGGAGTAAACCTGTGAAGGTGTTCTCTGACAGTCAGGCAGCCATTGCGGTAGTAAAGAATCCGAAGTACCATAGTAGGACCAAACACATTGATGTGAAATATTTTTATCCTAAATCTATGGTAGAAGAAAATTAATCACTGTGGAATACTTGTCCACTGATAACATGATTGCAGACCCATTAACTAAACCACTACGCAGGGAGATATTCGAAAAGCATGTAAAACTGCTTGGATTGCGTAGGGTTTAGAAGTGGCATGTATCTGTGATAACATTCTGATATTAGAAAGTTAAATTTTGTAAGCGAAAGAATTGCAACTGATTTTATGATCAATCGACGTCATAATGTTTTGATTACATCAAATTTTCGGTCTATAAACTAAGTCGTAGGAGGACGCAATCCTCTGCCAAAACTATGTCGAATGTGGGCCTTACCTCGTCACACAGGTACAGTCGTCTTGCGGTGGAGGGAGGCCTTTACTAAGCAAGGCTAGCTAAGAATCAGGGGGATAAACCTGATTACGCAGAACGATCATCTAATGTCTAAGTAACTCGACATGATCTTCGTTTTGCAAATCGTTGAGATGAACTTTGTTCGTCATCAATCCACATTCAGGGCCAGATGAGAATCTGTGATAGCATGATTTGACATGTCCCATTCCTTTGAACTTAAACGTTCAGGTATGCTATCCACGCGTGCTTCATAGTACGCGTGCCACGTCCGACCACGGGGTCACAGCTCGGTTGTGCTAGGAAAGAATCCTCGTGATTCTGGCGAGCGCAAACTTCTTCACCTCGAGCGTGTGATTGATCCCGGGAGCCATATGAATAGGCACCAAAAGTATCCTCACGGAATTAGAACTCATATCTAAGGTCAGGCTCAATTTTTGCTTCCCGGCGTACGAGCGTAGTGCTGGACAAAAAGGCATGGTGACCACGTGTTTGGAAAACGGTTGGGTTTGACTAAGGGTATGAGCAATGGGGATGGTCAAGCTCACCTGTAATTCACTGAATTCACTAGGTGGCCGCCAAGCGGATATTAGTTGAAGGTTGTGAATACTTGTACGGATGCCTTGGAGAAGTGTTCATCTGAGGAAACTAGGCAAAAAGAGAATTATCATTTGACATAGGCTACAGCGCGACACTATATAAATGTTGTTTATAAATGTTGACCTAGGATACAGCGCGACAGCCAACCGGATATTAGTTGAAGGTTGTGAATACTTGTACGGATGCCTTGGAGGAGTGTTCATATGAGGAAACTAGGCAAAAAGAGAATTATCAGTTGACCTAGGATACAGCGCGACACTATATCAGTTGACACTATTATACAGCGCAAAAAGGGAATCAACGTTCCGCGGGCGCTACAACACTCCTAACAGATGAGTAGCACGATGCCTGTCGTATCCGCCGGTTGCACGGCAAACCTCGTATGAACTATTCGGAAGCAAAGGACTAGATCGAGGGATTCAAATGTTGATGCGAATTTGGACGACAATACATTAACAGGCACCCTCCCATTCCGGCGAGTGGGAGGTGTAAGCATATGATTATGGGCGCCGTAAATGGAAGCCCATTATATGTATATGTTACCTAAGTTAATTGAGTACATGTCACTTTAGAACATTGGGCCAGACCCAAATCCAAATTGACATGAGAGGCTTAAAATTGGGACTCCCTATATTATACATGGCCGACCGAATTATGGGTGGGGTGATAGACTTTTTTCCACTTTACTCCTCCTATATATATGGGGAGTTATAGATTTTATTAGGGTTAATCACAATTCCCTTCAAGTGGTGATTTGAGAGGAAACCCTCCCCCCAAATACACCATAGTTCGGCCGAACCTACTACCTCACCAAGGGTGTGCGAATTTGCCTTCGAGCAAACACTCCGGAAATTAGTCCCTCGCCAAGAATCGATCGGAGGCTTTGCTGTGAAGAATATACCACGTAGGGCTTCCTTCATAAGAACCCCTACGGGTGCCGACCGGAGGATCGTGAACTCCCTCCTGTAAAGATCTTGGGACTACGGACTACTGTTGAGGTATGTGTGAATCTTCCGCTGCGTAATTTTGATTACTAGCATGTACCATGATTTAGTTTCCGTAGTGATTACTCCCCGTAATCTAACAGTCACCACATGCAACTCGGCTAGAGTTCTCCTACTCTTATGCCTTTCCTCTTCTAGCTTGAAAAGTCGCTCAACTTCTTCTAGAGTGGTAGCCCAATTAGAGTGAGACAACTGCATTTTTACATTCTTCTACGAATCGTGTAAGGAGCTGATTACAACCTAGAGTTTCTGTCTTTCTGTGACTATATGACCAGTGTGTCTGAGTTCAACTATCATATCAGCCACATGCCAAATATGTAACTTCAGGGAGTGTTAAAGGTGCCTCTTATAAGAGGTAAATCAAACAACCAGGAACACTTTCCTTTATGTGGAATGGAAATTAAATTTCCTATTCAATTCGTTTCAAAGAACATTAGCACTCTGATAACCTTGAAATTCCTTGAACACGCTATCATTCGTAGCACTCAACAAAATGATACACGGATCCAATTATGCACTTTCAGACTTCATAGACTCTTAGGTTTCACCTCTGCTGGGCCACATTCCCTTCTTTAGGATTTTCCATGTCATTGAATATTGTCTTCAGAATTTCTAGCATTTGGAGCAAGTACATAACTTTCTCCTGCCAAACCTCAGAGTTATCACCATTCAACATTAGCGCACAGCTAAGTTTGGTGACAATCATTTGGAGGACCGATGTCATTCTTTTACACAAAAAGAGATAACACCATATCAGGATCATTCAACAAGGCATGCAAGAATCATTGTTCATTATACTTACACATGTTACACTCAACTTTCTTATTGACCAAATTAATTAAAGCAAGCATGCCCCGGAGTCAAAAGTTCACTATGCTCCCAATCATCGTCCAAAGTACATGTTTAGCGAGAATTAACTTTAGCCAATAATCAAGTCAAGTTCCGATCACATTGATCAAGTCAATGTGCAATCATGATTAACTTCACATGAATGACTAATAAAACATGTGTTGACTTACGCATGAATTATAAACAAATCATCATCATGCATCATGTTTGGTACACAACAAACATCAAATGTACGAGCATGCTTACGTGAATGATTTGCAATGATAAGACATCAATCCAATATATCATACTTGCATGGATATCAAATATTTAATACATGGATACCATATAAATCAACATGTATCATGCTTATCAAAATAAATATCATGTCATAATAAGAAAAACATGCATGCTTAGGATATGCACTAACACATGGATGTTAAACAAATTAGCAAGGATCATGCTTAACACATAACTAAAAACTAGCACCCCATTTCAGATTTAGCAAGACAAAACTCGCATAAAAATCCTTTAAAATACTTAGGACTCTCATGTAAATTCTCAAAAGTTACATTTAGAGGAAAATTCCCAGGTGGACCGAATGGTTTGCGAGACAGGCCCCAACACTCCCGTTTCTAGACAGAACGTAGTTCCCAGGCCGCGGAGGAGGGGGCGCAACGTCAAGTTTCCACTTCAAGCTTGGTCTTTCTAGACATAACTTATTTCTTCAATTTCAACTCAAGAATATTATAATTGCGTCTCATAAGACTTCGCGAAACATATTCGAATGTAGTTGAAACACATTCAAACTACGGGGGCCAACATGCAAATTTAGTAAACATTATGCTAAACAAATAGCACCCTAAGCATGATACTAATAAATTTAAATAAAACTTACGCATGCTTTTATATTAAACTAATTAATATTATAAAGCGCACTTACTTGACATCCATGTGCCTACGTGGAAAATGATATTGTACACTCGTTAGTGTTTAGGGGTTAAACCGACACTTAGTAAAACTATTTTACTAAATTTACCAAGATAACCTTACAAGGGGAGCCATTTGCTCTCACTTAATATTTTATGATTAACCTTGAATTAGGAAAACTAATTTCCTAAATTAAATCATAAAATTATTTGGGACCTTATGCACCCATTTTGAAACTTATAGGGACCACTTGCACCATCTATAGAAGTTCCAAGGACCTCTTTGCAAAACAAATTTGCCTATAAAAAATTGAGGACCACTTTTAACATTTTGAAAATGCTTGGGCCGAAACTTAATTTCGTTGACCATATGTCAACTACAACAAATACATGTGTGGGCTTCATTTAATTTAGTAAAAAGAACTTGGCCCACCTTATTTTAAATAATTTTGGGCCACTTAAACTAGAAACATGTTTTGGCCCACTTCATAATATTAAATGAAGCCCGATTAAAATAGATCTATTTTGGCCGTTAAAATTTAAAGAACATAACCAGTCTAATAGAAATAAAACCAAATCGGGAAAATTTTAAAATTTTCAGTCGAACCGAAAGACCAGACCGGCGATTAAGTCTTCATCTTCTTCCTTACATGAAGCTCCATATTTATCTCAACTGCAAGTTGGTAACCTCCATAGCCCACCCGAAATTAGTGGTCACTACTCCCACTCTCTAAGCAACCGTTTTTACTTGCAATCGTCACCGGCAACAACGTGGTAACCGTTCGTCGGAAAACTCATTTCCGGCAACAAAACAACATTTTGGTGGCCATAACCACCATATTTCGCATGGATATGGCCACGTCCATACTCCACACTCAAGACGCTCATTTGAGTCGTTTATAGGGCCACACAAACGTCGCGATATAAGTGGGAGTTTCACGGCCACGTTTGGCCACAAATACGGTCGGATTTCGTCGGGGTTCGTTCGGGATCGTAGCCCTTGCGAACGCGACTCTTCGGAGTGGAATGAGTGCCAAAATCTGATGGATACAAGGTCAAACACATAGGAAACGAACCGAGCAACGAAAGTCGTGGAATTTACGACCGACGAAACGATAATCAAACGACGACGTGGTGATGGCCGAAAACCGAGCCTTCGGCTCTAATACTAATGTAGGATTTCGAACTACATGCATGCTAAAATACACACGTTAGTAAGACATAAGATCGAAACACAGATACAATACTTACTTGTTCGGTGTGGCGGCGTGCGGTTGCGGAAGCGTAGATCGTTGGCAACGGCTCGGAATCACGGCGGTGAGGATGCCGGTCGGAGAGGTACGTCACTATGGCGGAGCGTACCTCCACGTTTGATGACCCAAAGACTAAGTAGTCGGGCACCGGAGCTCCGACTCGAGAGGATAACGTCGAAGCCTACTTCGGACTAGTCTCACACACTATCATTCATAAATCTGCATTATGTAGGTTGCACTACATAACTATCCATATAGATGGATATATATAGGCACGAACGGGGCGTTTACACACTTCCGAAGTGTGTAACTTTAGTTCCAGACTTACCGAGCCGTGCCCATATGGGTGCACTATTTCCTACAATTATTATACGTGATCAGGAACAAGAGCGAGCTAGCTAGCTAGCTTCTTCTGAAATCAAACCAGAAGATTCTGGTACGATCCATCCAATATATCCCTTCCCTTCCCTTCCCTTCCATTCCCTTAAAGGATTGATTGATTTTCCTCCTTCTCTGTAGTGTGTGTTTCCTAACCATCCGTATCACACACCTTAACGTCGATTGCTGATGTATCAACATCAACCTTGTCTGTGATTTGCTTGGGTATGATACTTGTTGGATCACGGTTGGAACTCCGGTACGTCCTTGAAGGAAGTCTGAACTCCTCTGCTCCAAGTAATCCTGCAAGAAGGGGATAGACCGGGCGGTGACCCAGAATCCCTCTCCGATGCTTAAATGAGTATCTCAATGTAGGCTAGCAAGTATCAGTATGTGAATATGAACGTATCAATCCTGAGGTAACTCCTTCCTTTATATATGGGAGGAGTTACCCCAGTTACCTGTTGCGATAACTGCTGGGGGCAGTTAGCCCACGTTCCGTTTATCTCGGCCACTTGCCCACGTTCCGTCTTTTCAGGCCACTTCCCCACTATGTCGATAGTGGGCGTGTTTCCCGGCCTCGTTCTCTGGTGGCAAGTCCCGACGGATATCGGGGACTCCAGAGTTATCTCCTTTGGTCACCGCTCGGGGCCCCTCGTCATCGGGACAGGGCCAGTCTTCTCAGGGATTTAATATCGGGGCCTACTCAAAGGCATATCGGTGTAAACACCTAATTTTGGTACGCGCGACACGTACGTAACATGTCAAAAATGTTATGTGTAACGCGTTTAAAAAAGGAAGTATTTAAATATGGAAGGTCACGGGGTTGCCAAAAATAGGCTCAGTTTAAATTAGGACAATACATATGCAATAAATGATGTAATAAATCAGAAAATATATAATATATATATTTATATATATATTTTCGGATTTAATAGGGTGAATATTGAGGGAATATTGATTTTCCAGATTTTGGGTGTCAATTTACCTATAAATAGGTACCTAGTACTATGTAATAGGGGAGAGAAAAATTAATACAGCAGAAATAATAAAGTAAATCTCGATTTTCGTGCAAAATAAAGTTTTTTTTTATTTTCTCTCTCATCTGCCGTGGAAAGCCAACCGGTGGGAGCACCACCATTCCCGCCGCCGCCGGCTCGGTGTCTCACTTCCTCTCCTGTCCGTCCAGCCACCATTCGCGCCGCCCGACCAAGACGCCGCCCTCCGCCACCCTGAATATCAGTGCCTGCCGCTGGTTGCTCCGGCCGGCCCGCCTGCTGTCACGCCGATTTACTCGCCCAGCACCGGCGGTCCTCTGCTGCTGCCTTGGTCCTCCGCCAGTACCGCCAGTCCTTCGCTGTCGCTGATTCCGGCCGTCCTGCCGCCGTGGAAGACCGCCCGTCGCCGGAGTTGTGTCCGCCGGAACTCCCCCTGCTGTTTATCGTTCTCTGCTGCGCAGGTAATTTCAGTTTTTTTTTTTTTAAATAATAATAAGATTTTATTAATTATTTATTAATATTGTTTTTCTTTTTTTTCTGTTTTTTTTTTATTATCATTATTATTATTGTTATTACAACATGTTAATTAGTTAATTTAGATGTAGATTAATTGGTTAACGTGTTTTACTGTATGTATATATGTGTAGGACGTATTATTATTAAATTATATCATGATTTTGAGCATGCTTGATTTTATTAGATTTTATCTCAATTAGGAGTTTTAGATGTGTAATAGTTTTTTTTTAGAGCTTATATTTGTCGTTGATAATATTTTTCGCATGAGAGTTAGTTTAAATTTTGATATCGTTAGATTAATTAGTCATAACGCATATTTAAATTTTAAAATTGGCAAATAGGTTAATTAAGTACCGAAAGGGCGTTATTAGAATATCATTTTTCTTAATTCGTAATAGAACCCCCGAACTTGGATTTCTGATCGTGGACCGATTTTAGACCTAGCGTTTAATTCCTTATTCGTTTAGGTAATTTAGGATTCTAGTTAGACTTTATTAACTAGTGGCGACTCTCTTTCAAAATCCGCGTTTTCAAAACGTATTTCGCCGTAGGTCGGATTTTTAGGGTCTGACAATTTGGCGACTCTGCTGGGGACCACTTAGAGGGTTCGGGCTTTGTGTATTTTCTTATTTGCCATTTTTAGTTTATTTGTGTGTAACTCTGTTATTCTAACTTTGGGTTTTTATGTGATAGGTGCGGAACTTTTTATTTTACTAACGTATGTTCTTTGTTGAACCCGCACACACACCACTTTAGAGTAATCACCAAAACGCCTAAAACCCAGGGCGACTAGGAACCCCGGAGGTTTAGTACGGTACGACCGGAGCGGCTGGGCCGCCGGTACGGCTCGGAAAAACTCTACTCGCTTGTGAAGGTCCTATGATCCCTATGATGGGGTGAGGAAACCACCTTGTCGGGAACCTATCAGTGGAGTCTACCTTGTAGAACAAAGCAAAAACACACACCTGAAGCTTCGATCCTGCCGCTATGCGTACTTGCGTTTCTTTTTCTAATTGTTCTCGACCCCTAGATTTTTCATGTATAGGACATGGATCTCGATGTAATCTTTTTTTTTTTTGTACCAGATGTAATTGTACAACGCGCATTAACGGAAATTTACGTTACAAGCATGCATCATATTTTCCCAAAAAATGTGTCATTCAAATCATCGTTTCTAAAACGCTTTACATGCCATTTTCGGTAAGAATGAGAAAATTGCGAATTGCCTTTGTATCACGGCCCTTCCATTTTCCAAAGCTGGCTTTGACCAGATTGATACCAGCATGATGGACGCAGAGCAAGACTATCGAAGAAATACCTCGTAGAGTGGAGCGCTGCAATCATTTAAAATAGAAACGTCAGAGTTAAGTGCTCGTGCCAAATTCCGAACAAGTGGTAAAAAAGTGAAAGCATTTTGAAATTTATTGCATTAACTTCGCTCGGATTTTGGGGCAAGCACTTGACACATTTTGACCAAGTTTCGCAGTTGTGTAAAACGTCTTAGAAACATGTTTTAGTTACAAAACATTTTTTTTTCAAAAGATGATGAGTTGAATGACACATTACTTTGAAAACGATCATGTATGATATCTAGTGTTCCATATTTTGAATATCACATTTTTCATTGCAGGTTACTGGCCATCACGTGACAAACCACTAACATGGAGGACGCTCAAAGGATCCAGCAACATGAGGAACGATTAGCCGAGATCGAGACGGCTAATGCTAAAATGCATCAGGATATGGCATCCATGTCGGCAAACATGGAGCGCATCATGGAACTCCTCGGGGATCGGGAAACCAACAATACTCTGAAACCGGCCTTGCTGACAACAACCTCGAGTCCAGGATCCTCCACAACACCTGTGGCGAATACTGGACCTCTAATGCCGGCTGACCGTGCTTCCCGACGCCACGGTAGAACTCCCTCATGACAAACCCCATGTTTTGGTCATTCCTGATCAATCTGCATCAAAGCCGAATGTCCTTCCGAAAACGACGGTAATATATGGGCATGTTAACCAAGGAGGTGCAATCGGCACAAATGCGGCTACATCATCACCGGTCATCGAATCCGAGCAGGATCGCCGCTTGAAGAAAATGGAGGAAAATATGAAGGCTCTGTCCGGACTTGAGCAGTACGGGGACATTGGTTACTCCGACTTATGCTTGTTCCCTGACATGTCAAGACCAGAGAAGTTCAAAGTGCCTGATTTCGAGAAGTATGATGGCACCGGTAACCCCATTGTCCACTTGCGGATTTACCTCGCAAAGATGGCCCTTTACCGGAGGTATGAGAAATTCTTAATCCAGACGTTCCAGGAAAGCTTGAAGGGATCGGCTTTGGTTTGGTTCGTCAACTTGAAAGCCGGTGACATTTCTACGTGGGAAGAGATGGCTGACGCTTTCGTTCGCCAGTATAAGCTCAACTTGGATACAGCTCCGACCCGCATAGACCTCCAAAGAATGGAGATGGAAGGGGGGCAATCATTTAGAAGCTATATGCAGTCTTGGAGAGAGAAAGCCGCTGGAGTCCGACCACCACTGGAAGATGCAGAAGCGGTGTCCATGTTCATCAGCACTCTTAAAGGGGCATATTACTCTCATTTGTTAGGGCATGTTTCAGCCAATTTCGCTGATTTGGTGAAATCCGGAGAAATGGTAGAGCATGGCATTCGGATTGGGAAACTTGAAGACCCCTCCAGGAGTCAACAAGAGGATATAACCAAAAAGGGAGACTCCAAGAACTGGTCATCCAAGGACGCAGCCGTAGGTGCAGTCTACCAGACACAAGCTCTGCAACCCCCCGTTGTGGGTGGACCTGAAAACCGTACTGTGAACAAGATGCGGGAGTCTAGAAAATTCACACCTTTACCAGTGTCGGCCACCGAAGTATATCAGAAAGCACTTGCTCAGGGTCTCATTGGTCCTGAGATTTGGAAGACCACTTCAAGGATACCTAGCAATGATCCAAACTCGAAGTGTGAGTTTCACATGGGGATAATTGGTCATTCAGCCGAGGATTGCTCGCGTCTGAGGCACAGGATCCAGGATCTCATTGACCATAAGCTTTTGATTCTTAACGCAGTTCCGTCGGCCGACGCCAACACTCCTTCGGCTTCGTCCACATGATTTCTCTCAGCGTTACATCCGTTTTTTTAGCAATGAATAAACTTTTCAGTTATGTACTCCTTGCGCGGAAAGATCATGTGCCCCGCATAGGAAAGAGGGATATTATCATGATCTAATCAATATAAATAAATCCCTATATTTGAGTTTGTTTAATTGGTTTTCTTTTTTAGGAATGAAGCAAGTCGATTGACAATTCAGTCTTTTCTTGAGTCGATGTTCCTAAATCATGGACTATCAAGCCCGTCAAGACGGCCGATAAAGGATTCAAATCACCCAGTGATCAAAATCTCCATACAGGGAATACATGCGCCTTCCCGAACCAAACCATACATCCATTATACAGTGACGTCTAAACTGGTCAACCAAATGGCATATCCCCGTTCAGATCAAGCACAACCGCTATATGAAGAATAAAACGGAAGATGCAACATATCCATTCATATATGGAGCAAATTTCCATTAAAGATGTAGGGCACCCAGGTAAGGGAAGTCGTGATCAATTATATCCCCGCAATTTGATTTTTTTTTTCTTACTCATTTTGCAGCTCGGATAATCATCAAAATCAAAGCTCGTGAAAATCATATCTCGTGCATGACCATTTGCGACGAGTCTAACCCAATAGTGCTAGCCATGGGTCATCCCCAGACGAGATTGAGCAATAGCTGGGGCACTTGAGAAGCTGAGATTAGAAATCACTGTCTACATCATCCATTGGTTGTAAGGTCCATCCAGGGCATCGATACGATCGACATATTTTGACTCAATCAACTGAGTCCTTCTCTAGAAGATGTTTTGAATGAGAAATTTCAGATTTGTCACTAGGGGCATGTACATAATTGTTGTTGATTATTTCCATTAAATTTTCGTTTCCAAAAAAAGAGCAAAAAAGCAAGCAAAAAAGGCAAAAAAAAAAAAAGGAAGCAAAAGAAAAAAACAAAAAATAACTCATTTTTTTTAGGGTCACAGCCACCCTTTAATTGGCTACCGATAAAAAAAAGAGAGTGCTCATGCATATTTTGTGAGAGCAGTGAATAAAAGGGTCACAGTTGTCCCTAAATCAACTAATGATAAAAAGGGTCACAGTCGTCCCTAAAACGACTACAAAGAACGGGCCACAACCACCCTTCAAATAGCTACAGATAAAGAGCGCTCCTGCAACATCAAAAGCAGGAAATAGGTGAAAGGGCCACAGCCACCCTTCAAACGGCTACAAATAAAAGAGTGACCCCGCGAACCCTGTGAGGGCGGGAGAATAAAGAGGGCCACAGCAACCCTTAAAATGGCTACACAAAAAGAGTGATCTCGCGAACCCGGTGAGGGCGGGAAAATAAAAGAAAGGGTCACGGTCGTCCCTCAAATGGCTACAATCAAAAGAGCTCCCGCAACATTGAAGACGGTAAGAAAAGGGCCATGGTCACCCTCCAAATGGCTACAAATGCTCCCGTATCGAGGCGGAAAATAAAGTACAGGTCATGGCCACCGTTTAATCGACTACCAAATAAAGAGTGCTTCCGCTAGGTTGAAAACCCGAGAGGGCGGCCTAGGCAAAATCAGGAAATGAGAGGCATGGTTGCAAGCTCAGAAATTGCAATCATGGCAAAAGGAGAGAAAATAAAAAAGCCGAGGGGCACGGTCGGAAATCTCTCAATCGACCGTGGAAAAAAGAAAGAAAATGAGAGATTTTCAAACAAAAAAAAAAGAGAAGAATGAGAAAAAAGAAAAAGAAAAAAGAGAAAGATCCCGCTAAGTTGTCGAGCCGTGCGCAATTTAGGCAAAAATTATGGACAAACATTCATGCGCAACACAGCGCCTTCCAAAGTCAACTTCACGACAAGCGGGACGGTTACAGTCTGCTCTCGCGAGTCGCCATCCAAGGATGAGTAGGACTGTTACAGTTTGTTCCTACAAATCAATCGACGATCGGGATCTGAAGTGGTCCAGTTTCCTGAGAGTCAACCCCGACGAACGAATCCTTAGTATTCAGCCTTCGCAAGTCACGCCACTAGAGGCACTTCTCCAACGGACGCCACTAGAGGCTCTTCTCCGACATACGTCGCTAGAGGCATCGCCAAAGGGTCTCCGGTACGGTCTGACGTAGAGGTCTTCCGCCACCAGAGATATCACCAGAGGTTTTCCGGTACGGTCTGACGTAGAGGTCTTCCGTTACCACTCGCCGCTAGAGGCATCGCCAAAGTGTCTCTGGTACGGTCTGACGTAGAGGTCTTCCGCCACCAGAGATATCACCAGAGGTTTTCCCGTACGGCCTGAAGTAGAGGTCTTCCGTTACCACTCGGCACTAGAGGCATCGCCAAAGGGTCTCCGGTACGGTCTGACGTAGAGGTCTTCTGCCACCAGAGATATCACCAGAGGTTTTTCGGTACGGTCTGACGTAGAGGTTTTTCCGTTACCACTCGCCACTAGAGGCGTAACCAGAGGTTGTTGGTACTTTCTGACGTAGAGGTCTTCTGTTACCAATCATCACCAAAGGTTTTACTTTATTGCACGCCACTGGAGGCTTTTTCTTGTCGCTTGCCACTGGAGGCATCATCGATCAAGATTTTACTTTACTACACGCCACTGGAGGCTTTACTTTTCTGCACGCCACTGGAGGCTTTATTTTCCGCACTACCAATGGAGGCACCGCCAACAGGGGCACTGCCGACGGAGGTTCTATTTTGCGCCCGCCAACGGAGGCACCGCCAACAGGGGCACCGCCGACCAAGGCTTTATTTTTCTGCGATACCAATGGAGGCACTGTCAACAGGGGCATCGCCGACAGAGGTTTTACTTTTTCGCACCATCAATAAAGCCAAAGGCCACTTTGGAGACTTGAAGACCCGGAAGAAGATATACTTCCTAGCCAAAATTAGTGTTTACTCGTCTTTGGACAAACCCCCTCGAATGCATTCTACGGGAGTCCGTCCAAAGAGGGGCAAGCTATAAACACCTAATTTTGGTACGCGCGACACGTACGTAACATGTCAAAAATGTTATGTGTAACGCGTTTAAAAAAGGAAGTATTTAAATATGGAAGGTCACGGGGTTGCCAAAAATAGGCTCAGTTTAAATTAGGACAATACATATGCAATAAATAATGTAATAAATCAGAAAATATATAATATATATATTTATATACATATTTTCGGATTTAATAGGGAGAATATTGAGGGAATATTGATTTTCCAATTTTTGGGTGTCAATTTACCTATAAATAGGTACCTAGTACTATGTAATAGGGGAGAGAAAAATTAATACAGCAGAAATAATAAAGTAAATCTCGATTTTTTTTAAAAGTAAATAAAGTAAATCTCGATTTTTTTTAAAGTAAAATAAAGTTTTTTTTTTTCTCTCTCATCTGCCGTGGAAAGCCAACCGGTGGGAGCACCACCATTCCCGCCGCCGCCGGCTCGGTGTCTCACTGCCTCGCCTGTCCGTCTAGCCACCATTCGCGCCGCCCGACCAAGACGCCGCCCTCCGCCACCCTGAATACCGGTGCCTGCCGCTGGTTGCTCCGGCCGGCCCGCCTGCTGTCGCGCCGATCTACTCGCCCAGCACCGGCGGTCCTCTGCTGCTGCCTTGGTCCTCCGCCAGCACCGCCTGTCCTTTGCTGTCGCTGATTCCGGCCGTCCTGCCGCCGTGGAAGATCGCCCGTCGCCGGAGTTGTGTCCGCCGGAACTCCCCCTGCTGTTTATCGTTCTCTGCTCCGCAGGTAATTTCAGTTTTTTTTTTAAATAATAATAATATTTTATTAATATTATTTTTCTGTTTTTTTTTTCTGTTTTTTTTTATTTTTATTTTTATTATCATTATTATTATTGTTATTACAACATGTCAATTAGTTAATTTAGATGTAGATTAATTGGGTAACGTGTTTTACTGTATGTATATATGTGTAGGACGTATTATTATTAAATTATATCATGATTTTTGATGGGCTCCGATGGAATCGTCAGCCCCGTTAACAGCCAGTAGACGGCGAATAGGTCCAGTGGGCCTCGTGAAAGGCCTGGAGGGCCCGAAGGCCCAATATGAAGGGTCCCGACTTAAGCGGTCCCGACATAAGAGCTGAACGCTCCCGACAAGAAGCCTCTGAGTAGGCCCCGATATGCCTTAGTAAAGGCCACGACGCGCCTTAGTAAAGGCCCCGATAATATAGCCCCGCAGAGGCTGGACCTGTCCTGTAAAGACTGAAGGTCCTGGGTGGTGACCTAGAATGAGACAACTCTGGAGTCCCTGACAGGAGTGGAGACTTGTGATCAGAGGATAAAGACCGAGAAACCCGCCTACTAGATAGAGTAGTGGGAGACGGTTAAAGATATAGATAAGTCCCCCGAGATACGCTGGGCGTGCCCGAGATACGCGGAAGTATGGGTAGGATACGCGGAGCGTGGGGCGAGATATACGGAATCCTGACCGAGATATACGGAATCGTGGCGAGATACACGGAATCATGGGCAAAACGGCCAACCACGGTCACAGGTAACTGAGTAACTTCCCCTCCTATATAAAGGAGGAAGTTACCTCAGAAAACAATCATCTAATACGCACTTAGAATACTGCTGCCACCCCATTGATCGTATACTCATTTAAGCATCGGAGAGGGATTCTGGGTCACCACCCAGGTCATCCCCTTTTGCAGGATTGCGCGGAGCTCAGGAGTCCAGAGCTTTCCGTCAAGGACGTGACGGAGCTTCGCCCGTGATCCAACATTGGCGCCGTCTGTGGGAAACTTACGAAAAGTCAAGATAGCTTCTACCAGATCAATGGCCGGTGGTGGCAAGAAGAAGCAAGTTCAGGCTGGCAGCTCCCGTCCCGCAGGAACTATGAATTCCCAATTGCCAGAACGTGTTGCTGAACAAGGTGAGAACCCCGCTCTTTCCCAGACAGGGGGGCAGGGTGACGGTTATGAGGTCTCAGTCCGAGACACGGAGATGAACAGGCAGGATATCCCGCGTAGGGATGAAGATGAGGCTCCCCCAAACCCGGTGGGCCACGGAGGAGAAAGAATCCCGCGAAGGGAAGAAGGGTCGTCTTCGAACTCGGAATTGGCCAAGGCAGTAGCAGATGCTATGCCCATGTTCTTGGCTGCCATGGAGGCCCTGCTGGACAAGAGAGAAGCCGCCAGGAGGGCGGAGGAGTTGCCTCCGTGAGAAGAATTACCTCCACCCCCCCCCCCCCCCGAGGGTGCTCCCAGAAGAACAAGAGGTTTAGGAGGTTCCGCCCAGGAGTAAGGGTAAAGAACCGGCGCACCTGGAGAAATTTGTGGTCGACGGCCCAGGACCGGTGCAAAACAGGACCATTCCCCTGAATGGCCCCATCACCCCCGATCAGGTGGTGAAGATCGTCAACATCTGCATTGGTGACCAGAAGCAGATGACATCGGAGTTGAGGGATCGATCCAGCCATCCTTTCATTCCGCGGCTGTTAGATACGGTCGCCCCGCCAGGGCTAGGCATCCCGACCATCAAGGAGTACGATGGTGAAGGAGACCCGGTTCGCCATGTTCAGAGACATGTCCAGGCTTGCATGGGAAGGACCTCAAACAATGACCTCGTGTGTTCGCTGTTCCCGATTACTTTGGGAGAAAGAGCCATGACTTGGTTTTTCAGCCTCCCACCAGGATGCATTACGTGCTGGGCGGACATGCACGATCGGTTTATCAAACAGTATCAAGGTCGGAGACGCCTTCTGAAGAGTGTAAGGTCCCTGACCCAGGTGGTGCAGAGGCCCGACGAATCGTTGGCATATTACTACCAACGATTCACTGCCAGTGTCGCAGAGATCGATGAAGAGATATCGGAGGGAGAGACCATCCGTACTTTCCTGCGGAACTTGAGCGCTCCGTACGGTTCCGACCTGATGCACAGTGTAGCCGCGAAAGTTGTGTGGAGTATGGAGGCCCTGCAAGCGAGGGTGAAACAGCAAATCGACGTCCAGGAGTCGAAGATTGCTGCCGGAGAGCTCGATCCCCCGAGGTCGGGAAGGGGAAAACCATCGTCCAAGCTGTCGGATGAGCGCAAAGGGAGGGACAAGTCGGATGGAAGTAGAAACCGTGGTCGCCCCGAGAAAAGAGAAGATAAACGTCCCCCTAGGAAGGACAATCGAGAAGGTCGGGCCGTTCCCATCAATAGCTTGATGACTTCTGTGTTAGCTGTGATGGATCGGCAGGGTCTCGCCCGATACCCTCCGAGAAAAGAAGGCGAATTCCTTGGAGGCCGCCCTGACCGTTATTGTCGCTACCATCGAGCCAATGGTCACGACACTGAAAACTGTCGGGAGCTGAAGAAGGAAATTGAGAAGCTGATCCAAAAAGGGAAGTTAAAAGAGTTCGTCGGAAGGGGAAGGTGCCGATCTCGCTCCAAAAGTCGGTCGCGGTCCCGTTCCGAGTCCCCCGACCGATCCCCGAAGAAGAAGAAGGTTGAGCAAGAAGCTTCAGGATCGGGTGCCCGCAAGGAGAGGCGGGGAACTATCAACGTTGATGGATATACGCCCAATTTGAACCCGTTGACTTCCAAATCTTTATATGTTTATCACCCCGTTAATGATTGTAAATCGAAACTTCAACCCGAACACTTCGCGAGAACACCAACGGCTCGGACGAGGCCGAAGCGCTCGTCCGGCCGAGTCAAACTCACCTAGGTGAGGTTGGGTGGCCACACCCGACCTCCCCTAGGGGAGATCGGGTGGACCAACCCGATCTCTCCTAGGAGAGATCGGGTCAGCCAACCCGATCTCCCCTAGGGGGGATGGGGTTGGCCAACCCCATCCTCCCTAGGAGGGGTTGGGTGCCCTCACCCAACCCCTACCCTTGGGGGTCGGATTTCCCTCCCCACTATTCATTTGATCATCTTGGCAAGTTGCACAATTTTGCTCTGACCTCTCTCTAGCTTTATCTCTCTAAAACCGTACTGACTTAGGCATCGGAGAGGGTTCATCAGGCACCACCCCCCCCCCCCCCCTCTGTGCCTGGTATTGCCCCTCTTGCAGGGTGGCAAGGAGAAGAGAGCCAAGGAAGCAGAAGAGCATAGAGCAGTAGGACAAGCCCCAGGGGTAAGAAGTACAAGCCTCAGGAGGTCAGAAGGGGAGAAGGAAAGGAGGTCAGAAGGAGAGAAGGAAAGGAGGTCAGAAGGAGAAAAGAGAAGGACATATATCAGAACGACTACCCCAAGGGAGCAGAAGGGCATGTATCATAATGATTAGTCCTAGGAACACTGAACCCGACATTTCATTAGTGGGAGATAAATTCTAGATTGACGACCCGTTGACCTAGACTTTATAACCTAACACTTGGCGCCGTCCGTGGGCTTCGAACAGAAAGCCTGACAATCACGAGAGCGAAGACGAACAACTTAGTGTCTAGAGATAATCGCCCACCTGGGGGCAGTAGGCAAGAAAGACAGCCTATACCTCCAGCAAGGCTGCCTAACCCAGAGAAACAGTCTGCACACCCAGAGCCTCAGGTAGCCCCACAGGCACCCCAACCTAACAAGCAGGCAGGAGGACCTTCACGCCCAGCTGGCTAGGAGGCTTCCACAGCTTCAACTCCATTGACTAGGAAACCAGAGGGACAGGGGGGCAATAAGGAGTGCCATCCCAATACACGGCACCTCCACCGGGGTACTACTATGAGGCACAACCTCAAGGGTGTCCATATGGAATACTGACTCAAAGGAACGACAATCGTGCCCACACAACCAACACAAGGCCGGCATACACACAAGGAGCACATACAGTGACTCCAGGGCTGATAAGCGCCTCGGACGAGCTACTAGCTTACAGAGAGACCCTAAGGAATAGGCAGGAAAGGCAACACCGATAGGAAGGAGAAGAAGCTCATGAAGAGGAGCAAATCCCAACGGAAGAACGCCACTCGCACCCTCGAACAGGGCAGTGAGAAGAACAAAGGAGAGACAACCAAAGGCCACCCCCAGAGGGAAGGCAGCAGTCTGTGCCTCCAAGGCAGCAACAGACACAGCAGGATGCCAGGGCATACACACCTCTGGGGGCAGATAGACAGGCAAGACCTCCAAGGAGGCATGGATTCAACCAAGTACCCCAACAGGGACATACACCGCACTAAGGGAGGACATACATGCCAGACCAACAAGGATATAGGAGTTCCAACATCCACCCTGGCAAATGTACACATACAGTCCGTATCACTACAGACATGACTAAGGGACATATCAAGGAAAGCTAAAAGGGAGGAACATAGTCCCAACAACACAACAAGGCAACCACCTACCCATGATACAGCACGACAGATCCAAACCCCTTGTGCATGACAACCCTTGGCACACATCCCCCTAGGACAGGGAAGGAGTTGAAAAGACAAGGATTTGAACAGGGGACTCATAGAGTACCACACTACGTTAGCACATAGCTACTACAATGGGAAGTCTCATGGAGAGACGTAGTAGAGTAAGATCGCACATAGCATACATGAAGGATACACCTCCACCTAGTCCGCCTTGCAAGGATGCGACCTTATATTCCTCAAGTGGAAGGAATACACACAGACTAATGGAGGAAGACAGTTACATTACCAATGAAGCAGGGGATATCAACACCCCCACACTCATATCCTTCCTATATCCTCTTATTTAATTTAACTGCATAACAAGTCAACTCCCTAAAAGGGGTAGATTTTGATACTTGATATCAACATGTTTTCCAAGAATGACCATACCGGACGCCTTCGGGCTCCGTGATATATATATACACAGGTGGACCACTAGAAGAATACGTAAAAGGCCATCGCCAATCAAGAGATGCACAAGCAACAGATTCCTCAATCCCAAAGAACACCTATAAGGTCAAGTTTCTGGGAAAGATCACAAGATGGAAGGCTCACTTACAAAAATAAGTTGAGCACCCCCAACATCCTATAGAGGAACTACCATGAAGGTCACAAAAGATTACCCCCACCATAACCTTCCACTAAGCATCCTAGGGCCAAGTCCGTCAAAGGATCCCATCGGGCATTGGTATGCAAGGGGGGCACCAGTTACAACATGCCCTCCTCACAAACGCCCATTAGCATAAGAGGGGGTAGCCGCGAACACATCCCTCCAAAATTGGAGGAAACCATATCACATGGGCAACGCCCACCATCAGAAGCAAACACCTCCAGCGGATCTTTATGATTTATTAAGCTCACCCCAGGTAATGGAATACACTTCCATCAAAAACTCTCAAGGACACCAAGCCTAGCAAAGGAAAAATGGTGACACCATCATCAAGCTTTTAAAAAGGGATATGGAAAACATAGTATTTCCACACAATGATATATTAGTCATAAGAGAGGGAATCACCAACTTTGACATGAAGAGAACCATAGTGCATGAAGGGAGTCCGTCAGACATCTCCCATGACCAACCATTGATGATACTAGAGAAGAGTCAGGCATACCTAATACCAAAGGACCCCCTACTAGTAAAGGTGGTCAGAACACCAACACACCCATTAGGGACACGACACTGCAAATGAACCAGGAATAAGGATGGAACACATATCCTTACACATATCCTTACAAGTATCCTTACAAGTATCCTTGCATTTATCCTTGCAAAAAGAAACTCCGTAGATAAAGAGGTTATCTAATAGATGACTATGTCTCTGTTCTCAAACTATGATCCTAACCCGGAGATCCTTGGACTCCGTACTATATATGTAATGAATAACATGTTCATCAGAGATAGGTACACGAAGATTCAAGACAGCGCCATAAAGATTAAGGCGCATACCTCTACCAAGTACGACACATTGGAGTGTTCACAAACACTCCTTCGCCATCTCACAAGAAAGGAAGGCAACCAAGGATACAAGTCCTAATAGAATAAACATCGGTAGAAAATCCTGTCATTGAAGTCATGCACCAAGAGAGAAACTCTAGAGATGGAAGATTTGCAAAAGAGATAGTGCAACAACTAGAGTAGGAAAAAGGAGATACATCTCCTATCAAGAGCCTTAGGATAGGATAATAGTTCTACAAGATCAACCAAAGAAGAGCTCTAAAGCTTGGGAAGTAAGGTTTCAAGATCGACCCTCACACTAGACGCACATCCCGATCAACCACCCTGTCTGCAAATGATAAGACATTTGACTCTGGCATCCCATCAAGAGGAGAACCCCGATAAAAGGGACACTAGAACAATATCCCGCCTTTAAGGCCATACGCCAAATACATGGTGAATGAAGGATATGACAAAATGAAAAAGGAGGGACTTGTCAACTCAACACACCTCAAACACGTATACGTACGCAATACAAATGCAGTCTCTAATGAAGCTATCCAACAAGGAATAGCCAATACGGGGGCAAACCCATGGAAAATCATGGAGCATCACTTGCAAACCTAAAGGAAAACATCCTTTTTAGGTTCAAGTCCTAATTCAAAGGAAGTCTATAATCAAGATTCAAGGAGGGAGGAGCATGATCAATGTGACACCCCCTAAAGGCATTGAAGAATACTCCAATGTGAAGGAAAAGGCAAACCACATTAAGTGCCACAACACTCCAAGAAGATTATCACAGCCCGGTCAGACCCCCCCATGCACGAGCAAAGAGCATGGATTAGATTGACTAGTCTGAAACACACCTATGAGATTAACAACTCAAGACGCCATTCTATGAGAGAGCTTTTCAACCTAAAACACAAAGAAGGGGGGGAAAGAATTTACAAGCACCCCTAGGATACAAACACTGTCGCATCCTGGTTATCAAGAGAATGAAAATCACCCCCACCCACCCAAAGCAAAAGCTCTCCACCCAACCTCTAAAGATACATCCGACCAAACCATGCCTATGACTGTAACAAGCAAGCATGAGAAAGAGTAAATCCTACAAGGGACACTCATCGCATTCAAACAAGCAAACAAATGAGCCTCGAGCATAAGGGGTACCCAACCAAGAAAATGAACGAGGGGCCTTCAACGGCCAAATATGAAAGGCGGTATGACCACCAAGCAACTTGGGGGGCACCAAACGAATAAGTGCTTGGTAGTCCACCTAAGTGTAAAAGAAGAGACTAGAGGCAGAAGATCACAAGAGCATGCAATACCACTTCTCCTAGAAGAGGTCACATAAGAGGAAAACATACTCAACTCCCTGCACGAACTCGTCCTAAGTTAGCAACACACAAACATCGCCCTCGAAAGGTGATCTCCCACATTGAAGAAAAAGCGCGGTAGCAGGCAATATCATAGAAGGAAAAGTCAAGTAAAGACTCGAAAAGCATACCAAAGACACACCCTACATGAGAAGCGACACAAGATAAGGTAATATTATGAGCCCTCCGGGAGCCAATCCCGCGAACACATTCGACGCCCCCAAGAGCGTATCTTGAGAGTAGTGTTCATACTACGACCTTCGACGCCCCCAAGAGCGTATCTTGAGAGTAGTTTCTATACTACGACCTTCGACGCACCAAGAGCGTATCTTGAGAGTGGTTTCCAAAAACTACGAATTTCGACGCCCCCAAGAGCGTATCTTGAGAGTGGTTTCCAAAAACTACGAATTTCGACGCCCCCAGGAGCGTATCTTGAGAGTAGTGTTCATACTACGACCTTCGACGCCCCCAAGAGCATATCTTGAGAGTAGTTTCTATACTACGACCTTCGACGCACCAAGAGCGTATCTTGAGAGTGGTTTCCAAAAACTACGAATTTTGACGCCCCCAGGAGCGTATCTTGAGAGTAGTGTTCATACTACGACCTTCGACGCCCCCAAGAGCGTATCTTGAGAGTAGTTTCTATACTACGACCTTCGACGCACCAAGAGCGTATCTTGAGAGTGGTTTCCAAAAACTACGAATTTCGACGCCCCCAGGAGCGTATCTTGAGGTAGATTTGCAACCTACCAGATTCGACGCCCCCAAGAGCGTATCTTGAGGTAGAAAAAACACTACCAGATTCGACGCCCCCAAGAGCGTATCTTGAGGTAGATTTCAAACTACCAGTTTCGACGCCCACCAGGAGCGTATCTTTGGTCTAACTTGTGCCCTCCGGGAGCCTATCCTGTGAAACGTTAAGTGCCCTCCGAGAGCCTGTCTCGTGAACAGTTTTCGACGCCAACCAGGAGCGTATCTTTGGTCTAACTTGTGCCCTCCGGGAGCCTATCCTGTGAAACGTTAAGTGCCCTCCGAGAGCCTGTCTCGTGAACAGTTCTCGACGCCAACCAGGAGCGTATCTTCGGTCTAAATTGCGCCCTCCGGGAGCCCATCCTGTGAAACGTTAAGTGCCATCCGAGAGCCTGTCTCGTGAACAGATTCGACGCCCACCAAGAGCGTATCTTTGGCCTAACAGTACCACATATACCATTTAAAGGGTATCAGAAGAGATCATCGCACCATACTGAGAAGGATTCCATGAAAAAATAATTGCAAAGTAAAGTTGTATAAAGAACACATAATGTTTTTTCTTGATGAGATAGCAGGTATGATGTGAAGGAAAGCACAAAAGAAAGATAAAGAAAGGAAAGCATATACAAAGGAGAAGTCCATAACCAAAGGATCATATACAGAAGCACAAGAGGTTATCATGAAAAGTAACGAGTTATCCTACCACCCATATCACAAGTCAAGAGAAGTATCTCAAAGGAACCCAACACCACCAAGAAGGATAGCAAAGACATGAAATCCAAAGTTCAAGGCTCTCAAAATAAGCTCGACCCATCAAGAAGAGAATTGCCTTACAAGTCACACAAATCAACCTCCGACAAATGTTATTGTCATGCATGTCGCCCTCGCATGACCTATGCTCGTATCAGACTTGAACATCGTCAAGCACAACTCATGAAGGAGACATCTAAAGAGCATAAAGGATACAACATCCGACAAGACTAGACATCGGGACCTAACCCAACAAACATAGCCTACACAAAAGCCAACTATAGCAATGAAGGCTCTCCAATGAGAAAGGAATACTAAAGCACAACTCCATACATCGTGATGTGGCTATCATGTCCACATACACTGAAGTGGCTATCATGTCCACATACCTTGAGGTGGCTATCATGTCCACATACCTTGAAGTGGCTATCATGTCCACATACCCTGAACTGGCTATCATTTCCACACACTACAGAAGGGCTATCACTCCGACACATCACGAAGTGGCTATCACGTCCACACACCCCGAAGTGATTATCATGGCAGCACATCATAAAACATCTGTCAAAGACATGAATTGTAAAGACACCATCCCGACCATGAACATCAAAAGGCTACGCCTAGCCGTGGGAGGAGGTTCAAGAAAAAGGGAAAAACAACACCCTTCGTACGCTCATCAAAGGTAGGCACTTATATTTCAACCCACTGGGTGATACTAGGAAGGAGACGTCCTCATTATGAAGACAACCTCCATACCTCACGAAATCAACCATGAAGCAAAGAATCACGACAAGCACTATTGAGGGCATATAACAAAACGATCCCCACAACGATCACAACTACGATACTAGTAGAGGCTAACTCAAGGGCAGTCTCCACCAAACTCCAAAGCAAGAATTCGCTACCTTAATCAGAGTCATGGCAAGAGAAAGGAACCTCAATGAAAGGTGATGATCACACCCATCACCAAAAGAAAAATCTTCAACGCAGGGGTTAATAACATAACCCATAGGAAAGACAAAAATACCTTCAAAACTCGTCAAATCTACATGAAGATGAAATAAACTTGAGACTCGGCCCCTCGGCTGGGGGGCAGGGGATAGAGAAGAGACATCAAGACCTATGATCACCCCATCGCCAGCCACAGGTTGTTTCCTTTTGTCAAGCAAAGAGGGTGCCTCTTCAACCACTACCTCCTTATCATGGTAGGGAGTCAGCAAGGGGGCACTTGAAGGAGAGCCTCTCGCGGTTTCCTTCTCCTTGGCAGCCGAGGGCCCGACCTCAGAGTCAGGTTTCCGCGCCTTGGATTTAGATTGACTTGAACTCTCACCCACCACAAGAATCATTCGGTAACCAGGGAAGAACGCTCTAACAACAAGAAGGAAGCAGCATGAGAACAATCATAAGTATATCACAAAGAAAAAAGAAGGGAAAAAGAACATACTGGAAGCATTAGCAGCCACCCCTGACTTAGAAAATTTCTTGGCCTGATAAGCAGAACTAGAGGGTTCTTCCCTCTCATCTGATTCAACGGCACGTTCGGAACGCTTTGCCTATGATGGATATACGCCCAATTTGAACCCGTTGACTTCCAAACCGTTATATTTTTATCGTCCCATTAACGTTTGTAAATCGAAACTTCAACCCGAACACTTCGCGGGAACATCAACGGCTCGAACGGGGCCGAAGCGCCCGTCCGGCCAAGGTAAACTCACCTAGGTGAGGTTGGGTGGCCACACCCGACCTCCCCTAGGAGAGATCGGGTCAGCCAACCCGATCTCTCCTAGGGGAGATCGGGTGGACCAACCAGGAGAGATCGGGTCAGCCAACCCGATCTCTCCTAGGAGAGATCGGGTCGGCCAACCCGATCTCTCCTAGGAGGGATGGGGTTGGCCAACCCCATCCCCCCTAGGAGGGGTTGGGTGCCCTCACCCAACCCCTACCCTTGGGGGTCGGATTTCTCCCCCCCCCCCAAGGGCCCCTGCGCCATTTTCGGACACCCACATCCCGGTTCACGTCGCCTACCTTCTCCGTATCCTAAGGTCTTAATTGTGCGCTTAAAGGTTAATTAATTGTATTTAAAGGTTAACGATGTCATTAAGCCACCTTAATGACACCGTTGCCTATAAATACCCCACCTTCACAACTCATTTGGGCATCTTGGCAATTTAGATTATTTTGCTCTGACATCTCTCTAGCTTTATCTCTCTAAAAACGATACTGACTTAGGCATCGGAGAGGGTTCATCAGGCACCACCCCCCCTCTTTGCCTGGTACTGCCCCTTCTGCAGGGCGAAAGGAGAAAAGAAGCTAAGGAAGGAAAGACGAAAGCTAAGACAGTACAACCTAAGAGAACCGGATCATCCACATCTCCAGTGAGGAACGAGATTTGAGCCGACCACCCGTTGACCCAGATCCCGGAACCTAACACTTGGCGCCGTCTGCGGGCTTCGGACAGAAAGCCTAATTATCACCAGCTAGATGGCAGGCGTATATGTCATCCATGGGGGTTATGGAGCTGGAGGAGAGTCAGCAAATGCCAGAGAAGCGTATATGGCAGAGTTAGGGGCTCCTAAGCCAAAAGAAAAACAAACAGAAGGAAAGAGAGAAGACATAATAGAATTCTCAAGAAGAGACATGGAGCATGTGTTACCAGACAACAAGGATGCCCTGGTCATAACAATGAAGATCACCGATATGGACATTGGGAGAATCCTAATAGACAGTGGAAGCTCACCCAACATCATTAGCAACAAGGTCCTCAACATACTAGGAGTAAGGCCAAGTAGCATAAAACAGGTTCACTCCCCCTTGGTAGGATATTCAGGAGAGCCAACATACCCACTGGGGGCAGTCACACTACCTGTGACACTGGGCACAGGCCAGAGGCAGCTAAAGATTGATGTCCCATTCTTCATCACAGAAGAAATGGAGGAGTACAATGGGGTCCTAGGTACCACTACAATCAACAAGTGGGGTATGGTACCATCAACACTACATCAAAAAATGAAATTCCCTACAGGCCAAGGAATAGGGGAAGTAAAAGGCAACCAGAAGGTAGCAAGGAAATGTGCAAGGATTGCACTAGGCAAGAGGAAGAAAACAAGAGAGGTCCTACTAGTAGATGAGGACCCAAGAGAAGATCATGGAAGACCAGCCCCCATGGAGGAACTAAAAGAGATACTCATAGAAGAACCCGATAGGAAGGCTAAAATCGGGACTGCCTTATCTCAGGAAGAGGAGAACCACTTAGTAGCTTTACTAAGGGAATACAAGGATCTGTTCGCCTGGTCACCAAGCGATATGCCAGGGATATCAGAAGAAGTGATCTCACACAGGCTCAATATAGACGCGGCAACGCGACCAACAACACAGAAGGTGAGACCAATGGGAGGAAGCAAAAAGATAGCTATCCAAGAAGAAGTAGAAAAACTACTAAAGGCAAAGTTCATCAAGGAAATCAGATTCCAGACATGGGTGGCAAACCCGGTACTGGTGAAGAAGCCGGGGGGAAGTTGGAGAATGTGTATTGACTATCGTGACCTAAACAAGGCTTGCCCTAAGGACTCATATCCCCTACCAAGAATAGATCAGTTAGTGGATGCAACATCGGGTCATCAACTAATGAGCTTCATGGATGCATACTCAGGATATAACCAGATAAAAATGGCCCCTGAGGACGCCCCTCACACAGCATTCTATGCTGATAGCGAGATATACCATTACACGGTGATGCCTTTCGGACTCATAAATGCTGGAGCAACATATCAAAGAATGGTCAACAAAATCTTTGGGGACATGATAGGGAAGACAATGGAGGCATATGTGGACGATATGATAGTCAAATCCAAAGAAAAGAAGGACCATGTGGAGAACCTTCGCTCAACATTCGAGAGGATGAGGCAATACCAGGTCCGTCTAAACCCGAAAAAATGTGCATTTGGGGTGCAATCAGGGAAATTTTTAGGCTTCATGGTAAGCCAGCGAGGCATAGAGGTAAACCCCGAAAAACTTCAAGCAATTGAAGAAATGCAGTCACCTACGAAGCACAAAGAGGTTCAACGACTGAACGGGAGGTTGGCAGCCCTTAACAGATTCCTATCCAAAATAGGAGACAAGGCATTACCCTTCTTTGAGGTACTAAGGGCAAACAAGAAATTTGAATGGACACCGAGATGTGAGGAAGCCTTCCAGCAACTCAAGCAACACCTAAAAACACTACCGCCCTTAGCAAAGCCTACACCAGGGGAGCCCCTCTACCTCTACATCTCTGTGAGCAATGTGGCAGTAAGCTCAGTGCTAATTAAAGAAGAAAACGCTGCACAATTGCCGGTATACTTCGTAAGCAAAACATTGGCAAAGTATGAGATCAACTACTTGCCAATAGAAAAGTACCTCTATGCACTGATTATATCAGCAAGAAAGTTGAGACCGTATTTTCATGGGCATGAAGTAACAGTCCTCACAGACCAACCATTGAAACACCTCCTGCAGAGACCAGACACATCGGGAAGACTGACCAAATGGGCAATTGAGCTAAGTGAGTTTCGCATTCATTTCGCCCCAAGAACAGCCATAAAGGGTCAGGCTCTAGCAGATTTTATCGCCGAATTCACTGGAATTAATCCAGACGAAGACTTGGGAGAAGTCAAAACTACATGCGATGCAAGTAGTAGTCAGGAGAAACTATCAGAAGAATTATGGGAGATGCATACTGATGGGTCATCCAACGGAGGAGGTTCAGGTGCGGGCCTCTTACTATACCCACCAAACAGCGATACACCTATGCGCTATGCCATGGCACTTACCTTTAAGGCAACAAACAATGAGGCTGAGTACGAAGCACTAATAACTGGCCTGAGAATAGCCAAAGGAGTAGGGGCAAGGCATTTAAGGGTCAAGTGTGATTCCCAACTAGTTGTCAATCAAGTGAAAGGAATCTACACTGCAAAGTCCGAAAACATGCAGAGATACTTACAGCAAGCCAAGGACCTGATAAAGAGCTTCCAAAGCTTCGACATTGAGTCAGTCCCAAGAGAACAAAACCAAGAGGCAGACGCCTTAAGTAAACTAGCCTTAGGGGCAGAACCAGGCAAAGAGGTTCACTTCGTAGAGCAAAGAATGCAATCAGTGATAGAACAAATGGAGGTTCTGGCAATAGATGAAGCAGAAGCCTGGATGACACCAATGCGACAATACATCATGGAAGGAAAGCTCCCAAAAGATAAGGTGGAAGCAGTCAAGATTGAAAGGATGGCTAGGAATTACGCAGTGATGGACAATGAACTCTACAAGAAAGGATACTCCACACCTTTCCTCAAATGCATAGCATACCCAGAAACAGAGAGAGTGCTTGCAGAACTCCATGAGGGAGATGCGGGGTGCCATGAAGGGGCACGGTCAATAAGCAGAAAGGTCTACAACCTAGGATACTATTGGCCATCAATGAGCAAAGAAGTAGCAGACTTGGTACAAAAATGTGATCACTACCAAAGGTACTCCAGAAATATAACAGCCCCACCAGCAAAGCTAAGCTCCATCTCAGGAGCCTGGCCTTTCGCGCAATGGGGGATTGATTTGATAGGCCCCCTACCAAAAACAAAAGGTCAGAAGACTTGCATAATTGTTGCAATAGACTACTTCTCCAAGTGGATAGAAGCAAAGGCAATGGGGAAGACAACAGACGACCAAGTCGTCAATTTCATCCAATCTCACATTGTCTCGAGGTACGGGGTGCCAAGAACAATAATAAGTGACAATGGCCCACAATTCAAGAGCAAGAAATTGCAGTGGTATTGCGAAAGATTGAATATAGACCACCGTTTCGCATCAGTAAAGCACCCTCAGACAAACGGACAGGTAGAATCGGCAAACAAGATAGTGCTAGATGGCCTAAAGAAACGACTCCACGCCACCAAGGGAAGTTGGGTAGATGAGCTGGAAAATGTTCTATGGGCAGTGCGGACAACACCAAAGATATCCACAGGAGAAACGCCATTTGGCCTAGTGTACGGAACTGAAGCGGTGGCACCAGCAGAAATAGCTGTACAATCACTGAGGACCAAGTACTTTGAGGAGCATGAGAACAACAAAGCAAGACTTTTAGATTTAGACATGGTGGAGGATAAAAGGTGGAATTCAGAAGAAGCACAGACACGAATGCGCCTTGTCTCAGCAAGATACTACAACCGCCAAGTCAAGGAGAGACAATTCCACGTAGGAGAACTGGTACTAAGAAGGAATGAGTTCTCACACTTAGACCAAGTCAGAAAATTATCTCCGAAGTGGGAAGGACCATACAAGATAGCGTCAGTTCCCTACGTAAACGCTTACCGCCTCGAAGATGGGGAGGGGTATATCTCCACAAACACCTTCAGTGGAGAGCACCTAAAGAAGTACTACGTATAAGAAGAAAGCACAAGCAAAAGACCATATCCTTAGTTTCATACTTAGCATTTTGCATGTTTCAGCTTTACAAGCTTTTCAAAAAACAACTTTTGAGAAGGAGAACTCACGAAGTTACTCCAACTCTACAACTATCTTTGATTCCTACAAAGGATGTCTTGGTGCACCAAGGCATCCCACGTGTACAAAAACATGCATGCTCCTAAGGGAGTACAAGTTACTCAAAAGTATTTTCCAGTGAATGTAGTGGTATAGTCACGAAGTTATCCTTACACAGATATGACTTCAAGTCAATGACAGGTTCGACGCCCCCAAGAGCGTATCTTGAGAGTAGTTCTTATACTACGACATTCGACGCCCCCAAGAGCGTATCTTGAGAGTAGTTTTCATACTACGACATTCGACGCCCCCAAGAGCGTATCTTGAGAGTAGTGTTCATACTACGACCTTCGACGCCCCCAAGAGCGTATCTTGAGAGTAGTTATTACACTACGAATTCGACGCACCAAGAGCGTATCTTGAGAGTGGTTTCCAAAAACTACGAACTTCGACGCCCCCAGGAGCGTATCTTGAGAATAGTGTTCATACTACGACCTTCGACGCCCCCAAGAGCGTATTTTGAGAGTAGTTATTACACTACGAATTCGACGCACCAAGAGCGTATCTTGAGAGTGGTTTCCAAAAACTACGAATTCGACGCCCCCAGGAGCGTATCTTGAGGTAGATTTGCAACCTACCAGATTCGACGCCCCCAAGAGCGTATCTTGAGGTAGAAAAAACACTACCAGTTCGACGCCCCCAAGAGCGTATCTTGAGGTAGATTTCAAACTACCAGTTCGACGCCCACCAGGAGCGTATCTTTGGTCTAACCCGAGCCCTCCGGGAGCCTATCCTGTGAAACGTTAAGTGCCGTCCGAGAGCCTGTCTCGTGAACAGATTTCGACGCCCACCAAGAGCGTATCTTTGGTCTAACAGTACAACATATACCGTGTAAGGGGTATCAGAAGGGATCATCACACCATGCTTAGAAGGATACCATTCTTAGAAGGATACCATGCTTAGAAGGATACCATGCTCAGAAGGATACCATGAGAAAGAAATTTCTAAGTAAAGTAATGTGAAGAACAAGTAATGTTTTTTCTTTATGAAATGGCAGGTATGACATGAAGGAAAGCATAAAAGAAAGATAAATAAAGGAAACACACCAAGGGAAGGGTCCATAACCAAAGAGCCATACACAAGGCATAGGGAGGCATCATGAGATGAGATATAAGCACACGGCCATGTATACAACGAGTAGAGACAAGTGTATCATACAAAGATGGCAACACTAAGAAAGGTGGAGTTTTAAACTCTAAAGACAACCACAACTCACAAACACACGAGACTACCACAAGAAATAGGGGTACTATCCCCTCATCTTCGCAATATGCTTAATAGCAAAGTCTGACAAATCACCAAGTCGAGAGAAAGGAAAGTCAGGAGCAATCATGTGAATACGCTCAAGAATCTCCTTCAAGGAAATACGTTTCGCCACAGAGCAGCGAACGTCGATAGCAGCCTGATAAGCGGAGGAGGCCATATACTCAGCAATGGCACACTCCTTCGCCTCCATACGACACATTTCCTCCAGAGAGATTAACTCAGCAGCCCGGAGTGTCTCATCACAATAAGACCTTTGTCTCAACGCCTCAACCTCTTCATTAAGAAGAGCAATGCGACCCTCCAAGTCTCGGCACCGCAAATCGGTGATGCGACTATGCTCCAAACAGCTAATAAGACTGGATTTAAGGGAAACACAAATGTCCTCGTACACCTTCCTCTCCTCAGCAAGATCAATAGCAAGAGTGGATAAATTAACAAGGTCGGCCATACCCTACAACAAAAACAAAAGATGAGACGGATAACACCAGAGAAGAAATATGCTAAAGGATAAAACGGTTACATTACAGGAGCATAGCGAGCCAACACATCACGAGCCAACTCATATGTTGCCTCCGACCCTTTGGATAGGGACACACGATCGGCAGGAGGAACAGCAGACTGCAGAACACGAACTCCAACCTCAGGAGTTTGCAAAGAAGATTGGTTGTCAAAACGAGCCCCACGCCCATAATAAGGCGCCCACTCAGACCCAACAATTCCATCAACAGGTGGACGAGACAGCTCCTTCCGACTCAGACGCGGAAGACGAAGTCTACCTATAACAAAGCACAGAGTAAATACCAATGTACACTAAGGAAACTCATAGGCTCAAGGACTCACCAAACAAGGAAGAAGGAAAAGATGGCTCCCGGACCTTCGATTGGGGGGCATCAATATAGAAAGAAGATGGCACCCTAACGTCACCACCCTTACCTCCAGTTAGAGAACACCTCCCCACACCATAGAAGACCGATCTTTTTGCAATCGAAGGTCCGGTCCCAGAATTAACTACTCCCACACGTACTGGCCTCTTACTCCTCATCAATCACCGGAGAGTTCTGCTGATCGAAAAAACACAGGCTTAGCCTAAAGAAAATAGAAAGCGAACAGTGGACAAGAGATACAAACTCATTCCCCTAAAAAGATGGACACAAGGTAAAAAGACAAGAATAGAAAGACCCCACCAGCCAACAGGCAGAGGCAGGGGGGCAGGGGGAGATAGTAATAACCCCCAGCATAAGGAGACCCCACCAGCCAACAGGCAGAGGCAGGGGGGCAGGGGGAGATAGTAATAACCCCCAGCATAAGGAGACACCACTGGCCAACTAGCAGAGACAGGGGGCAAAAGGAGATAATTATAATCCCAATAGGGAGGACTTCGCCCGCCAGTAAGCGGAAACATGAAGGTAAAAAGATGAAAAATGACGAACCAAATAGGATTACATCACCAGGAAGACATACAAATCAAGAACGAGACAAGTAAGGAAACGATTGAAGGAGAAGCATAATTAAGTCCCTCAAGAGCAACACTTACACAAGAGAAGAAACACGTACCTCAATACAACACCCGCCCCGAGAAGTAAGTCCGACTGGAAATTCCACCGTCAAAAAGAAAAGAAGGGAAGAGAACAACGAGAATGAGGTAATCACTTGCCCTTTTATAGCACAAAGGATTAGGGTTTTCCTAAGGTCGCTAAATCAACACCGTTGAATTTTAGAAAAGAAAATTTCAAGGGACAAGATTCAAAAACTAGTTCCCATTAACCACGGTTAAGCTCATACTCACCATAGTTAACATCCCCTAAGGTTTATTTCCTAGTATTCCATACTTAGAAAAAATATTGGCCAAAATTAAATTTTTCCTCACGTAGATAGAATCCCGGCACGAAATTGAAGCATAAGTTATTTAGTTGCATTCATATCACACCCCTGTGCAAGTGTGTATTTTTTGAGTATGCACCTGTAGCAAAGATAAGTTTATTATTCCTACCGCACACGGACGCTTGCCTAGGCACACGTCCGTGCTACTCTGACGTTTACAATTCCTCTATCTCATAAGGCAGGGGGCAGAGTCAGAGGCACGTATCTAAGGGTAAGCGAGCATTCAGACAAGAAGGTAAAATCCCGGTTTCAAATTGCGCGTGTCATACCATCCTAAAATAGAGTCAATCAAGGGTTAGGCCATTGGTTGACTCGGGGGCATGTGATGGATATACGCCCAATTTGAACCCGTTGACTTCCAAACCGTTATATTTTTATCGTCCCATTAACGTTTGTAAATCGAAACTTCAACCCGAACACTTCGCGGGAACATCAACGGCTCGAACGGGGCCGAAGCGCCCGTCCGGCCAAGGTAAACTCACCTAGGTGAGGTTGGGTGGCCACACCCGACCTCCCCTAGGAGAGATCGGGTCAGCCAACCCGATCTCTCCTAGGGGAGATCGGGTGGACCAACCCGATCTCTCCTAGGAGAGATCGGGTCAGCCAACCCGATCTCTCCTAGGAGAGATCGGGTCGGCCAACCCGATCTCTCCTAGGAGGGATGGGGTTGGCCAACCCCATCCCCCCTAGGAGGGGTTGGGTGCCCTCACCCAACCCCTACCCTTGGGGGTCGGATTTCTCCCCCCCCCAAGGGCCCCTGCGCCATTTTCGGACACCCACATCCCGGTTCACGTCGCCTACCTTCTCCGTATCCTAAGGTCTTAATTGTGCGCTTAAAGGTTAATTAATTGTATTTAAAGGTTAACGATGTCATTAAGCCACCTTAATGACACCGTTGCCTATAAATACCCCACCTTCACAACTCATTTGGGCATCTTGGCAATTTAGATTATTTTGCTCTGACATCTCTCTAGCTTTATCTCTCTAAAAACGATACTGACTTAGGCATCGGAGAGGGTTCATCAGGCACCACCCCCCCTCTTTGCCTGGTACTGCCCCTTCTGCAGGGCGAAAGGAGAAAAGAAGCTAAGGAAGGAAAGACGAAAGCTAAGACAGTACAACCTAAGAGAACCGGATCATCCACATCTCCAGTGAGGAACGAGATTTGAGCCGACCACCCGTTGACCCAGATCCCGGAACCTAACAGCCTACACCTTGTATGTTTCTCCATGAAATCAACCTACAAGGGGTCATACGAGTCCCTGCCTCATACAAGTCCGCCTCGGACACCCAAGACACAGGACGGTCAGATTTGGTCTGACTACCTTGGAAAACGATCTTCAAGGTCTCCCTTTCTGAAGAAGAAAGCTTCCCAAAAGTGAGTCATCTATACGAGCAACCAATGCAAAGATCGACCCTTACTCATGAAGGGGCGAGATACGCCTACTACGGGGGCAACCTTAACACCAAGCGAAGAGGGCGAACTTTTAGTTTCCCCAAATGGAGCATCGCTCCAGCACATCCGAAGGAAGGGTCAACCCTTAACACATATCAATACACCCCTTCGCTCGCGGCGGTAAGAAGAAAGCTTGTAAGCTTTTTCACCCTCACTTTTATGGGGAACAAATTGCAGGGTAAAGGTCAAGAGCTATACACACGCTCCAACGAATGAAGGAAAAATGTTACACATGCCGAAGGTCGAGATTAATGGACAATGCTCACGAGGGAGGCGAAACGTTGTGTCCCATTGAGTGGCAGAGTTCCCACCCTCAAGTAAAGGAGAGGTCTATACTCTCACCTTTGCACTTATGCTCATATTCATGATTAACATCTACAGGTACATCAATGTCATCACTCATGCTTATACTCACAACCCATCCATACATACATACATGTTCATGCTTGCACTCATATGCATGCCCACATACACACTCCCATGTGTTCAAACATTTAGACGTCCATGCACATGGCCGCCATATATTCATGCATACATTCATGACTACAATCGCAGCATGTCTCCACTCACTCCCATCCTTATGTTCCTACTTGCATGTATGCTAGTACACATCCTCATGTTCATGATATGTCCATGTTCACTCCTAGTTAACATCCTATAGGCATATTATCTAGTATCCCATACTTAGAAAAATTTCGGACCAAAAGTGAAATTTTTTCTCCACTTAGGCAAATCCCGTCACGAAATTGAAGCATGGGTCGCTTAGGTGTATTCGTATTGTATTCCTATGCGGACGTGTATTTTTTGAGTATACACCTATAGCAAAGATAGATTTATTACTCCCACCTCAAACGGACGCGTGCTTAGGCACACGTCCGCGCTACTCTAAAGTTTACAACTCCTCTATCTCATAAGGCAGGGAGCAGAGCCAGAGATACGCATCCATGGGTAAGCAAGCATTCAGATAAAAGGTAAAACCCCGGTTTCAAATTGCGCGTGTCATACCATCCTAAAATAGAGTCAATCAAGGGTTAGGCCATTGATTGACTCGGGGGCATGTGATGGATATACGCCCAATTTGAACCCGTTGACTTCCAAATCTTTATATGTTTATCACCCCGTTAATGATTGTAAATCGAAACTTCAACCCGAACACTTCGCGAGAACACCAACGGCTCGGACGAGGCCGAAGCGCTCGTCCGGCCGAGTCAAACTCACCTAGGTGAGGTTGGGTGGCCACGCCCGACCTCCCCTAGGGGAGATCGGGTGGACCAACCCGATCTCTCCTGGGAGAGATCGGGTTGGCCAACCCGATCTCCCCTAGGGGGGATGGGGTTGGCAAACCCCATCCTCCCTAGGAGGGGTTGGGTGCCCTCACCCAACCCCTACCCTTGGGGGTCGGATTTCCCTCCCCCCAAGGGCCCCGGCATCACACTCGGTTTATTCCGCCTACCTTCTCCGTATCCTAAGGTTAATTAACTGTGTTTAAAGGTTAACGATGTCATTAAGCCACCTTAATGACACCGTTGCCTATAAATACCACACCTCCACTATTCATTTGATCATCTTGGCAAGTTGCACAATTTTGCTCTGACCTCTCTCTAGCTTTATCTCTCTAAAACCGTACTGACTTAGGCATCGGAGAGGGTTCATCAGGCACCACCCCCCCCCCCCTCTGTGCCTGGTATTGCCCCTCTTGCAGGGTGGCAAGGAGAAGAGAGCCAAGGAAGCAGAAGAGCATAGAGCAGTAGGACAAGCCCCAGGGGTAAGAAGTACAAGCCTCAGGAGGTCAGAAGGGGAGAAGGAAAGGAGGTCAGAAGGAGAGAAGGAAAGGAGGTCAGAAGGAGAAAAGAGAAGGACATATATCAGAACGACTACCCCAAGGGAGCAGAAGGGCATGTATCATAATGATTAGTCCTAGGAACACTGAACCCGACATTTCATTAGTGGGAGATAAATTCTAGATTGACGACCCGTTGACCTAGAATTTATAACCTAACAAACGTCATCCACGGAGGAATGGCGGCGGGAGGTGATACCTCTGCTTCTCGGGAGAACTACGCTTCCCGCATATCTGCCGCGGTGGTGTTAGGCAAAAGGTCCCGGTCGTGGACTCTGAAGGAGGAAATGGTGATTTCTTTCTCGGCGGAAGATCTAGTAGGTGTGGAGAGCCCTCACGACGACGCCTTGGTCGTGACCCTGGACGTAGATGGATTCGAGATGAAGCGGATCCTGATAGACGGAGGGAGCTCTTCCGACATCCTTTTCATGGACGCTCTGGAAGCCATGGGAAAGATGAAAAAGGACCTGACACAGGTGGACTTCCCGATGGTGGGATTCTCTGGTTCCACTTCTTACCCGTTGGGAGTGATTACCTTACCAGTAGAGTTTGGTAGTGGCTGGAAGATGGAGAAGCGAGACGTAGATTTCGTCGTAGTGGAGTCTGCGGGGGCATACAACGCTATTATCGGGAGGACCTCTATCAACCCTCATGGCAGTCGCCTCGACGGTCCACCAAAAGATGAAGTTCCCGACTGACAACGGAGTTGGAGAGGTCAAGGGTGATCAAGTGGCGTCGCGAAAATGCTATGTTAATGCTACCCGAAGGAGAAGGAGGGAAGCCATGACTATCCTTCATACTGATGCCGATCCTCGAGAGGAGTATGGGCGTCCCGCCCCCATGGAGGACCTGAAAGAGGTTGAGATTGATGGACCGCAGAGGAAGGTGAAGATCGGGTCTGCTTTGTCGGAAGAAAGAGCCCGAGAACTGATCGAGCTCCTGAAGGAGTTTAAGGAGCTGTTTGCCTGGTCCCCGAGTGATATGCGAGGAATCAGCCCCGACGTGATAGTTCACGAGTTGAAGATAGACCCCGCGATCAAGCCTATCACGCAGAGAAGGCGTCCGATGGGCGCGGACAAGAGGATCGCGATCCAGCAAGAGGTGGGCAGACTGCTTGACGCTGGATTCATCAAGGAGCTCCGATTCCAGACTTGGGTTGCTAATCCAGTCCTGGTGCGAAAGAGTAACGGGAAGTGGCGGATGTGTGTCGATTTCCGCGACTTGAACAAGGCCTGCCCGAAGGATTGCTACCCGCTTCCGAGGATTGACCAGCTGGTGGATGCCACATCGGGACATGAACTGCTGAGCTTCATGGATGCCTATTCTGGATACAACCAGATCAAGATGGCGAAGGAGGATGCCCCCCATACGGCTTTCTATGCCGACAGTGACGTCTACCACTACGACGTGATGCCATTCGAATTGATCAATGCCGGAGCAACTTACCAGCAGATGGTGAACAAGTTGTTTGGAGACATGCTGGGGAAAACCATGGAGGCGTATGTGGATGACATGCTGGTGAAGTCCCGACAGGCAGGAGACCATGTCCAGAACTTGGCGGCGGCGTTTGAGTGGATGAAGTTCCATCAGGTTCGGCTGAACCCCGACAAATGTGCTTTCGGGGTGAACTCGGGGAAGTTCCTAGGGTTCATGGTGAGCCAGAGAGGAATCGAGGTAAACACTGAGAAGCTGCGAGCAATCGAGGAGATGCAGTCCCCGAGGACTCATCGGGAGGTTCAGGTGCTGAATGGACGGTTGGCCGCAATGAATCGCTTCCTATCCAAGGCGAGTGACCGAGCCATGCCATTTTTCGATGTGCTGAGGGCCCACAAGAAGTTCGAATGGACCGACAAGTGCGAGGAGGCGTTCCAGGCACTCAAGCAGCACCTACGTACCCTTCCGCCGTTGGCGAAACCAGTCCCAGGCGAGCCGCTTTATCTCTATTTGGCTGTTTCTGATGTGGCTGTTAGTTCTGTTTTGATCAAAATTGTCAAGGGCAATCAAGTGCCTATCTATTATGTAAGCAAGGCGTTTGCCAAGTCTGAAATAAATTATCCCGCTATTGAGAAGTATCTCTTTGCGTTGGTTATTGCCGCTCGAAAACTACGACCTTACTTCCATGCCCATGAAGTCACGGTATTGACTAATCAGCCCTTGAAGCACTTTTTGAACCGACCGGAGGCGTCGGGGAGACTGGTGAAATGGGCCATCGAGCTGACGGAGTTCCGTATTCATTTTGCTCCGAGAACTGCTATTAAGGGCCAGGCATTGGCAGATTTTATAGCTGAGTCTACGGCACCCGATCTGGAAGTAACGGGTCCCGCAGAGGGGGCAACCATGGAAGAGGCCCCGACAGCAGAACAGGCCCCGATAACAGAACAGCCAAATGAAGAGAACACCTGGGAGATGTACACTGATGGTTCAACGAGTGTAGAAGGCTCGGGGGCAGGATTTGTATTGATACCGCCCGGTGGAGGCGAGCCCCTACGATATGCCTTGGCGTTGACGTTCAAAGCCACCAACAATGAAGCAGAATACGAGGCTCTCATCACGGGCCTCAAGATTGCCAAGGGTACGGGGGTCGACCATCTAAAGGTGAAGTGTGATGCCAGCTTGGTTGTAAATATAGTCCAGGGGAACTATGAAGCCAGGAGCCCGACAATGAAGAAGTATTTGCACGAGGTGCAGACTTTGAAGGGAAGCTTCAAAAGCTTCGATATCGAGGCGATCCCAAGGGAAGAAAACAAGGAAGCAGATGCCTTAAGCAAGTTTGCTCTGGGAGTGGCCCCCGAGGAGAATCGGAAGGTACATTTCCTGGAGAAGGTGATTATCTCAAACATTGATCCAGCGGAGATCTGTGCTATTGAGACAGGATCGGAGGAAGAAGAGAAGCCCATTTGGATGACCCCGATGGTCACATACCTGACTACGGGGGCACTTCCCGATGACAAGGTGGCAGCTGTCAGGTTGCGACGGATTGCGGACAACTACGCGATGGTGGACAACCAGTTATACAAAAAAGGGTATGTAAAGCCTTTCTTAAAATGCGTGGCGGAACCCGACACGAATCGGATCCTGAGGGAACTACATGAGGGAGTCGCAGCCTGTCATGAAGGGGCCCGATCTCTTGTAAGGAAGGCGCTGAACTTGGGCTACTAATGGCCTTCGATGAAAAAGGAGGCGACTGCAATGGTCCGATCCTGTGATGCATGCCAAAGGTACGCTCCGAATATCGTGGCTCCCGCCGCGGACTTAATGCCCATCAGGAGTGCATGGCCCTTCGCGCAATGGGGGATTGACTTGGTGGGACTTCTTCCCCAAGCGAAAGGTCAGTGCAAGTATTTGCTCGTGGCTATCGATTACTTCTCAAAGTGGATAGAGGCTAAGGCATTGGCCAGGACGACGGGGCAGCAGATCCTCAAATTCCTCCAAACTCAAATCATATCCCGGTATGGGGTTCCTCGAGTGCTGATCAGCGACATCGGCCCTCTGTTCAATGGTACTCAGTTGAAGGAGTACCTGGAGGAGTTGAACATCGAACATCGGACCGCTTCAGTCCGCCACGCTCAAACCAATGGCCAGGTGGAATCAGCCAACAAGATCGTGATGGATGGCTTGAAGAAGAGAGTCTATGCCTTGCAGGGCCATTGGCTGGATGAGCTCGAAAACGTGCTGTGGGCTGTAAGAACAACACCCAAACAATCGACAGGGGAAACTCCTTTGGCCTGGTCTATGGAACGGAGGCAGTCGCTCCCGTGGAAATAGCGGTGGCGTCCCATCGCGCGAAATATTACGAGCCTATGACAAATGAGCAAATGAGGCGTCTAGACTTAGACTTGCTCGAGGAGAAAAGATGGAAGGCTGATGAAGTTCAGGCCCGAATGCGTCTGGCAACAGCCCGATATTACAATCGGCGTGTCAGGTCCCGACAATTCTTCGTGGGAGAACTTGTCTGGCGGAGGAACGAGTTCGTTCATCAAGATCGGATCAACAAGCTATCGCCAAAATGGGAGGGACCTTACAAGATCGTAGGGATTCCAGCACCCAACGCATACAAGCTAGAGGACCTTGATGGCAAGACGTTTAAGCATTCCTTCAGTAGCGAACACTTGAAGAAGTATCATGTTTGATATTAAGACGCCGCGAAGGGCGCAAATTGTCTATCAATAAGATCCGATGTAAGCCTATTTTGAGTTATTTATGAATAAAAGAAGTTGCTTCCGATCAAATTGCTTTTAGATTTATTCTAACTGTTAGTAAGACGTCCTGAAGGACGCGACAAAAGCCTTCCGAGGTATGCGTAATTCGTCTATATGATGCGGCCAAAAGCCATAACGGGTACGGACAAAAGCCCTACGGGGTACATGTTAGTCGTCTATATGATGCGGCCAAAAGCCTTAACGGGTACGAAAAAGCCTTAACAGGTCCGCGTAAGTTGTCTATATGATGCGGCCCAAAGCCTTAACGGGTACGAAAAAGCCTTAACAGGTCCGCGAAAGTCGTCTGGTAAAGACGCGATAAAAGCCCTTAAAGGGTATGATTAAAGTCATCTGATTTGGCAAGATAAGAGCCCTAAGGGGTGTTGAAAATGGCCTTGAAAGGCAGGGACGGGAAACCTTAAGTGGTGAAGTCCCGATTGGACGAGAAGCCTTAAGTGGTGAAGTCCCGATTGGACGAGAAGCCTTAAGTGGTGAAATCCCGATTGGACGAGATCTCAGAGAATACACCCCTCTCTAAGGGCAACCTCATATGAAGCCTCAGAGATCTCATTGACGGCAAATTCGAAAATGAAAGGAGCCCTAGCCTCAGAACTAGCTTCGTCTAAAACGATTGCAAACAAAAGAATTTGAGAAAAGGAGAACAGACAGCAAGTAAATCACGAAAACATAAAAGAAAGCCCTTACCAGACATGATCGGTGGTCGAAGAGGTAAAATTAAGGAAGATAGGAAGGGTTGAAGGCCTTGATCACTTGAACAACAGGAGGAGCTTGGAGAAGAAGCTTCGAATGCAAGAATGGCTGAAATCGAGAGAGTGCAGAAGAAGTGAATAAAGCCAGGGTTTTAGCTTTTATAAGCAAAAGGACAACGGAGGGGACTTAATCTTGACCGTTGTAGACGAAACGACTTGATCTCAATCGTTGAAATCATGGGGACGGCACGGAAGAGACAGCTGGACGGGTTTGATCTGCACCGTTGAAGAGGAAACGACACGATCTTAATCGCCAAGATTATAGGTACGGAAGAGACGCGAGTGACGTCACAGCTGCTTTTTCAGAAAGCAACAGTCACGCCGATTTAAACGTCATTTCCTTATCCCCAGGCATTTAATGCTACAGTAACCGAGGAGTCTCCTCGGATTTGGCAACTGCCCATGGGGTCTGGTGGGCCCAAGGTAATCATGAGTAAGAGACTCTGTTATACAACAATTACACGCAAGGCAAAAACCTCCGACGGTGGTATCGGAGGGTATGAAGACAAAAGCCTCCGACAGAAAGATTGGAGGATCGGAACTGAAAGACACGGCGAACTAAAAGTACCCCATGTCTTGGGGGCAAATGATGGGCTCCGATGGAATCGTCAGCCCCATTAACAGCCAGTAGACGGCGAATAGGTCCAGTGGGCCTCGTGAAAGGCCTGGAGGGCCCGAAGGCCCAATATGAAGGGTCCCGACATAAGAGCTGAACGCTCCCGACAAAAAGCCTCTGAGTAGGCCCCGATATGCCTTAGTAAAGGCCACGACGCGCCTTAGTAAAGGCCCCGATAATATAGCCCCGCAGAGGCTGGACCTGTCCCGTAGAGACTAAAGGTCCTGGGTGGTGACCTAGAATGAGACAACTCTGGAGTCCCCGACAGGAGTCGAGACTTGTGATCAGAGGATAAAGACCGAGAAACCCGATCAGAGGATAAAGACCGAGAAACCCGCCTACTAGATAGAGTAGTGGGAGACGGTTAAAGATATAGATAAGTCCCCCGAGATACGCAGGGCGTGCCCGAGATACGCGGAAGTATGGGTAGGATACGCGGAGCGTGGGGCGAGATATACGGAATCCTGACCGAGATATACGGAATCGTGGCGAGATACACGGAATCATGGGCAAAACGGCCAACCACGGTCACAGGTAACTGAGTAACTTCCCCTCCTATATAAAGGAGGAAGTTACCTCAGAAAACAATCATCTAATACGCACTTAGAATACTGTTGCCACCCCATTGATCGTATACTCATTTAAGCATCGGAGAGGGATTCTGGGTCACCACCCAGGTCATCCCCTTTTGCAGGATTGCGCGGAGCCCAGGAGTCCAGAGCTTTCCATCAAGGACGTGACGGAGCTTCGCCCGTGATCCAACAATTTTGAGCATGCTTGATTTTATTAGATTTTATCTCAATTAGGAGTTTTAGATGTGTAATAGTTTTTTTTTTAAAGCTTATATTTGTCGTTGATAATATTTTTCGCATGAGAGTTAGTTTAAATTTTGATATCATTAGATTAATTAGTCATAACGCATATTTAAATTTTAAAATTGGCAAATAGGTTAATTAAGTACCGAAAGGGCGTAATTAGAAAATAATTTTTCTTAATTCGTAATAGAACCCCCGAACTTGGATTTCTGATCGTGGACCGATTTTAGACCTAACGTTTAATTCGTTATTCGTTTAGGTAATTTAGGATTCTAGTTAGCATTTATTAACTAGTGGCGACTCTCTTTCAAAATCCGCGTTTTCAAAACGTATTTCGCCGTAGGTCGGATTTTTAGGGTCTAACAATCGGGGCCTACTCAAAGGCATATCATTGGGAGCGTTCAGCTCGTATGTCGGGACCAACCTTGTCGGGTCCTCTCGTATTAGTCTTCTAAGCCTCTTTTGAGGCCTAGTGGGCCTACTTCGCCGTTTAGTCGTCATTAATGGGCCTAATGGCTATATCGAAACCCATCATTTGCCCCCAAGACACGAGGGACTTATAGTTCGTCGTGTCTTCCAACTTCGAACCTCTCGATATTCCGAGGATAACCACCGAATCGGAAAAGATTTCTCGATTACTCCACTATTAAATGCGATGGGTGATGAAGCGACGGCTTGGGTGCCCGTGCCTGCTTTTCTGAAAAAGCGCTTTTTAGCTATTTTGTCGTTAGTGCCTCAACGAAGCGTTTCATCTTCAACGGTCCGGATTGCAACGTCTCTTTGGCTGTCTTCTCTCCTATAAAACTCCAAATCTTGTCATTATTCAGTTCTCCTCTACCGTTTAATTCTCTGTGTTTTCAAAAGCTCAAGCTCTCCTTTCTAGTCTGATCATCACTCCGGCGACCAGGATCTCCGACCATCAAGATCATCCTTTCTTCTCCGATTCAACATGTCTGGTAAGATTTCCTCCTTCGATTCCGAAAAAACTTGTTAGCATAGTTTTTCTTTTTACCTTGATCAACTTACCCGGATTTTTCCAAGAATCAACTGTGCCTTTTCTTGCTCTGGTCATTTTCCAGACGGTGAATCCAGTTCCGAGGGGAGGAAACCCTTCAAGTTCGATTATGCTTGCAATGAGATTTCAGAAACCGCCTATGATGCGGCTCTCTGGGAAGGGTGTATCACTTCCACCTGGGAGCCACGATATCCCTATCCTCGCCCTCGCGTGCCGGGCGACCCTGTGGTCACTTGTCCCCGGGAAGGGGAGGTGTTTGTCTCCGCCGGGCAAGTATCGGCGGGGATCCGATTCCCCTTCTGTGGGGACATAGTCGAGATGTGTAAATATTACAAAATACATCCGACTACTTTCTCCCCCCACGCCATCCGCGTGTGGAATGCCTTCCGCGTGTGGAATGCCTTCCGCGTCCTTTGCTTTCGTCAACAATAGTCCTATTGCCTCCGACTTTTCCAGACCTTATATGGATTGAAGTGCAATGATGTCGGGGTCTGTGCCTTCTAGTCGCGGATGCCTAAGTGGAGCAAGGCGCAGCTCTCCCGCTGTAGCTGGACTGGTGACACATGGAAGGTCGCCAAGGTCGGGGGCTCATCACCTACTCGGGGCCCGACAACAGCGGGTGGAAGATGAATTACTTCTTCATTCGGAACAACTCCATTTCGTGGCCCCGATGGGAGGTTGGGGCAGACCCTCCTCCCGCTTTTCACACTTATTCCGAGGAGGATTTCCAGATTCTCCACTGTATCCAGCTCTACCACTGGGGGGATTTTTTTGCCCCCCTCGATGCCAACTCTATCGAGGAGCGGGACCTGGTTCTGACCGGGATCCGACTCCTTGATGTTGCTTCCGGGGGTCAACTCTTCGACGGCCCTTCCAACCTCGTTCCATGCGTAGTATTCTAATCGCATTTTCGTTTTCGTTTTTGCAGCTAAGAAGGTATCATTGCTGACCAATCTCGTGCTTAAGTAGGCGGAGACCGATGCTGTCCAACGCCCCGCGAGGAAGAGGAAGTCTTCGAAGAGGGCCACCTCCTCATCGGCACCTCCAACTTTGGAGCAGATCAAGCGGGCCCGGGTGGAGAAGATGGAGCAGATCTTCAACACCAAGACTCCCAAAGAAGGTAAACAACTCCGCTTAGCAATTCGATTATACAGGAGGCGTATTCCCAAGGAGTCAATCCCCTCCGATAAGAAAGCCAGAATCGAAGGGATCAACCGTATCCTGCAAGGAGAGACACCCCGCGTTCTAAAAGCGGGTTACTACAATTATCACGGGAAGGACCAGTATCTCTCCCGTCGCGTCATTTGGTGTAAGGTCCCCGATCAACTTCCTGATTTTCTTTCTGAAGCTTCTCGTCCTCCAGCGGCAGGTCGATCGGGAGCTGGAGCTTCGGCGGGGGAGCCACCCTCTGACGCCCGGGTCGGGGAGCCCCTCCTTTCTCTTCCTGCCCCCGGAGGATCGGGGATTGAAGACGCCCCGACGGACAGCCAGTTCCGTCGGGTGATGGACCTGGATGTTTCTCAATCTTCTGAGGAGGCAAGCAAGGGTCAGCCCCTGGTTCGTCGTCGGGGGGTGAGGCAGACCCCATTGGAGCCGACACTCGAAGTTCTACCTCCATCTTCCCCGGCACAACAGCATTCGCCGGTCTTGAGCCTGACTCCTGAAGGGACGACGGGTTCTCACGGTGGCTCGGAGGCACGCACCTCCGACATCGAGTCCTTCATTCCTCCTCTCCCCTTAGACGGGAGTTTTTATCAGGTTTACACCCCCGAACAGGCGGCGGCTCCCTGGACCCCGATCGAGTCATTGTGGGGGGTCCCGCTGCGTCGGGACAATGTATCAACGGAACTGGGTCTGCACCTGCTGGCAGGTTCAGTTCCGCCGTCTGTGAAGGTTCAACTCTCCTTGGATCAGGAGGTCATCCACGCGGACATTCGCGCTATGGTCGTTCGCCGTGTGGAGGTAAGGCTTCCTGTTTTTACACTTAGTATATAATGCAAGATATTCTCATGTACTAACCTTCCCTTCTTTTCCACAGGAAATGGCGGACCAGCACCGCTGTTTCGGGTGCATCCTGGCCCTGGAGGTGGCCTTGAAGGAGGAGCGAGCCAAGGCGGTTAAGCCGGTTAAAGAGCAGGCCCTCCTTAATCAGAAGACTCGGGACCTCCTGAGGAAGCTTCACGACTTCGAGCGGCTGCTGAAGCAGGAACGACAAAAGCTCCAGGAAGAGCAGTAGGGGCGTGCGGAGGATCGGGACAGGCTTGTCCTCGAGAAGAAGGCCCTTGAGGACGCCAAGGCGGGGCTGGAGGCTGAGAAAGTCCTTCTCGCCAATCGGTCTCAACAGATGGAGCGGGAACTCGCTGAGTTTCCCACCAAGCTGGCCGAGGCTGAGGCCAAGGTACGGGAAGATTATCGGAGCTCCGAGGCTTTCCAAGTGGATGCGGCGAAGTTCTGTACGGCGGAGGTGGAGACCACCCTGCTTAATGCTGTCGAAGAGCTCCATCTGGAGTATGGTGGGTCCATCGACTTCACCAAGTCCCAAACTCTCGCCCCCTTCGCGGAGAGGTATTTCAACCTTTCCGAGGAGATCGACGGGGCCAACACCCCCGAGGGGGCTGCGGGTGCTGAAGGCACGGTGGAGCCTCCAAGTGCAGACCTCCCGACAACCGATCCCCCGACAATCGACTCTTCGCCGGCCGACCTCCAAGGGTCCGATCCTCCCGCGGCCAATCTTCCAGGATCCGATCCTCCGACCACGGAGCCTTCTGCCACAGACCTCGTGGACCCTGCTCCCCTCGACGCTGCCAAGGATCAAGCTTAATCGCTTTACTTTTGAATCCTTGTAATTTCCTTCGTTTGTCGTGAACCTTTTAGATGTTTATAATACCAATCTCTTTTGGTTCCGATTATCGCTGCACCACTTAAGGTGAATTAACCACGCCACTTAAGGCGATTCGATCATACCACTTAAGAGTGATTTCGACGCATCACTTAAGACATTTTACCCACACCACTTAAGGCGATTTAATCGTGCCACTTAAGGCGAAACCACGCCACCTAAGGCGATTTAATCGTGCCGCTTAAGGCGAAACCATGCCACTTAAGGCAAAACCACGCCACTTAAGGGGAAACCATGCCACTTAAGGCGAAACCACGCCACTTAAGGCGATTTAGCTACACCACTTAAGGCGATTTAATCACACCACTTAAGGCGATTTAGCTACACCACATAAGGCGATTTAAGCATACTTAGAATGATAAGTCTAAGCAAGATCAGGTCGGAAGCAACCTCTTTATTCATTGATGGCTCAAAACCTGTCTATATCGACTCAAAACGATAACAACTTGCACTACTGAAGGCGACTTCGATAAACAACTTGCACCACTGAAGGCGACTTAATAAACAACTTGCACCACTGAAGGCGACTTAACAAACAACTTGCACCACTGAAGGCGACTTAATATCAAGCATGACATTTCTTCAAGTGTTCGCCACTAAAAGAATGCTTCAACATATTGCCATCGAGGTCCTCCAACTTATACGCGTTTCGAGCTGGCATCCCCACGACCTTATAAGGCCCTTCCCATTTTGGTGACATCTTGTTGATCCGATCCAAAAGGGTAAATTCGTTCCGACGCCAGACCAGTTCCCCAACAAAGAACTGTCAAGACTTGACTCGTCGATTATAATATCGGACCGTTGCCATGCGCATCCGAGCCTGGGCCTCCTCGGCACTCCACCTCTTCTCTTAGACCAAGTCCAAGTCCAGGCGCATCATTTCATCATTCGACAGAGGTTCATAATACCTCGTCTGATGGGATGCCACAGCTATTTCGACGGGAGCAACTGCTTCCGTGCCATTAACAAGGCCAAACGGAGTCTCCCCATTCGAGCGCTTGGGCGTTGTTCTAACAGCCGAAAGCACATTTTCCAGTTCGTCCAGCCATTTGCCCTTCAAGGCATGGACCCTCTTCTTCAGGCCATCCATCACGATCTTGTTGGCTGACTCCACCTGTCCATTGGTTTGAGCATGACGGACAGAGGCTGTCCGATTCTCAATTTTCAGTTCCTCCAGGTACTCCTTCCACTGGGGCCCCGTTAAACGGAGGGCCGATATCGCTGATCAATACCTTGGGGATTCCGTATCGGGATATGATATGGTTCTGGAGGAACTTGAGGATATGATTCCCCGTTGTCTTGGCCAACGCCTTAGCTTCTATCCACTTCGAGAAATAATCAATAGCCACGACTAAATATCGACACTGACCTTTTGCAACTGGAAGGGGTCCCACCAAATCGATTCCCCATTGCGCGAAGGGCCAAGCACTCTTGATGGACGTCAGATCGGCAGCTGGAGCCACGATATTCGGGGCGTACCATTGGCAAGCGTCACAGGATCGGGCTATCAGCGTTGCCTCCTTGTTCATCGAGGGCCAGTAATAGCCCAGGTTTAGCACTTTCCTCACGATGGATCGGGCACCTTCATGACAAGCCAAGTGTCCTTCGTGCACCTCCCTAAGGATCCGATCTGTATCGGGCTCAGCCACACATTTCAAGTAAGGAGTTAAATACCCCTTTTTATACAGCTGATTGTCCACCATCACATAATTGGGCGCTATTCGGCCTTCATCATCGGGGACTGCCCCCGTAGTCAAATACGCGGCTATCGGGGTCATCCAAGTGGCACATACCTCTGATTGATCGGTGGTTGACAGGATCACCTTCTCCAAGAAATGCACCTTCCGACTTTCATCAAGGGGTGCCCCCAAGGCGAACTTGCTCAAGGCATCTGCTTCCACATTATCCTCCCTCGGGATCGCCTCAATATCGAAGCTCTTGAAACTCTCCTTCAGGGTTTGTACCTCGCGGAGATACTTTTTCATCATCGGGCTCTTTGCTTTGTATCGCCCCTGGACTTGGTTCACGATCAGGCTAGCATCACACTTCACCTTTAAGTGACCAACTCCCGTTCCTTTAGCAATCTTGAGGCCAATGATGAGAGCCTCATATTCAGCTTCATTGTTGGTAGCCCTAAATGTCAAGGCCAAGGCATATCGGAGGGGCTCGCCTCCGTCTGGTGGTATCAATACGTCTCCCAAGTATACATCTCCCAAGTATTTTCGGCGTCGAGCTGTTCTGACTGCTCTGTTATCGAGACTTCCATAGTTGCCCCTTCTACAGGGCCCGCTTCTTCTAGATCGGGGGCTGTAGACTCTGCTATCAAATCCGCCAATGCCTGGCCTTTAATAGCCGTTCTCGGAGCAAAGTGAATGCGGAACTCACTAAGCTCGACTGCCCACTTCACTAATCTCCCCGACGCGTCAGGTCGGTTCAAAAAATGTTTCAAGGGCTGATTCGTCAAAACGGTAATCTCATGCGCATGGAAGTAAGGTCTCAGCTTCCGAGCAGTAACAATCAACGCATAAAGATACTTCTCAACGACGGGATAATTTATTTCAGACTTGGCGAGTGCCTTGCTTACATAATAGACGGGGACTTGGTTACCCTCTACGACTTTCACTAAGACAGAGCTAACAGCAAATTCAGAAATAGCCAAATACAGATAGAGTGGCTCGCCTGGAATGGGCTTCGCCAATGGCAGGAGGGTGCGAGAGGTGCAGCTTGAGTGCCTGGAATGCCTCTTCGCACTAGGAAGTCCACTCAAACTTCTTGTTGGCCCTCAGCACTTCAAAGAACGGCATGGATCGATCACTTGCTTTGGACAGAAAGCGATTCATCGCGGCCAATCGGCCATTCAGCACCTGCACATCCCGATGGTTCGTCGGGGACTTCATCTCCTCGATTGCCTTCAGCTTCTCAGGGTTCACCTCGATTCCCCTCTGGCTCACCATGAAGCCCAGAAACTCCCCTGAGTGCACTCCGAAGGCACACTTGGTCGGGTTCAAGCGAACTTGATGAAGCCTCATCCGCTCAAACGTCGTGGCCAAGTTGTTAACATGATCTTCGGCCTGTCGGGACTTCACCAGCATATCGTCCAAATAGGCCTCCATTGTTTTCCCTAGCATGTCCCCGAACAGCTTGTTCACCATCCTCTGATAAGTTGCACCTGCATTGATCAGTCCAAAGGGCATAACATCATAGTGATAGATGTCACTATCAGCATAAAAGGCGGTGTGGGGGGCATGCTCCTTGGACATCTTGATCTGATTATAGCCGGAGTATGCATCCATAAAGCTCAGCAACTCATGTCTCGATGTGGCATCCACCAGCTGGTCGATCCTCGGGAGCGGATAACAATCTTTCGGGCATGCTTTGTTCAGGTCACGGAAATCAACACATATCCGCCACTTGTCATTGCTCTTCTTCACCAGGACTGGGTTGGCGACCCAGGTCTGGAATCAGAGCTCTTTAATGAATCCAGCATCGAGCAACCTGCCCACCTCTTGCTGGATCGCGATCTTCTTGTCGGCACCCATCGGGCGCCTTCTCTGTGTAACCGGCTTGATCGCGGGGTCAATCTTCAGCTCGTGAGTAATCACATCAGGGCTGATTCCTGGCATGTCACTCGGGGACCAGGCAAACAGCTCCTTAAACTCCTTCAACAGATCAATCAGTTCTCGGGCTGTCTCCTCAGACAGAGCGGACCCGATTTTTACCTTTCTTTGAGGTCCATCGATCTCGACCTCCTTCAAATTCTCCATCGGGGCGGGACGCCCAAACTCCTCTCGGGGATTAGCATCAGTCTGGAAAACAGTCATAGCCTCCCGATTCCTCCTTCGAGTGGCATTGACGTAGCACCTCCTGGAGGCTATCTGATCGCCCTTGACCTCCCCGATTCCGTGGTCGGTCGGGAACTTCAGCTTCTGATGGACAGTTGAAGCAACTGCCCCCAGCTTGTTGATGGTAGTCCTCCCGATAATGGCATTGTAGGTCCCCGCAGACTCGACCACCACAAACTCTATGATCCTCTTCTCCGACTTCCAGCCACTACCGAATTCAACCAGTAAAGTATTCATCCCCACCGGGTAAGAATTAGAGCCAGAAAATCCGACCATCGGGAAGTCTGCAGGCTTCAAGTCCTTCTTGGTTATTCCCATGGCCTCCAATGCATCTATGAACAGAATATCGGAGGAGCTCCCTCCATCTATTAGGATTCGCTTCATCTCGTACCCATCTACGTTCAGGGTCACGACCAATGCATCATCGTGCGGGGTCTCCACACCTACCAGGTCCTCCGCTGAGAAGGGAATCACCATTTCTTCTTTCGGAGTCCAATTTCGGGCCCTCTTGCCCAGCACCACAACAATGGGAATCCGGGAAGATAGACCTCCCGAGATGCCGTGGTATCTCCTCCCGCAGCAAGTCCCCCATGAATCACATTAATGGTCCCCCGCTTCTCCATGCGGGCATTGGAAGACTCGGGCTTATCTTTCTTCGGGGATCGACCACGGGATCGGGAACGGGACCGCGATCGGGACCGGGAACGGGATCGGCCCCGTTGCCCAGCCACAAATTCCTTGAGCTTTCCCTTCTGGATTAACTTCTCAATTTCCTTCTTCAACTCCCGACAATGGTTAGTGTCGTGACCGCTGGCACGACAAAAACGATCGGTGCGAGCTACCATAAACTCTCCATCCTTCTTCGGGGGGTACCTGGCGATGCCCTGTTGGTCCATCACCGCTAACACAGCACCCATGGAACAAATGAGAGGATTGTAGTGGTCCTCCCGCTTGTCCGACTTCGAGGGAAGCTTGTCTTCCCTCCGATCGGGACGGCCTCGACCCCGACTGCTCTCGGGTTTATCTTTCCTCCTGCGATCGTCCGAGGGTTTAAACGACTGCTTCCCCTAGTTTGATTACGGAGGGTCAAGGTCTCCGGCAGCTATCTTCGACTCCTGTACGTCGATTTGTTGCTTCACCCTTTTCTGCAACGCCTCCATGTTTCACACAGCCTTCTCAGCCACGCTGTGCATCAGGTCGGAACCGTATGGTGCTGTCAGGTTCCGAATGAAAGTGCGGATGGTCTCTCCTTCCGACATTTCCTCATCAATCTCGGCCACGCTGGCAGTGTACCTCTGGTAGTAATGTGCCAGAGACTCGTCATGCCTCTGTACCACCTCGGCCAGGGACCTTGCGCTTTTCAGGAGACGCTGACGGCCCTGGTATTGCTGGATGAACCGATCATGCATCTGGGTCCAGGTAGAGATGCACCCTGAAGGGAGGCTGAAGAACCACGTCAGGGCTCTTTCACAAAGTGTGCCCGGGAACAGAACGCACACTATATCGTCATTCGGGGCTCTGCCTAGACAAGCCATCACATGCTTCTGGACGTGGCGAACTGGATCTCCTTCGCCATCATACTCCTTGATTTTCGGGATACCAAGTCCCGGCGGGGCAGTAGTGTTCACCAATCGGGGGACAAAGGGATGAGTGGATCGATCCCTCAGCTCCGACATCATCTTCTTCTGATCTCCCATACAAATGTTCACAATCTTCACCACCTGGTCGGGGGTGATAGGACCACTAAGAGGGATGGTCCTATGTTGCACCGATCCAGGCCCATCAATCACGAACTGCTCCGACTGAGCGGGCTCCTTGCCCTTGTCCTGGTGCTCGGGTTGGGCCTCCTGCCTGTCCCGATTCTCCATCGGCGGAGGCAACTCCTCCTCCTTCTTCTTGGCGGCCTCCCTTCGGTCCAGGAGAGCCTCCATAGCTTCCAAAAATATTGGCATGACATCCATCACAGCCTTTGCCAAGTCCGTCTTTGCAGGTGCATCCGGGTCCCTCCTCGGGATCTCTTCCCGGCTCTCCGACGAGTTTCGAATGGAATCTTCGCGATCATCATGATGCCCCCTTGTTTGGGAAACAACAGGGGGAGGATCATTCTGATCAACAGTGCGCTCCGGCGGCCCTGAATTCAGAGTTCTAGCAGGGTGGCGGGAACCGCCGGATTGTCCTTGTCTCTTCTTTTGCTTGCCAGCCATCGATCGGGTAGAAGCCATTTTTGCTTTTTGTTACGCTTCCCACAGATGGCGCCAATGTTGGATCACGGTTGGAACTCCGGTACGTCCTTGACGGAAGTCTGAACTCCTTTGCTCCAAGTAATCCTGCAAGAAGGGGATAGACCGGGCGGTGACCCAGAATCCCTCTCCGATGCTTAAATGAGTATCTCGATGTAGGCTAGCAAGTATCAGTATGTGAATATGAACGTATCAATCCTGAGGTAACTCCTTCCTTTATATAGGGGAGGAGTTACCCCAGTTACGTGTTGTGATAACTGCTGGAGTCAGTTAGCCCACGTTCCGTTTATCTCGGCCACTTGCCCACGTTCCGTCTTTTCAGGCCACTTCCCCACTATGTCGATAGTGGGCGTGTTTCCCGGCCTCGTTCTCTGGTGGCAAGTCCCGACGGATATCGTGGACTCCAGAGTTATCTCCTTTGGTCACCGCTCGGGGCCACTCGTCATCGGGACAAGGCCAGTCATCTCAGGTGTTAAGTTATGGGATCTAGGTCAACGGGGTGTCGGCTTTGATCTCACTCCTTACGGGGGGATGTGTATGATCTGGTCTTCTCGAGTCGCCTTGCCTTTGTCTATGTCCTTCTTCCTTTCCTTCTTCCCTTGGTTCCTTCTCTTCTTCTCTCCCTTTGCCCTGCAAAAGGGGCAGTACCAGACACGGAGGAGGGGGGGTGGTGCCTGGTGAACCCTCTCCGATGCCTAAGTCAGAACTATATTTCTAGAGAGATAAAGCTAGAGAGATGTCAGAGCTAAATTGTTCAAATGGCCAAGATGATCAAATGAGTTGTGAAGGTGGGGTATTTATAGGCAACGGTGTCATTAAGGTGGCTTAATGACATCGTTAGCCCTTAAACACAATTAACTAACCTTTAAGCGTATAATTAAGACTTTAGGATTCGGATGAGGCAGGCGGAGTGGACCAAGCATGGGCGTCTGAAAGGGGTGCCGGGACCCTTGGGGGGGGAGAAATCCGACCCCCAAGGGTAGGGGTTGGGTGAGGACACCCAACCCCTCCTAGGGAGGGTGGGGTTGGCCAACCCCATCCCTCCTAGGAGGGATCGGGTTGGCCGACCCGATCTCCCCTAGGGGAGATCGGGTTGGCTGACCCGATCTCTCCTAGGAGAGATCGGGTTGGCCAACCCGATCTCTCCTAGGAGAGATCGGGTTGGCCAACCCGATCTCCCCTAGGGGAGATCGGGTCGGCTGACCCGATCTCCCCTAGGGGAGGTCGGGTGTGACCACCCAACCTCACCTAGGTGAGTTCGCCTCTGTCGGACGGGCGCTTCGGCCCCGTCCGAGCCGTCGATGTTCTCGCGAAGTGTCCGGGTTGAAGTTTCGATTCGCAATCATAAATGGGACGATAAAAATACAACGGTTCGGAAGTCAACGGGTTCAAATTGGGCGTATATCCATCACATGCCCCCGAGTCAACCAATGGCCTAACCCTTGATTGACTCTATTTTAGGATGGTATGACACGCGCAATTTGAAACCGGGATTTTACCTTCTTTGTCTGAATGCTTGCTTACCCGTGGATACGTGCCTCTGACTCTGCCCCCCTGTCTACTGAGATAGAGGAATTGTAAACGTCAGAGTAGCACGGACGTGTGCCTAGACACGCGTCCGTCTGAGGTGGGAGTAATAAACTTATCTTTGCTACAGGTGCCTACTCAAAAAATACAAACTTGCACAGGGGTGTGTTACAAATGTAACTAAATAACTTACACTTCAATTTCGTGCCGGGATTCCATCTAAATAAGGAGAAATTTCAATTTTGGCCAAAAATTTTCCTAAGTATGGAATGCTCAAAAATAAAACTATCTTGATAATTTTTCTAAGTATAGAGGTATACTTAGCCATAGGTGAAAAGGATAAAAATAATGGTTTTTCCTTGGCCCTTAGATTTTATTTAAGGCTAGATGGATGGTGGTGATTAAAACCCTCTAAAAAACCCTATCATCTTTTAATATAGAAAGGAGTTAGAAAAATACCTCCAAAAGTCACCTTAGCCACCATCTTCCTTCTTCACTTACCCTTGGAGAGCAAGAAAGGTTGGAGAGCACCCCCAAGGTAAGGGCCGGCCGGAATTTCCACCAAGGGGCAGAAATCCGACCAGCAATTCAGCCGGGACCAGCGACGGGAGGGAGTTTGGCCGGAGGGGACGACACAGCTCCAGGCGGGAGGCGGCCCACGGCGACGCGGAGGCGGCCAGGGGCTTGATCGACGACGACGACGGCGGCGTGGCTCTGGACGGACGGCTGTGGTCAACGACAGGCTCGCCTCTGACGACGACGACACCAAATCCGGCGGGGGTTGTCGACGGCGAAGGGAGACGACTCCGGTGTGGCGTGCAGGGCCCTCCGTCGACGGCGAGGCGAGCGATATCATCTCCGGCGGCGAGGGAATCACAGCTCCGGCGAGGACCTGATTTCCGGCAACGTTCAAATTTGAATTCCGGACCCGTTTATCACATCGGGTCGGGTTTTCCGAAGGTCCATTCTTTTCCTTTCCGCTACCGTATAAAATGTCGATTTTCGAATCGTTGATATTTGATTGCCGATGTTTGATTGCCGATGCTTGATTGCCGAAATTTGATTGAATGTGGGATTGCCGTAGATAGCCGTTGGTAGTTGTGGATTTTTGGGAAAAATGTTTGCCGGTCGTCCGGATATGGTTTCTTGTCCGATTGGGCTATCCCGGTCTTGAATTTGATGTCGTGCCGCCGTTGGTGTGTTAATCTTTGTTGGAGGGTATAATGGTAATTTTTTTCAAAACCCGACCTTAGGCTTGGATAAGACTATTTGACTCGGTTGTTGTCGTTGGTAGAGTGTCGGGGTATTTCCGGTTCCTCGAAAATTTCTCTTATCTTGATATTCGTCGTGTCGTGGCAGGTACTATACTCCTGGTGGTGTCCACGTACGCAGACTCTTCAGAGACGCCGTATTCTCCGAAGGATGAGTGAGTTCCTTTTTCTCTTCCTTTTCGGTCGCGTTACTTCCTTTCCTATTGCTAGCTTAGTATCGTGACCTTCATTGGGGTGTTAGTCGAAATTTGATTCGTGCTTTGGGGTTTCTTGCTATCTTTGCCTTAGGTTTTGCTATTCTGTCAGAGAACCATATCACTAGGTCCGATTACAATGAACATGTCACCCTAGGAGATATCAGTCCCCTAGATGAGCCTCTGTATCCTTTTCTCCCCTCCTTGGGGAATACTCGCGGGACGGCGACGGAGCCTCCTATAGGGAAGGTCGCCGTGTATCCCTCTCAGATCCGATTCGGGCTGAGACTGCCTTACTGTGACGAGCTTATAGAGTTGAGCAGGTTTTTCAGGATTTCTCCTGTGAACCTTGCCCCCAGTGTCCTCCGCGTCTGGGTGGGCTTCCGGGTATTGTGCCATTGGTACTCCTGGAAGTACTCTCTCGTTCTATTCCGATGCTTCTATCGGTTCCAGTACCGGACGAGGGTGGGGTTTGCGAGTTTCGTAACTCGCCATCCGACCTTCAAAGATCCCCGATTTTCTGACTTCGGGTTGAGTGGGATCGAGTGGGATACCTCCCTCCGTTTCGTGACCCAGATTGACAATTCGGCCAGTCACTGGGCTAAGCACTACTTCTTCATTACGGACCGATACGTCACTTGGTCGGTCCTGAATGAGGATCGGTCCGATGGTTGGCCTGCTTTTGGAGAGTTCTCTTCGGATGATTTGAAGACTATGAAGATCATTCACGAGAGCAACAGGACCCGGTCTTACTGCCCCGTGTCTTTAATAACTGAGACGGATCTTTACGAGGCCGGGATCAGTCTGACTCCTGACTCCGGGGGTTCGGTATGTCACTTGGTCTTTCCATCTTTATTTACCTTCTGCTCTTCCTTTGTAGGTTGGTTTCATGGAAAAACCTATAACATGCAGGGAGCCCCTGTTGACCTGAGCAAGAGGAAGGCTCCTTCTAGTTCTGCTTTGAAGAAATCCCCCCTGCCTGGGAAGAAGGCTGGGGCCTCTGGTATGCTTTCTCCTATTTGCTTCTTTATGATGTAACTTATGTTTTCCTTATCTTGTTTTTCTTACTTTGCTAGTGCGCTCCCCCTTGGTGACTGAGAGGGTCGTCTCCGTTGGCAGAGATTCTGGACCTTCCAAGTCCAAGCCGTGGCGATCTGATTCTGAGGCCGGGGCCTCGGCTGCTAAGAGGAAGAAGGCTGTGGATCCTGCTTCGCCTACTGCTCGTCCTCCGACCCTATCTCGTGATAAGGAGATGGTGGTCGAAGAGGTGCCTTCCCTGGCTGACAAAGGGAAGCGACCTGCTGGTGGTGGTTCCCCTGCCCCCCAGCCGAGGGCACGGTCCTCAGGTATGATCTCTACCTTGTGCTGATCCTTGTATGTTTATACTCTCCTTTGACTTGCTTTGCTTGTGTAGGTGGGCCTCCGACTTTAAGTCGGAAGGATTTCACACGGCTCACTGATGAAGATGTTATTGGGTCTGAGTGGACTCCCTTCGCTGGTCTGAAGGAGTTCCACCTTGATAGCACTTCCTCTTTGCGGACTCCTGAGGTTGGTGTCCGCGTCCTCCGCGGTGCCGTTCCCCCTGGGGATCGTGTTGCTCCGCCCAAGTCTCCTGGGGAGACTCGGCGCTTTGTTCAAGGGGTACTCTCTCGTTATGCACCTGTAAGTTGTTCTTTGCTTTCCTCTTATTTCTTTCATAATGTCTATCTTTCGGTTATTCATCCCTTGTTTGAATTGTTAGGGCATATCTGACATGGTGAACATGTCCTCGCTCGTGCTCGAGTTATCTGACGAGAGGAAGACCCTTGAGGACAGCCAGGTTTCTCTCAAGGCGGAGGTCGCCACTGCTGCCGAGAAGGCGCGTATATCTGATTTGAGGCTGCAAGAGCTCCAGGACCAGGTGTCCTTGCTTGAAACCACTGTGGGCAGTTTGCGCCGGGAAGCTGAGGTTGCCGCGTCTGTCCATTCTGAGGAGCTGCGGAGGTTGGAGACTAAGTGTCGGGCGGAGGAGAGGGCTGTCGCGGTATCTGAATACAAGGCCTCCTCTGCCTTCACCGCCGATTATAGCACGCGTCTCACCCAGGAGATGAACCAGTTCGGTGAGTATCTGGTTGATCACATATACCGGATTGATCCTCAGTTCCCCTTTGGTGACCTTGGTGACTTTGGGCCATATGCCACTGGCTATGCGACTGTTCTGATGGGTCAGGCTGCCGTTGCAGACGAGCCTGCCCCTGCCCAGGTGGATGCTACACCTGTGGAGATTGGTACCTCAGACTCCTCCTCTTCATCCATTTCCGCTGGCGGTTCAGCTTCAGGGGGTGAGGGTGACTCCCCTGAAGGTTCTGACTGACGTGTTTATCTCATGCTATCCTTGTATATAATTACACTCCTTCTCCCCTTGTGTGGGTTGAGTGTCCTTTGAGATTGTGATGGTGTTTGTTGTTAGTTTCCTTTGCCACATTGTGTTTGTTGACTACGTGGTTCGTTTGCCTTTACATTAGTGCTTCTCATGTTTTTATATATATCTCTTCTCATGATGGCTCCCTATGCCTTGTGTATGTCTCTTTGGGTATGGACTCTTTCCTTGGTGTGTTTCCTTTACTTATCCTTCTTTCGTGCTTTCCTTCATGTCTTACCTGCCATTTCATAAAGAAAAACATTACTTGTTCTTCACATTACTTTACTTAGAAATTTCTTTCCCATGGTATCCTTCTGAGCATGGTATCCTTCTAAGAATGGTATCCTTCTAAACATGGTGTGATGATCTCTTCTGATACCCCTTACACGGTATACGTTGTACTGTTAGACCAAAGATACACTCTTGGTGGGCGTCGAAATCTTTTCACGAGACAGGCTCTCGGACGGCACTTAACGTTTCACAGGATAGGCTCCCGGAGGGCACAGGTTAGTCCACCGATACCTTCTTGACGGGTGTCAAATCTGTTCACGAGACAGGCTCTCGGATGGCACTTAACGTTTCACAGGATAGGCTCCCGGAGGGCACAGGTTAGTCCACCGATACCTTCTTGACGGGTGTCAAACTGTTCACGAGACAGGCTCTCGGACGGCACTTAACGTTTCACAGGATAGGCTCCCGGAGGGCTCAGGTTAGACCAAAGATACGCTCCTGGTGGGCGTCGAACTGGTAGTTTGAAATCTACCTCAAGATACGCTCTTGGGGGCGTCGAACTGGTAGTGTTTTTTCTACCTCAAGATACGCTCTTGGGGGCGTCGAATCTGGTAGGTTGCAAATCTACCTCAAGATACGCTCCTGGGGGCGTCGAAATCGTAGTTTTTGGAAACCACTCTCAAGATACGCTCTTGGTGCGTCGAATTCGTAGTGTAATAACTACTCTCAAGATACGCTCTTGGGGGCGTCGAAGGTCGTAGTATGAACACTACTCTCAAGATACGCTCTTGGGGGCGTCGAAGTTCGTAGTTTTTGGAAACCACTCTCAAGATACGCTCTTGGTGCGTCGAAGGTCGTAGTGTAATAACTACTCTCAAGATACGCTCTTGGGGGCGTCGAAAGTCGTAGTATGAACACTACTCTCAAGATACGCTCTTGGGGGCGTCGAATGTCGTAGTATGAAAACTACTCTCAAGATACGCTCTTGGGGGCGTCGAATGTCGTAGTATGAAAACTACTCTCAAGATACGCTCTTGGGGGCGTCGAACCTGTCATTGACTTGAAGTCATATCTGTGTAAGGATAACTTCGTGGTTATACCACTGCATTCACTGGAAAATACTTTTGAGTAACTACTACTCCCTTAGGAGCATTCATGTTTTTGTACACTTGGGATGCCTTGGTGCACCAAGACATCCTTTGTAGGAATGAAAGATAGTTGTAGAGTTGGAGGAACTTCGTGAGTTCTCCTTCTCCAAAGTTGTTTTTTGAAAAGCTTGTAGAGGTGAAACATGCAAAGTGCTAGATATGAAAACTAAGGATATGGGGTGGCCATTGCGTCTGCTGCCACGTACTCCTTGAAGCCTCCATTGTAAATTATTTCTTCCACTTCCACCTTCAACACCATGCAGTCATTGGTTTGATGCCCCCAGGTCTCATGGTATTCACACCAACCCTGTGCATCTCTTCCTAGGAAGGCCATGCCTTCCTCCCTACATGTTGGTAGCTCTTGCTTGAGGTGCTTGTGGAAAATTTCTTCTATGTTGAGTGTGAGGGGTGTGAATGTGAAATTGACACCTCCTCCCAATGTGTCTGTTTCTCTTCCTCTTTCTGGAACTTTATCCAACTGTTCCGCCTCTTGTTCAAATGCCCTGTCCAGCTTCGCCTTGAGCTCTCTCATTGTGCTTGTCATGACTATCTCATAGAGCCCTCCATAGGCCTCGAATGAGCTTGGATGCATGTTTCTGATGAATGCTCTGACTGCTTCTCTCCTTGTGACGTCCATGTTGGCACCATAATCAAAGAATCTCTGGAAATAGCTTGATATAGACTCCTGCGGCATTTGCTTGATATCATCTATGTAGCGGAAGCCTTTTAGGATGGAGTTCCTTGTCATGTTCCCTATTATAGTGTCTGGCTGCCAAGGTATGGATGTCACCTTCACAGCCTTGTTCCTGTGTCTCCTTGTAGGCACTGTTTGAAAAAACTGCCTGCTCAAACGGAGTGTTACTCCACTCCTCCTCCTTCCTCTATTCTGGTTGGCTCCTGCCATGACCACAGCCACTGTGTCTGTCCTGTGTGATCCATGTCTCATTGAATTGACATAGCATTGTCTTGCCGTGCGTTGATCACCCAGGAATTCTCCAACTCCGTTCTCCGTGATGTACTTCAGCTTCTGGTGAACAGTGGATGGCACTATTTCATATGGATTTATGGTTGTCCTTCCTAGGATCCCATTGTAGGCTCCCAGGCTTTCAACCACCAAGAAATTGACATTTACCTTCAGCTGGGTCCATCCTTGGCCCATGGTCACTGGCAATGTTATCATCCCCAGGGGGTAACTTGTTGCCCCTGAGAAGCCAACTAGGGGGAAGTTGAACGGATTGATGTCTGCTTTGGTTTTCCCTATCTCTTCCAACACTCTCAGGCTTAGGAGGTCAGCTGAGCTGCCCCCATCCACCAAAATTCTTTTACATCAAAATTATCAATATCTAAAGTAATAACTAGAGCATCGTCATGTGGAAAGACGATGTGGCTTTTGTCCTTCTCCGAGAACTCTATCTTCACTTCTTCTCCTTCTCTTGGTCTTTTTCTCCACCTTGGTACTGAGCTTAGCTTGGATGCATAGACCTCTCTTGCATTAGCAGTTGGGCCTCCTGATGCTGCTCCTCCATGTATCATGTTGATGACTCCTCTTTTGTTGGGTGGAGGGTTATGGTCTACCTTTCCCTTGCCCTTGTCTTTCTGTGGTGGCCCCAGTTGCATACTATTGCCCCCATGGTCTACGAATTGCTTCAGTTCTCCCCTCTGGACGATGTTGTTTATGCTTAGCTTTAAGCTAAAGCATTCATTTGTGTCGTGACCATAAGCCTCGTGGTTGTCACACCATCTATCCTTGTGATTTCCTACCATTGGGGCTCTCCACCTTGCAGGGGGTGACCAAAGCTTTTGGTTCCGCATCTCTCTAAGTACGGAGGCTGGAGTGGCGTTCAGTGGGATGAACTTAATGACGTTTATTTCTCTGGCCTTTAAAGGTTCACCCATTTGGTTTCTTTGCTGTGGTGGACGCCACTCCTGCTGTGGCGGACGCCACTCCTGCTGCCTTGCATGCTGTGGTGCCTGGGGTGGCTTGCCTTTGTTTGGCCTTTGATTATCCTCCTTGGCTGCCTGGATTTTGGCCTTCTTGCTTGCCCTGTGCCTCTCAAGGTCAATATGCGTTTTAACTCTCCCTGCAAGCTCCTCCAAGGTGCTTGCTGGTTTTTTGGCCATCTTTTCAGCCAATGTTGACCCAAAGCGACCTAAGTTTCTGATAAAGGCTCGGATTATCTCCCCTTCAGTGATGTCTCCCTGGATGTCTGCGATATTCTGGTTGAACCTAGTATAGTAGCTGGCCAGGGATTCATCATATTCTTGTTTTACGTCATCAATGGAGCCTGTTCCCTTGAGGAGTTTCCTCTCCCCTAGGTATCTCTGCAGAAACTTAGCTTTTAGCTGCTCCCATGAGTGGATGCCCTCAGAGGGCAGGCTGAAGAACCAATGTGAGGCCACCCCTGATAGTGTGTTTGGGAAAAGGAGTGCCTTGTATCTTTCGTCAGTTGTCCTCCCGAATAGAGAGGCCTCATGCTGTTGGATATGCTCTAGGGGGTCTCCTTTCCCATTGTACTTTGCAATTTGCACAGTGTGTAGGGAGTTTGGCACCCTATTCATCTCCAGCTCCTTTGTGAAAGGGTGGTTCGTCTTGTCACTTAGACAATGCAGGCTGGGTTTCTTTGACTCATTCAATTTCCGGGTTATCATGGCTTCTATCTCTTCCGGGGTGATCACTACCTGTGCCGGAGTATAATCCCTCTGATATCCATTGTAGTTGTAGACTGGGCTTACTGGGTTCCCTTGTCCCTGCTGGTATGGACTGTAGGTGTACTCTTGATACGCCTGCTGGGGTGCTTCATAGAAGTCCTGCCTCCTTGGAGGTCTTGCTTGTCTTTCATCCCCAAGCGGGGTGTAAGCCCTGTTGTTCTGCTGTTGCCTAGGAGGCACGAATTGTTGCCTTCCCTCTGGGGGTGGCTCCTGGTAATATCTTCTTTGCTCCTCTCGCTGCCCTGCTCGGGGGTGCGAGTAGTGCTCTTCTGTCGGGATCTGCTCCTCCTCATGAGCTTCAGTGTAAGTCCCTTGGGTGTATGCTGGCCTTGCATATGCTGTGTGGGCGCGGTTATCATTTCTTTGTTCCAGCATCCCATACGGGTATCCTTGGGGTTGCTCTTCATAATAGTATCCCTCAGGGGGTGCCGTGTTGTGGGAAGGCACTCCCTGTTGTTCTCTTTCTCTGTGTGGCCTTCTTGCCCGGGGGGTGGAGGCTGTGGAGGACTCAGCCCCAGCTGGGCGTGAAGGTCCTCCCTCCTGGTTGTTCTGTTGCTGAGGAGGTTGTGGTATCTCTTGTGGCTCTGGATGCATTGGCTGCTTCCCAAGGTTAGGCCGCCTCCCTGGGGGTATGGGTTCTCTTCTCCGCCCATTGCCCCCGGGTGGGTGTTGGGGCCTGGACACCCTACTGTTCGTCATAGCTCGTGTAATAGCCAGGCTTTCTGTCCGAAGCCTACAGACGGCGCCAAGTGTTAAGTTATGGGATCTAGGTCAACGGGGTGTCGGCTTTGATCTCACTCCTTACGGGGGGATGTGTATGATCTGGTCTTCTCGAGTCGCCTTGCCTTTGTCTATGTCCTTCTTCCTTTCCTTCTTCCCTTGGTTCCTTCTCTTCTTCTCTCCCTTTGCCCTGCAAAAGGGGCAGTACCAGACACGGAGGAGGGGGGGGTGGTGCCTGGTGAACCCTCTCCGATGCCTAAGTCAGAACTATATTTCTAGAGAGATAAAGCTAGAGAGATGTCAGAGCTAAATTGTTCAAATGGCCAAGATGATCAAATGAGTTGTGAAGGTGGGGTATTTATAGGCAACGGTGTCATTAAGGTGGCTTAATGACATCGTTAGCCCTTAAACACAATTAACTAACCTTTAAGCGTATAATTAAGACTTTAGGATTCGGATGAGGCAGGCGGAGTGGACCAAGCATGGGCGTCTGAAAGGGGTGCCGGGACCCTTGGGGGGGGAGAAATCCGACCCCCAAGGGTAGGGGTTGGGTGAGGACACCCAACCCCTCCTAGGGAGGGTGGGGTTGGCCAACCCCATCCCTCCTAGAAGAGATCGGGTCGGCCAACCCGATCTCTCCTAGGAGAGATCGGGTTGGCCAACCCGATCTCCCCTAGGGGAGATCGGGTCGGCTGACCCGATCTCCCCTAGGGGAGGTCGGGTGTGACCACCCAACCTCACCTAGGTGAGTTCGCCTCTGTCGGACGGGCGCTTCGGCCCCGTCCGAGCCGTCGATGTTCTCGCGAAGTGTCCGGGTTGAAGTTTCGATTCGCAATCATAAATGGGACGATAAAAATACAACGGTTCGGAAGTCAACGGGTTCAAATTGGGTGTATATCCATCATCAGGGATTTAATATCGGGGCCTACTCAAAGGCATATCGGGGCCTACTCAAAGGTATATCATCGGGGCCTACTCAAAGGCATATCATCGGGAGCGTTCAGCTCGTATGTCAGGACCGACTTTGTCGAGTCCTCTCGTATTAGTCTTCTAAGCCTCTTTTGGGGCCCAATGGGCCTACTTCGCCGTTTAGTCGTTGTTAATAGGCCTAACGGCTATAAAGAAACCCATCAATACTTTTTTCCTAAACCCTTAAATTTATTATTGATCAAATTAACATTCTTTCACTGATATATGTATCTATATATATAATATAATATTGATAGATCTTACACTATCTTGACAAATAAGTTTTTTAAACAACCTTCTCTTTCATATTTGTTAAAATAACTTCATTGTATTGATCACATCATTTTTGTTATAAGTTACATACAAATCACAATCATCTCCCTTCCACATGGAGCTCTAAAATGAAGGCAATGCTCCTTATTCATTCTTAGTGTCCGTTTTATTAATAAGTTTATCAAATTAAGTTTCACATCCTAAGACTAAAAAAAAATCAAATCTATACCCTACCAAAGTTACACAATTGTATAAAACCTTCGCAATATAAGTTTTAATTGCGCAAAAACAATGGATTATACATATTTTTTACAGAAAATAATGGATAAAGAAAATAAAAAAAAAATAATAATCTATCTATATATAATATAATCTTTATAGAACTTACGCCATCTTGACAAATAATTTTTTAAGCAACCTTCTCTTTCATATTTGTCAAAATAACTTCATTGTATTGGTCCACATCATCTTTTATAAGTTACATACAAATCACAATTATCTCCCTTCCACATTGAGCTCTAAAATGAAGGCAATGCTCCTTATTCATTCTTAGTATCCGTTTTATTAACAAGTTAATCAAATTAAGTTTCACATCCTAAGACTAAAAAAAAAAAAAATCAAATTTATACCCTACTAAAGTTACACAATTGTATAAAATCTTAGCAATATCAGTTTTAATTGCGCAAAAATATTGGATTATACATGTTTTTTTTTAACAGAAAATGAAATAATTTTGTTGGTACACCTCAATTTAAATATCTCATTGATTATGTGGTTTATACAACTAAACACTTATATGTGTCTAGATTTATTCCAAGTACTCACAATGCATCATAGAAGCTATTACAGATCTTTCATCCGTTACACAATTATTTTTTATTTAATTCCTTAATCTATTTTATTTGCCAACTCTTAATCTCATATTGGTTTCATTTCACCTTTTAATATTTTGATGAAGCATCTTCAATTCATTCATCTTTTTACACATAATTATATGCTCTTCAATTCCTTAATATCACATTCATTTTTTTTCCACCTATGTATTTTTCATTCTTCTTATAAATATTAAAATGTGAAGATTCTCACTTATTAATAAAAATTGAGATATACTTAAGAGATTAGGGCGAACCAGGGGTGATAGTGACATGTTTTAAAAACCATGCAACATGTTTAAAAATTTGAGTAATATATTATCAGGCTTCGGCCGTTTTTAGGTCCAAACCCTAATTTCAAGTTGAACTATAAATTTATCATATGAAGAAAATTTAATAATATATATAAACAGTTTTTTAATGAAAGAGAAATATATTTTCCTATAATTTTAGAATGATATTATTTCAATAATAGTTATTTAGTTACTTATTAAAATATACATGTTAAATTTAATATTTGTGAAAAATATAATATAAAGAAATAATATAAAAATTAAGTTAAATAATGTAAATCATCATTATATATTAAAACATTTTATATTATTATTTTAACAACTCATGTTAACTATCCGTCAATTATATTAATAGACATTTTTTTTTTATGTTTCATACAATTAAACGTTATAAAATAAATTTTCATTCCTTAAAAAATACATTTTCTTAATATATTTCATATGTAAACTATTCTATATTTTATGTATATATTATATATTTTAAAAAATATAACATAATCAACACTTACATAACAAATAATTAAAAAAAAATTATACTATGAATTATCAAATTTAAATTTTAAAAAAAATAAATTAAAATACAATTTAATTAAATTTATTATGTACATACCGCGCAAAGCGCGGGCTTTCCACCTAGTATATACATAGTTCAACTGTAGCTAAAAGAAATTACAACTTTATAGTTTTTTTTTTTTAAGGTCTAATGATACCACATGTTTTACTATATATTATCAACATGTACAATTAGTTATTTTTTCTAAAATTTGGTAAATCTTTTCAAATGTACCCTTTATTAATAATAATAATAATAATTAGCAAAAAAAAAAAATGCAAATCTCTTTACCTAAAGTTTTCAAAAAAAAAAATATTAGTAAATGACTTTTAAAAAAAATTAATTATATTCTATAAATGATAAATATACTTTACAAAATAGAAAATATCCATGATTCATAACAAATTATAAATATTTTTAAAAATAATGGGTGGTAGTGGCCAAGTTACATAGTATAGAGCCAAAGTTTGATTTGAATTCCACTGGAAATATATATATTTACACACTAAATAAATATGTTTAGTATATATGTCAAATCGGAGTTTTTCAAATTAGATTGCTTCTGCCGGAGATGTCGTCTATTTCTGAAATATTTATAAGTTTTTTCTAATTTTTTATGATAAAAGGATTTTATTCCGTTTTTTTAAAAGTTTATTTACTATTTTTTTATTATGAATATGATGAGCAAAAAAATCATCATATTAGCATGATGGGAAAACATAAGAAAAAAATATTGTATAAAAGTTTGGTAAAAAAGAAAAAGCAGTGGCATTTAGTTTATAAGATGAGTGTAACAACAGGTATAACCACCTTTTTGTTTAATACAATAACAATGGAGTGTATCCTGCCTCCCTCCTAGAGTATGGTACTTGGGAGTGTCCAGACAAAATATTTATATAATGTATAAGAATAATGTATTGAGTGAAGAAATACCAATTCATGGTTAAATGCTTTTGGAGAAGGCAATAATAATAAATAAAGACAAAATCTCAAACACAACCACCACTTTGAACAACACACAAGTCATTTCACTAGCTCTCTAGAATATATATATATATGTCCAGTCCAGTCCAGTATGTCCTCAAGGGCGAAGACAACTGAACACCAACCATACCAGGGCAGGAAGGAACAACTCAGAAAAAGAAAAGCCGCCGCCATCTTTATCAATCTGTCCATTGAATTGAATAAACCAAATGAGAGGAGGAGGTAACCATAAAAGTGTCATCAGCCCAACCAAATCACATCACATAAACATTGGGTTCACCACAATCAATCCAATTAATCATTTCCCCATTACCAAACTAATATTCTTTCTAGCAACTCCACTATCACAACAGCTCTTACCTATAATTAAACCCAAAATCGTTTACCATCTCCCAACTAAATCCATGACTTTCCCGATTGCAACTGTTTTCCCTGCAAAAGCACCTCTCTCTCTCTATTATTGTAAGTTCATATGAAATGCTTTTTTTAATTTAAATCAAATCAAATTCACATTCTAAATAAAATATAATCACTCACCTTCTGTACGAAGAGTGAACCTCCCAAGCTGTGGGAAATCAGAAAACTTCTCGATGCATATTAAGTTATTCACCTAGACGAAATTTTGCACATCAATCACAACTTAACTATTCAAATCAATGGTGTTGAAATCTTTGAATTGCCACAAGTTATTATTATGGACCTGTACGCGGCACATAACAATGGCACCATTCTTCCCAAACAGCACTCTTTTCTTCATTGCCTTCCTTGTCTTTGGATCGATTTGTTGAATCAACTCAACAATCTCGCATTCCTCAACCACAGAATGAATATGTAGAACAGCCTTATATCCAGCTGTGAAAATTGCCTAACAGATTTATTTCAGAAATATCAGACATCTAAAAGTTCTTTATGTTTACATCCGGAAAAAACAAAAAATCTAGAAGCAAAATACATTACAGAAATACATACATTTTCCAACAATTCCAGAATTACCAACTGAGTGATGAACTCAGTTGCAGCGACAATTGGTCTTGCTGCAAGGTCAAAAACTTCTTGTTACTCGTTCTATATTTGAAAGAAAAAATCTTGAGATAAAGCACAAGGACTCCATTATATGCTGAAGTACTACCCTCCAAAGAACACAACAAAAAGAAAAAGAGGCGTACCAACACTTGACAGGACAAATCCAGAGAGTATATCTTCCTCTTCAATTCCAGATAATTTAACACGAAGGTTTTCACCTGGCCCAGCTCGTCTAACCTTATCCTCATCACGGGATATAGCAAGCACTTTCACTTGAGCCTGGAGATCAGCGAAAGGACTCGTCGATATGTGGAAGTAACTTTGTTAAGCAGTTTGGTGGGGAAATTATAGTAGATTATTGTTTTTGGCCAAATAATATAGAAGTTCAGAGTACCTTATTTGGCATGACAACCAAGGAATCACCTTCACGAACACTTCCAGATTCTACCTTGCCCATAACAACAGTCCCCATATCTTTAAACTTGTCAATGATAGGCATCCTATAATTAACAACAATTGCACCATAAAAAAAGTCAAGATCAGTTCTTCTTTTCATTGGCCAATAAGAGGATATTAACATTTAACTAAAAGTATCACACCTAAAAGGGCCAGTAGGGTCTCGGAGTGGAACTTCAACAGCATCAAGAGCTTCAAAAAGGCAGGGCCCACTCCACCATGGACAGATACTTTTTTCTAGCCTGACTTTCAAGTTTGTACCAAGCAGACCAGATATAGGTAGAAATTGGACGTCTGCAAGTTGATGGAAAGGGCAAACTATAAAGATATGCTATACAATCAGTCCTTTCTGCTATCTCATTTATTTTATTTATCAACGATTGATGATACGTCCATACCCAAAAGCACCAAGGACTAAAACATATCAATAGATGTACAGAAAGAGAATCCACACAGAATGAGCCTTAACCGAGCTTTAGAAAATACCTTTTTTCACATTGTAGCCTGATGACTTCAAGAAAGGGACCATTTTTTATTCAATTTCATCATACCTGGAGGAAAAGCAGTGAGAAGATCCTAAAACATGAACAAGAGAAGGTCGAAGTATATATTAAAGTACCTCTCCTTTGACCAATTCACAGTGGGATCATCCATCTTATTAACAACAACAAGCAGCTTCGAGACGCCCAAAGTTTTAGCTAGCTGGACGTGCTCACGAGTCTGTCCACCCTTCTCATATCCTGTCTCAAATTCTCCCTTCCTTGCAGAGATGACCTGAGTGCATTGATGTTATGGGTAAAGATATCCAATATAAGATATCTATTATTATTAGGATTATTGTTAGTGATAGATTTAGATATATTATATCTATTATTAGTGATAAGATTAGATATTATATTTCATATTGTTATCTATTAGAATATCCTATCTATTTAGATTGTACTGATCTAGTCCTATATAAGGGACGCAACTATTGAATAAGAAGATAAGCATAAAGTTATTAGAATTATTGTCATGTTATTTCAATTATCTAGTTCCTAGGGTTATCAAGACCCATAACAATTGATTTGTGAATCAAAGAGGTACCAAAAATAATAAATATTGCAAGGAAGAAGAGCATCTTGAACCATAGCTTACCAGCACTCCAATATCTGCTTGGGATGCTCCACTTATCATATTCGGAACATAACTCTTATGACCCTAATATACATATATATATATATATATAAAGAAAAAGGAAAAAGTGAACGTCATCAAAGCAAGCTAAGATTGATACCAGAAAATCCTTAATGCTAGCATGCAGAGACGGGAAATAATAATTGAACTTTGGTCTTAGATAAAAGAAAAGAAAAGCAAAAGATTTCTATGACGAAATAAAAACTCACCGGTGCATCCAGAATTGTAAATCTAGTTGTCTCTGTTTCAAAATATGCTCTTCCAACCTCAACTGTAATCCCCTATACATTTAACATCCATGGAACACCGTTAGTAAAAGAAGCAAACTTAGGTTAAAGATCCACCTAAGCAAACAAAGAAAAGAAGAATTCTACTTTAAGCTGGTCAATACCTTAACCCTCTCTTCTTCATTAGTGTCCATGATGTATGCCATGTACCTAATTCAAGAGATGGAGCACTTAATTATCCGTTTCTAATCCATAGACCATGACTTCTGCAATTTAATATAATATGATGTTAAGTAACAACTCAGAAAGTATAAAAGGCCTCACCAGCTTTCTCTGCTTTTATCCTTTGCTTCCTTCTCATATTTTTGGATTGTACGATCATCAACTTGACCACTAAGAAAGAGTATCTGACCTCCGATCGTGGATTTTCCAGCATCTGTCCCCAAATGGAAAAGAATAATTAATAATGCCAAAAGAACACAATACATATAGCATTATAGCTAACAAGTACTGACAACTAACAAACAGTTGTAAGACAGGCAAGTAGCAAGTAAGCATTTTTCACATCAATGGCATGTGAATAATGAGCCTACAGAAAGGTGCATATCCATTACCCTAAAAGTTTAACGGGATTTAAATGTGATATTTAACACCCAACCCTTCATACAATAAGAATCGCAATGAGTTGCTATTAGAAATTGTAAAAACTAATATGTGCTAAATTACACTCCAAAAACTGGGAATTAACCCTAAATGGATTATGGATCTTGATTCTTAACGTGTATAAAGTCCACCGACCTTTAATATGAAAACTGAAGAGAATAAGAACATTTTCTGGAATCCATACAGCTGCAAATTTACAAAGCTACATATTTTTCAGCATTCAAGTCAACCTAACATAAGAAGAACCAATTATCAAAGAAAGTTACCAACATGGCCGATTAACACAACATTCAGGTGACGCTTTTGAGATGCATCTTCCTCGGCTTCTAAATCAGCAAGGGCTTCCTTTTCTTTTGCTAGAAACATGAACACAATTAAAAAAAAAAACAAGAAAAAAGTACACAAATGCTGAGAAACAAGGATGATTGGGAGATTTCCTTTATCATGAGGCAGAGTACTAAAAAGTTGCATAACTGTAAATATCAAAGCTGAGAAAAATGAAAACTTCTAAAGTAGTACCTTTTGTATCTATATGAACCACTGGAGGTTCAGGGTCTGCATGAATTTCATTCTTCACACCTGTGATCCCAAGAAAGAGTTCTTCAACAATTTTTCTAGGATGCATACTTGATGATGCTACCTCAGTCAAGACTCAAGCATGCATTTAGTAAAACAGGAATGATGAACATTAAGTTTGTAGGATCATTTCCTTATGCTTCCCATTATGGCATCATATTTGGAGAGAGAGAAGTCCCTAATACATAAGCATATGATATGGTTCTGTCATTGCGTCAAAGGCTATTTTTTCTTAGGTATGAATTTTTTTAAACTGAACTACTGAATAACACACTTTTTGTTTCTTCAATGGGGATTGGGGGGGGGGGGGGGGGGGGTTAGAAGCTTTTAATTAATTTGTCATCTTTATTTACTAAGAAAAAGAGCTCGCCTCAATTGCAGCATTTGACGAACAGCTCAAAATGGATTCAAGAATAAGCGAAAAAGTAGGAAAATATTATCATTAACCTTCATGAGACTCTTCTGAATTTTCTGCTTCTGGCTTTGAATCTTCAGGATTAGCCACGCCATTACTATCTTCTTCTATTAAGATTCGATCAAGCATAGAAAAAGATGTTTGTCAATATTGATGGAATGGAAATTATCCAATCGATTTTTTGTTTCATGGAGATGAAAAGGCATGTGAAGTTGAGACTAAAACAACAAGGTCAGCGAGTTTCCTCAAACTACCTGCGGATTCAAGCTGCAATGACTTGATGTCTTCTTCGATATCTACAAATTAAAAAAATGAAAAATTTCCAGAGGTTAATAACGTAGACGTAATTTTGTAATATAACTCAACAAACAAATCGGAATTACAACAACCACATACATAAACTATGCCACTAAAAGCAACAACAATAAACCATACAAATAAAGCACATGCACACGCCTCTTAGGAAACTAGATGAGCTATAAGAATCAAACAATAACCCAAGGATCCAATACTGATAGACATAAACGGTTGTAAATTTTTATTTAAACTGAATAGCCAAACAAGTTCAGAACCCATGCCCGAGAAATCCACGAAACCTTTTCCATCTTAGTAAATAAGAACGTGCAGCTCATAATATCAAATCTCAATTGATGCAACTACTAGTAGAACTCGAGCATCCATGCAGTGGCAGCATCAAAAGTACCATCGGAAGCTGAAATTTCTTCAGCGATTAGTGCTTAATCTTGAAAGAATCCAATGGAATACCAGAACTCTTGAAATTAGTATTCAATCAAGAACATCAAAAGGACAACTTTGAAGATAAACAATTGTAAAAGTAAAAAATCAGCCTCAGCTGAGGAAAGGGAGAGGGATTGAGGGACATACCCATAGACGAAATTATTATTTGATTGGTTGCGCAAACTAGGGTTTCTTAGAGGAGGAATCGGAGAAGACGGAGCAAAGGATGCTGAGAAGAGAAATGCGGAAGTAAGGCTAACCTTCCTTTCTATGTTGTGGTGTTGTTAGGATTTAGATCCTTTCGTAACAGTAACACTACAGTAGCGTTTTTTTTTTTTTTTTTTTTTCGTTTGAGATTATTTCAAATATGAGATTACAACTAATGTGAGTTAGATAATGTAATGTCAGATTACAGTGTTTGGTTGTGTTATAATGTGGAATGTAATGTTAGATTGTAATGTGCATTGTAATGTGAATTTATTATTATTATCATTATATTAATATATGAGAGTATATTATATATTATATATTAATATGATAAGATTTAAAAGAATATATATGTTGACAACAATTAAATTTTTAAACTTAAAGTTTTGTGGTTAATACTATAATCATTTATGAAATTCAAAATTTAAATGTTTAAACTCAATACGCATAACTAAAATTCTATTAATTAAAACATTTCCTATAGTTTTATAAAGGGTTAAAGGTCCTTTTGGTACTACATGTTTGAAAAAATTACACTGTTCATACCACTAGTATTTTTCGTACCGAATTGGTACCATATGTTTCCAAATCTTACTGTTTTGGTACCTCCGTTAAGGTTCCGTAAAAAACGGCCGTTAAATGGCATGTGCCATGCACGTGACCAGCCCAAAACTTTCAATTTTGTTACAATTTAGTCCATCTAATACATCCCTAACTTTTAATTAATTTGTCATCTTTATTTACTAAGAAAAAGAGCTCGCCTCAATTGCAGCATTTGACGAACAGCTCAAAATGGATTCAAGAATAAGCGAAAAAGTAGGAAAATATTATCATTAACCTTCATGAGACTCTTCTGAATTTTCTGCTTCTGGCTTTGAATCTTCAGGATTAGCCACGCCATTACTATCTTCTTCTATTAAGATTCGATCAAGCATAGAAAAAGATGTTTGTCAATATTGATGGAATGGAAATTATCCAATCGATTTTTTGTTTCATGGAGATGAAAAGGCATGTGAAGTTGAGACTAAAACAACAAGGTCAGCGAGTTTCCTCAAACTACCTGCGGATTCAAGCTGCAATGACTTGATGTCTTCTTCGATATCTACAAATTAAAAAAATGAAAAATTTCCAGAGGTTAATAACGTAGACGTAATTTTGTAATATAACTCAACAAACAAATCGGAATTACAACAACCACATACATAAACTATGCCACTAAAAGCAACAACAATAAACCATACAAATAAAGCACATGCACACGCCTCTTAGGAAACTAGATGAGCTATAAGAATCAAACAATAACCCAAGGATCCAATACTGATAGACATAAATGGTTGTAAATTTTTATTTAAACTGAATAGCCAAACAAGTTCAGAACCCATGCCCGAGAAATCCACGAAACCTTTTCCATCTTAGTAAATAAGAACGTGCAGCTCATAATATCAAATCTCAATTGATGCAACTACTAGTAGAACTCGAGCATCCATGCAGTGGCAGCATCAAAAGTACCATCGGAAGCTGAAATTTCTTCAGCGATTAGTGCTTAATCTTGAAAGAATCCAATGGAATACCAGAACTCTTGAAATTAGTATTCAATCAAGAACATCAAAAGGACAACTTTGAAGATAAACAATTGTAAAAGTAAAAAATCAGCCTCAGCTGAGGAAAGGGAGAGGGATTGAGGGACATACCCATAGACGAAATTATTATTTGATTGGTTGCGCAAACTAGGGTTTCTTAGAGGAGGAATCGGAGAAGACGGAGCAAAGGATGCTGAGAAGAGAAATGCGGAAGTAAGGCTAACCTTCCTTTCTATGTTGTGGTGTTGTTAGGATTTAGATCCTTTCGTAACAGTAACACTACAGTAGCGTTTTTTTTTTTTTTTTTTTTTTTCGTTTGAGATTATTTCAAATATGAGATTACAACTAATGTGAGTTAGATAATGTAATGTCAGATTACAGTGTTTGGTTGTGTTATAATGTGGAATGTAATGTTAGATTGTAATGTGCATTGTAATGTGAATTTATTATTATTATCATTATATTAATATATGAGAGTATATTATATATTATATATTAATATGATAAGATTTAAAAGAATATATATGTTGACAACAATTAAATTTTTAAACTTAAAGTTTTGTGGTTAATACTATAATCATTTATGAAATTCAAAATTTAAATGTTTAAACTCAATACGCATAACTAAAATTCTATTAATTAAAACATTTCCTATAGTTTTATAAAGGGTTAAAGGTCCTTTTGGTACTACATGTTTGAAAAAATTACACTGTTCATACCACTAGTATTTTTCGTACCGAATTGGTACCATATGTTTCCAAATCTTACTGTTTTGGTACCTCCGTTAAGGTTCCGTCAAAAACGGCCGTTAAATGGCATGTGCCATGCACGTGACCAGCCCAAAACTTTCAATTTTGTTACAATTTAGTCCATCTAATACATCCCTAACTTTTATTTTGTTCAATTTAGTCCTAAAACTTCAAAATCAAACCATTTCCCCAAATTGACCTAGCCGGACCTAGCCCTAAGTTAGGTCCGGTTAGGTCAATTGGACCTAGCCCCAATTTAACTCAATTGGGGCTAGGTCCCAATTGACTTAGCCGGACCTAGCCTAGGGCTAGGTCCGACCCTGGGTCGGGGTCGCCTGGGTCCGACGACCATGACCCAGGGTCAGACCTAGCCCTAGGCTAAGTTCGGCTAGGTCAATTTGGGAAAATGGTTTGATTTTAATTTTTAGGACTAAATTGTACAAAATAAAAGTTAGGGATGTATTAGATGGACTAAATTGTAACAAAATTGAAAGTTTTGGGCTGGTCACGTGCATGGCACATGCTATTTAACGGCTGTTTTTGACAGAACCCTAACGGAGGTACCAAAATAGTAAGGTTTGGAAACATATGGTACCAATTCGGTACGAAAAAATACTAGTGGTATGAACAGTGTAAATTTTGCAAAGATGTGGTACAAAAAGGACCTTTAACCCTTTTATAGGGTACCAATGTTCGCCGCTTGTGAACTAACGAACGTTGTCTTGATTGTAGGTTGAATTTTCAGGTTGTAGGTGGTTTCGGTTGCAGTGATTCCTTCGACGAGGTTGTTATCATGGTGAAATACTTAGAAAATATTTCTTGATTGTTGACACCTGCTATCTGACATCTGCCATCATGGGGAAATACTTAGAAAATATCTTGATAGTTGGCACTTTGTCATATGTCGACTGCTGACGTAGCAAAATACTTGGGAAACTTTCTTGATAATTGATATATTGTCATGTGTCGTCTGCTGACATAATGGAACACTTAGAAAGTATTCCTTGATAGGCGACACGTCGTCATGTGCCGGCTGCTGACATTATACAATATTTAGAAAATATTCCTTGGTAGTCGACGCTTATTATCTGTCGCACGCGTTGTTCACTGCGCGCGTTGCTCGTTGTGTACATGATCATAGCATGCGTGATGTAATATCTTGAACACTTAGATTTTCTTCTTTGTGCGCCAGTATGCATGTTGTAATCCTGCGTTAACTTAGAAAATACACACAAGTATAAATGTTAGTGCCATAATCATATTTGCACTTGTTACCTTGAGTAAAGGCGTAGTATCACGTAGATGTGCGTAGAACACATAAATCATGCGAGGGTCGGGACGAGGCCCATGTTGACATAGGATTGACGTTGGCATGGAGCCGATGTCGACATAGTAGTTGATATGTGCGGAGGGTTGCTCCCCTCATGGGATGTTTGCTATGTGATGTACAAAGATTAACAAGTCAAAGCGTGCATAGTTATTCCCGAATGGAAAGTTCACTATTAAGATGTCTGCGCGGGTGACTTTTGAGTATACATGCGTTGATCGAGTTGTTGTTTATCCTTGTAAACTGAGTTGTCAAAACGTGTCTTCCAGAGTACACATCCAGACTTAGTTGATTCTGTGAACAAATTAGCCGCTTAGATACGTGTAGACATGATAACTGCTTGCTCCTAAATTAGTAAATCGCGCGAAGGTAGGTCGACATGCGCGCATACGTTCTCACGATCATGGCAGCTATACTTAGAATTTTGAAAATGAACTGCTACCCCTCTTGTCGACGTGTCGAAGCGTGAGCACACTATATCCTGTTTGCTGTCATTATCTTTAGTTTTTGAACAAGAGATGTCATCTCTGCTTCTCAACGCGTCGAAACATGCGCGTTGCACTTGACGTCTTCATACTTAGTTTGTGAACAACGTGTCTTTCTGAATCCAAGTCAGGATCGAGGTCGACTTAGCGTTGCCGTCATTAGCGAAGCTTTTACTTGATCCGGAATAAAGTGATCCGACTCCGAGATTCGTCCTTCGAACAACTCTGAGTGATCTTAGTTTACTGCTAGTGGACTTACCCATCTGCCCCCGTGTCGAAGGACCGGATCTTGGCGGAGGAGTCGCTTGAAGCGAGCATATTGCTTATGTTGCTGATCTTCCATTTTGCATCTATCCCTCTTTCTTGCTTGTTTGATGGTAATATTTCTGAGGTGTCATGCGCGTGTTAAGGGGTTACGCGCGTGTTAAGGGATTGCGCGCATGCTGAAGGTGTGCGCGTATGCTAGTCCGTTTATCCCCGTGCGTCTTGTTCTTCACTCTAAGTATATGCTGCTTAGGTGCTTAGGTTGTTGTATTGGAGCCTGTTGCCTTTGTTTGGTAGGCTCAAGTTGTTATTCTTGATTCCAAGGTGACTATCCTTTGTACGAAGGTTGATGATGATAGCGAAGTGCACAATTACGCCGTGATGACATCTAGACAAGCGTTGGCGTCTTGATGTATGATTTATGGAGGGTGTGTACATTCTTTCCCCCGTGTCCTTGTTTGTTAACTTGGGATTTTGTTAAGTCTGCCATTGATTGTATGGCACCCTTCGCGCACTTAAGGCGTGATTGTACATTGCATTATAAGGCCGTATGGCTGCGCATGTAAATGTTGAGTGGAATATTTCACTTGCATCCTGTATGAAGTTGGTTGTGCTTTACCAAGCTTTGTACATCATGTCGGGGCTGAGGTTATGCCGGGTGTTGTTCCCTGAACCTTTTATATGTTTGATGTCGTCGAATAGACCTGTCATGATCAAAGTAGAAATGCATGATAACTCGTTAGTAGTATTTCATACCTTGCGTTATCTTTGTTGCCCGTGTGTATGGACTTTTGAAGATAGGATAGATATCCTTAGATGATGATCACGATGTCCATAGTTGCGACTGTATGTCGCGCATTGTTGAGTTTCATGAGCGCCCCTCTTGGTTAGATTCCAAGGCATGTCAAGATGCGTACACTAGGTACTTGTAGCGTTGTAAGTAGTAATGTACTCGGCACGGGCACTTGGCACTTGGCACTCGGCACTGGCACTTGACACATAGGAGAGTCGTCTTGTCGAGGCAAGACATTAGTTTATACCGTATCTTAGTTCCACTCTAAGGCGACGTTGTGACAAGACGCTACTTGTTCTATACTATGCGTTTTTCAATTAGTCAGTTGGGCACACCCCGCATGACGTTGTTGCAAGGCTTTCCATGGTTAGACCCGTACTTACTTTGCGATGCTACTACGTCTCAACTTGGTTAATCCAAGGGACGGGACATAGGTCGTATCCATACGCCTTGTAGTTTTTACCGTCTCTTGAACCATTTCAAGGCGACGTTGTGGCAAGACTCTACTTGCTCTATGTTATGCGTTTTTCCATCCGTTAGTTGGGCACACCCCGCATGAAATTGTTGCAAGGCTTTCCATGGTTAGACCCGTACTTGCCTTGCGATGCTACTGAACCTCTCCATGGTTAGTCCAGAAGGGTTGCATAAGACCGCGTTGAAGCAACTTGCAGTTTTTACCGTCTCTTGGTCCACTCCAAGGCGACGTTGTGGCAAGACACTACTTGCTGAATTTGGTGTGTTTTATTCTGTTATGTGCTCGCTGGCAAGATATCGTTGTACAAGACTCGACTTGTATGTTTGGCGAGTTTTCCTGACAGGGGTGCGCTCCTGCTAGCGTATATACGTGAAGTTATCCTAACAAGGAATATTTCTTCACGGAGTATGCACCCTTGAGTGAGTATACATACTTTTAGAGTACATGAAGCTGTCCACTTAAGGCATAAGTCTTCATGAAGTATGATTCCGTGATTGGTTTTTCATACTTTGTCGATTTGTGGAGTTGTCGTCTAACAAGAGGACTTCCGCCACGATGGGGTGATCAGTCCCACCTATGTGCCGCATCCTGTTTTGTATTCAGGGAATGGCTTATGAACATGGGGGTTTCCCTCAAAGGAGGATGTCACAGCATGCCATTTTGTAGTTGTGAACATGGGGGTTTCCCTCAAAGGAGGATGTCGCAGCATGTCACTTTGTAGTTGTGAACATGGGGGTTTCCCTCAAAGGAGGATGTCGCAGCATGTCACTTTGTTAGATCTTGGTTTAAACTCAAGATATAGTATGTTGTTGACGTTATTCAGAGTAGTCGTCATTATAGATAGAGAGTGTTTATAAACTCTTTGTTGATGTTGACAGTTGATTTGTCGTCGTATGATATAAGTTGATTGTTGTACACATCGCGATGGCTTGTATTGTTGATATGAGTAATATGCTTGTAGTTGTTGCTTGGCGTAATTCCAAGGTAGTATGCATGATATAGTATTGTACCTACAAAAGTAGATTAACTTCATTAGATAGTTGCAATATTTACAAGTTTGCAAAAATATGGAGTTATGAATTTTCTTTTAAGTAATGTATATAATAGATAGAATAAAGGAGTCTGATACGAGGACTCCTTGGTTTTGCAGGAAACTTCCCTAAGTGCGGACGCGATAGGTGCGGACGCGACAAGTGTGCACATGTCGGGAGCGGAGCTTTTTCAAGTACCACCCGCTATATGTGTTTGTGAATATGTACGTACAAAGAGAGACTATGCATTGTTGTATGTGTCCTTTAGTCGATACGCGTCGATGCTTCCTTAGCGTGATGCACATACGTATATATGATCGTTGATTGGTATTGTTTCCAAGGGAAGAGCTGATGTTTGAGTAGAATATTCGCTGAGATGTCGCGAGTTATAATTAACTTGGAGACTTGTTGCGATAATGCAAATGATATATACGCGACCATTACTTGGCTTAGATGCCTAAGTAGAATTTCCATAGATAGAGAATTCAGGAGAGTGTTGCATACAGCTCCTCCTAGTGTTGTTCTCTAGATAGGGTGTGTCATTGAGACATCTCTTGGATGTACATATAACCTGTCTCAAATTAGTCGCAATACTTTGAGATATATATTAGTTAGGGAATAGAATGGGGTTATATTTCTCCTCATATGGCTCTATCGCCTGCAATGCCAATATGACTGGATCAGACTATTCGCGACTAGTCTGTTCCGTTCAGCTTGGATTTTGTTTTGACTAAATCAGGCTACCCTGAGTAGATGTCCTACTTGAGTGGTCTGTTTTATTCATAGTAGTGTTGTTGTAGAGTTGTTACCTCATACTTGAGTTTACCTTTGGCAGTAACGCGTGTTACCTGGACCCTGTTCAAGTAGAAGAGATCTTCTTTTGAGGGCGATGCTTGGTGTTTCCCTCTTGGGACCACTCCGTATAGGATGGTGAGTGAATTCATCAGAATATTTTTCCAAAATAAAAAGGGCCTTGGGAAAGCCAAGATTGGGTATGCTTTTTTTTTTTTTAAATTCCCGTTCCGGTAATCTGCGATTAAAACTGTTTTAAAAAGATTGGTCTATTGGATTGAAAACGGTGGTAATGTGAACTCTTTCACAGCCATCTTCCATTGGTTTACTGGTGGTCGGTTGGTTTAGATGACTGAGGAATCATTATTTGTCGGATTCAATCTTAATAGATATCTGATGTATGCATTTCTTTCTCAAATTGTTATTGTCTCCCTGATTTTTGCATAATAATCTATGTGTTAGTATGAATTGGTTAATTTAGTGCGATTCGATATTTCACGCAATCTTGATGGTATGAATCATGATGAATAAAAGGAGTACGTGTTAAACTCTCTACGATTCCGAAAAGTGGATAGGACAACTACGGATGAATATGGTAGTCTGTATGATTTTGACAATGAGAAACGAATGAATAATTTGTTTCACCAAGCATGGGAGTAGGTTCTTTGATGATCTGAATGCATATGTGGTGATACATTCAACCTTGGTAAAAGGGGGTTGAAGAAGACTTCAATTGCAACCATGCAATGTTGCAGCTTAGTATCCCTTTGCATCCGCCTAGGTGGAAGCAAGGATTCAAAAGCTAAACGTTTCGGTTGAACGTGATGGTCTTCCTATTTCCGTGGACGCTGGTGTAAAATCCGCTCAAGACCTTCTCAAAGAAAAGTCAACATGGAAGGGTGTATATGGTTGTCTGATGTTGACACAATAACCTTGAGCCTGATCAAGTGCGGTAACCACAGCAGAGAAAGGGAAACCTTATCTGCTCACCATACTGAGCTCGAAAGAAGTAAATCATGGTCTGCATGGCAAGGAGAGAACTGGACTGAATAGGTCCTATACGATAATACAGAGGTTTAAACCTCGTTGATAAAGTGCGTCCCTAGTACGCCTCGTATATCGTGAGTATAAAGCTGTGAAATTTTTTATACGGACACAAATCATATGATGTGATTCACTCTTGAATCTACTCAGATATAGTGTCCAACTCAAAGTTCTCGACTATATGCACGACTAGCATGGATTAAATATGCGGTTTTCAGATCAAGAACCATACAATTGTCATATATCAATCATTATTCGTTTTAATTACTAAAATTTTGGTTATTTCGAGATTCAGAGTTATTGAATAAAGTAATTGTAGCTTGATTCTGTTGGATCACGATGGAACTCCGGTACAGACTTTGACGGCAATCCTAGCTCCTTTGCTCAACGCAATCCTGCAAGAGGGGATAGACCGGGCGGTGACCCAGAATCCCTCTCCGATGCTTAAATGAGTATCTCGTATGACTGGCAAGTAATAAACTCAGAGTGTATTCAACTCAATGTAAGTCTTTCAGAGGTGATCTCCTGCCCTTTTATAGGCAAAGAGATGCCTCAGGTACCTGGCGAACCGTTAGGGGTGGTTAGCCCGTATCCCGCATATCTCGGACGTGATCTCGCGTATCTTAGCCATGCCCCGCGTATCTCGGCCACGCTCCGTGTATCTTAACCACGTTCCGCGTATCTCGGCCACGCCCCGCATATCTTGGCTTTATCCTCTGATAACGAGTCCCGACTCCCGTCGGGGACTCCAGAGTTGTCTCGTTGTGTCACCGCTCGGGGCCCCTCGTCATCGTGACAGGGCCAATCATTCTCAGGGATTCATCATCGGGGCCTACTTAAAGGCTTCTTATCGGGAGCTTCCAGCTCCACTGTCGGAACCGACTTTGTCGGGACCTTGCCTCGTCGGGACTCTCTTCGTCGGGACCCTTCTCCTAGGTCATCTTGACCTTCATTTTGGGGCCTGGTGGGCCTGTTTGCCGTTTCCTCGCCGTTAAAGGGCCTGACGGCTATAGTCGGACCCATCATTTGCCCCCAAGACATGAGGGACTTTTAGTTCGTCGTGTCTTTCAACTCCCGACCTCCCAATATCAGTATCAGAGGCTTTTCTCTTGACAAAATTCCTTGACACGGATCTTCTCGTCCGCGATTCCTCGATACTTCGAGGATAGCCACAAAATCCGAGAAGACTCCTCCAATATTCCTCGATAGTCGGCTCTTCATCGGCTGACCTCCAAGAGTCCGATCCTCCCGCGGTCAATCTTCCAGGATCCGATCATTTTATTGCGGAGTCTTTTGCCTCAGACCTCGTGGACCCTACTCCCCTCGACGCTGCCAAGGATCAAGTTCAATCGCTTTATTCTACTTAAGGCGAAACCACGCCACTTAAGGCGACTTAATCTCGTGCACCACTTAAGGCGACTTAACCTCGTGCACCACTTAAGGCGACTTTACATCGTGCACCACTTAAGGCGACTTTTCAACGTGCACCACTTAAGGCGACTTTTCACCGTGCACCACTTAAGGCGACTTAATCTCGTGCACCACTAAAGGCGACTTAATCTCGTGCACCACTTAAGGTGACTTTACATCGTGCACCACTCAAGGCGACTTTCTCGTGCACCACTTAAGGCGACTTTTTGATACTTAGAATAAATCTAAGGATCGTGCACCACTCAAGGCGACTTTTCTCGTGCACCACTTAAGGCGACTTTACATCGTGCACCACTCAAGGCGACTTTACATCGTGCACCACTTAAGGCGACTTTTCACCGTGCACCACTTAAGGCGACTTTTCACCGTGCACCACTTAAGGCGACTTAATATCGTGCACCACTGAAGGCGACTTTACATCGTGCACCACTTAAGGTGTCTTTTCAACTTGCGCCACTTAAGGCGACTTAATATCGTGCACCACTGAAGGCGACTTTGCATCGTGCACCACTTAAGGCGACTTTTCAACTTGCGCCACTTAAGGCGACTTAATATCGTGCACCACTGAAGGCGACTTTACATCGTGCACCACTTAAGGCGACTTTTTGATACTTAGAATAAATCTAAGGATCGTGCACCACTCAAGGCGACTTTTCTCGTGCACCACTTAAGGCGACTTTATATCGTGCACCACTTAAGGCGACTTAATATCGTGCACCACTGAAGGCGACTTTGCATCGTGCACCACTTAAGGCGACTTTTCAACTTGCGCCACTTAAGGTGACTTAATATCGTGCACCACTGAAGGCGACTTTACCTCGTGCACCACTTAAGGCGACTTTTCAACTTGCGCCACTTAAGGCGACTTAATATCGTGCACCACTGAAGGCGACTTTACTTCGTGCACCACTTAAGGCGACTTTTTGATACTTAGAATAAATCTAAGGATCGTGCACCACTCAAGGCGACTTTTCTCGTGCACCACTTAAGGCGACTTTATATCGTGCACCACTGAAGGCGACTTTACATCGTGCGCCACTTAAGGCGACTTTTTGATACTTAGAATAAATCTAAGGATCGTGCACCACTCAAGGCGACTTTTCTCGTGTACCACTTAAGGCGACTTTATATCGTGCACCACTTAAGGCGACTTTTCAACTTGCGCCACTTAAGGCGACTTAATATCGTGCACCACTGAAGGCGACTTTATCTCGTGCACCACTTAAGGCGACTTTTCAACTTGCGCCACTTAAGGCGACTTAATATCGTGCACCACTGAAGGCGACTTTACATCGTGCACCACTTAAGGCGACTTTTTGATACTTAGAATAAATCTAAGGATCGTGCACCACTCAAGGCGACTTTTCTCGTGCACCACTTAAGGCGACTTTATATCGTGCACCACTGAAGGCGACTTTACATCGTGCACCACTTAAGGCGACTTTTTGATACTTAGAATAAATCTAAGGATCGTGCACCACTCAAGGCGACTTTTCTCGTGCACCACTTAAGGCGACTTTATATCGTGCACCACTTAAGGCGACTTTTCAACTTGCGCCACTTAAGGCGACTTAATATCATGCACCACTGAAGGCGACTTTACATCGTGCACCACTTAAGGCGACTTTTCAACTTGCGCCACTTTAGGTGACTTAATATCGTGCACCACTGAAGGCGACTTTACATCGTGCGCCACTTAAGGCGACTTTTTGATACTTAGAATAAATCTAAGGATCGTGCACCACTCAAGGCGACTTTTCTCGTGCACCACTTAAGGCGACTTTATATCGTGCACCACTTAAGGCGACTTTTCAACTTGCGCCACTTAAGGCGACTTAATATCGTGCACCACTGAAGGCGACTTTACATCGTGCACCACTTAAGGCGACTTTTCAACTTGCGCCACTTAAGGTGACTTAATATCGTGCACCACTGAAGGTGACTTTACATCGTGCACCACTTAAGGCGACTTTTCAACTTGCGCCACTTAAGGCGACTTAATATCGTGCACCACTGAAGGCGACTTTATCGGGCACCACTTAAGGCGACTTAATTGGGCACCACTTAAGGCGACTTTATTCAAGCATGGTGTTTCTTCAAGTGTTCGCCACTAAAAGAATGCTTCAACGTTCTGCCATCGAGGTCTTCTAACTTGTATGCATTTGGAGCTGGCATCCCCACGACCTTATAAGGTCCTTCCCATTTTGGTGACATCTTGTTGATTCGATCCAAAAGGGTGAACTCGTTGCGACGCCAAACCAGCCCCCGACGAAGAACTGTCGGGATTTCACTCGCCGATTGTAGTATCTGGCCGTCGCCAAACGCATTCGAGCTTGGACTTCATCGGCTTCCCGCCTCTTTTCTTCGAGTAAGTCCAAGTCCAGACGTCTCACTTCATCATTCGTCATAGGCTCGTAGTATCTCATCCGATGGGACGCCACAGCTACCTCCATAGGGGCGACAGCTTCCGTGCCATAAACGAGGCCAAACGGAGTCTCTCCTGTTGATCGTTTGGGTGTCGTTCTAACAGCCCAAAGCACATTTTCTACTTCGTTCAGCCACTTGCCCTTCAAGGCATAGACCCTCTTCTTCAGGCCATCCATCACGATTTTGTTGGCGGACTCCACCTGCCCATTAGTTTGAGCATGACGTACAGAAGCAGTCCGATGCTCAATGTTCAACTCCTCCAAATACTCCTTCACCTGAGAGCCGTTGAATGGTGGGCCATTGTCGCTGATCACCACCTTAGGAATTCCGTATCTGGACACGATGTGGGTCTTGGAGGAACTTGACGATCTGGTTCCCCGTTGTTCTGGCCAATGCCTTCGCCTCTATCCATTTCGAAAAATAATCGATAGCTACAAGTAAATACTTACATTGTCCTTGTGCTTGTGGAAGAGGTCCCACCAAGTCGATGCCCCACTGCGCGAAGGGCCAAGCGCTCTTGATGGATGTTAGGTTGGCGGCCGGAGCCGCGATATTCAGGGCGTACCTCTGGCACGCGTCGCATGATCGGACCAACGCCGTTGCTTCTTTGTTCATCGTGGGCCAATAGTAGCCTAAGTTCAACACCTTCCTTAAAATGGATCGGGCCCCTTCGTGACAAGCCGCGACCCCTTCGTGCATTTCCTTCAGGATTCGATTGGTGTCGGGTTCTGCTACACACTTCAGGTACGGAGTCGAGAACCAGCCCTTCTTGTACAGCTGATTATCCAGCATCACATAATTAGACGCGATCCGACATATTTTGTCTGCTGCTATCTTATCCTCGGGGACTGCCCCCGTAGTCAGATACACGACTATCGGGGTCATCCAAGTGGGTTCTTCCTCCGATTTTGTCTCAATGGTGCACACCTGTGTTGGGTCGATGTTTGATAAGATCACCTTCTCCAAGAAGTGCACCTTCCGATTTTCTTCCAAGGGTGCCCCCAGGGCAAATTTACTCAAGGCGTCTGCTTCTACGTTCTCCTCCCTCGGGATAGCCTCGATATCGAAGCTTTTGAAGCCCTCTCTCAAGGCTTGTACCTCTCGCAGATACTTTTTCATTATCGGACTCCTTGCTTCGTATCGCCCTTGAACCTGGTTCACGATTAAAGCAGCGTCGCACCTCATTCTTTAGTGATCGATTCCAGTGCCTTTAGCGATTTTTAGGCCCGTGATAAGAGCTTCGTACTCCGCTTCGTTGTTTGTGGCCTTGAATGTTAAAGCCAAGGCGTATCGGAGCGGTTCACCTTCACCTGGTGGTATCAACAAGAAGCCCGCTCCTGATCCGTCTGAACTCGCGGAGCCATCCGTGTACATCTCCCAAATATTTTCCTTGTTTGGCTGTTCTGATTGCTCTGCCCTCTCTGGTTGTACTTCTGTCGCGACTTCTATGGTTGCCCCCTCTACAGGGCCCGCTTCTTCCAGATCGGGGGCTGTAGACTCTGCTATGAAATCTGCTAATGCCTGACCCTTAATGGCTGTTCTCGGAGAGAAGTGTATGCGAAACTCGCTAAGCTCTACTGCCCATTTCACTAATCTCCCCGACGCATCCGGTCGGTTCAAAAAATGCTTCAAAGGCTGGTTCGTTAGCACAGTGATCTCGTGTGCGTGGAAATATGGCCTTAGCTTCCGAGCAGTAATAATCAAGACAAAGAGGTACTTCTCAACGGCGGGGTAGTTCAATTCAGATTTGGCAAATGCCTTGCTTACATAATAGACGGGGACTTGATTACCCTCGACAATCTTTACAAACACAGAGCTAATGGCAAATTCAGAAACAGCCAAATAAAGGAAGAGCGGCTCGCCTGGAACCGGTTTTGCCAGCGGCGGGAGTGTGCGAAGGTGCTGCTTGAGTGCTTGGAACGCTTCTTCACATTTGGCGGTCCATTCGAATTTTTTGTTGGCCCTCAAGACTTCAAAAAACGGCATTGATCGGTCGCTGGCTTTGGACAAGAAGCGGTTCATTGCAGCTAGTCGGCCATTCAGTAGTTGCACCTCCCGATGGTTTATCGGGGACTGCATCTCCTCGATTGCCCTCAGCTTCTCAGGATTCACTTCAATTCCTCTCTGACTCACCATAAAGCCCAAGAATTTCCCTGAGTGGACTCCGAAGGCGCATTTCGTCGGGTTCAAGCGGACTTGATGGAGCCTCATCCGCTCAAATGCCATGGTAAGGTTGTGTACGTGGTCCTCGGCTTGTCGGGACTTTACCAGCATATCGTCCACGTAAGCTTCCATGGTTTCTCCCAGCATATCTCCAAACAGTTTGTTCACCATCCGCCAGTAGGTCGCCCCAGCATTGATCAACCCGAAAGGCATGACATCGTAGTGGTAGATGTCACTGTCCGCGTAGAACGCTGTGTGGGGAGCGTCTTCCTTGGCCATTTTGATCTGGTTGTATCCTGAGTACGCATCCATGAAACTCAACAGCTCATGTCCCGACGTGGCATCCACCAGCTGGTCGATTCTCGGGAGTGGATAGCAGTCCTTTGGGCAAGCCTTGTTCAGGTCGCGGAAGTCCACGCACATTCGCCATTTCCCGTTAGTCTTCTTCATCAGCACTGGGTTGGCCACCCAAGTTTGGAATCGGAGCTCCTTAATGAACCCGGCGTCGAGCAACCTGCCCACCTCCTGCTGGATCGCAATCTTCTTATCCGTGCCCATCGGACGCCTTTTTTGCGTGATAGGCTTGATCGCGGGGTCTATCTTTAGCTCGTTTACGATCACATCAGGGCTGATTCCTGGCATATCGCTCGGGGACCAGGCAAACAGCTCCTTGAACTCCTTCAACAACTCCACCAATTTTTGGGCTGTCTCCTCAGTCAGAGCAGACCCGATTTTCACCTTCCTCTGGGGTCCGTCGATCTCGACTTCTTTCAGATCTTCTACGGGGGCGGGACGCCCAAACTCTTCTCTGGGATCTGTGTCTGTCTGGAGGACAGTCATGGCTTCTCGCCTCCTCCTCCGGGTGGCATTAACATAGCATTTTCGGGAAGCCACCTGGTCGCCCTTGACCTCTCCGACTCCGTGGTCGGTTGGGAACTTCATCTTCTGGTGCACAGTCGAGGCAACCGCCATCAGAGGATTAATGGTGGTTCTCCCGATAATTGCATTGTAGGTCCCCGCGGAATCAACCACGACAAACTCCACGTTCCTTCTTTCTGATTTCCACCCGCTACCAAATTCCACTGGTAAGGTGATTACTCCTAGCGGGTAGGAGGTTGAGCCAGAGAATCCGACCATCGGGAAGTTTGCCTCTTTTAGATCTTTCTTCGTCTTCCCCATAGCCTCCAGCGCGTCCATGAATAGGATGTCGGAGGAGCTCCCCCCGTCGATTAGAATTCTCTTCATTTCGAACCCGTCTACATCCAAGGTTACCACCAAGGCATCGTCATGCGGAGTCTCTACGCCTATGAGGTCCTCCGACGAGAAGGAGATCACCATCTCTTCTTTCAAGGTCCAGGATCGGGACCTCTTACCCAACACCACTGCTGTGGGGATTCTGGAGGCATAAACTTCTCGGGCGGATGAGGTATCACCTCCAGCAGCAAACCCTCCATGAATCACGTTGATAGTGCCCCGTCTCTCCTTGCGAGCACCGGATGACTCTGGATCGGTTCTCTTTTTCTTTGGGGACCGATCGCGGGATCGGGAACGGGACCGCGATCGGGACCGAGAGCGGGATCGACACCGCTTGTCCCCGACGAATTCCTTGAGCTTCCCCTTCTGGATCAGCTTTTCGATTTCCTTCTTCAGCTCCCGACGGTGATTGGTGTCGTGGCCATTTGCGCGGTGAAATCGACAATAGCGATCTGTGCGGGACCCCAGGAATTTTCCATCTTTCTTCGGGGGGTGCCTGGAGATACCTTGTCGTTCCATGACTGTCAGCACTTCCGCCATGGAGCAGTTGAGAGGAATGTCAAAATCCTCCCGCTTATCCTTCCTTGAAGAACGTCTGTCGTCCCTCCGATCCGGACGACCTCAATTCTTGCCACTGTCGGGTTTACCCTTTGACTTACGATCGTCGAAAGGTTTACTTGACTGCTTCCCTTTGTTCGACTTTGGGGGTTCCAGTTCTCCCGCGGCTATCTTTGACTCCTGGACATCGATCTGCCGCTTCACCCTCTTCTGTAATGCCTCCATATTCCACACAGCCTTCTCAGCCACGCTGTGCATTAAGTCGGAGCCATAGGGGGCTGTCAGGTTCCGAATGAAGGTACGGATGGTTTCGCCCTCAGAGATTTCTTCATCTATCTCTGCTACGCTGGCCGTGTACCGCTGGTAATAATGAGCCAGCGATTCGTCGGGCCTCTGCACCACCTGGGTCAGGGACCTCACGCTCTTCAATAAACGCCTCCGACCCTGGGACTGCTGAATGAATCGATCGTGCATGTCTGCCCAGCAAGTGATGCAGCCTGGGGGCATATTAAAGAACCAAGTCAGGGCCCTTTCTCCCAGTGTGTTCGGGAACAACGTACACACTATGTCTTCACTTGGGGCTTTTCCCAGACACGCCATGAGGTGCTTCTGGACGTGGCGAACTGGATCTCCTTCGCCATCATACTCCTTTATCGTGGGGATGCCTAGCCCAGGCGGGGCTAGGGTGTCAATGAGTCGGGGGACGAAGGGATGAGTGGATCGATCCCTCAGCTCCGACACCAGCGGCTTCTGTTCTCCCATACAGATGTTCACGATCTTTACCACCTGGTCGGGAGTGATGGGACCATTCAGGGGAATGGTCCTGTGCTGTACTAGTCCTGGCCCATCAACCACGAACCTCTCCGGCTGACCGGTCGCCCTACCTCTGTCTTGGCCTCGGGGCGGGGCTTCCTGTGCGTTCCGACCCTCTGTCGGCGGGGTCGCTTCCTCCAACGGGGGCATCTCCTCCTGCCTCCTCGCAGCCTCTCTTCGATCCAAGAGAGCCTCTACAGCCGCCAGAAACATGGGCATGGCCTCTGCCACGGCCCTCTTCAAATCTGCAGCTGGGGGAGCCTCCTGCCCCCTGTTGTCCTGGTGCTGAGGGGCAACATCTTCGGGATGCGATCCATTGTGCCCTCCTGTCTGGGAGAGCTCAGCCGGGGGATGGTTCTGGTTTTCCTCTTGTTCTGGTACTGAATTCAGATTCGTTGCAGCGGGGTGACGGGAAACACCAGATTGTCCCTGTCTTCTGTTCTTGCCAGCCGTCATTGATCGAGTAGAAGGCATATCAGCTTTTTGTTTGATTCCCACAGACGGCGCCAATGTTGGATCACGATGGAACTCCGGTACAGACTTTGACGGCAATCCTAGCTCCTTTGCTCCACGCAATCCTGCAAGAGGGGATAGACCGGGCGGTGACCCATGATTCCCTCTCCGATGCTTAAATGAGTATCTCGTATGACTGGCAAGTAATAAACTCAGAGTGTATTCAACTCAACGTAAGTCTTTCTGAGGTGATCTCCTGCCCTTTTATAGGCAAAGAGATGCCTCAGGTACCTGGCGAACCGTTAGGGGTGGTTAGCCCGTATCCTGCATATCTCGGACGTGATCTCGCGTATCTTAGCCATGCCCCGCGTATCTCGGCCACGCTCCGTGTATCTTAACCACGTTCCGCGTATCTCGGCCACGCCCCGCATATCTTGGCTTTATCCTCTGATAACGAGTCCCGACTCCCGTCGGGGACTCCAGAGTTGTCTCGTTGTGTCACCGCTCGGGGCCCCTCGTCATCGTGACAGGGCCAATCATTCTCAGGGATTCATCATCGGGGCCTACTTAAAGGCTTCTTATCGGGAGCTTCCAGCTCCACTGTCGGAACCGACTTTGTCGGGACCTTGCCTCGTCGGGACTCTCTTCGTCGGGACCCTTCTCCTAGGTCATCTTGACCTTCATTTTGGGGCCTGGTGGGCCTGTTTGCCGTTTCCTCGCCGTTAAATGGCCTGACGGCTATAGTCGGACCCATCAGATTCGAAGCACAATTTTCTTATCAATTTAACGGCCAGGTGAAAGGGGACGATCTGATAAGAAAATTCAAACCCACGAGTTTGGAACTAAATTTTCGGCCAGGTAAAAGTGGTCGAATAAAACGAAACGATTCACGTACTACTTCATCTCAATCGGGACAACTGAACTGAACATACACATCGATTGCGTAGCTAGATCGAAAGATTTAGTATTCCTTAATTATTAGTACTCCATTGAATGAAATAATATGTAATTTTGATCATGTGCGAAACTGCTATTAAATTGAAATAAATTCAGAAATGAAACGATTCAACCTAGGATTAAAACTAAGGTGAATAGCGCTACGCGCAAGTGGATCTCGATAGACGGAACACATCGTTTCAAAATACGAATTTAATGATGAAGTGTCTGAATGATGATGTGCTGAATTTTCGTTTGCATTCCCTTGGAAACAAATTATTGATACAATTAACATCGGTAAGAAGTAGGCTTCGGAAGCTACCACGACCTCGAAAAGTATCGACTGACACATAAGGTGAAAACCTGAAATGCTCAGTTCGGAGATGGGATAAAATCTCTGAAATAAGTTAGCAAACGAAGAAGGATGAAGTCGGTTAAACGATTATCCTTCCGTACGCCTTGAACGATAAGTCAGGCTAGGCATTCAAATCAAATCACACACTTCTAGAGGCGTAGTTTATAAAGATAATGTTAGAGTCACTTAATCATTTGTTCCCTAAGGGATGATGAGAAGTGATTCACATTCATGTAAAACTGCGTTCCACTGAAATTGGTATGACACGCCACCATAAAAAGGATGAAGAGTGATAATGAATTAAATCATATCACCATGCGACATTAATTTGGGCATTAAACACGTGTTTAAGACAAGAGTATGTTAACTACTCTTTGAAAATACATGTTTACAGCTAAAAGACATGGTACCGTGGTCGAACATGTGACATTACATATTTGAGAACGAATTTTCCAATGCAATGACAGTTCAGAATAATGAGTCTTGACAGAATCAGGAGAAAGATATCAAAGATAACAGGTCCCACTTAATTCGAGTTGGAGAGATTTGAACCAGCAACTCGAGTGAATGACATGGTAAATGATAATGGGAACATTTTCATAATAAATCCAATGGGAGGTCTAAACACCTACCTCAAGTATTCATTGTTGCTGTCTGGACGAATCAAGTTGAACCTGATTATCGTAATGCTAAACCAGGATTGCCGCAGCTACCTTTACTACCCATTGTTCCCAGTGGGAGTTATCCAACAAACTTGGTTCCAGATCCTATTGATCAAGGAATTCATCTTGGAAGTAAAACTCTGAGACCGAGAAGTCGTTCAAGGAAAGTTGTTGGTTATGGTTCAAGCACTGCACATGTACCCAATAGAAGTAATGTCCCGATAAGAAGCGTTATTTCTAGTGGGAGAATTGATCCCAATTGGAAGAAATGCTCCGATAAGAGGCATTATTCCGAGTGGGAGAGACGTTAAGACTCAAAGACGGGATAAACAAGCCTAGAAGAAAGTCAAAGGCATCGAACTTCTCCAAAAAAGTATCCCATCTAGAATAGTGATGACCTCACTCTAACAACTGTTGGCCTGCATTAGAAAGACCTCAAGTGGAGAAATTGAGGAAAATAATGAATGAGAGAGATCGCCTAAATGAAAACCATTATAGTCTGTAGTTGATTAACATGCTAACCGCAGGGGCATAAGGAAACAGTGAGTCCTGAAAGAAGGCTCACCACTGATGGAAAAGGTCGAGCGATACAAAGCTCGACTTGTTGCGAAAGGCTATACCCAATTTCACGGAGTGGACTTTGACGAAACATACTCACCAACTGTGCGTAAAACCACGGTAAGGTCCATTTATGGTCCTGGTCGCAGGTCTCGATTTCAAACCTTACCAAATGAGTAGTAAGACCGCATTCCTCCTCGAAAACCTGGAGGAAGAGATCTACGTGGAGCAACCAGAGAGTTTCATTACTCCTGGTAACGAACGTAAAGTTTGTAAACTTCAAGGGTCCATTTACGGTCTTAAAACAGTCGTCTCGGCAATGGTACCGCAGATTCCACGAAGAAATAGTAGGAAACAGATCTGTGAGTTTATCACAAGGATCTATGCTTGTATAGTAAGACCTCCAGGTCTGAGTATGTCATCTTTGTTAAGTTATGGGATCTAGGTCAACGGGGTGTCGGCTTCGATCTCACTCCTTACGGGGGATGTGTATGATCCGGTCTTCTCGAGTCGCCTTGCCTTTGCCTATGTCCTTCTTCCTTTCCTTCTTCCCTTGGTTCCTTCTCTTCTTCTCTCCCTTTGCCCTGCAAAAGGGGCAGTACCAGACACGGAGGAGGGGGGGGGGGTGGTGCCTGGTGAACCCTCTCCGATGCCTAAGTCAGAACTATATTTCTAGAGAGATAAAGCTAGAGAGATGTCAGAGCTAAATTGTTCAAAATGGCCAAGATGTTCAAATGAGTTGTGAAGGTGGGGTATTTATAGGCAACGGTGTCATTAAGGTGGCTTAATGACATCATTAGCCTTTAAACACAATTAATTAACCTTTAAGCGTATAATTAAGACCTTAGGATTCGGAGGAGGTAGGCGGAATGGACCGAGCATGGGCGTCTGAAGATGGTGTCGGGGCCCTTGGGGGGGGAGAAATCCGACCCCCAAGGGTAGGGGTTGGGTGAGGACACCCAACCCCTCCTAGGGAGGGTGGGGTTGGCCAACCCCATCCCTCCTAGGAGGGATCGGGTTGGCCGACCCGATCTCCCCTAGGGGAGATCGGGTTGGCCAACCCGATCTCTCCTAGGAGAGATCGGGTTGGCTGACCCGATCTCTCCTAGGAGAGATCGGGTTGGCCAACCCGATCTCCCCTAGGGGAGGTCGGGTGTGGCCACCCAACCTCACCTAGGTGAGTTCGCCTCTGTCGGACGGGCGCTTCGGCCCCGTCCGGGCCGTCGATGTTCTCGCGAAGTGTCCGGGTTGAAGTTTCGATTCGCAATCATAAATGGGACGATAAAAATACAACGGTTTGGAAGTCAACGGGTTCAAATTGGGCGTATATCCATCACATGCCCCCGAGTCAACCAATGGCCTAACCCTTGATTGACTCTATTTTAGGATGGTATGACACGCGCAATTTGAAACCGGGATTTTACCTTCTTTGTCTGAATGCCTGCTTACCCATGGATGCGTGCCTCTGACTCTGCCCCCTGTCTAATGAGATAGAGGAATTGTAAACGTCAGAGTAGCACGGACGTGTGCCTAGGCACGCGTCCGTCTGAGGCGGGAGTAATATACTTATCCCTGCTACAGGTGTATATTCAAAAAATACAAACTTGCACAGGGATGTGATACGAATGCAACTAAATAACTTACGCTTCAAATTCGTGCCGGGATTCCATCTAAATAAGGAGAAATTTTAATTTTGGCCAAAAATTTTCCTAAGTATGGAATGCTCAAAAATAAAACTATCTTGATAATTTTTCTAAGTATGGGAATATACTTAGCTATAGGTGAAAGGGATAAAAATAATGGTTTTTCCTTGGCCCTTAGATTTTATTTAAGGCTAGATGGATGGTGGTGATTAAAACCCTCTAAAAAACCCTATCATCCTTTGACATAAAAGAGGAGAGTTAGAAAAATACCTCCAAGAGTCACCCTAGCCACCATCTTCCTTCTTCACTTACCCTTGGAGAGCAAGAAAGGTTGGAGAGCACCCCTAAGGAGGAGGAGGACCGGCCAGAATTTTAGTGGTGAACCAGAAATTCCGACCGGCCAAGAAAAGGGGACCCCGGCGTCGGACAGAGGCGGCAGCTGGCTGGGACGGCAGCCTCAACCACCAGCGGAGCGGAGGGACGGCCAGGCGACGGCGAGGTCGCTGCCGGCGGGGACGGCAGCTTGTCCATCGAGGGCAGTCGACGGCGACGGAGGACGATTCCGGTGGGACGTGCAGGGCTCTCCGGCGACGGTGGGGCGGGCGAGATCACCTCCGGCGACGGCAAGGCCCCAATTCCGGCGAGGGACTGATTTTCGGGCGTCTTCAAATTCGAAATCCGGACCCGTTTATCACATCGGGTCGGGTTTTCCGAAGGTCCGCTCTTTTCCTTTCCATTACCGCGTAAAACGTCGATTTTTGAATCGTTGATATTTGATTGTCGATGCTTGATTGCCGATGCTTGATTGCCGACGCTTGATTAAATGTGGGATTGCCGTAGATAGCCGTTGGTAGTTGTGGATTTTGGGGAAAAATGTTTGCCGGTCGTCCGGATATGGTTTCTTGTCCGATTGGGCTATCCCGGTCTTGAATTTGATGTCGTGCCGCCGTTGGTGTGTTAATCTTTGTTGGAGGGTATAATGGTAATTTTTTCCAAAACCCGACTTTAGGCTCGGATAAAATTATTTGACTCGGTTGTTGTCGTTGGTTGAGTGTCGGGGTATTTCCGGTTCCTCGGAAATTTCTCTTATCTTGATATTTGTCGTGTCGTGGCAGGTACTATACTCCTGGTGGTGTCCACGTACGCAGACTCTTCAGAGACGCCGTATTCTCCGAAGGATGAGTGAGTTCCTTTTTCTCTTCCTTTTCGGTTGCGTTACTTCCTTTCCTATTGCTGGCTTAGTATCGTGACCTTCATTGGGGTGTTAGTCGAAATTTGATTCGTGCTTTGGGGTTTCTTGCTATCTTTGCCTTAGGTCTTGCTATTCTGTCAGAGAACCATATCACTAGGTCCGATTACAACGAACATGTCACCCTAGGAGATATCAATCCCCTAGATGAGCCTTTGTATCCTTTTCTCCCCTCCTTGGGGAATACTCGCGGGACGGCGACGGAGCCTCCTATAGGGAAGGTCGCCGTGTACCCCTCTCAGATCCGATTCGGGCTGAGTCTACCTTACTGTGACGAGCTTATAGAGTTGAGCAGGTTCTTCAGGATTTCTCCTGTGAACCTTGCCCCCAGTGCCCTCCGCGTCTGGGTGGGCTTCCGGGTATTGTGCCATTGGTACTCCTGGAAGTACTCTCTCGTTCTATTCCGATGTTTCTATTGGTTCCAGTACCGGACGAGGGTGGGGTTTGCGAGTTTCGTAACTCGCCATCCGACCTTCAAAGATCCCCGATTCTCTGATTTCGGGTTGAGTGGGGTCGAGTGGGATACCTCCCTCCGTTTTGTGACCCAGATTGACAATTCGGCCAGTCACTGGGCTAAGCACTACTTCTTCATTACGGACCGATACGTCACTTGGTCGGTCCTGAATGAGGATCGGTCCGATGGTTGGCCTGCTTTTGGAGAGTTCTCTTCGGATGATTTGAAGACTATGAAGATCATTCACGAGAGCAACAGGACCCGGTCTTACTGCCCCGTGTCTTTAATAACTGAGACGGATCTTTACGAGGCCGGGATCAGTCTGACTCCTGACTCCGGGGGTTCGGTATGTCACTTGGTCTTTCCATCTTTATTTACCTTCTGCTCTTCCTTTGTAGGTTGGTTTCATGGAAAAACCTATAACATGCAGGGAGCCCCTGTTGACCTGAGCAAGAGGAAGGCTCCTTCTAGTTCTGCTTTGAAGAAATCCCCCCTGCCTGGGAAGAAGGCTGGGGCCTCTGGTATGCTTTCTCCTATTTGCTTCTTTATGATGTAACTTATGTTTTCCTTATCTTGTTTTTCTTACCTTGCTAGTGCACTCCCCCTTGGTGACTGAGAGGGTCGTCTCCGTTGGCAGAGATTCTGGACCTTCCAAGTCCAAGCCGCGGCGATCTGATTCTGAGGCCGGGGCCTCGGCTGCTAAGAGGAAGAAGGCTGTGGATCCTGCTTCGCCTACTGCTCGTCCTCCGACCCTATCTCGTGATAAGGAGATGGTGGTCGAAGAGGTGCCTTCCCTGGCTGACAAAGGGAAGCGGCCTGCTGGTGGTGGTTCCCCTGCCCCCCAGCCGAGGGCACGGTCCTCAGGTATGATCTCTACCTTGTGCTGATCCTTGTATGTTTATACTCTCCTTTGACTTGCTTTGCTTGTGTAGGTGGGCCTCCGACTTTAAGTCGGAAGGATTTCGCACGGCTCACTGATGAAGATGTTATTGGGTCTGAGTGGACTCCCTTCGCTGGTCTGAAGGAGTTCCACCTCGATAGCACTTCCTCTTTGCGGACTCCCGAGGTTGGTGTCCGCGTACTCCGCGGTGCCGTTCCCCCTGGGGATCGTGTTGCTCCGCCCAAGTCTCCTGGGGAGACTCGGCGCTTTGTTCAAGGGGTACTTTCTCGTTATGCACCTGTAAGTTGTTCTTTGCTTTCCTCTTATTTCTTTCATAATGTCTATCTTTCGGTTATTCATCCCTTGTTTGAATTGTTAGGGCATATCTGACATGGTGAACATGTCCTCGCTCGTACTCGAGTTATCTGACGAGAGGAAGACCCTTGAAGACAGCCAGGTTTCTCTCAAGGCGGAGGTCGCTACTGCTGCCGAGAAGGCGCGTATATCTGATTTGAGACTGCAGGAGCTCCAGGACCAGGTGTCCTTGCTTGAAACCACTGTGGGCAGTTTGCGCCGGGAAGCTGAGGTTGCCGCGTCTGTCCATTCTGATGAGCTGCGGAGGTTGGAGACTAAGTGTCGGGCGGAGGAGAGGGCTGTCGCGGTATCTGAATACAAGGCCTCCTCTGCCTTCACCGCCGACTATAGCACGCGTCTCACCCAGAAGATGAACCAGTTCGGTGAGTATCTGGTTGATCACATATACCGGATTGATCCTCAGTTCCCCTTTGGTGACCTTGGTGACTTTGGGCCATATGCCACTGGCTACGCGACTGTTCTGATGGGTCAGGCTGCCGTTGCAGACGAGCCTGCCCCTGCCCAGGTGGATGCTACACCTGTGGAGATTGGTACCTCAGACTCCTCCTCTTCATCCATTTCCGCTGGCGGTTCAGCTTCAGGGGGTGAGGGTGACTCCCCCGAGGGTTCTGACTGACTTGTTTATCTCATACTATCCTTGTATATAATTACACTCCTTCTCCCCTTGTACGGGTTGAGTGTCTTTTGAGACTGTGATGGTGTTTGTTGTTACTTTCCTTTGGCGCATTATGTTGTTGACTACGTGGTTCGTTTGCCTTTACATTAGTGTTTCTCATGCTTTTGTATATATCTCTTCTCATGATGGCTCCCTGTGCCTTGTGTATGGCTCTTTGGGTATGGACTCTTTACTTGATGTGTTTCCTTTACTTATCCTTCTTTCGTGTTTTCCTTCATGTCTTACCTGCCATTTCATAAAGAAAAAACATTACTTGTTCTTCACATTACTTTACTTAGAAATTTCTTTCTCATGTTACCCTTCCGAGCATGATATCCTTCTAAGCATGGTACCCTTCTAAACATGGTATGATGATCTCTTCTGATACCCCTTACACGGTATACGTTGTACTGTTAGACCAAAGATACGCTCTTGGTGGGCGTCGAAATCTTTTCACGAGACAGGCTCTCGGACGGCACTTAACGTTTCACAGGATAGGCTCCCGGAGGGCACAGGTTAGTCCACCGATACCTTCTTGACGGGTGTCAAACTGTTCACGAGACAGGCTCTCGGACGGCACTTAACGTTTCGCAGGATAGGCTCCCGGAGGGCACAGGTTAGTCCACCGATACCTTCTTGACGGGTGTCAAACTGTTCACGAGACAGGCTCTCGGACGGCACTTAACGTTTCGCAGGATAGGCTCCCGGAGGGCACAGGTTAGACCAAAGATACGCTCTTGGTGGGCGTCGAACTGGTAGTTTGAAATCTACCTCAAGATACGCTCTTGGGGGCGTCGAACTGGTAGTGTTTTTTCTACCTCAAGATACGCTCTTGGGGGCGTCGAATCTGGTAGGTTGCAAATCTACCTCAAGATACGCTCCTTGGGGCGTCGAATTCGTAGTTTTTGGAAACCACTCTCAAGATACGCTCTTGGTGCGTCGAAGTCGTAGTGTAATAACTACTCTCAAGATACGCTCTTGGGGGCGTCGAAGTCGTAGTGTAATAACTACTCTCAAGATACGCTCTTGGGGGCGTCGAAGGTTGTAGTATGAACACTACTCTCAAGATACGCTCTTGGGGGCGTCGAAGTTCGTAGTTTTTGGAAACCACTCTCAAGATACGCTCTTGGTGCGTCGAAGGTCGTAGTATAATAACTACTCTCAAGATACGCTCTTGGGGGCGTCGAAGGTCGTAGTATGAACACTACTCTCAGTGGATGTCTCCCTGGATGTCTGCAATATTCTGGTTGAACCTAGTGTAGTAGCTGGCCAGGGTTTCATCGTATTCTTGTTTTATGTCATCAATGGAGCTTGTTCCCTTGAGGAGTTTCCTCTCCCCTAGGTATCTCTGCAGAAACTTAGCTTTTAGCTGCTCCCATGAGTGGATGCTCTCAGAGGGCAGGCTGAAGAACCAATGTGAGGCCACCCCTGATAGGGTGTTTGGGAAAAGGAGTGCCTTGTATCTTTCGTCAGTTGTCCTCCCGAATAGAGAGGCCTCATGCTGTTGGATATGCTCTAGGGGGTCTCCCTTCCCATTGTACTTTGCAATTTGCACAGTGTGCAGGGAGTCTGGCACCCTGTTCATCTCCAGCTCCCTTGTGAAAGGGTGGTTCGTCTTGTCACTTAGACAATGCAAGCTGGGTTTCTTTGACTCATTCAATTTCCGGGTTATCATGGCTTCTATCTCCTCCGGGGTGATCACTACCTGTGCCGGAGTATAATCCCTCTGATATCCATTGTAGTTGTAGACTGGGCTTACTGGGTTCCCTTGTCCCTGCTGGTATGGACTGTAGGTGTACTCTTGATACGCCTGCTGGGGTGCTTCATAGAAGTCCTGCCTTCTTGGAGGTCTTGCTTGTCTTTCCTCCTCAAACGGGGTGTAAGCCCTGTTGTTCTGCTGTTGCCTAGGAGGCACGAATTGTTGCCTTCCCTCTGGGGGTGGCTCCTGGTAATATCTTCTTTGCTCCTCTCGCTGCCCTGCTCGAGGGTGCGGGTAGTGCTCTTCTGCCGAGATCTGCTCCTCCTCATGAGCTTCAGTGTAAGTCCCTTGGGTGTGTGCCGGCCTTGCATACGCTGTGTGGGCGCGGTTGCCACCTCTCTGTGCTGGCATCCCATACGGGTACCCTTGGGGTTGCTTTTCATAATAGTATCCCTCAGGGGGTGCCGTGTTGTGGGAAGGCACTCCCTGTTGTCCTCTTGCTCTCTGTGGCCTTCTTGCCCGGGGGGTGGAGGCTGTGGAGGACTCAGCCCCAGCTGGGCGTGAAGGTCCTCCCTCCTGGTTGTTCTGTTGCTGAGGAGGTTGTGGTATTTCTTGGGGCTCTGGATGCATTGGCTGCTTCCCAGGGTCAGGCCGCCTCCCTGGAGGTATGGGTTCTCTTCTCTGCCCATTGCCCCCGGGTGGGTGTTGGGGCCTGGACACCCTACTGTTCGTCATAGCTCGTGTAATAGCCAGGCTTTCTGTCCGAAGCCTACAGACGGCGCCAAGTGTTAAGTTATGGGATCTAGGTCAACGGGGTGTCGGCTTCGATCTCACTCCTTACGGGGGATGTGTATGATCCGGTCTTCTCGAGTCGCCTTGCCTTTGCCTATGTCCTTCTTCCTTTCCTTCTTCCCTTGGTTCCTTCTCTTCTTCTCTCCCTTTGCCCTGCAAAAGGGGCAGTACCAGACACGGAGGAGGGGGGGGGGGGTGGTGCCTGGTGAACCCTCTCCGATGCCTAAGTCAGAACTATATTTCTAGAGAGATAAAGCTAGAGAGATGTCAGAGCTAAATTGTTCAAAATGGCCAAGATGTTCAAATGAGTTGTGAAGGTGGGGTATTTATAGGCAACGGTGTCATTAAGGTGGCTTAATGACATCATTAGCCTTTAAACACAATTAATTAACCTTTAAGCGTATAATTAAGACCTTAGGATTCGGAGGAGGTAGGCGGAATGGACCGAGCATGGGCGTCTGAAGATGGTGTCGGGGCCCTTGGGGGGGGAGAAATCCGACCCCCAAGGGTAGGGGTTGGGTGAGGACACCCAACCCCTCCTAGGGAGGGTGGGGTTGGCCAACCCCATCCCTCCTAGGAGGGATCGGGTTGGCCGACCCGATCTCCCCTAGGGGAGATCGGGTTGGCCAACCCGATCTCTCCTAGGAGAGATCGGGTTGGCCGACCCGATCTCCCCTAGGGGAGATCGGGTTGGCCAACCCGATCTCTCCTAGGAGAGATCGGGTTGGCTGACCCGATCTCTCCTAGGAGAGATCGGGTTGGCCAACCCGATCTCCCCTAGGGGAGATCGGGTCGGCTGACCCGATCTCCCCTAGGGGAGGTCGGGTGTGGCCACCCAACCTCACCTAGGTGAGTTCGCCTCTGTCGGACGGGCGCTTCGGCCCCGTCCGGGCCGTCGATGTTCTCGCGAAGTGTCCGGGTTGAAGTTTCGATTCGCAATCATAAATGGGACGATAAAAATACAACGGTTTGGAAGTCAACGGGTTCAAATTGGGCGTATATCCATCAATCTTAACCTTATGAGTGGACGACATATTTATTGCTGTAAACAACATGAGATTTATGAATAAGTTAAAGTCCTGGTTGGCATCTGTATTTGAGATGAAGGACATGGGAGAGGCCACGTATATCTTAGGCATTGAGACTGACAGAGATCGGGCTACCCGAAAATCATGTCTATCTCAAGAAGCTTGTATCAACAGATTGTTTAAAAGATTCAGATTACAGGATGCCAAAATCCGTGGAAACGCCAATGTTGTTTGGGTGCGCACTGTCAAAACGTGACGGCCTCAAGAACCTGGCAGAGCTTAAATAGATAAAGAGTGCAGGATGTTTTAGCATGGTCGGTAGTTTGTTCTACGCCAAGGAATGCACCCGTCTGGATATCTATTACGTCGTAGGCCTAGTAGCACGTTTCCTATCAGATCCTGGCCATCAACATTTAAAGACTGTAAAACGAATAACTCGTTATCTGAAAAGGTATTGTCGACTACGAACTGTGTTATAAGGGCAGGAAGTTAGAATTGAACGATTACATTGACGCCGACCGTGGTGGCGTTCCGGATGATTGTAAGTCCACCACAGGAGGAGCATTCCTCCTTTCTAATGCCGCCATTTCTTGGACGATCAAGAAGCAAACCTGAGTCGCGCTGTCCACGATGAAATTGGAATTCGTAGCTCTCTCTAAGAATGCACAAGAAGAGGTCTGGCTCAAAAGGCTTCTAATTGCACTGCTTGGTGGTGATGTTGAGAATAAACTTGTGAAGATCCTCTCTGACAGTCAAGCAGCCATTGCGGCAGTTAAGAATCCGAAGTATCATAGTAGGACCAAACACATTGATGTGAAATATTACTATGCTAAATCTATGGTTGAAGACAATATAATCACTATGAAATACTTGTCCACCAATAACTTGGTAACATACCCATTAATAAAACCACTACGCAGGGAGATATTCGAAAAGCATGCAAAACTGCTTGGATTGCGTAGGGTTTAGAAATGGCATGTATCTGTGATAACATTTTGATATTAGAAAGTTACATTTTGTAAGCGAAAGAATTTCAACCGAGTTTATGATCAATCGACGTCATAATGTTTTGATTACATCAGATTTACGGTCTATAAACTAAGTCGTAGGAGGACGCAATCCTCTGCCAAACTATGTCGAATGTGGGCCTTACCTAGTCACACAGGTACGGTAGTCTTGTGGTGGAGGGAGGCTTCTACCAAGAAAGACTGGCTAAGAGTCAGGAGATAAACCTGATTAAGCAAGACGGTTATCTAGTTTCGAAGTAATTCGACATGATCTTCGTTTTGCATATTGCCGTGATGAACTTCGTTCGTCATTTGACCACATTCTGGGCCAGATGAGAATCTGTGATAGCATGATTGACATATCCCTTTCCTGTCAACCCAAAAGGTTCAGGTATGCTATGCTTCATACTGCGTGTGCCACGTTCGACCACGGGGTCACAGCTCGGTTGTGCTAGAAAGGAATCCTCGTGATTCTGGCGGGCGCAAACTCCTTCACCTCGAGCGTGTGATTGATCACAGGATCCTTATGAAGAGGCACCTAAAGTATCCTCACGGACTCATAACTCATATCTAAGGTCAGGCTCAATGCTCGTTTCCTGGCGTACGAGCGTAGTGCTGAGCAAAAAGGCCTAGTGACCACGTCTTTGGAAACCAGTTGGGTCTGACTAAGGGTATTGATGGGTTCCGGTGTAATCGTTAGCCCCGTTAACAGTCAATAGACGGCGAGTAAGTCCAGTGGGCCTCGTGAAAGGCCTGGAAGGCCTAGGAGCCCAGTATGAAGGGTCCCGACCTTAGCGGTCCCGATATATGAGCTGAATGCTCCCGATAAGAAGCCTCTGAGTAGGCCCCGATATGACTTTGAGAAGGCCCCGATAATAAAGCCCCGAGGAGGCTGGACCTGCCTCGTGAGACAAGAGGTCCTGGGTGGTGACCTAGAATGAGATAACTCTGGAGTCCCCGATATGAATTGGGACTTGTGATCAGAGGATACGACCGAGAAACCCGCCTACTAGATAGAGTAGTGGGAGAACGGTTAAGATACAGATAACCTCCCCCGAGATACGCAGGGCGTGCCCGAGATACGTGGAGTATGGGCAAGATACACGGAGCGTGGGGCGAGATATATGGAATCCTGAACGAGATATGCGGAATCGTGGGTAAAACCGCCAGGCGCGGTTACAGGTAACTGAGTAACTTCCCCTCCTATATAAAGGAGGAAGTTACCTCAGAAAACAGACATTCGAATACGAGCTTAGATTATTGCTTACCACCCCATCATTCATATACTCATTTAAGCATCGGAGAGGGATTCTAGGTCACCACCCAGGTCATCCCCTTTTGCAGGATTACGCGGAGCCCAGGAGTTCAAGCCTTTCCGTCAAGGACGTAACGGAGCTTCGACCGTGATCCAACATTGGCGCCGTCTGTGGGAACCTTACGAAAAGCCAAAATAGTTTCTACTAGATCGATGGTTGGTGGTGGCAAGAAGAAGCAAGTTCAGGCCGGCAGTTCTCGCCCTGCTGGAACTGTGAATTGCCTGTTGCTCGAGCATGCTGCTGAACAAGGTGAGCACCCTGCTGTTTCTCAGACAGGGGGGCATGGTGAAGAATATGAGGTCTCAGTCCGGGACACGGCGGTGAACAGGCAAGATATCCAGCGAAGGGAAGTGGATGCTCCTCCAAATCCGGTGGTGCACAGAGAAGAAATCTCGCGGAGAGAGGTAGGATCTTCCTCGAACTCGGAGTTGGCTAAGGCAGTAGCAGATGCTATGCCCATGTTCCTAGCTGCCATGGAAGCTTTGCTGGACAAAAGGGAGGCTGCCAGGAGGGCAGAGGAGTTGCCCCCACGGGAAGAGTTGTCTCCACCTCCTCCAAGGGAGGTTCAAGAAGAACAGGAGGTTCAGGAGGTTCAGCCCAGGAATAAGGGTAAGGAACCCGTGCACCCGGAGAAGTTCGTGGTTGATGGTCCCGGACCAGTGCAACACAGGACCATTCCCCTGAATGGCCCCATCACCCCCGATCAGGTGGTGAAGATTGTCAACATATGCATGGGAGATAAGAAGCATATGACATCGGAGTTAAGGGACCGATCCACTCACCCTTTTGTTCCACGGCTGCTGGATACTGTCGCCCCGACAGGGCTAGGCATCCCGACCATCAAGTAGTACGATGGTGAAGGAGACCCGGTCCGCCATGTTCAGAGGCATGTCCAGGCCTGTATGGGTAGGACCTCGAATGATGACCTCGTGTGTTCGCTGTTCCCGATCACCTAGAAAGGGCAATGACATGGTTTTTCAGCCTCCCGCCAGGAAGCATTACTTGCTGGGCTGATATGGACGACCGCTTCATCAAGCAGTATCAGGGTCGTAGGCGTCTCTTGAAGAGTGTGAGGTCTTTGACCCAGGTGGTGCAGAGGTCTGACGAATCGTTGGCATACTACTACCAGCGGTTCACTGCTAGTGCCGCGGAGATCGATGAGGAGATATCGGAAGGAGAGACCATCCGCACTTTCCTTCGGAACCTGACTGCTCCGTATGGTTCCGACCTGATGCACAGTGTAGCCGCGAAGGCTGTGTGGAGTATGGAGGCCCTGCAGGCGAGGGTGAAGCAGCAAATCGACGTAGAGGAGTCGAAGATTGCTGCTGGAGAGCTGGATCCTCCGAAGTCAGGAAGAGGAAAGCCATCGTCCAAGCTGTCGGATGATCGCAAGGGGAGCGATAAATCGGAGGGAAGTAGGAGCCGTGGTCGTCCCGACAGAAAGGAGGACAAGCGACCTCCGAGAAAAGATAAACGCGAGGCTCGTAACGTGCCCCTCAATAGTTCGATGACCTCCGTGCTAGCGGTGATGGATCGGCAGGGTCTCGCCCGATATCCCCCGAGATAAGAAGGTGAGTTCTTGGGAGGACGCTCTGATCGTTACTGTCGGTACCATCGAGCCAATGGTCACGACACAGATAACTGTCGGGAGCTGAAGAAGGAGATAGAAAAGCTGATCCAAAAGGGGAAGCTGAAGGAGTTCGTCGGAAGGGGACGGTGCCGATCCCGTTCCAAAACTCGGTCGCGATCCCGTTCCAAGTCCCGTGATCGATCTCCAAAGAAGAAGAAGGTTGAGCCGGAATCCTCTGGTTCCGGTGCCCGTAAGGAGAGGCGGGGAACCATTAACGTCATTCACGGAGGAATGGCAGCAGGAGGTGACACCTCCGCTTCTCGAGAGAATTATGCCTCCCGCATCTCTGCTGCTGTGGTGCTAGGAAAGAGGTCCCGGTCGTGGACTGTAAAGGAAGAAATGGTGATTTCTTTCTCGGCGGAGGATTTGATGGGCGTGGAGAGCCCCCACGACGACGCCTTAGTCGTGACCCTAGACGTGGATGGATTCGAGATGAAGCGGATCCCGATAGACGGAGGGAGCTCCTCCGACATTCTTTTCATGGACGCCCTGGAGGCCATGGGAAAGACAAAGAAGGACCTGACACAGGTGAATTTCCCGATGGTAGGATTCTCTGGATCTACTTCCTATCCGTTGGGAATGATTACCTTACCGGTGGAGTTCGGTAGTGGCTGGAAGATGGAGAGACGGAACGTGGATTTCGTCGTGGTAGAGTCTGCGGGGACGTATAACGCTATCATCGGGAGGACCACCATCAACCCTCTCATGGCAGTCGCCTCGACCGTCCACCAGAAGATGAAGTTCCCGACTGACTATGGGGTCGGAGAGGTCAAGGGTGACCAGGTGGCGTCACGAAGGTGTTATGTTAATGCCACCCGAAGGAGAAGGAGGGAAGCCATGGCTGTCCTGCACACTGATGCCGATCCTCGAGAAGAGTTTGGGCGTCCCGCCCCCATGGAGGACCTGAAAGAGGTTGAGATTGATGGCCCTAAAAGGAGGGTGAAGATTGGGTCTGCTCTGTCGGAGGAGAGAGCCCGAGAGTTGATTGAGCTCTTGAAGGAGTTTAAAGAGTTGTTTGCCTGGTCCCCGAGCGATATGCCAGGAATCAGCCCCGACGTGATAGTGCACGAGCTGAAGATCGATCCCGCGATCAAGCCTATCGCCCAGAAGAGGCGTCCGATGGGCGCGGATAAGGGGATCGCGATCCAGCAGGAGGTGGGCAGATTGCTCGACGCTGGATTCATCAAGGAGCTCCGATTCCAGACTTGGGTCGCTAACCCGGTCCTGGTGAGGAAGAGTAATGGGAAGTGGCGGATGTGTGTCGATTTCCGCGACTTGAACAAGGCCTGCCCGAAGGATTGTTATCCGCTCCCGAGGATTGATCAGTTGGTGGATGCCACATCGGGACACGAGCTGTTGAGCTTCATGGATGCTTATTCCGGTTACAACCAGATCAAGATGGCGAAGGAGGATGCCCTCCATACAACCTTCTATGCTGATAGCGACGTCTATCACTACGACGCTATGCCCTTCGGGTTAATAAATGCTGGAGCAACTTACCAGAGGATGGTGAACAAGTTGTTCGGGGATATGCTGGGAAAGACCATGGAGGCAGGAGACCATGTCCAAAACTTGGCGGCGGCGTTTGAGCGGATGAAGTTTCATCAGGTTCGTTTGAACCCGGACAAGTGCGCTTTCGGAGTGAACTCGGGGAAATTCCTGGGATTTATGGTGAGCCAAAGAGGAATCGAGGTGAATCCTGAGAAGCTGAGAGCAATCGAGGAGATGCAGTCTCCGAAAACTCATCGGGAGGTCCAGGTGCTGAATGGACGATTAGCCGCGATGAATCGTTTCCTATCCAAGGCGAGTGATCGTGCCATGCCATTTTTTGATGTGCTGAGGGCCCACAAGGAGTTTGAATGGTCCGACAAGTGAGAGGAGGCGTTCCAAGCACTCAAGCAGCACCTCCGTACCCTCCCGCCGTTAGCGAAACAGGTTCCAGCGAGCCGCTCTATCTCTATTTGGCTGTTTCTGAAGTTGCTGTTAGTTCCGTTTTAATAAAGATTGTCAAGGGCAACCAAGTGCCTGTCTATTATGTAAGCAAGGCGTTTGCCAAATCTGAAATGAATTATCCCGCTATTGAGAAGTATCTCTTTGCGTTGATTGTTGCTGCCCGAAAGCTACGGCCTTACTTCCATGCCCACGAAGTTACGGTGTTAACTAATCAGCCCTTGAAGCACTTTTTGAACCGACCGGAGGCGTCGGGGAGATTGGTGAAATGGGCCATCGAGCTTACGGAGTTCCGTATCCACTTTGCTCTGAGGACAGCTATTAAGGGCCAGGCATTGGCAGATTTTATAGCAGAGTCTACAGCACCCGATCTAGAAGAAGCGGATCCTGCAGAGGGGGCAACCATAGAGGTCCCGATAGCAGCAGAACAGCCAAATGAGGAGAACACCTGGGAGATGTACACTGATGGTTCATCAAGTGTAGAAGGATCGGGGGCAGGATTCGTGTTGATACCGCCCGGTGGAGGCGAGCCTCTACGATATGCCTTGGCCTTGACTTTTAGGGCCACCAACAATGAAGCTGAGTATGAGGCTCTCATCACGGGCCTTAAAATCGCCAAAGGGACCGGAGTCGATCATTTAAAAGTGAAGTGTGATGCCAGCTTGATCGTGAATCAAGTCCAGGGGAACTATGAAGCCAAGAGCCCGACAATGAGGAAGTATTTGCACGAGGTGCATACTTTGAAGGGAAGCTTCAAAAGCTTTGACATTGAGGCAATCCCGAGGGAGGAAAATGCGGAAGCAGACGCCTTAAGCAAGTTTGCCCTGGGAGTGGCCCCCGAGGAGAATCGGAAGGTACACTTTCTGGAGAGAGTAATTATCTCAACCATCGATCCGTCGGAGGTATGCGCTATTGAGGCAAGATCGGAGGAAGAAGAGAAACCCACCTGGATGACCCCGATAGTCACATACCTGACTACGAGGGCACTCCCCGACGATGAAGTGGCAGCTGTTAGGTTGCGTCGAATCAGAAGCAACTACGTGATGGTGGACAACCAGCTATACAAGAGGGGGCATGTAAAGCCTTTTCTGAAATGTGTGGCGGAGCCTGATACGAATCGGATCCTGAGAGAGTTGCACTAGGGAGTCGCGGCCTGTCATGAAGGGGCCCGATCCATTGTGAGGAAAGCGTTGAATCTAGGCTACTATTGGCCCTCGATGAACAAGGAAGCGACAGTGATGGTCCAATCCTGTGATGCATGCCAGAGGTACGCTCCGAATATCGTGGCTCCTGCCGCGGACTTGATGTCTATCAGGAGTGCTTGGCCCTTCGCGCAATGGGGCATTGACTTGGTGGGACCTCTTCCACAAGCGAAAGGTCAGTGCAAGTATTTACTCGTAGCCATCGATTACTTTTCGAAGTGGATAGAGGCTAAGGCATTGGCCAAGACGACAGGGCAGCAGATCCTCAAGTTTCTCCAGACTCAGATCATATCCCGGTATGGGGTTCCTCGAGTGTTGATCAGCGATAATGGCCCTCCGTTTAATGGGGCTCAATTGAAGGAGTATCTGGAGGAATTGAACATCGAGCATCGGACAGCTTCCGTCCACCATGCTCAGACTAATGGCCAAGTCGAGTCAGCCAACAAGATCGTGATGGATGGCTTGAAGAAGAGGGTCTATGCCTTGCAGGGCCATTGGCTAGATGAGCTTGAAAACGTGCTGTGGGCTGTTAGAACAACACCCAAGCAATCAACCGGGGAGACTCCGTTTGGCCTTGTCTATGGCACGGAGGCAGTTGCTCCCGTGGAGATAGCGGTGGCGTCCCATCGCAGGACGTATTATGAGCCTCTAACGAACGAGGAGATAAGACGCCTGGACTTGGACCTGCTCGAAGAGAAAAGGTGGAAGGCTGATGAAGTCTAGGCTCGGATGCGTCTGGCAACGGCCCGATATTATAATCGGCGTGTCAAGTCCCGACAATTCTTCGTTGGAGAACTTGTCTGGCGGAGGAACGAGTTCGTTCATCAAGATCGGATCAACAAGCTATCACCGAAATGGGAGGGACCATACAAGATTGTAGGGATGCCAGCCCCGAATGCGTACAAGTTAGAAGATCTTGATGGCAAGACGTTGAAACATTCCTTCAGTGGCGCACACTTGAAGAAGTATCATGTTTGATATTAAGTCGCCGCGAATGGTGCAAATTGTCTATCGATTGATCCGAGGTAAGTTAGCTTTGAGTTGTTAATGAATGAAAGAAGTTGCTTCCGATCCAATTGCTTTTAGATTTATTCTAACTGTTAGTAAGACGTCCTGAAGGACGCGATAAAAAGCCTTCCAAGGTATGATTAAAAGCCTTCCGAGGTACGAGTAAGACGTCCTGAAGGACGCGATAAAAAGCCTTCCGAGGTATGATTAAAAGCCTTCCGAGGTACGAGTATGACGTCCTGAAGGACGCGATAAAAGCCTTATAAGGTACGAGTAAGTCGCCTTTGTGGCGCGATAAAAAGCCTTTCGAGGTACGGACAAAAGCCCTACGGGGTATGAGTAAGTCGTCTTTATGATGCAACCAAAAGCCTAGGTACGAAAAAGCCCTAAGGGGTCCGCATAAGTCGTCTATATGATGCAGCAAAGAGCCTTAAGGGGTACGATTAAGTCGTCTAGAATGACACGATAAAAGCCCTAAGGGGTACGATTAAGTCGTCTAGAATGGCGCGATAAAAAGCCTTAAAGGGTGCGAAAAATCATCTTAAGTGATGTGTGAAATTGCCTTGAATGGCAGGGATGAGAAACCTTAAGTGGTAAAGTCCCGAGAAAAATGTCGCGAAGGACATACGAAATTACATTAAGTGATATGGATGAGAAACCTTAAGTGGTGAAGTCCCGAGTAAAGCGTCAGAAGGTTGTATGTAACGAATCTAAAGTCGCTTTAAGTAGTGCAATGATTATCGAGACCAAAACAGATGGAAGGAATTTCTTATAAGGGCTCAAAGGCCTAAAGATTCCGATACAAAAGATAAGGAGGATACAAGGAGGAAAATTACAAGGACTTAAAGAATAGAGCATTAAGCTTGGTCCTTGTTGGAAGTTAGGTCCTCAGCAGCTTCGGAGGGAGCAGGAATCGAGGGGGCCTGGGCAGAACGCTCCACAGTCCGTGGAGTCGGGTCCGCGGCACCTGAAGGAGGATCGGCCTCATCACTCTCCGCAGGGAGGCTGAAGTACTTCTCCGCGATAGGGGCGAGGGTCTCGGACTTCTTAAAGTCGACGGAATCCTCGTATGCCGTATAGTGCTCCTCGACGGCGTTGAACAGAACGTTCTCCACCTCGGTTTTGCAGAACCCCACGGCATCCGCCTGGAAATCATCGGAGTTCCGATACTCCTCGCGACCTTCTTGGTGACCCTCCTCGCGGCTTTGAGCCTTCGCCTCAGCCAGCTTGGCAAGAAACTCAGCCTTCTCGGCCTCGAGCCTCGCCTTAGCTTCCTCAAGTCCCGCCTTGGCTTCCGCGAGAGCTTCTGCGAGAACGTCCTTCTCGAGGATGAGCTGTCTCTTCTCCGCCTCGTGCCGCCGCTGTTCCTCCTGGAGCATCTTCCGCTCCCGACGCAGCACGGCCTCATGATCCTGGACCTGCTTGTGCAGGCCCAGAGCCTTCTCGCCAAGGAGGGTCTGCTCCTTGGCTATCTTGTTCTTTGCCGCCACAGCCTCGTCGAGGTCCGCTTGGAGCTTGGCCAAGGCCTCGGGGTCCGACTTGGCTTGTGCCTCCTCCAAAGCACCCTTCAGAGCCAGGATGAAGCCGAAGCAGCGCTGCTGGTCCGCGGTTTCCTAAGACAAAAGGGAAAGAGGATTAAAATCCGATAGTCGAAGGCAAGAACAATGAAGGCAAAAATAAAAGCAAGAGTAAAGTTTACCTCCATCCGACGGATAGCCATGTTGCAAAGCTCTTCCTCGAGGTCCTCCCGCGCCAAGGAGATGGGGCGCCTCAAGGCCGGTGGAATCGACCCTGCCAGCAGATGCAGGGCCAATTCAGGCTGAAGGTCTCCCCGATGGAGTGGGACCCCTTGGAGAGACTCGATCGGGTTCCAGGGAACCGTCTCTTGGTCGGGGGTAAAAACCTTGTAAAGATTCTCGTCCACGAGGAGAGGAGGGATGACCCTAGAAGCTTCGGTCGGAGGCTCCGGAGTTGGAGAACGCAGATCCTGGGGAGGACTCCGAGACACGTCCTCCTCCACGGTGGGACTCAAGATGCTCCGCCCTGGCCTTTGGCGGGGGAGTAGGCCACCTTCATTTGGATCCTCGGAGGAGGGGGAAGCCTCCAAGTTGGTCACCCGATGGAACTGAGCTTCCGTCGGGGCATCCTCCATCATCGGCTCCTGTGGAGCTACAGCCCCCGCTAGAGTAGCAGCCTCCGATGGACCTGCGGTGGCGGGACGAATGAAGTCAGGCAGAATATTATGGGGGCACCAGATGATTTGGCGCGCGACATGTTGGTCCTTTCCAAAGAAGTTGTAGTATCCCGCCTTGAGGACGCGGGGGGTTTCTCCTCGAAGTATATACTTAATTTCTCAGACCCGCGACTCCTGATTGGCGGGGATAAACTCCTTGTGAACCAACCTCCTATATTTCTTAATAGCGAGGCGAACGCGCTTACCTTCCTTAGCAGTGGTGACACCGAAGGCTTGGTCTATCTCCTCCCTTCTGGCCCGCTTGGCTGTCCCGATCTGCTCTTCGGTCGGAGGAGCTGCAGAAGAAGAGGCTCCCCTCTTCAAAGACTTCTGCCTTCGCTTGGAGGTGCCTTGAACAGCATCAGTCTCCCCCTGCTTCAACACGAGATGAGTCAGCAGAGATGCCTTCTTGGCTGCAAAATCAAAATACAAAGTGGTCAGAAATGTTACCCAGACAACCAAATTCTTGGAAGCGGAATAGAGGAGCTGGACTCCGATCTGGATCAGATCCCTCTCCACGAGCTTGTTGGCGTCGAGGGGAACGAAGGATTCCCCCAAACGGTAAAGCTGGACCAGCTGGAGAATGTTGAGGTCATCCTCGGTATAGACTTAAAGCTTGGGGGCAGGGTCCGCCACAACCTCCCATCGAGGCCATGGAATAGAGCTGTTCTGGACGAAGAAGTAATACTTCTTCCATCCGCTATTGTCGGACCCCGAGTCACGAATGAGCACCCGATCCTTATTAAACTTCCAGGTCTCAGCATCCCAGCCGAAACGTGAAAGTTGCTCCTTTGTCCACTTGGGGAGTCGGGGAGTGAAGGAGCAAACACCATCCTTATTACACTTCATTCCGTAGAAGGTGCGGAAGAGCAGCTTGGAAGGCCTAGGAAGGCCCACTGTAGAGGTTATCTGTATCTTAACCGTTCTCCCACTACTCTATCTAGTAGGCGGGTTTCTCGGTCTTATCCTCTGATCACAAGTCCCAATTCATATCGGGGACTTCAGAGTTATCTCATTCTAGGTCACCACCCAGGACCTTTTGTCTCACGAGACAGGTCCAGCCTCCTCGGGGCTTTATTATCGAGGCCTTCTCAAAGGCATATCGGGGCCTACTCAGAGGCTTCTTATCGGGAGCATTCAGCTCATATATCGGGACCGCTAAGGTCGGGACCCTTCATACTGGGCTCCTAGCCCTTCCAGGCCTTTCATTCTAGGCTCACTATAATCATTAGCCCCGTTAACAGTCAATAGACGGCGAGTAAGTCCAGTGGGCCTCGTGAAAGGCCTGGAAGGCCTAGGAGCCCAGTATGAAGGGTCCCGACCTTAGCGGTCCCGATATATGAGCTGAATGCTCCCGATAAGAAGCCTCTGAGTAGGCCCCGATATGCCTTTGAGAAGGCCCCGATAATAAATCCCCGAGGAGGCTGGACCTGTCTCGTGAGACAAGAGGTCCTGGGTGGTGACCTAGAATGAGATAACTCTAGAGTCCCCGATATGAATTGGGACTTGTGATCAGAGGATAAGACCGAGAAACCCGCCTACTAGATAGAGTAGTGGGAGAACGGTTAAGATACAGATAACCTCCCCCGAGATACGTAGGGCGTGCCCGAGATACGCGGAGTATGGGCAAGATACGCGGAGCGTGGGGCGAGATATATGGAATCCTGAACGAGATATGCGGAATCGTGGGTAAAACCGCCAGGCGCGGTTACAGGTAACTGAGTAACTTCCCCTCCTATATAAAGGAGGAAGTTACCTCAGAAAACAGACATTCGAATACGAGCTTAGATTATTGCTTACCACCCCATCATTCATATACTCATTTAAGCATCGGAGAGGATTCTGGGTCACCACCCAGGTCATCCCCTTTTGCAGGATTACGCGGAGCCCAGGAGTTCAAGCCTTTCCGTCAAGGACGTAACGGAGCTTCGACCGTGATCCAACAGGTATGAGCGATGGGGATGGTCAAGTTCACCTATAATTCATCGACTCTTGTATTCACTAGGTGGCCACCAACCAGATATTAGTTGAAGGTTGTGAATACTTGTACGGATGCCTTGGAGAAGTGTTCCTATGTGGAAACTAGGCAAAAGGAGAATTAACAGTTGACCTAGGATACAACGTGGTACAATATAAATGTTGTTTATAACATGTTGATTGCAGAAAAGGGAATCAACGTTCCGCGGGCACTACAATACTCCTAACAGATGAGTAGCACGATGGCCGTCGTATCCGCCGGTCGCACGGCAAACCTCGTATGAACAATTCGGAAACAAGGAGCAAATTGAAAGAGTGAAATGTTGATGCAGATTTGGACGACAATGAATTAACAGGCACCCTCCCATTCCGGCGAGTGGGAGCTGTAAGCTGGGACCATTCCGTAATTGGTCGCCCATAATAATATGTATAGTTTACCTAATGAACTTGGGTAAATGTCACATTAGGGTAATTGGGTTAGAACCAAATCCCAATTGACATGAGAGGCCCAAAATTGGGCCTCCCTATACTAATGGCCGACCGATATACCTAGGGTGGAAAAAGTGGACTTTTGTCCACTTTGCTCCTCCTATATATAAGAGGTGTTAGATGATTTTTAGGGTTAATCACAATTCCCTCATTAGAGTGTTTTAGAGAGAAAAACCCTTAACCCCACAAGGTTTCGGCCGAACCCACCTTCACCAAGGGTGTGCCAATTTTCTTTCCAAGTAAACACTCCAAAGATCTATCCCCGTGCCAAGAATCGATTAGAGGCTTTGTTGTGGAGCTTGAACCACGTAGGGCTTCTCTAACAAGAACCTCTACGGGTCCCGACTGGAGGATCGTGAACTCCCTCCAGAGAAGATCTTGGGTCTACGGATCATCTTAAAGGTATGTGTGAATCTTCCGCTGTGTAATTCTGATTACTAGCATGTACTTTTTTAAGTATTCGTAGTGATTACTCCCCGTAATCTAACATCTATTCAATTGCGTAATTAATTACTTGACATGTACACATGTTTCTTGTCCGTAGTAACTATCCTCATAGTATCTTACACTTTAGGGTGGACACCCTAGGTGGGTTTTGTCCACCTCCTCTTATAAATAGAGAGTGTTAGAGATTTATTTGAGGTTAATTACTTTCTCCCTTTTAAGTCGAGACAAAAAGAAATCCCTCTCCCTAAACACTAGAGGTTCGACCAAAACACCCAAGTGAAAGGAGGTGCCGAATTGCTTCAAGCAATTTACCCCGGAGATCCATCCTAGTGACCGATTAAAAAGAGGCTTTGCTGTGGAGACCATAGATTGTTCATTCACAAGAGTTCTTACAGGACACATCCAACAGACTGTGAACTCCCCGTCACGTTCCTGGGACTAGAGAAAGCAATATAGGTATGTGCGTTCTATTCGTTGCGTAACTAGTTACATAGAATGTACCTTGTGGTTTTGCTTCCGTAGTAATCATCCCTAATTCCAACAGTAGGGACCAACAGTAAAAGAAACTAGGCACAACGAACTCCGTACAATGATAAATTTACAACATGGAACTAGGAACTAGGCACTAGGCACTAAGGGCTGTAAACAAGTCGAATATCTGGCAAGCTCGACTCGACTTGACTCTGTTTAATCGAAATCGACCGAGCCTTAATTTTTCAAGCTCAAACTCGACTCAATTCAACACTCGACGAGTTCGAGCTCGGCTAAAATCTGTCGGACCTAAAATCTGACCTATGGCGAATTTCGTTTGAAAAACGTGGATTTTTTAAAGAGTCGCCACTAGTTAATAAAGGCTAACTAGAATCCTGAATTACCTAAGTGAATAACGAATTAAACACCTAGGTACTAAATCGATCTACGATCAGAAATTCGTGTTCGGGGGTTCTATTACGAAATAAAAATATAATTTTTAACCCCGCCCTTTTGGTACTCAATTCACTTAATTTGCCAATCTTTATTATTAATCATTTATAAATCAATTCTAATCACGATCGACAATAAAAACCAATAACATTAACGACAATTAAAACTAGTAACAATAACGGTTACCATATATAGTTAAACCGACACAAATTAACATGATGAATATGGACAATTAATTCTTTATCACTTAATAAATCTAAACTAATCAATTTGAAAACTAATTATATTGAATTAAGTTTACTAATATAACATGTATAAAAGTAACAAAATAACAGTGTTACAACAAGTAGTTAGAACTATTCACCCATACTTAATTGAGACTCAACTAATTATTAAAATATAATAATAATAATAATAATAATAATAATAATAATAAAACAATTATTAATAAAAATAAACAAAAAAAATAATTAAAAAATAATCAAAGGAGCAGGACGGGACCTTCCTCGTGAAGACAGCGGCGAGGGCAATGGCAGCTCCGGTGGTCAGCGTCTGACAGAGGAGCACCCGGCAGGACGCGGGGCAGGTGCTCTGTTGGACATGACTGGATCGCTGCTATAGAACAGTAGATGGCCGGGACGGGGCCGGACTAAGGCAGCTCTGGGCGGAAACACCGGAGGGCCGGACGTGGTGGCTCTCGCCGGTGGCTGGTCGGATGCAGGGTCTGGGTCGAGGTGGGCAGCGGTCACGGCATACGAGGACGGAGCTCCGGTCACCGGCAGCCGGGGCTGGGCAGCTGTGCTGAGGAGGGAGTTAGACGAGCGTGGCGATAGAGGGCGGAGACGTCGGCGTTGGGATCAGTGGTTGAAGTGGGGAGCTTCCAAGCCAAGGGCGACCGGAGCAAGGCTGGAACGGCGAAAAATGGTGGCGAACGGCGGCAGTCCGGAGGAGGTCACCGGGCGTCTGGAGGTTCAGGAGAGAGGAAGATAAAGAGAGGAGAGAGAGAGAATTTACAAAAAAAAAAACTTTTAGCACTAGCTGACAAAAAATGCACGGATCCCAAAAAGAGCTGGTTTATTATTATTTTTTTTGGTGTGTTTTACATGTAAAAGGACCCTATTTATAGCTTAACTAGGACACCTAAACTAGGAAAATAAAATATGTAAAATATATGTATTTAATATTCCGAAAATATACATATATATTTATGTATTTCACCATAAATACACATAATATATTTTCTAAATATTTTATAATAAATAATGCATATACACTATCCTATTTTAAGCCACTCCTATCTTTAGAAACTTCGCGACCTTCCATATTTAAATACTTCCTTTTTTTTGACGCGTGACATTTTGAACGTGCTACGCGCGGACCAAAATTAGGTGTTTACAGCTTGCCCCTCTTTGGGCGAATTCCCGTAGAACAAGTTCGAGGGGATCTGTCCAAAGACGAGTAAACACTAATTTTGGTTGGGAAGTATATCTTCTTTCGAGTCTTCAAATCTTCAAGGAAACTCCTGGCTAATTTCGGAAAGTGCAAAAAAGTAGAGCCTCTGTCGGCGGTGCCCCTGTTGGCGGTACCTCCATTGGTAGCGCAGAAAATAAAACCTCCGTCGGCGGTGCCCCTGTTGGCGGTGCCTCCATTGGTCGTGCAGAAAATAGAACCTCTGTCGGCGGTGCCCTTGTTGGTGGTGCCTCCATTGGTCGTGCAGAAAATAGAACCTCCGTCGGCGGTGCCCTTGTTGGCAGTGCCTCCATTGGTAATGCAGAAAATAGAACCTCCGTCGGCGGTGCCCCTGTTGGCGGTGCCTCCGTTTGCGGTGCAGAACGTAAAGCCTCCAGTGGCGTGCGGAAAAGTAAAGCCTCCAGTGGCGTGCTGTAAAGAAAAATCTTGATCGATGATGCCTCCAGTGGCAAGCGGAAAAGTAAAGCCTCCAGTGGCATGCGGAAAAGTAAAGCCTCCAGTGGCGTGCAGTAAAGTAAAACCTTAATCGACGTTTCCTCCAGTGGCGAGCGACAAGGAAAAGGCTCCAGTGGCGAAACCACTCTCAAGATACGCTCTTGGGTGCGTCGAAAGTCGTAGTATAGAAACTACTCTCAAGATACGCTCTTGGGGGCGTCGAAGGTCGTAGTATGAACACTAATCTCAAGATACGCTCTTGGGGGCGTCGAAGGTCGTAGTATAAAAACTACTCTCAAGATACGCTCTTGGGGGCGTCGAAGGTCGTAGTTTTTGGAAACCACTCTCAAGATACGCTCTTGGGGGCGTCGAAGGTCGTAGTATGAAAACTACTCTCAAGATACGCTCTTGGGGGCGTCGAGGGTCGTAGTATGAAGACTACTCTCAAGATACGCTCTTGGGGGCGTCGTCGCGGGATAGGCTCCCGGAGGGCTCAGAATATTACTTTACCTTGTGTCACTCCCCATGTAGGGTGTGTCTTTGATACACCTTTTAGATCTTTACTTGAGTTTTCTTTCCATGATATTGCATGATACCACGCTTTTTCTTCAATGTGGGAGATCACCTTTCGAGGGGAATGTTTGTGTGTTGCCAACTTAGGACGAGTTCGTATAGGGAGTTGAGGATGTTTTCCTCTTATGTGACCTCTTCTAGGAGAAGTGGTATTGCATGTTCTTGTGATCTTCTGCCTCTAATCTCTTCTTTTACACTTAGATGGACTACCAAGCACTTATTCGTTTGGTGCCCCCCAAGTTGCTTGGTGGTCATACCGCCTTTCATATTCGGCCGTTGAAGGCCCCTCGTTCATTTTCTTGGTTGGGTACCCCTTATGCTCGGGGCTCCCTTGTCTGCTTGGTTGAATGCGATGAGTGTCCCTTATAGGATTTACTCTTTCTCATGCTTGCTTGTTTCAGTCATAGGCATGGTTTGGATAATGCCTTTGTCGGATGTATCTTTAGAGGTTGGGTGGAGAGCTTTTACTTTGGGTGGGTGGGGGTGATTTCCGTTCTCTTGATGACTAGGATGTGGCAGTGTTTGTATCCTAGAGTGCTTGTAAATTCTTTCCCCCCCCCCCCCCTTCCTTGTGTTTTTTAGAAAAAACACTTCTGCGGTGATGATAGAGTAGGGGTAACGTATCTTGGAAGGGATTGTACTTAGGTTGAAAAGCTCTCTCATAGAATGGTGTCTTGAGTTGTTAATCTCGTAGGTGTGGTTCAGACTAGTCAATCTGATCCATGCTCTTTGCTCGGGCATGGGGGGGGGGGGGGGGGGGGTCTGACCGGGCTGTGATAATCTTCTTGGAGTGTTGTGGTACTTAGTGTGCTTTGCCTTTTCCTTTTTATTGGGGTATTCTTCAATGCCTTTAGGGAGTGTCACATTGGTCATGCTCCTCCTACCTTGAATGTTGATTATAGACTTCCTTTGAATTAGGACTTGAATCTAAAAAGGACGTTTTCCTTTAGGTTTGCAGGTGATGCTCCATGATTTTCCATGGGTTTGCCCCCGTATTGGCTATTCCTTGTTGGATAACTTCATTAGAGGCTGCCTTTGTATTGCGTACGTATACGTGTTTGAGGTGTGTTGAGCTGACAAGTCCCTCCTTTTTTATTTTGTCATAACCTTCATTCATCATGTGTTCGGCGTATGGCCTTAAAGGCGGGATATTTTTCTAGTGCCCCTTTTATCGAGGTTCTCCTCTTGGTGGGATGCCATAGTCAAATGTCTTATCATTTGTAGACAAGGTGGTTGATCAGGATGTGCGTCTAGTGTGAGGTTCGATCTTGAAACCTTACCCCCCAAGCTTTTGAGCTCTTCGTTGGTTGATCTTGTAAAACTGTTATCATGCCCTAAGGCTCTTGATAGGAGATGCATCTCCCTTTTCATACTCTAGTTGTTGCACTATCTCTTTTGCTAATCTTGCATCTTTAGAGTTTCTCTCTTGGTGCGTGACTTCAATGACAGGATTTTCTACTGATGTTTGTTCTGTTAGGACTTGTATCCTTGGTTGCCTTCCTTTCTTGTGAGATGGCGGAGGAGTGTTTATGAACACTCAAATGTGTCGTACTTGGTAGAGGTATGCGCCTAACCTTTAGGGCGCTGTCTTGAATCTTCGTGTACCTATCTTTGATGAACATGTTATTCATTGTATATATAATACGGAGTCCACGGATCTCCGGGTTAGGATCATATTTGAGAACAGAGACATAGTCATCTATTAGATAACCTCTTTATCTATGGAGTTTATTTTTGCACGGATAAATGCAAGGATACTTGTAAGGATACTTGTAAGGATATGTGTTCCATCCTTATTCCTGGTTCATTTGCAGTGCCGTGTCTATAGGTGTGTTGATGTTCTAACCACCTTTATTAGTAGGGGTAATCCTTTGTGGCCTTCATGGTAGTTCCTCTATAGGTTGTTGGGAGTGCTCGACTTATTTTTGGAAGTGAACCATCCATCTTGGTGATCTTTCCCAGAGTCTTGACCTTATAGGTGCCCTTTGAGATTGAGAAATCTGTTCCCTGTGTATCTCTTTGATGGCGGCGGCGTTTTATGGACTCTTCTAGTAGTCCACCTGTGTATATATATATATATCACGGAGCCCGAAGGCGTCCGGTATGGTCATTCTTGGAAAACATGTTTATATCAAGTATCAAAGTCTACCCCTTTTAGGGAGTTGACTTGTTATGTAGTTAAATTAAATAAGAGGATATGGGAAGGATATGGGTGTGGGGGGTGTTGATATCCTCCGCTTCCTTGGTAATGTAATTGTCTTCCTCCATTAGTCTGTGTGTATTCCTTCCACTTGAGGGATATAAGGTCGCATCCTTGCAAGGCGGACTAGGTGGAGGTGTATCCTTTATGTATGTTATGTGCGATCTCACTCAACTACATCTCTCCATGAGACTTCCCATTGTAGTAGCTATGTGCTAACGTGGTGTGGTACTCTATGAGTCCCCTGTTCAAATCCTTGTCTTTTCGACTCCTCCCCTGTCCTAGGGGGATGTGTGCCAAGGGTTGTCATGCACAAGGGGTTTGGACCTGTCGTGCTGTATCATGGGTAGGTGGTTGCCTTGTTGTGTTGTTGGGACTATGTCCCTCCCTTTGAGCTTTCCTTGGGATGTCCCTTAGTCATGTCCGTGGTGATACGGACTCTATGTGTACATTGCTAGGGTGGATGTTGGAACTCCTATATCCTTGTTGGTCTGGTATGTATGTCCTCCCTTAGTGCGGTGTATGTCCCTGTTGGGGTACTTGGTTGAATTCCTGCCTCCTTGGAGGTCTTGCCTTTCTATCTGCCCCCAGAGGGGTGTATGCCATGGCATCCTGCTGTGTCTGTTGCTGCCTTGGAGGCACAGACTGCTGCCTTCCCTCTGGGGGTGGCCTTTGGTTGTCTCTCCTTTGTTCTTCTCGCTGCCCTGTTCGAGGGTGCGAGTGGTGTTCTTCTTCTGGTACTTGTTCTTCCTCATGCACTTCTTCTTCTTCATGATGGTGTTGCCTTCTCTGCATGTTCCTCAGAGTCTCTCTGTAGGCTAGCAGCTCATCCAATGTGTTCATCAACCTCGGAGTCACTGTCTGTGCTCCTTGCGAGTATGCGGGCCTTGTGTTGGTTGTGTGGGCACGATTGTCGTTCCTTTGAGTCGGCATTCCATATGGATACCTTTGAGGTTGTGCCTCATAGTAGTACCCCTGTGGAGGTGCCGTGTATTGGGATGGCACTCCTTATTGCCCCCTGTCCCTGTGGCCTCCTAGCCAATGGAGTTGAAGCTGTGGAAGCCTCCTAGCCAGCTGGGCGTGAAGGTCCTCCTCCCTGATTGTTAGGCTGGGGTGCCTGTGGGGCTACCTAAGGCTCTGGGTGTGCAGGCTGTTTCTCTGGGTTAGGCTGCCTTGCTGGAGGTATAGGCTGTCTCCCTCGCCTATTGCCCCCAGGTGGGCGGTGATGTCTAGATGCTAAGCTGTTCGTCATCGCTCTCGTTATTGCCAGGCTTTCTGTTCGAAGCCCACAGACGGCGCCAAGTGTTAGGTTCTAAGTCTCAAGTCAACGGGCGGTCGACCTAAGCCTTATTCCTTACTGGAGAAATTGCGGGTTCGGTGCTTCTAAGCCTTGTCGTCCTGATCCATATCTTTCTGTCCTTTGCCTTCTCTTCTCCTCGTGCCCTGCAAGAGGGGCAATACCAAGCACGGAGGGGGGGTGGTGCTTGATGTACCCTCTCTGATGCCTAGATTAAGTAGCTGAACCAAGGAACAGATCCCCGACTCTAGCCTTGGAAAATCGAGAGTTGGAAGACACGACGAACTAAAAGTCCCTCATGTCTTGGGGGCAAATGATGGGTCCGACTATAGCCGTCAGGCACTTTAACGGCGAAGAAACGGCAAACAGGCCCACCAGGCCCAGAGTAAGGGTCAAGATGACCTAGGAGAAGGGTCCCGATGAAGGGAGTCCCGACGAAGCAGGGTCCCGACAGAGTCGGTCCCGACAGTGGAGCTAGAAGCTCCCGACGAGAAGCCTTTAAGTAGGCCCCGATGATGAATCCCTGAGAATGATTGGCCCTGTCACGATGACGAGGGGCCCCGAGCGGTGACACAACGAGATAACTCTGGAGTCCCCGACGGGAGTCGGGACTCGTTGCCAGAGGATAAAGCCAAGATATGCGGGGCGTGGCCGAGATATACGGAACGTGGTTAAGATACACGGATCGTGGCCGAGATACGCGGGGCATGGCTAAGATACGCGAGATCGTGTACGAGATAAGCGGGATACGGGCTAACCACCCCTAACGGTTCGCCAGGTACCTGAGGCACCTCTTTGCCTATAAAAGGGCAGGAGGTCACCTCAGATCACTTACGTTGATTTCGATATACTTTTGAGATTGTTGCTTGCCAGTCACACGAGAAACTCATTTAAGCATCGGAGAGGGATTCTGGGTCACCGCCCGGTCTATCCCCTCTTGCAGGATTGCGTGGAGCAAAGGAGCTAGGATTGCCGTCAAGATCCGTACCGGAGTTCCACCGTGATCCAACATTCACATTTGGCGGTCCATTCGAATTTTTTGTTGGCCCTCAAGACTTCAAAAAACGGCATTGATCGGTCGCTGGCTTTGGACAAGAAGCGGTTCATTGCAGCTAGTCGGCCATTCAGTACTTGCACCTCCCGATGGTTTATCGGAGACTGCATTTCCTCGATTGCTCTCAACTTCTCTGGGTTCACCTCAATTCCTCTTTGGCTCACCATGAAGCCCAAAAATTTCCCTGAGTGGACTCCGAAGGCGCATTTCGTCGGGTTCAAGCGAACTTGATGAAGCCTCATCCGCTCAAACGCCATGGTAAGGTTGTGCACGTGATCCTCGGCTTGTCGGGACTTTACCAGCATATCATCCACGTAAGCTTCCATGGTTTCTCCCAGCATATCTCCAAACAGCTTGTTCACCATCCGCTGGTAGGTCGCCCCTGCATTGATCAACCTGAAAGGCATGACATCGTAGTGATAGATGTTGCTGTCTGCATAAAACGCAGTGTGGGGGGCATCTACCTTGGCCATCTTGATCTGGTTGTAGCCTGAATATGCATCCATGAAACTCAGCAGCTCATGTCCCGATGTGGCATCCACCAGCTGGTCATTCCTCGGGAGTGGATAGCAATCCTTTGGACAAGCCTTGTTCAGGTCGCGGAAGTCCACGCACATTCGCCACTTCCCGTTAGTCTTCTTCACCAGCACTGGGTTGGCGACCCAAGTCTGGAATCGGAGCTCCCTAATGAAACCAGCATCGAGCAACCTGCCCACTTCTTGCTGGATCGCGATTTTCTTATCTGTGCCCATCGGACGCCTCTTCTGCGTGATAGGCTTGATTGCGGGGTCTATCTTCAGCTCGTGCACGATCACGTCGGGGCTGATTCCTGGCATATCGCTGGGGGACCAGGCAAACAGCTCTTTGAAATCTTTCAGCAATTCCACCAATTTTTGGGTTGTCTCCTCAGTTAGGGCAGACCCGATTTTCACCTTCCTCTGGGGTCCGTCGATCTCGACTTCTTTCAGATCTTCTACGGGGGCGGGACGCCCAAACTCTTCTCTGGGGTCTGTGTCTGTCTGGAGGACAGTCATAGCCTCTCGTCTCCTCCTCCGAGTGGCGTTAACATAGCATTTTCGGGAGGCCACCTGGTCGTCCTTGACTTCCCCGACTCCGTGGTCGGTCGGGAACTTCATCTTCTGGTGTACAGTCGAGGCAACCGCCATCAGGGGATTGATGGTGGTTCTCCCGATAATTGCGTTGTAGGTCCCCGCAGAATCAACCACGACAAATTCCATATTCCTCCTTTCTGACTTCCACCCACTACCAAACTCCACTGGTAAGGTGATTACTCCCAGCGGGTAGGAAGTTGAGCCAGAAAATCCAACCATCGGGAAGTTTGCTTCCTTCAGATCCTTCTTCGTCTTCCCCATGGCTTCCAGCGCGTCCATGAATAGAATGTCGGAGGAGCTCCCTCCGTCGATTAGGATTCTCTTCATCTCGAACCCATCTACATCCAGGGTTACCACCAGGGCATCGTCGTGCGGAGTCTCCACGCCTATGAGGTCCTCTGATGAGAAGGAGATCACCATCTCTTCCTTCAGGGTCCAAGATCGGGACCTTTTACCCAGCACCACCGCTGTAGGGATCCTGGAGGCGTAAACCTCTCGAGCGGATGAGGTATCTCCTCCAGCAGCAAATCCTCCATGAATCACGTTGATGACTCGTCTTTCTTTGCGAACACCAGATGACTCTGGATCAGTTCTCTTCTTCTTCGGGGACCGATCGCGGGATCGGGAATGGGACCGCGATCGAGACCGAGAGCGGGACCTGCAGCGTTTGTCCCCGACGAACTCCTTGAGCTTTCCCTTCTGGATTAGCTTTTCAATCTCCTTTTTCAGCTCCCGACAGTGATTGGTGTCGTGGCCATTTGCGCGGTGAAATCGACAATAGCGATCTGTGCGGGACCCGAGGAATTCTCCATCTTTCTTCGGGGGGTACCTGGAGATACCTTGTCGTTCCATGACTGTCAGCACTTCCGCCATGGAGCAGTTGAGAGGAATGTCGAGATCTTCCCTCTTATCCTTCCTTGAAGAACGTCTGTCGTCCCTCCGATCCGGACGACCTCGATTCTTGCTGCTGTCGGGTTTACCCTTCGACTTACGATCGTCGAAAGGTTTACTCGACTGCTTCCCTTTATTTGACTTTGGGGGCTCCAGTTCTCCCGCAGCTATCTTGGACTCCTGGACATCAATCTGTCGCTTCACCCTCTTCTGCAAAGCCTCCATATTCCACACAGCCTTCTCAGCCACGCTGTGCATCAAGTCGGAGCCATAGGGGGCTGTCAGGTTCCGAATAAAAGTGCGGATGGTCTCGCCCTCCGAGATTTCCTCGTCTATCTCTGCTACGCTGGCTGTGTACCGCTGGTAATAGTGTGCCAGCGACTCGTCGGGCCTCTGCACCACCTGGGTTAGAGACCTCACGCTCTTCAGCAATCGTCTGCGGCCCTGATATTGTCGAATGAAACGGTCGTGCATGTCCGCCCAACAGGTAATGCAGCCTGGGGGCAGGCTGAAGAACCAGGCCAGGGCTCTTTCTCCGAGTGTGTTTGGGAACAGTGTGCACACTATATCTTCGTTCGGGGCTCTACCCAGACACGCCATAAGATGCTTCTGGACATGACGAACTGGAACTCCTTCGCCATCATATTCCTTAATCTCGGGGATACCCAGCCCAGGTGGGGCGAGGGTGTCTATTAGCCGGGGAACGAAGGGATGAGTGGACCGATCCTTCAGTTCCGACACCAGCGGCTTCTGTTCTCCCATACAGATGTTCACGATCTTTACCACCTGGTTGGGAGTGATGGGACCATTCAGGGGAATGGTCCTATGCTGTACTGGTCCTGGCCCATCAACCACGAACCTTTCCGGCTGACCAGTTGCCCTACCTCTGTCCTGGCCTCGGGGCGGGGCTTCCTGTGCATTCTGACCCTCTGTTGGTAGGGTTGCTTCCTCCAGCGGGGGCATCTCCTCCTGCCTCCTGGCAGCATCCCTTCGGTCTAAGAGAGCCTCGACAGCCGCCAGAAACATGGGCATGGCTTCGGCCACGGCCCTCGTCAAATCTGCAGCCGGGGGAGCCTCCTGCCCCCTGTTATCCTGGTGTTGAGGGGCAACGTCTTCGGGATGCGATCCATTGTGTCCTCGTGTCTGGGAGAGCTCAGCCGGGGGATGGTTCTGGTTTTCCCCTTGTTCTGGTACTGAATTCAGGTTCGTTGCAGTGGGGTGACGGGAACCACCAGATTGTCCTCTCTTGTTCTTGCCAGCCGCCATCGATCGAGTAAAAGGCATATTAGCTTTTTGTTTGATTCCCACAGACGGCGCCAATGTTGGATCACGGTGGAACTCCGGTACGGATCTTGACGGCAATCCTAGCTCCTTTGCTCCACGCAATCCTGCAAGAGGGGATAGACCGGGCGGTGACCCAGAATCCCTCTCCGATGCTTAAATGAGTTTCTCGTGTGACTGGCAAGCAACAATCTCAAAAGTATATCGAACTCAACGTAAGTGATCTGAGGTGACCTCCTGCCCTTTTATAGGCAAAGAGGTGCCTCAGGTACCTGGCGAACCGTTAGGGGTGGTTAGCCCGTATCCCGATTATCTCGTACACGATCTCGCGTATCTTAGCCATGCCCCGCGTATCTCGGCCACGATCCGTGTATCTTAACCACGTTCCGTATATCTCGGCCACGCCCCGCATATCTTGGCTTTATCCTCTGGCAACGAGTCCCGACTCCCGTCGGGGACTCCAGAGTTATCTCGTTGTGTCACCGCTCGGGGCCCCTCGTCATCGTGACAGGGCCAATCATTCTCAAGAATTCATCATCGGGGCCTACTTAAAGGCTTCTCGTCGGGAGCTTCTAGCTCCACTGTCGGGACCGACTCTGTCGGGACCCTGCTTCGCCGGGACTCCCTTCATCGGGACCCTTCTCCTAGGTCATCTTGACCCTTACTCTGGGCCTGGTGGGCCTGTTTGCCGTTTCTTCGCCGTTAAAGGGCCTGACGGCTATAGTCGGACCCATCAGGGAACAAGACTTAAGTCGACCACCCGTTGACCCTAGACTTGGAATCTAACAGTCATCAACTCCGATCGTTCCAGCTCAGGGGTAAAAGCCATCCAACCAACCTTCGGTTGAATCCCTCCAAGGCCATTCCGACTCCGCCCGGAACGCCTTTGTCGTCGTCGCTCGGCCATCCTCGACATCAGTCTGTTCTTTCCAGCGAGACCTGGTCAGCCATCCGCATAGTCTTGTTGCTTCCGGAGTCCACCGTACCTTCGTCGTATCTCGCCGTTCCACCTCCAGTTGATCTCCAATCGTCCATCCAGTCGGTCTTCCCTATCTCGAATCTGCTCGCTGCCAATTTAGTTTCGGCACCGTCTCTCCTCGAAGCTCCTGAATCAGCCATCTGGTCTTCATCTGCCTCGATCTACTCGGTCGCATACGCTGGCGTGCTTATTTGCTGCATCGTACATTCTGTTGGTCTCTCTCTCTTATTCCCAGGTGAGTTTCTTTGTTTGTCATGTTGTATATAGATAATATATAATATTATAATAATATGTAATATATATTATATGTTACATCTTTATTTAATTAAGTGTAATTGACAATTGATTATACACTTAGGTTTTACAGTAGAACTGGTTTGTAGTTATAATAATTTAGTTATGGATTTAATTTTTATTTGACCATTTTTTCTAATGTTGTGAAATCGTGTATATATTAGAGTAGTGGTAATTTGTGATTAGAGTACCGAAAGGGCGTAATTAAAAATATATAATTTTAATTCGTAATAGAACCCCCGAACTCGAATTTCTGATCGTAGACCGATTTAATACCTAGGTGTTTAATTCGTTATTCACTTAGGTAATTTAGGATTCTAGTTAGCCTTTATTAACTAGTGGCGACTCTATTCAAAATTCCACGTTTTTCAAAACGTATATCGCCGTAGGTCAGATTTTAGGTCCGACAATTTGGCGACTCTGCTGGGGACAACTTAGAGGGTTCGGGCTCATTGTATTCGCTTATTGCCATGTTTTTGAGTTTTCATATTTTATTATCGTCATCATTCTAACTTTGTTTTTTTTTTTATGTGACAGGTACATATTTTTAGAGTAATTAATTGACATTTTCTTTTTGTGGCATTATTTGAATCCGCACACCCACTTTAGTGTAATATCCAAAATGCCTAAATCCCAGGGCAACTAGGAGCCCCGGAGAGTTAGTAAGGGTACGACCGCGCGGCCGAGCCGCCGGAACGACTCAGAACAACTCCACTCACTTGTGAAGGTCTTATGATCCCTGTGATGGGTGAGGAAACCACATTGTCGGGAACCTATCAGTGGAACTTACCTTGTAGAGCAAAGCCACACATTTTTACTCCCTAACATGTTGTGTTTTGTCCGTATTTTTTCTGTTGTTGTAAAAAAGAGTCGTCATGAAAATTGTAAGTTTTTTTTAACCGTGTAATTTTTATTCTCATGCATTCATCTTTTTGCATTTTTTTAAAAAAACAAAAAAAAAACTTTTTTCAGCTAAGTGGTCGGACATTTAGAAATTTTATTTCCGAACATGCATTTTGTATGCATTTTTTTTAAAAAAAAACCTCTTACCTGATTTTTTTTTTTTCAAACTTGTGTTTCATACGCATTATTTTTTCTTAAAAAAAAAAACTTTTCAGGTAAGTTGTGATTTTGGTTAGCGTGTCGCGCATGCAAAAACATTTTAGAAAAAATTTGTGATTCCTTTTTAGCTATTAGAGCTTCTAATTTCGAACGTGCATTCCACATGCATCATTTCAAAAAAACTTTTTACCTGAATTGTTTTATTTTTAAATAATGCATCAAATATGCATTAATTTAAAAAAAAATAGCTTTTTAGATAAATCGTAAGCTCTCTTAGCTTTAGAGCTCTTTGTTTAAAAAAACCTTTTACCTGATTTTTTTTTAAATGTGCATCTCATATGCATTATTTTCGAAAAAAACCTTTCAGGTAAATTGTAATTTTCTTAGTTGTGGAACTTTTATTTTTAAGTTTCCATCTTGTATTTATTGTTGTGAATTTATGCATTCTTTTAAAAAAACTTTTCACCTACTTTTTTTATCTTGAGCAACCAAGATACATTTTTTTTCCTCGTTAAAAAAACAAAAAAACAAAAAAATCTTTTCAGGTAACTTGTAAATTTTCTTAACTTTAGAAATTTCATTTCAAGTATGAATCTCATGTACATCTCATAGGCATTTTTTTAGGAAAAACGATTCTTTTTTTATAGATTGTAAATCTTTTGTTAGTTGTTGAGCCTCTAATTCCAAACATGCAGTGCATTTGCATTTGTTTTATAAAAAAACTTTACCCGGATTTGACATTTTGTATATATGTATCATTCAGATAAACTGGTTGTAAGTTGTAAGTTTCCTTATAGTAGAACTTTAACTTTCGAGCATGCATGAGCGTTACAAAAAAATTTCGAAGTGTCATTCGTGTATTGCACTTTTTCGGCAAGATCGTCTCAACCTTTGCATGAGCTAGCGTTTTGAAAAAGAGATTTGATTCTGATTTTGATTTTTTTGAAAAAAACAGTTTAAATGTTTAGTTGAGTGTGACTATTTGAGCTTAAACAAAGGACGAGAAAATCCTTTTGAAAAAACTTCATTTTGAACATCTATCGAGCATTCGAGCCAGATAGTGCACTCAGCGAACTCATTAAACTCCGAGCTAGTGCAAAACACCTTAGATCATAAATTTTGATTCTTTCTGAAATGTAATCAAACTTATGAAATGGATGACATTAGAAGTTTTCCGAAAAATCATGCATGACTTATTTGATTCTTTATACTAACTTTCGTGTCTAGTCTTTTCAGGTACCCTTGGTTAGGTATCCCGCACATACAAGTTTTGTCGGCCTAAATGGGGCAACAAAAAAGAAACGTGCATCCATCTAGTTGCACGAAGAACAAATTCTCCATTCGGGATATTCAACACTCATGAATGATAAATTATACTTGATTTTTCCTACTCTTTATGCAGATCAGATGACCACTTCGACGAGGTCGCATCCACGTGAAACGTGACTGCTCCAAATAAACTTACCCGCCAAAATTCCACATACCATGTGTGAAATTCATACGCGCCCCGAACCAAGCCGTATATTCGTTTACGGTAAGGTCTAAACCGGTCGGTGGTAACCAAGGGGCATCTCCTATGAGATCGGTCATGTCCGGAGATGAGAAGATATCAAGAGATCATCAAGAGTCTTGTGAAGATTCAATGTGCTGATCAATGAAAATTTTAGATGTCAAGCAAAGAAAACATTATTGTTGGTGCCTTCCATCAGAGGTCCAGGGGCATTTACTTTCCGGCAGGTGTTCATATACAAGTTGTGTTTTCTAGATGGAGCGGGAAAATCAGGACATGCAGCAGGTCCAGTCGCATAGCGAGCACATTTTCCCACTAGAAATCCAACACCCAGGTAAGAAAAGTTGTGATCATTTTTATCCCCGAAATTTGAGTTTTTCCTTAATCATTTGGATATGTAATTATTGGAATAATTGTTGGAGACGCAAACGATGGATATGCGAGTAATCCTAATCAAAAGCCCTGAAGAGCACATCTCGTGCGCGGCCCTTTGCTCGCCGCAAGCTGTCGAATTTATCACAGATACCTCATGCGATATCTATGCCCAAATTTACCATTTGCGGACTACTATGCCAAACTCAACACCATCCATGTGTGTTCATCAACCAGACCATTCATACAGAAAGTGACGAGCCTAACCCGATTGGTGCTAGCTATGGGGCATCCCCAGACGAGATTGAGCAATAGCCGGGACACTTGAGAATCTGAGATTAGAAATCATTGCATATGTCATCCATTGGTCATAGGGTCAATCCAGGTCGTCGACGCGACCAACATATTTCGAATCAATCGGCTGAGTCCTTCTCAAGAAGATGTTTTGAATTAAAAATTTCAAAATTGCCATTAGGCGCATGTACATAATTGTTGTTGATTATTTTCGTTAAATTTTCTTTTTCAAAAAAAAAAAAAGCAAAAGAAAAAAAGGCACAAAAAAAAAAGCAAAAGCAAAAAAAATCTTTAGGGTCGTAGCCGCCCTTTGATTGGCTACAGAAAAATAAAGAGAGTGTTCGCGCAATTCTTGTGAGAGCATTGAAGAAATACAAGGGTCACAGTTGTCCCTAAATCAACTACAGATGAAAAGGGTCACAGTCGTCCCTAAAACGACTACAAAGAAAGGGCCACAACCACCCTCCAAACGGCTACAAATAAAAGAGTGACCCCGCGAACCCTCTGAGGGCGGGAGGATAAAAAGGGCCACAGCCACCCTTAAAATGGCTACACAGAAAGAGTGATCTCGCGAAACCGGTGAGGGCGGGAAAATAAAAGAAAGGGTCATAGTCGTCCCTCAAACGGCTATAGTCAAAAGAGCGATCCCGAAACATCGATGGAGGATGTTAAGTGAAAGGGCCACAACCACACTCAAAATGGTTACATACAAAGAGTGTTTCCCGGATCAGAGACGAGGAATGAAGGGCCACAGCCACCCTCCCAAATGGCTACAATCAAAAGAGCTCCCACAACATTGAAGACGGTGAGGAAAATGTCACAGTCACCCTCCAAAGGGCTACAAATACACCCGCATCGAGGCGGAAAACAAAGATAGGGCCATAGCCACCCTTTAAGCGGCTACCAAATAAAGAGCGCTTCCGCTAGGTTGAAAACTCGAAAGGGCGACCTAGGCAAAATCAGGAAATGAGAGGCATGGTTGCAAATTCAGAAATTGCAATCATGGCAAAAGGAGAGGAAATAAAAAACCGAGGGGCACGCTTGAAAATCTATAAATCGGTCGTGGCAAAAGGAGAGAAACAAGAGAAATTCTCAACAAAAAAAAAAAGAAAAGAAAAAAGATCCTGCTAGGTTGTCGGACCATGCGCAATTTAGGCAAAAATTAGGGACAAACATTCGTGCGCCTGGTACAGCGTTTTCCAAGTCAACTTCACGGCAAGCGAGACAGTTAGAGTCTGCTCTCGCAGGTCGCATTCCAAGGATGAATAGGATTGTTACAGTCTGTTCCTACGAGTCAAATTCACGGCAAACGGGACGGTTACAGTCTGTTCTCGCGAGTCACCATTCAATGATGAGTAGGACTGTTACAGTTTGTTCCTACAAGTCACAACCGACAATCAGGATCTGAAGTTATCCACCTTTCCAAGAGTCAACCCCGACGAACGAAGCCTTAGTATTCAGCCTTCGCAAGTCACGCCACTAGAGGCACTTCTTCAACGGACGCCACTAGAGGCTTATCTCCGACACTCACAACTAGAGGCATCACCAAAGGTTCTCCTGTACGATCTGACGTAGAGGTCTTTCGCCACCAGAGATATCACCAGAGGTTTTCCGGCACGGTCTGACGAAGAGGTCTTTCCGTTACCACTCGCCACTAGAGGCGTCACCAGAGGATGTTGGTACTGTCTGACGTAGAGGTCTTTTGTTACCAATCATCACCAAAAGTTTTACTTTACTGCACGCCACTGGAGGCTTTACTTTTTCGCACGCCACTGGAGGCTTTATTTTCTGCACGACCAATGGAGGCACCGCCAATAGGGGCACCGCCGACGGAGGTTCTATTTTCTGCGCTACCAATGGAGGCACCGCCAACAGAGGCACCGCCAACGGAGGTTCTATTTTCCGCACGCCAACGGAGGTACCGCCAACAGGGGCAACGCTGACCGAGGCTTTACTTTCTGCACCGCCAACCGACCTTTACTTTTCCGCACCGCCACTGGAGGCTCTTATTTACCGCACTGCCATTGGAGGCTTTACTTTTTCGCACTGTCCCAAATAGGCTAGGAGATCCCTTGAAGACACGAAGACTCAAAAGAAAGACAGACTTCTCATCCAAAATTCGGTGTTTTCTTGTCTTTGGACGAATCCCCTCGAACATGTTCTACTGGAATCCACCCAAAGAGGGGCAAATTGTAAACACCTAATTTTGGACCACGCGCGACGCTCGTGACGTGTGGCGCACCTAAATGAGGAAATGTCTAAATATGGCAAGTCGAGAAGCTTCCAAGAATGCTCCAGTGCAAAATTAGAATAGTTTATATATTTATTGCATTGTATATTTTTTGAATATTTGTATTAAGTGTTCAGAATATTTAGTATTTATTAGTTAAATAAATCAGTAGATTTTATTTCCTAGTTAGAATAGAACCCTAGGTATTATTATACTATATATAGATGGGTTGTGCATCGATGTAAAGGGGGGGAAGAAAACAAAAATAAAATTTCATATTCCGACGATGTTGATCAGCCCTTGTGCTGCAGTTCCTTGCTGATTACCTTCTGTACATAGTTTTTCAATTTACTATTATTATTATTATTATTATTATATTTGTTTTTATTCATCGTCTTCTTCACCGAGAAGGAGCTCCACCCTCCATCACCACGTACCCATCGCAACCACTCAGTCCCATCTACATTATCATATTGCCAACAACCTCAATGCCCTAGTCCTGCACTGCCCGAGTTCGACTTCGCCTTACCCTTGTTGGATCACGGGCGAAGCTCCGTTACGTTCTTGACGGAAAGCTTGAACTCCTGGGCTCCGCGTAATCCTGCAAAAAGGGATGACCTGGGTGGTGACCCAGAATCCCTCTCCGATGCCTAAATGAGTATGTGATCAATGGGGTGGTAAGCAATAATCTAAGTTCGTATTAGAGAATGTCCTTTTCTGAGGTAACTTCCTCATTTATATAAGAGGGGAAGTTACTCAGTTACCTGAGACTGCGCCTGACAGTTTTACCCATGATTCCGTATATCTCGTTCGGGATTCCGTTTATCTCGCCCAACGCTCCGCGTATCTCGCCCATACTCCGCGTATCTCGGGCACCCCCTGCGTATCCGGGGGAGGTTATCTATATCTTAGCCGTCTCCCACGACTCTTATCTAATAGGCGGGTTTCTCGGCCTTATCCTCTGATCACAAGTCCCAACTCTTATCGGGGACTCCAGAGTTATCTCATTCTAGGTCACCACCCAGGACCCTTTGTCTTGCGAGACAGGTCCAGCCTCCGCGGAGCTTTATTATCGAGGCCTTTACAAAGGCATATCAGGGGCCTACTCAGAGGCTTCTTGTCGGGAGCATTCAGCTCACACATCGGGACCGCTAGGGTCGAGACCCTTCATACTGGGCTTTTGGGCCTTCTCGGCCTTTCACGAGGCCCTTGGACTTACTCGCCGTCTATTGACTGTTAACGGGGCTAACGATTACAACGGAACCCATCATTTGCCCTATCACTCATGACTCATCGGAGTCCAAACAGCACTCTAGCCTTGTAGAGACACTCCACCCGAGTTCCACCTGCGATTTCCGTCGCTCGGGTGGTACCAACGCCATCGACTTCACCTTAGTTCACTATCGACCCATTGTCACCACCGTGCTCCACGACAGCGACTCGAACTCCAGGGCATCCACACCAGCCGCTCCCTGCTCTGATTCTTTCCGACGCCGTCATCAACTCCGATCGTTCCAGCTCAGGGGTAAAAGCCATCCAACCGACCTTCGGTTGAATCCCTCCAAGGCCATTCCGACTCCGCCCGGAACGCCTTTGTCGTCATCGCTCGGCCATCCTCGACATCAGTCTGTTCTTACCAGCGAGACCTGGTCAGCCATCCGCATAGTCTTGTTGCTTCCGGAGTCCACCGTACCTTCGTCGTATCTCGCCGTTCCACCTCCAGTTGATCTCCAATCGTCCATCCAGTCGGTCTTCCCTATCTCGAATCTGCTCGCTGCCAATTTAGTTTCGGCACCGTCTCTCCTCGAAGCTCCTGAATCAGCCATCTGGTCTTCATCTGCCTCGATCTACTCGGTCGCATCCGTTGGCGTGCTTATTTGCTGCATCGTACATTCTGTTGGTCTCCCTCTCTTATTCCCAGGTGAGTTTCTTTGTTTGTCATCTTATATATAGATAATATATAATATTATAATAATATGTAATATATATTATCTGTTACATCTTTATTTAATTAAGTGTAATTGACAATTGATTATACACTTAGGTTTTACAGTAGAACTGGTTTGTAGTTATAATAATTTGGCTTATGGATTTAATTTTTATTTGACCATTTTTTCTAATGTTGTGAAATCGTGTATATATTAGAGTAGTGGTAATTTGTGATTAGAGTACCGAAAGGGCGTAATTAAAGATCTATATTTTCAATTCGTAATAGAACCCCCGAACTCGAATTTTTAATCGTAGACCGATATAATACCTAGGTGTTTAATTCGTTATTCACTAAGGTAATTTAGGATTCTAGTTAGCCTTTATTAATTAGTGGCGACTCTATTCAAAATTCCACGTTTTTCAAAACGTATATCGCCGTAGGTCAGATTTTAGGTCCGACAACCACACGACAGAGTTTCGGCCGAACCAACCTTCTCCCAAGGGTGTGCCAGTTTTCTTTCCAAACAAACACTCCAGAGATCTGTCCCGTGCCAAGAATCGATCAGAGGCTTTGCTGTGGAGCTTGTACCGCGTAGGGCTTCTCTAACAAGAACCTCTACGGGTCCCGACTGTTAAGTTATGGGATCTAGGTCAACGGGGTGTCGGCTTTGATCTCACTCCTTACGGGGGATGTGTATGATCCGGTCTTCTCGAGTCGCCTTGCCTTTGCCTATGTCCTTCTTCCTTTCCTTCTTCCCTTGGTTCCTTCTCTTCTTCTCTCCCTTTGCCCTGCAAAAGGGGCAGTACCAGACACGGAGGAGGGGGGGGGTGGTGCCTGGTGAACCCTCTCCGATGCCTAAGTCAGAACTATATTTCTAGAGAGATAAAGCTAGAGAGATGTCAGAGCTAAATTGTTCAAATGGCCAAGATGATCAAATGAGTTGTGAAGGTGGGGTATTTATAGGCAACGGTGTCATTAAGGTGGCTTAATGACATCGTTAGCCCTTAAACACAATTAATTAACCTTTAAGCACATAATTAAGACCTTAGGATTCGGAGGAGGTAGGCGGAGTGGACCGAGCATGGGAGTCCGAATGTGGTGTCGGGACCCTTGGGGAGGGAGAAATCCGACCCCCAAGGGTAGGGGTTGGGTGAGGACACCCAACCCCTCCTAGGGAGGGTGGGATTGGCCAACCCCATCCCTCCTAGGAGGGATCGGGTTGGCCGACCCGATCTCTCCTAGGAGAGATCGGGTTGGCCAACCCGATCTCCCCTAGGGGAGGTCGGGTGTGGCCACCCAACCTCACCTAGGTGAGTTCGCCTATGTCGGACGGGCGCTTCGGCCCCGTCCGAGCCGTCGATGTTCTCGCGAAGTGTCCGGGTTGAAGTTTCGATTTACAATCGGCGATGGGACGATAAAAATACAACGGTTTGGAAGTCAACGGGTTCAAATTGGGCGTATATCCATCACATGCCCCCGAGTCAACCAATGGCCTAACCCTTGATTGACTCTATTTTAGGATGGTATGACACGCGCAATTTGAAACCGGGGTTTTACCTTCTTTGTCTGAATGCTTGCTTACCCGTGGATATGTGCCTCTGACTCTGCCCCCCTATCTACTGAGATAGAGGAATTGTAAACGTCAGAGTAGCACGGACGTGTGCCTAGGCACGCGTCCGTCTGAGGTGGGAGTAATAAACTTATCTCTGCTACAGGTGTACACTCAAAAAATACAAACTTGCACAGGGGTGTGATACGAATGTAACTAAATAACTTACGCTTCCATTTCGTGCCGGGATTTTATCTAAGTGAGGAAGAATTAATTTTAGTCAAAAATTTTCCTAAGTATGGAATACTTAGAAAATAAACCTTAGGGGGTGTTAACTAGGGTGAGTGTGGATTTAACCATGGTTGATGGGAACTAGTTTTTGAATCTTGTCCCTTGAAATTTTCCTCTCTAAAATTCAACGGTGTTGATTTGGCGATTTTGGAAAAACCCTAAACCTTTGTGTTATAAAAAGGGGAAGTGATTACCTCATTCTCGTTGTCTTTTTCTCTTCTTTTCGACGGTGGGATTTCTGGTTGGGCTTACTTCTCGGGGCACGCGTCGCATTGAGGTATGCGTTTTTCTTCTTGTGTAAGCATTGTTCTTGTGGAGTTCGATCCTGTTTTTCTTTCAGTTGTTTCCTTACTTGTCTCGTTTCGATTTACGTGTCTTCATGATAATATTGTTCTGCTTGATTTGTCTTTCCTCCATCTTCTTGCTTTCATACTTCCGTTTACTGGCGTGTGGGATTTTCTACATCGGGATTATGGCTATCTCTGTTTGCCCCCTTGCCTCTGTCTGTTGGGCTGAGGGGTCTCTCCATGCTGGGGGTTATGACTATCTCCTCTTGCCCCATGCCTTTGCCTATTGGCTGATGGGGTCTCCTTATGCTGGGGGTTATGACTATCTCCCCCTGCCCCCTGCCTTTGCCTATTGGCTGATGGGGTCTCCTTATGCTGGGGGTTATGACTATCTCCCCCTGCCCCCTGCCTTTGCCTATTGGCTGATGGGGTCTCCTTATGCTGGGGGTTATGACTATCTCCCCCTGCCCCCTGCCTTTGCCTATTGGCTGATGGGGTCTCCTTATGCTGGGGGTTATGATTATCTCCCCTTGCCCCCTGCCTTTGCCTATTGGCTGGTGGGGGTTTTTCTTGCCGTCTTTCTATTCTTGTTTTTTGACTTTGTATCTATCATTTTAGGGAAATGAGTTCGTGTCTCTTGTCCATTGTTTGCTTTCTATTTTTCTCGAACTGAGCCTGTGTTTTTTCCGGTCAGTAGAACTTTCTGGTGATTGATGAGGAGTAAGAGGCCAGTACGTGTGGGAGTGGTTACTTCCGGGACCGGATCTTCGATTGCAAAAAGATCGGTTTTCTATGGTGCGGGGAGATTTTCTCTAACTGGAGGTAAGGGTGGTGACGTTAGGGTGCCATCTTCTTTCTATATTGATGCCCCCCAATCGAAGGTCCGGGAGCCGTCTTTTCCTTCCTCTCTGTTTGGTGAGTTCTTGAGCAGCTGAGTTTCCTTAGTGTATATTGGTATTTACTCTGTGCTTTGTTATAGGTAGACTTCGTCTTCCGCGTCTGAGTCGGAAGGAGCTGTCTCGTCCGCCTGTTGATGGAATTGTTGGGTCTGAGTGGGCGCCTTATTATGGGCGTGGGGCTCGTTTTGACAATCAGTCTTCTTTGCAAACTCCTGAGGTTGGAGTTCGTGTTCTGCAGTCTGCTGTTCCTCCTGCTGATCGTGTGTCCCTCTCCAAAGGGTCGGATGCAACTTATGAGTTGGCTCGTGATGTGTTGGCTCGTTATGCTCCTGTAATGTTATTAACCGTTTTATCCTTTGGCATACTTCTTCTCCATGCGTTATCCGTCTCATCTTTTGTTTTTGTTACAGGGTATGGCCGACCTTGTTAATTTATCCACCCTTGCTATTCATCTTGCTGAGGAGAGGAAGGTGTACGAGGACATTTGTGTCTCCCTTAACTCCAGTCTTATTAACTATTTGGAGCATAGTCGTATTACTGATTTGCGGTGCCGAGACTTGGAGGGTCGCATTGCTCTTCTCAATGAAGAGGTTGAGGCGTTGAAACAAAGGTCTTACCGTGATGAGACACTTATGGCTGCTGAGTTACTCTCTCTGGAGGAAATGTTTCGTATGGAGGCAAAAGAGTGTGCCATTGCTGAGTATAAGGCCTCTTCCGCTTATCAGGCTGCTATGGACGTTCGCTGCTCTGTGGCTAAACGTATTTCCTTTAAGGAGATTCTTGAACGTATTCACATGATTGCTCCTGACTTTCCTTTCTCTCGTCTTGGTGATTTGTCAGACTTTGCACTTAAGCATATTGCGAAGATAAAGGAATAGTACCCCTATCTATTGTGGTAGTCTCATGTGCTTGTGAGTTGTGGTTGTCTTTAGAGTTTAAAACTCCACATTTCTTAGTGTTGCCATCTTTGTCTGATACACTTGTTTATACTCGTTGTATATATGGCCGTGTGCTTATATCTCTTCTCATGATGTCTCCCTATGCCTTGTGTATGGCCCTTTGGGTATGGACCCTTTCATTGGTATGTTTCCTTTACTTATCCTTCTTTCGTGCTTTCCTTCATGCCTTACCTGCCATTTCATAAAGAAAAAACATTACTTGTTCTTCATATTACTTTACTTAGAAATTTCCTTCTCATGGTATCCTTCTGAGCATGGTATCCTTCTAAGAATGGTATCCTTCTAAGCATGGTGTGATGATCTCTTCTGATACCCCTTACACGGTATACGTTGTACTGTTAGACCAAAGATACGCTCTTGGTGGGCGTCGAAATCTTTTCACGAGACAGGCTCTCGGACGGCACTTAACGTTTCACAGGATAGGCTCCCGGAGGGCACAGGTTAGTCCACCGATACCTTCTTGACGGGTGTCAAATCTGTTCACGAGACAGGCTCTCGGACGGCACTTAACGTTTCACAGGATAGGCTCCCGGAGGGCTCAGGTTAGTCCACCGATACCTTCTTGACGGGTGTCAAATCTGTTCACGAGACAGGCTCTCGGACGGCACTTAACGTTTCACAGGATAGGCTCCCGGAGGGCTCAGGTTAGACCAAAGATACGCTCTTGGTGGGCGTCGAACTGGTAGTTTGAAATCTACCTCAAGATACGCTCTTGGGGGCGTCGAACTGGTAGTGTTTTTTCTACCTCAAGATACGCTCTTGGGGGCGTCGAATCTGGTAGGTTGCAAATCTACCTCAAGATACGCTCCTGGGGGCGTCGAAATCGTAGTTTTTGGAAACCACTCTCAAGATACGCTCTTGGTGCGTCGAATTCGTAGTGTAATAACTACTCTCAAGATACGCTCTTGGGGGCGTCGAAGGTCGTAGTATGAACACTACTCTCAAGATACGCTCCTGGGGGCGTCGAAGTTCGTAGTTTTTGGAAACCACTCTCAAGATACGCTCCTGGGGGCGTCGAAGTTCGTAGTTTTTGGAAACCACTCTCAAGATACGCTCTTGGTGCGTCGAAGGTCGTAGTGTAATAACTACTCTCAAGATACGCTCTTGGGGGCGTCGAAGGTCGTAGTATGAACACTACTCTCAAGATACGCTCTTGGGGGCGTCGAATGTCGTAGTATGAAAACTACTCTCAAGATACGCTCTTGGGGGCGTCGAACCTGTCATTGACTTGAAGTCATATCTGTGTAAGGATAACTTCGTGGTTATACCACTGCATTCACTGGAAAATACTTTTGAGTAACTACTACTCCCTTAGGAGCATTCATGTTTTTGTACACTTGGGATGCCTTGGTGCACCAAGACATCCTTTGTAGGAATGAAAGATAGTTGTAGAGTTGGAGGAACTTCGTGAGTTCTCCTTCTCCAAAGTTGTTTTTGAAAAGCTTGTAGAGGTGAAACATGCAAAGTGCTAGATATGAAAACTAAGGATATGGGGTTTTGCTTGTGCTTTCTTCTTATACGTAGTACTTCTTTAGGTGCTCTCCACTGAAGGTGTTTGTGGAGATATACCCCTCTCCATCTTCGAGGCGGTACGCGTTTACGTAGGGAACTGACGCTATCTTGTATGGTCCTTCCCACTTTGGAGATAACTTTCTGACTTGGTCTAAGTGTGAGAACTCATTCCTTCTTAGTACTAGTTCTCCTACGTGGAATTGTCTCTCCTTGACTTGGCGGTTGTAGTATCTTGCTGAGACAAGGCGCATTCGTGTCTGTGCTTCTTCTGAATTCCACCTTTTATCCTCCACCATGTCTAAATCTAAAAGTCTTGCCTTGTTGTTCTCATGCTCCTCAAAGTACTTGGTCCTCAGTGATTGTACAGCTATTTCTGCTGGTGCCACCGCCTCAGTTCCGTACACTAGGCCAAATGGCGTTTCTCCTGTGGATATTTTTGGTGTTGTCCGTACTGCCCATAGAACATTTTCCAGCTCATCTACCCAACTTCCCTTGGTGGCGTGGAGTCGTTTCTTTAGGCCATCTAGCACTATCTTGTTTGCCGATTCTACCTGTCCGTTTGTCTGAGGGTGCTTTACTGATGCGAAGCGGTGATCTATATTCAGTCTTTCGCAATACCACTGCAATTTCTTGCTCTTGAATTGTGGGCCATTGTCACTTATTATTGCTTTTGGCACCCCATACCTCGAGACAATGTGAGATTGGATGAAATTGACGACTTGGTCGTCTGTTGTCTTCCCCATTGCCTTTGCTTCTATCCACTTGGAGAAGTAGTCTATTGCAACAATTATGCAAGTCTTCTGACCTTTTGTTTTTGGTAGGGGGCCTATCAAATCAATCCCCCATTGTGCGAAAGGCCAGGCTCCTGAGATGGAGCTTAGCTTTGCTGGTGGGGCTGTTATATTTCTGGAGTACCTTTGGCAGTGATCACATTTTTGTACCAAGTCTGCTACTTCTTTACTCAATGATGGCCAGTAGTATCCTAGGTTGTAGACCTTTCGGCTTATTGACCGTGCTCCTTCATGGCACCCCGCCTCTCCCTCATGGAGTTCTGCAAGTACCCTCTCTGTTTCTGGGTATGCTATGCATTTGAGGAAAGGTGTGGAGTATCCTTTCTTGTAGAGCTCATTGTCCATCACTGCATAATTCCTAGCCATCCTTTCAATCTTGACTGCTTCCACCTTATCTTTTGGGAGCTTTCCTTCCATGATGTATTGTCTCATTGGTGTCATCCAGACTTCTGCTTCATCTATTGCTAGAACCTCCATTTGTTCTATCACTGATTGCATTCTTTGCTCCACGAAGTGAACCTCTTTGCCTGCTTCTGCCCCTAAGGCTAGTTTACTTAAGGCGTCTGCCTCTTGGTTTTGTTCTCTTGGGACAGACTCAATGTCGAAGCTTTGGAAGCTCTTTATCAGGTCCTTGGCTTGCTGCCAGTATCTCTGCATGTTTTCGGACTTTGCAGTGTAGATTCCTTTCACTTGGTTGACAACTAGTTGAGAATCACACTTGACCCTTAAATGCTTTGCCCCTACTCCTTTGGCTATTCTCAGGCCAGTTATTAGTGCTTCGTACTCAGCCTCATTGTTTGTTGCCTTAAAGGTTAGTGCCATGGCGTAGCGCATAGGTGTATCGCTGTTTGGTGGGTATAGTAAGAGGCCTGCGCCTGAACCTCCTCCGTTGGATGACCCATCAGTATGCATCTCCCATAATTCTTCTGATTGTGTCTCCTGACTACTACTTGCCTCGCATGTAGTTTTGACTTCTCCCAAGTCTTCGTCCGGATTAATTCCAGTGAATTCGGCGATAAAATCCGCTAGAGCCTGACCCTTTATGGCTGTTCTTGGGGCGAAATGAATGCGAAACTCACTTAGCTCGATTGCCCATTTGGTCAGTCTTCCCGATGTGTCTGGTCTCTGCAGGAGGTGTTTCAATGGTTGGTCTGTGAGGACTGTTACTTCATGCCCATGAAAATACGGTCTCAACTTTCTTGCTGATACGATCAGTGCATAGAGGTACTTTTCTATTGGCAAGTAGTTGATCTCATACTTTGCCAATGTTTTGCTTACGAAGTATACTGGCAATTGTGTAGCGTTTTCCTCTTTGATTAGCACTGAGCTAACTGCCACGTTGCTCACTGAGATGTAGAGGTAGAGGGGCTCCCCCGGTGTAGGCTTTGCTAGGGGTGGTAGTGTCTTTAGATGTTGTTTTAGTTGCTGGAAGGCCTCCTCACATCTCGGTGTCCATTCAAATTTCTTGTTTGCCCTTAGTACCTCAAAGAAGGGTAATGCCTTGTCTCCTATTTTGGATAGGAATCTGTTAAGGGCTGCCAACCTCCCGTTCAGTCGTTGAACCTCTTTGTGCTTCGTAGGTGATTGCATTTCTTCAATTGCTTGAAGTTTTTCGGGGTTTACCTCTATGCCTCGCTGGCTTACCATGAAGCCTAAGAACTTTCCTGATTGCACCCCAAATGCGCACTTTTTCGGGTTTAGACGGACTTGATATTGCCTCATCCTTTCAAACGTTGAGCGAAGGTTTTCCACATGGTCCTTCTTCTCTTTAGATTTAACTATCATGTCGTCCACATACGCCTCCATTGTCTTCCCTATCATGTCCCCAAAGATTTTGTTGACCATTCTTTGGTATGTTGCTCCAGCATTTATGAGTCCGAAAGGCATCACTGTGTAATGGTATATCTCGCTATTAGCGTAGAATGCTGTGTGGGGGGCGTCCTCAGGGGCCATTTTTATCTGGTTATATCCTGAGTATGCATCCATGAAGCTCATTAGTTGGTGACCTGATGTTGCATCCACTAACTGATCTATTCTTGGTAGCGGATATGAGTCCTTTGGGCATGCCTTGTTTAGGTCCCGATAGTCAATACACATTCTCCAACTTCCTCCCGGCTTCTTTACCAGTACTGGGTTTGCCACCCATGTCTGGAATCTGATTTCCTTGATGAACTTTGCCTTTAGTAGCTTTTCTACTTCTTCTTGAATAGCTATCTTTTTATTTCCTCCCATTGGTCTCACCTTCTGTGTTGTTGGCCGCGTTGCCGCGTCTATGTTGAGCCTGTGTGAGATCACATCTTCTGATATCCCTGGCATATCGCTCGGTGACCAGGCGAACAAATCTTTGTATTCCCTTAGTAAAGCGACTAAGTGGTTCTCCTCTTCCTGAGATAAGGCAGTCCCAATTTTAGCCTTCCTATCGGGTTCTTCTATGAGTATCTCTTTTAGTTCCTCCATGGGGGCTGGTCTTCCATGATCTTCTCTTGGGTCCTCGTCTACTAGTAGGACTTCTCTTGTTTTCTTCCTTTTGCTTAGTGCAATCCTTGCACACTTCCTTGCTACCTTCTGGTTACCCTTTACTTCCCCTATCCCTTGGTCTGTGGGGAATTTCATTTTCTGATATAGCGTTGATGGTACCATACCCCACTTGTTGATTGTAGTGGTACCTAGGACCCCATTGTACTCCTCCATTTCTTCTGTAATGAAGAATGGGACATCAATCTTTAGCTGCCTCTGCCCTGTGCCCAGTGTCACCGGTAGTGTGACTGCCCCCAGTGGGTATGTTGGCTCTCCTGAAAATCCTACCAAGGGGGAGTAAACCTGTTTTATGCTACTTGGCCTAACTCCTAGTATGTTGAGGACCTTCTTGCTAATGATGTTGGGTGAGCTTCCACTGTCTATTAGGATTCTCCCAATGTCCATATCAGTGATCTTCATTGTTATGACCAGAGCATCCTTGTTGTCTGGTAACACATGCTCCATGTCTCTTTTTGAAAATTCTATTATGGCTTCTTTCTTTCCATTTGGTTGTTCTTCTCTTGGCTTAGGAGTCCCTAACTCTGCCATATATGCTTCTCTGGCATTCGCTGACTCTCCTCCAGCTCCATACCCTCCGTGGATGACATATACGCTTGCCATCTTGCTAGTGATAGTTAGGCTTTCTGTCCGAAGCCCACAGACGGCGCCAAGTGTTAAGTTATGGGATCTAGGTCAACGGGGTGTCGGCTTTGATCTCACTCCTTACGGGGGATGTGTATGATCCGGTCTTCTCGAGTCGCCTTGCCTTTGCCTATGTCCTTCTTCCTTTCCTTCTTCCCTTGGTTCCTTCTCTTCTTCTCTCCCTTTGCCCTGCAAAAGGGGCAGTACCAGACACGGAGGAGGGGGGGGGTGGTGCCTGGTGAACCCTCTCCGATGCCTAAGTCAGAACTATATTTCTAGAGAGATAAAGCTAGAGAGATGTCAGAGCTAAATTGTTCAAATGGCCAAGATGATCAAATGAGTTGTGAAGGTGGGGTATTTATAGGCAACGGTGTCATTAAGGTGGCTTAATGACATCGTTAGCCCTTAAACACAATTAATTAACCTTTAAGCACATAATTAAGACCTTAGGATTCGGAGGAGGTAGGCGGAGTGGACCGAGCATGGGAGTCCGAATGTGGTGTCGGGACCCTTGGGGAGGGAGAAATCCGACCCCCAAGGGTAGGGGTTGGGTGAGGACACCCAACCCCTCCTAGGGAGGGTGGGATTGGCCAACCCCATCCCTCCTAGGAGGGATCGGGTTGGCCGACCCGATCTCTCCTAGGAGAGATCGGGTTGGCCAACCCGATCTCCCCTAGGGGAGATCGGGTCGGCTGACCCGATCTCCCCTAGGGGAGGTCGGGTGTGGCCACCCAACCTCACCTAGGTGAGTTCGCCTATGTCGGACGGGCGCTTCGGCCCCGTCCGAGCCGTCGATGTTCTCGCGAAGTGTCCGGGTTGAAGTTTCGATTTACAATCGGCGATGGGACGATAAAAATACAACGGTTTGGAAGTCAACGGGTTCAAATTGGGCGTATATCCATCACCGACTAAAGGATCGTGAAATCCCTCCTGAGAAGATCGGGTCTACGGATCATCTTAAAGGTATGTGCGAATCTTTTGCTGCGTAATTCCAATTACTAGCAAGTAACTCGTTTAAGTATCCGTAGTGATTACTCCCCGTAATCTAACAGTGGTATTAGAGCCTGTGTTAGGAATTCATGATTTTGATAAATTGGTGTTCTTGAAGTTTAAAATTAAAAACCGAAATTTTTAAAAGAAAATTTTGAATTTTTCGATTTTTTAGGGTTGTTGGTGAATCCGAAATTTCATGATGTTCTTGGCTAATTTAATGTTCCTGATCTTCAAGAAAAGTGTAATATTTATCAAAATCAAACATTGTATGTAGATCTTATTAAACTTTGATCTTGAAACTTGACAACTTGTTTCTAATTATGTGTTATTTCGGCCAACCCTAAGGAATTTCAAGGTAAATTTTTTAATTTATTAGCCACCGAGCAAAGTAATTTCAGACGAAATAATAAATTATATTGTTTACTATATTTTAATATTTAATCAAGGTAACAATATATCCATAATTAGAAACATTAGGATAGATTCACATTAATATATAGAAATATATATCACTATCAATATATCTAAATATTTAATAGGGTTAAAGATATTATTGATAGATTTAATTGCCTAAAAGATTGAGAAAATATATTGTCAATGTTAGGTTATGATTAAACACGACATGACTAGAATAAATTCAAGCACGTTTAAAAGGTGTGATCGATAAGTCGTCGACCAACCTTGTTCAAAATAATAAAACAAAGGTAAAAGGTCGACGATCACATTCGAAGAAGTCGACTTCTAGAGTACGATTAACAAGATAAAGGCGACTAGGCTGACTAAATCCCTTCACTATTAAAGAGTAAGTCGAGTCGACAATCGAAGTCTCATCAGAAACCCTTCCTCTTAAGGAAAGAGACAGGTGGCGACTTGCTTCCACCGCCAAAGGAAGAAACTTTCCCAGCTAAGGAAAGATGAGGTGGCGACCTACTTGTTACCTGCTTAAGCCGACTCTGGACAGAAACCCTCCACAGAGGGTAGCCGCCATATAAAGTTGGTAATATCTCCCTATAAATAGGGGTACATTCTAAAAAATAAGTTAATTCTTACTTAATACTTCATATTATTCTCTCCAAATCCATTTCCGACTTAAGCTTCGGAGTGGAATCAGGAGCCATCCCCACCCCTTTTCAGGCCCTCGCCTCATACAAAGTCTCAAAAGGAAACTAAGTACCCAAGAGGTCAAAAAGATACCTAAGAGAGCTAGCCTGTGGTGATATCTCGATGTCTGTTAACCGAAGTTCAAAGGCCACGTCATTTTGATCCCAACATTTGGCGTCGTCCGTGGGAAACTGATCAAAAAGTCATGGCCTCCGAGAAGAATAGGATGCCAAGCCCCGTTATAGAGGAGATGGGAAACACTCAAGTAAATCCCACCACTTCAAGTCTAACACCCAGAGAAGACCCACATGCGCCTCATGCTAACGGCACTGGCGGTGAAGAGAATCTCAGTCATGCCAAGTCATTACCCAATCTCAAGGAAGCAAGAACAGTCCCTCCGACTGTCCCTCAGGAGTTAATGGCGGCTTTATAGCCTTCTGGAACCAGACCCAGACGGGAACTGTTCCTGATAAAAAGGAACCGACTCGAGAAGCCTCCCAGAAGGAAGAGGTGGCCTCTAGTGTGAAGATCGTAGAAGAAAATCTTTTGGAGAAAGAGGTTCCCAAAGCTCCTGAAATCAAAACGGCGAGCAAGGGCCCTGTCCCATTCACTTTAGGACAGGTAGAAGAATTGTTGAAAAATAAGAGAAGATGAGCGAATGATCTACTTATTATTCGCGACCACACTTCTCATCCTTTCTCCAAGAGGCTATTCAACACTCGAGTTCCTCCACAAGTCTTTGCGATGAACATCGACGATTACACGGGCGAACGAGACCCGGTTTTCCTTATCAACGCCCATAACTTTTCTCTTTTGGGAAGAGGGGCAACTTCAGACCATTACGCGGCGCTCTTCCCAACAACCTTGAAGGAAGAGGCGTCCACTTGGTTTTATGGTCTTCCCGAAATTTCAATTGACTCGTGGGAAGAATTGAAGGCTAAGTTCATAGAAGGTCATATAGGCCAAAGACAACGCCTCAAGAGTATGGACTTTCTAGATAAAATTGAGCAAGCTGTAAACACCTAATTTTGGTCCGCGCGTAGCACGTTCAAAATGTCATATGTGACGCGTAAAAAAAAAGTATTTAAATATGGAAGGTCGCGAAGTTTCTAAAGATAGGACTGGCTTAAAATAGGATAGTGTATATGCATTATTTATTGTAAAATATTTAGAAAATATATTATGTGTATTTATGGTGAAATACATAAATATATATGTATATTTTCGAAATATTAAATGCATATATTTTTCAGATTTTATTTTCATAGTTTAGGGGTCCTAGTTTAGCTATACATAGGGTCCTTTTAAATGTAAAAAAGACACCAGCAATAAGAATAAGGGTTAAAGGTCCTTTTGGTACCACATGTTTGCAAAAATTACACTGTTCATACCACTTGTATTTTTTCGTACCGAATTGGTACCATATGTTTCCAAACCTTACTGTTTTGGTACCTCCGTTAGGGTTCCGTCAAAAACGGCCGTTAAATGGCATGTGACATGCACGTGACCAGCCCAAAACTTTCAATTTTGTTACAATTTAGTCCATCTAATATATTCCTAACTTTTACTTTGTTCAATTTAGTCCTAAAACTTCAAAATCAAACTATTTCGCCAAATTGACCTAGCCGGACCTAGCCATGGGCTAGGTCCGACCCTGGCTCAGGGTCGCTGGACCCAGACGACCCCGACCCAGGGTCGGACCTAGCCCTAGGCTAGGTCCGGCTAGGTCAATTGGGACCTAGCCCCAAATTGGGTATAGGTCCCAATTGACCTAGCCGGACCTAGCCCTAGGCTAAGTCCGGCTAGGTCAATTTGGGAAAATGGTTTGGTTTTGAAGTTTTAGGACTAAATTGAACAAAATAAAAGTTAGGGATGTATTAGATGGACTAATTTGTAACAAAATTGAAAGTTTTGGGCTGGTCACGTGCATGGCACATGCCATTTAACGGCTGTTTTTGAAAGAACCCTAACGGAGGTACCAAAACAGTAAGGTTTGGAAACATATGGTACCAATTCGGTACGAAAAAATACTAGTGGTATGAACAGTGTAATTTTTGCAAACATGTGGTACCAAATGGACCCTTAACCCTAAGAATAATACATCAGATTTCGTAACCCGTGCAAATTTTGTCTTTTTGTGTAAAAGTTTTTTTTTTTCCCGTTAAAGCTTCTTCCCGCCGGCCATCCCTGCAGCTCCTCCCAGCACCGGCGAAGCCACGACCACCGGCCGGACTCGCCCACCACAGCTTCGTCCCCTGCTCGCCCCTGCCGCCGGAATCGCCGAATCACCCCGCCGGTCCTGCTGTTGCCGTCCCGGTCAGCTTCGTCCAGCTACTGCCAAGCTTGCCCACCCTAATCGTCGTCCGGCGCCAGGAGCTCTGGTCAGACTCGCCTGCCGACGCCCAAAGCCGCCGAACCGTGTCGCGTCGCCCTGCCTGGCCGTCCGCCGTCCCTGCTGGAGTTCCTGACTGCCGCTCCGATCCGGTAAATTTTTCCTCCCGTCCCCTCCGTGCTTCAATTCTGTTTTTTTTAATAAATTATTATTATTATTGTTATTATTTAATAATTTATTTTTTGTTTAAATTTTCTGTTTATTCTTTATTATTATTATATTATGTTGGCTAGGTAATTAAAATGTAAATATTATTAGATTACATGTTTTTGTGAATATATGTGTATGACATGTAATTACTAAATTATATCATGTTTGGAGCATGTTTAGTTTTGTTTAGATTTTATTTCAATTAGGAGAATTAGATGCTTAATAGTTTTTTTTAGGTTTATATTAATTGTTAATAATAGTTTTTGCGTAAAAATTAGTTTAGTTTTTTTTTATAATGTTAGATTAATTTGACGTAATGAATGTTTAAATTTTAAAACTGGCAATTAAGTGAATTGAGTACCGAAATGGCGTAGTTAAAGATCTATATTTTTAATTCGTAGTAGAACACCCGAAGTTGAATTTCTGATCGAAGACAGATTTTATACCTAGGTGTTTAATTCGTTATTCGCTTGGGTTATTTAGGATTCTAGTTAGCCTAATAATTAACTAGTGTCGACTCTTTTAAAAATTCACGTTTTTCAAAACGTAATTCTCCGTACTTCAGATTATAGGTCTGACAATTTGGCGACTCTGCTGGGGATGATTTAGAGGGTTCGGGCTCAGTATGTTCACTTTTTGCCATGTTAGAATTTTGTAATTTTTATTTTTATTTTACAGATCTAACTTGTGTAGTTAAGTTTTTATTATGACTAACTAATTTTCTTTGTTGTGTATGTATTATGTAAATTCGCAAACACCCACTTTAGTGTAATGTCCAAATCGCCTAAAACCGAGGGCGACTAGGAACCCCGGAGGTTTAGTACGGTACGACCGGAGCGGCTGGGCCGCCGGTACGGCTCGGAAAAACTCTACTCGCTTGTGAGGGTCTTATGATCCCCATGATAGGGTGAGGAAACCACCTTGTCGGGAACCTATCAGTGGAACCTACCTTGTAGAGCAAAGCCACACTTTTTTTTATACCCCTAACATGTTATGTTTTAACCGTGTTTTTTTGTTGTAAAAAAAGTTATCAGGAAAACTGTAATTTTTTTTAACCTTGTAACTTTATTTTCAAGCATGCACCTCATTGCATTTAAAAAAAAAAAAACTTTTTTTTTTTTTTTTTTTTTCCAGCTAATTGTTAGTCATTTAGTTGTATAGATTTTTTTCAAACATGAATTTCGTATGCATTGTTTTTTTTTTTTTAAAAACTCTTACCTGAATTTATAATTTCAACATTGCGTTTCATACACATTATTTTAAAAAAACCTCTTCAGGTAAGTTGTAATTTTTTAGTGCATCATACATGCGTTGTTAAAAAAAAAAATTTGGAAATTTTAATTCACCTTTAGCTATTGGAGCTTCTAATTTCGAACGTGCATTCCAAATGCATCATTTCAAAAACTTTTTACCTAAATTGTTTTATTTTAAATAATGCATCTAGTATGCATTAATTTTAAAAAAACTTTTTAGATAAATCGTAAGCTCTCTTAGTTTTAGGGCTCTTTGTTTAAAAAACATTTTACCTGATTTTTTTTAAAAGACATCTCATATGCATTATTTTCGAAAAAACATTTCAGGTAACTAATAGAGAGATCGGGTTGTTCCCATTCTTCTGGTTGTGTCTCCTGACTACTACTTGCCTCGCATGTAGTTTTGACTTCTCCCAAGTCTTCGCCCGGATTAATTCCAGTGAATTCGGCGATAAAATCCGCTAGAGCTTGACCCTTTATGGCTGTTCTTGGGGCGAAATGAATGCGAAACTCACTTAGCTCGATTGCCCATTTGGTCAGTCTTCCCGATGTGTCTGGTCTCTGCAGGAGGTGTTTCAATGGTTGGTCTGTGAGGACTGTTACTTCATGCCCATGAAAATACGGTCTCAACTTTCTTGCTGATACAATCAGTGCATAGAGGTACTTTTCTATTGGCAAGTAGTTGATCTCATACTTTGCCAATGTTTTGCTTACGAAGTATACTGGCAATTGTGTAGCGTTTTCCTCTTTGATTAGTACTGAGCTAACTGCCACGTTGCTCACTGAGATGTAGAGGTAGAGGGGCTCCCCTGGTATAGGCTTTGCTAGGGGTGGTAGTGTCTTCAGATGTTGTTTGAGTTGCTGGAAGGCTTCCTCACATCTCGGTGTCCACTCAAATTTCTTGTTTGCCCTTAGTACCTCAAAGAAGGGTAATGCCTTGTCTCCTATTTTGGATAGGAATCTGTTAAGGGCTGCCAACCTCCCGTTCAGCCGTTGAACCTCTTTGTGCTTCGTTGGTGATTGCATTTCTTCAATTGCTTGAAGTTTTTCGGGGTTTACCTCTATGCCTCGCTGGCTTACCATGAAGCCTAAGAACTTTCCTGACTGCACCCCAAATGCGCACTTTTTGGGTTTAGACGGACTTGATATTGCCTCATCCTTTCAAATGTTGAGCGAAGGTTTTCCACATGGTCCTTCTTCTCTTTAGATTTGACTATCATGTCGTCCACATACGCCTCCATTGTCTTCCCTATCATGTCCCCAAAGATTTTGTTGACCATTCTTTGGTATGTTGCTCCAGCATTTATGAGTCCGAAAGGCATCACTGTGTAATGGTATATCTCGCTATTAGCGTAGAATGCTGTGTGGGGGGCGTCCTCAGGGGCCATTTTTATCTGGTTATATCCTGAGTATGCGTCCATGAAGCTCATTAGTTGGTGACCCGATGTTGCATCCACTAACTGATCTATTCTTGGTAGCGGATATGAGTCCTTTGGGCATGCCTTGTTTAGGTCCCGGTAGTCAATACACATTCTCCAACTTCCTCCCGGCTTCTTTACCAGTACTGGGTTTGCCACCCATGTCTGGAATCTGATTTCCTTGATGAACTTTGCCTTTAGTAGCTTTTCTACTTCTTCTTGAATAGCTATCTTTTTATTGCCTCCCATTGGTCTCACCTTCTGTGTTGTTGGCCGCGTTGCCGCGTCTATGTTGAGCCTATGTGAGATCACATCTTCTGATATCCCTGGCATATCGCTCGGTGACCAGGCGAACAAATCTTTGTACTCCCTTAGTAAGGCGACTAGATGGTTCTCCTCTTCCTGAGATAAGGCAGTTCCAATTTTAGCCTTCCTATCGGGTTCTTCTATAAGTATCTCTTTTAGTTCCTCCATGGGGCTGGCCTTCCATGATCTTCTCTTGGGTCCTCGTCTACTAGTAGGACTTCTCTTGTTTTCTTCCTTTTGCCTAGTGCAATCCTTGCACATTTCCGTGCTACCTTCTGGTTACCCTTTACTTCCCCTATCCCTTGGTCTGTGGGGAATTTCACTTTCTGATATAGCGTTGATGGTACCATACCCCACTTGTTGATTGTAGTGGTACCTAGGACCCCATTGTACTCCTCCATGTCTTCTGTAATGAAGAATGGGACATCAATCTTTAGCTGCCTCTGCCCTGTGCCCAGTGTCACAGGTAGTGTGACTGCCCCCAGTGGGTATGTTGGCTCTCCTGAAAATCCTACCAAGGGGGAGTAAACCTGTTTTATGCTACTTGGCCTAACTCCTAGTATACTGAGGATCTTTTTGCTAATGATGTTGGGTGAGCTTCCACTGTCTATTAGGATTCTCCCAATGTCCATGTCAGTGATCTTCATTGTTATGACCAGGGCATCCTTGTTGTCTGGTAACACATGCTCCATGTCTCTTCTTGAAAACTCTATTATGTCTTCTTTCTTTTCCTTTGGTTGTTCTTCTTTTGGCTTAGGAGTCCCTAACTCTGCCATGTATGCTTCTCTGGCATTTGCTGACTCTCCTCCAGCTCCATACCCTCCATGGATGACATATACGTTTGCCATCTTGCTAGTGATAGTTAGGCTTTCTGTCCGAAGCCCGCAGACGGCGCCAAGTGTTAAGTTATGAGATCTAGGTCAACGGGGTGTCGGCTTTGATCTCACTCCTTATGGGGGATGTGTATGATCCGGTCTTCTCGAGTTGTCTTGCCTTTGTCTATGTCCTTCTTCCTTTGGTTCCTTCTCTTCTTCTCTCCCTTTGCCCTGCAAAAGGGGCAATACCAGACACGGAGGAGGGGGTGGTGCCTGGTGAACCCTCTCCGATGCCTAAGTCAGAACTATATTTCTAGAGAGATAAAGCTAGAGAGATGTCAGAGCTAAATTGTTCAAAATGGCCAAGATGTCCAAATGAGTTGTGAAGGTGGAGTATTTATAGGCAACGGTGTCATTAAGGTGGCTTAATGACATCGTTAACCTCTAAACACAATTAATTAACATTTAAGTATATAATTAAGACCTTAGGATTCGGAGAAGGTAGGCAGACTGGACCGAGCATGGGCGTCTGAGAGGGGTGTCGGGACCCTTGGGGGGGAGGAATCCGACCCCCAAGGGTAGGGGTTGGGTGAGGGCACCCAACCCCTCCTAGGGAGGGTGGGGTTGGCCAACCCCATCCCTCCTAGGAGGGATCGGGTCAGCCGACCCGATCTCTCCTAGGAGAGATCGGGTTGGCCAACCCGATCTCTCCTAGGAGAGATCGGGTTGGCCGACCCGATCTCTCCTAGGAGAGATCGGGTCGGCTGACCCGATCTCTCCTAGGAGAGATCGGGTTGGTCCACCCGATCTCCCCTAGGGGAGATCGGGTTGGCTGACCCGATCTCCCCTAGGGGAGGTCGGGTGTGGCCACCCGACCTCACCTAGGTGAGTTCTTCGTTGTCGGACGGGCGCTTCGGCCCCGTCCGAGCCGTTGGTGTTCTCGCGAAGTGTCCGGGTTGAAGTTTCGATTTGCAATCATAAATGGGACGATAAAAATGCAACGGTTCGGAAGTCAACGGGTTCAAATTGGGCGTATATCCATCACATCTTGCCTTTGTCTATGTCCTTCTTCCTTTGGTTCCTTCTCTTCTTCTCTCCCTTTGCCCTGCAAAAGGGGCAATACCAGACACGGAGGAGGGGGGGTGGTGCCTGGTGAACCCTCTCCGATGCCTAAGTCAGAACTATATTTCTAGAGAGATAAAGCTAGAGAGATGTCAGAGCTAAATTGTTCAAAATGGCCAAGATGTCCAAATGAGTTGTGAAGGTGGAGTATTTATAGGCAACGGTGTCATTAAGGTGGCTTAATGACATCGTTAACCTCTAAACACAATTAATTAACATTTAAGTATATAATTAAGACCTTAGGATTCGGAGAAGGTAGGCAGACTGGACCGAGCATGGGCGTCTGAGAGGGGTGTCGGGACCCTTGGGGGGGGAGGAATCCGACCCCCAAGGGTAGGGGTTGGGTGAGGGCACCCAACCCCTCCTAGGGAGGGTGGGGTTGGCCAACCCCATCCCTCCTAGGAGGGATCGGGTCAGCCGACCCGATCTCTCCTAGGAGAGATCGGGTTGGCCAACCCGATCTCTCCTAGGAGAGATCGGGTTGGCCGACCCGATCTCTCCTAGGAGAGATCGGGTCGGCTGACCCGATCTCTCCTAGGAGAGATCGGGTTGGTCCACCCGATCTCCCCTAGGGGAGATCGGGTTGGCTGACCCGATCTCCCCTAGGGGAGGTCGGGTGTGGCCACCCGACCTCACCTAGGTGAGTTCTTCGTTGTCGGACGGGCGCTTCGGCCCCGTCCGAGCCGTTGGTGTTCTCGCGAAGTGTCCGGGTTGAAGTTTCGATTTGCAATCATAAATGGGACGATAAAAATGCAACGGTTCGGAAGTCAACGGGTTCAAATTGGGCGTATATCCATCACATGCCCCCGAGTCAACCAATGGCCTAACCCTTGATTGACTCTATTTTAGGATGGTATGACACGCGCAATTTGAAACCGGGATTTTACCTTCTTTGTCTGAATGTCTGCTTACCCTTAGATGCGTGCCTCTGACCCTGCCCCCCTGTCTACTGAGATAGAGGAATTGTAAACGTCAGAGTAGCACGGACGTGTGCCTAGACACACGTCCGTCTGAGGTGGGAGTGATAAACTTATCTCTGCTACAGGTGTATACTCAAAAAATACAAACTTGCACCGGGGTGTGATACGAGTGCAACTAAATAACTTACGCTTCCAATTTCGTGCCGGGATTTTATCTTAGTGATGAAAAATTTCAGTTTTGGTCTAAAATTTTCCTAAGTATGGGGTACTAGGAAATAAACCTTAGTAGATGTCAACTATGGTAAGTGTGAGTTTAACCATGGTTGATGGGAACTAGTTTTTGAATCTTGTCCCTTGAAATTTTCCATTCTAAAAATCAACGGTGTTGATTTGGCGACTCTAGAAAAACCCTAATCCTCTGTATTATAAAAGGAGAAGTGATTACCTCATTCTCATTGTCCTTTTCTCTTCTTTTCCTTTTGGCGGTGGGATTTCTGGTCAAGCTTGTTTCTCGGGGCGTGCGTTGCATTGAGGTACGTGTCTTCTCTTTTTGTGTAAGCGTTGCCTTTGAGAGATTTAATTATGCTTCTCCTTCAATCGTTTCCTTACTCGTCTCGTTCTTGATTTGTATGTCTTCATGATAATATAGTCCTGTTTGATTCGTCATTTTTCCATCTTTTTACCTTCATGTTTCCGCTTACCGGCGGGTGAAGTCCTCCATGTTGGGATTATAATTATCTCCTTTTGCCCCTTATCTTCGCTTGTTGGCCCGTGGGTCTCTCTGTGCTGGGGTTTGTAACTATCTTCCTTTGTCTCCCCGCCTCTGCCTATTGGCTGACGAGGTCTCCTTATGCTGGGAGTTATGACTATCTCCTCCTGCCCCCTGCCTCTGCTTGTTGGCTGATGGGGTCTCTTTATGCTGGGAGTTATGACTATCTCCCCCTGCCTCTGCCTATTGGCTGATGGGGTCTCCTTATGCTGGGAGTTATGACTATCTCCCCCTGCCCCCTGCCTCTGCCTATTGGCTGATGGGGTCTCCTTATGCTGGGAGTTATGACTATCTCCCCCTGCCCCCTGCCTCTGCCTATTGGCTGATGGGGTCTTTCTTGTCGTCTTTCTATTCTTGTCTTTTGACTTTGTATCCATCATTTAGGGAAATGAGTTCGTATCTCTTGTCCATTGTTTGCTTTCTGTTTTCCTTGGGCTGAGCCTGTGTTTTTTCCGGTCAGCAGAACTTTCTGGTGATTGATGAGGAGTAAGAGGCCAGTGCGTGTGGGAGTGGTTACTTCCGGGACCGGATCTTCGATTGCAAAAAGATCAGTTTTCTATGGTGCGGGGAGGTGTTCTCTAACTGAAGGTAAGGGTGGTGACGTTAGGGTGCCATCTTCTTTCTATATTGATGCCCCCCAATCGAAGGTCCGGGATCCGTCTTTTCCTTCCTCCTTGTTTGGTGAGTCCTTGAGCAACTGAGTTTCTTTAGTGTACCTTGGTATTTACTCTGTGCTTTGTTATAGGTAGACTTCGTCTTCCGCGTCTGAGTCGGAAGGAGCTGTCTCGTCCCCCTGTTGATGGGATTGTCGGGTCCGAGTGGGCGCCTTATTATGGGCGTGGGGCTCGTTTTGACAATCAATCTTCTTTACAAACTCCTGAAGTTGGAGTTCGTGTTCTGCAGTCTGCTGTTCCTCCTGCTGATCGTGTGTCCCTCTCCAAAGGGTTGGAGGCAACTTATGAGTTGGCTCGTGATGTGTTGGCTCGTTATGCTCCTGTAATGTTACAAACTGTTTTATCCTTCGGCATACTTCTTCTTCATGTGTTATCCGCCTCATCTTTTATTTTTGTTGCAGGGTATGGCCGACCTTGTTAATTTATCCACCCTTGCTATTGATCTTGCTGAGGAGAGGAAGGTATATGAGGACATTTGTGTCTCTCTTAAATCCAATCTTATTAGCTGTTTGGAGCATAGCCGTATCACTGATTTGCGGTGCCGAGACTTGGAGGGTCGCATTGTTCTTCTCAATGAAGAGGTTGAGGCGTTGAAACAAAGGTCTTATCGTGATGAGACACTCCGGGCTGCTGAGTTAGTCTCTCTGAAGGAAATGTTTTGTAAGGAAATGTTTTGTATGGAGGCGCCGTCCGTGGGCTTCGAACAGAAAGCCTGACAATCACGAGAGCGAAGACGAACAACTTAGTGTCTAGAGATAATCGCCCACCTGGGGGCAATAGGCAAGAAAGACATCCTATACCTCCAGCAAGGCAGCCTAACCCAGAGAAACAGCCTGCACACCAGAGCCTCAGATAGCCCCACAGGCACCCCAGCCTAACAAGCAGGGAGGAGGCTTCCACAGCTCCAACTCCATTGACTAGGAAGCCACAGGGACAGGGGGGCAACAAGGAGTGCCATCCCAATACACGGCACCTCCACAGGGGTACTACTATGAGGCACAACCTCAAGGGTATCCATATGGAATAATGACTTAAAGGAACGACAATCGTGCCCGCACAACCAACATAAGGCCCGCATACTCGCAAGGAGCACAAACAGTGACTCCGAGGTTGATGAAAGCATTGGATGAGCTGCTAGCCTATTGAGAGACCCTGAGGAACAGACAGAGAAGGCAACACCAGCATGAAGGAGAAGAAGCTCATGAAGAGGAGAAAATCCCAACGGAAAAACGCCACTCGCACCCTCGAACAGGGCAGCGAGGAGAACAAAGGAGAGACAACCAAAGGCCACCCCCAAGGGGAAGGCAGCAGTCTGTGCCTCCAAGGCAGCAACAGACACAGCAGGATGCCAGAGCATACACCCCTCTGGGGGCAGACAGACAGGCAAGACCTCCAAGGAGGAAGGAATTCAACCAAGTACCCCAACAAGGACATAGGAGTTCCAACATCCACCATGGCAATGTACACATACAGTCCGTATCACCACGGACATGACTAAGGGACATACCAAGGAAAGCTCAAAGGGAGGGACATAGTCCCAACAACACAACAAGGAAACCACCTACCCATGATACAGCACGACAGGTCCAAACCCCTTATGCATGACAAACCTTGGCACACGTCGTCCTAGGACAGGGGAGGAGTTGAAAAGACAAGGATTTGAACAGGGAACTAATAGAGTACCACACCACGTCAGCACATAGCTACTACAATGGGAAGTCTCATGGAGAGACATAGTAGAGTGAGATCGCACATAGCATACTTGAAGGATACACCTCCACCTAGTCCGCCTTGCAAGAATGCGACCTCATATTCTTCAAGTGGAAGGAATACACACAGACTAATGGAGGAAAACAGTTACATTACCAAGGAAGCAGGGGATATCAACACCCCACACTCATATCCTTCCCATATCCTCTTATTTAATTTAACTGCATAACAAGTCAACTCCCTAAAAGGAGTATATTTTGATACTTGATATCAACATGTTTTCCAAGAAAGACCATACCGGACGCTTTCGGGCTCCGTGGTATATATATACACAGGTGGACCACTAGAAGAATACGTAAAAGGCCATCACCAATCAAGAGATGCACAAGCAACAGATTCCTCAATCCCAAAGAACACCTATAAGGTCAAGTTTCTGGGAAGGATCACAAGATGGAAGGCTCACTTACAAAAATAAGTTGAGCACCCCCAACATCCTATAGAGGAACTACCATGAAGGTCACAAAAGATTACCCCCACCATAACCTTCCACTAAGCATCCTAGGGCCAAGTCCGTCAAAGGATCCCATCGGGCATTGGTATGCAAGGGGGGCACCAGTTACAACATGCCCTCCCCACAAGCGCCCATTAGCATAAGAGAGGGTAGCCGCGAACACATCCCTCCAAAAATGGAGGAAACCATATCACATGGGTAACGCCCACCATCAAAGGCAAACACCTCCCGCGGATCTTTATGATTTCACAAAGTAGCCAGGAGACACAACCACACTTAGAAAGCCCATCCAAGATAATGGAATACACTTCCATCAAAAACCCTCAAGGACACCAAGCCTAGCAAAGGAAGAACGGTGACACCATCATCAAGCTTTTAAAAAGGGATATAGAAAACATAGTATTTCCACACAATGATATGTTAGTCATAAGAGAGGGAGTCACCAACTTTGACATGAAGAGAACCATAGTACATGAAAGGAGTCCGTCAGACATCTCCCATGACCAACCATTGATGATACTAGAGAAGAGTCAGGCATACCTGATACCAAGGGACCCCCTACTAGTAAAGGTGGTCAGAACATCAACACACCCATTAGGGACACGGCACTGCAAATGAACCAGGAAAAGGATGGAACACATATCCTTACAAGTATCCTTACAAGTATCCTTGCATTTATCCTTGCAAAAGTAAACTCCGTAGATAAAGAAGTCATCTAATAGATGACTATGTCTCTGTTCTCAAAATATGATCCTAACCCGGAGATACTTGGCCTCCGTATCATATATGCAATGAATAACATGTTCATCAGAGACAGGTACACGAAGATTCAAGACAGCGCCATAAAGATTAGGCGCATACCTCTACCAAGTACGACACATTTGAGTGTTCATAAACACTCCCTCGCCATCGCACAAGAAAGAAAGGCAACCAAGGATACAAGTCCTAACAAAACAAACATCGGTAGAAAATCCGGTCATTGAAGTCATGCACCAAGAGAGAAACTCTAAGGATGCAAGATTAGCAAAAGAGATAGTCCAACAACTAGAGTATGAAAAAGGAGATACATCTCCTACCAAGAGCCTTAGGGTAGGAAAATAGTTCTACAAGATCAACCAAAGAAGAGCTCTAAAGCTTGGGGAGTAAGGTTTCAAGATCGACCCTCGCACTAGACACACTTTCCGATCAACCACCTTGTCTGCAAATGATAAGACATTTGACCCTGGCATCCCATCAAGAGGAGAACCCCGATAAAAGGGGCACTAGAAAAATATCCCGCCTCTAAGGCCATACGCCGAATACATGATGAATAAAGGTTATGACAAAACAAAAAAGGAGGGACTTGTCAGCTCAACACACCTCAAACACGTATACGTACGCAATACAAAGGCAGTCTCTAATGAAGCTATCCAACAAGGAATAACCAATACGAGGGCAAACCCATGGAAAATCAGGGAACATCACCGGCGAACCTAAAGGAAAACGTCCTTTGTAGGTTCAAGTCCTAATTCAAAAGAAGTCTATAACCAAGATTCAAGGTGGGAGGAGCATGACCAATGGAACACTCCCCAAAGGCATTGAAGAATACTCCAATGTGAAGGAAAAGGCAAGGCACTCTAAGTGCCACAACACTCCAAGAAGATACAGCCCGGTCAGACCCCCACACCCCCACGCATGAGCAAAGAGCATGGATCAAATTGAATAGTCTAAAACACGCCTACGAGATTAACAACTCAAGACACCATTCTATGAGAAAGCTCTTCAACCTACATAAGGAAAGGGGGAAAGAATTTACAAGCATCCCTAGGATACAAACATTGCCACATCCTAGTTATCAAGAGAATGAAATCCACCCCCACCCACCCAAAGCAAAAGCTCTTCCACACAGCCTCCAAAGACACATCCGACAAAGGCATCATCCAAACCATGCCTATGACTGAAACAAGCAAGCATGAGAAAGAGTAAATCCTACAAGGGACACTCATCACATTCAAACAAGCAAACAAAGGAGCCCCGAGCATAAGTGGCACCCAACCAAGAAAGTGAACGAGGGGCCTTCAACGGCCAAATATGAAAGGCGGTGTGACCACCAAGCAACTTGGGGGGCACCAAACGAATAAGTGCTTGGTAGTCCACCTAAGTGTAAGAGAAGAGATTAGAGGCAGAAGATCACAATCACATGCAATACCACTCCTCCTAGAAGAGGTCACATAGAGGAAAGCATCCTCAACTCCCTATACGAACTCGTCCTAAGTTGGCAACACACAAACATCGCCCTCGAGAGGTGGTCTCCCACATTGAAGGAAAAGCGTGACAACAAGCAATATCGTAGAAGGAGAAGTCAAGTAAAGACTCAAAAAGCATACCAAAGATGCACCCTACATGAGAAAGGACACAAGGTAAGGTAACATTATGAGCCCTCCGGGAGCCTATCCCGCGAACAGATTCGACGCCCCCAAGAGCGTATCTTGAGAGTAGTTTTTATACTACGATCTTCGACGCCCCCAAGAGCGTATCTTGAGAGTAGTGTTCATACTACGACCTTCGACGCCCCCAAGAGCGTATCTTGAGAGTAGTTTATACACTACGACCTTCGACGCACCAAGAGCGTATCTTGAGAGTAGTTTATACACTACGACCTTCGACGCACCAAGAGCGTATCTTGAGAGTAGTTTATACACTACGACCTTCGACGCACCAAGAGCGTATCTTGAGAGTGGTTTCCAAAAACTACGAATTTCGACGCCCCCAAGAGCGTATCTTGAGAGTAGTGTTCATACTACGACCTTCGACGCCCCCAAGAGCGTATCTTGAGAGTAGTTTATACACTACGACCTTCGACGCACCAAGAGCGTATCTTGAGAGTGGTTTCCAAAAACTACGAATTCGACGCCCCCAAGAGCGTATCTTGAGGTAGATTTGCAACCTACCAGATTCGACGCCCCCAAGAGCGTATCTTGAGGTAGAAAAAACACTACCAGTTCGACGCCCCCAAGAGCGTATCTTGAGGTAGATTTCAAACTACCAGTTCGACGCCCACCAGGAGCGTATCTTTGGTCTAACCTGAGCCCTCCGGGAGCCTATCCTGCGAAACGTTAAGTGCCGTCCGAGAGCCTGTCTCGTGAACAGTTTGACACCCGTCAAGAAGGTATCGGTGGACTAACCTGTGCCCTCCGGGAGCCTATCCTGTGAAACGTTAAGTGCCGTCCGAGAGCCTGTCTCGTGAACAGTTTGACACCCGTCAAGAAGGTATCGGTGGACTAACCTGTGCCCTCCGGGAGCCTATCCTGTGAAACGTTAAGTGCCGTCCGAGAGCCTGTCTCGTGAACAGATTTCGACGCCCACCAAGAGCGTATCTTTGGTCTAACAGTACAACGTATACCGTGTAAGGGGTATCAGAAGAGATCATCACACCATGCTTAGAAGGATACCATTCTTAGAAGGATACCATGCTTAGAAGGATACCATGCTTAGAAGGATACCATGCTCAGAAGGATCCCATGAGAAAGTAATCTTAAAGTAAGGTTGTATAAAGAACACATAATGTTTTTTCTTGATGAGATGGCAGGTACGGCATAAAGGAAAGCACAAAAGAAAGATAAAGAAAGGAAAACACACCAAGAGAAGAGTCCATGACCAAAGGATCATATACAGAAGCACAAGAGGTTATCATGAAAAGTAACGAGTTATCCTACCACCCATATCACAAGTCAAGAGAAGTATCTCAAAGGAACCCAACACCACCAAGAAGGATAGCAAAGACATGAAATCCGAAGGCATGTCGCCCTCGCGTGACCTATGGTCGTATCAGACTTCAACATCGTCAAGCACAACTCATGAAGGAGACATCTAAAGAGCATAAAGGATACAACATCCGACAAGACGAGACATCGGGACCTAACCCAACAAACATAGCCTACACAAAAGGCAACTATAGCAATGAAGGCTCTCCAATATGAAAGGAATACTAAAGCACAACTCCAGACATTGTGATGTGGCTATCATGTCCACATACCCTGAAGTAGCTATCATGTCCACATATCTTGAAGTGGCTATCATGTCCACATACACTGAAGTGGCTATCATGTCCACATACCCCGAAGTGGCTATCATGTCCACATATCTTGAAGTGGCTATCATGTCCACACACTACAGAGGGGCTATCACTCCGACACATCACGAAGTGGCTATCACGTCCACATACCCCGAAGTGATTATCATGACAGCACATCGTAAAACATCTGTCAAAGACATGCATTGTAAAGACACCATCCCGACCACGAACATCAAAAGGCTACGCCTAGCCTTAGGAGGAAGTTCAAGAAAAAGGAAAAACAACACCCTTCGTACGCTCATCAAAGGTAGGCACTTATATTTCAACCCACTGGGTGACACCAGGAAGGAGACGTCCTCATTATGAAGACAACCTCCATATCCCACGAAATCAACCATGAAGTAAAGAATCACGACAAGCACTATTGAGGGCATATAACAAAACGATCCCCACAACGATCACAACTACGATACTAGTAGAGGCTAACTCAAGAGCAGTCTCCACCAAACTCCAAAGCAAGAATTTGCTATCTTAATCAGAGCCATGGCAAGAGAGGGGAACCTCAGTGTAAGATGATGATCACACCCGTCACCAAAAGAAAAATCTTCAACGCAGGGGTTAATAACATAACCCATAGGAAAGACAAAGACACCTTCAAAAGTCATCAAATCTATATGAAGACGAAATACACTTGAGACTCGGCCCCTCGGCTGGGGGGGCAGGGGATAGAGAAGAGACATCAAGACCTATGATCACCCCATCGCCAGCCACAGGTTGTTTCCTTTTGTCTAGCAAAGAGGTCGCCTCTTCAACCACTACCTCCTTATCAGGGGAGGGAGTCAGCAAGGGGGCACTAGAAGGAGAGCCTCTCGCGGTTTCCTTCTCCTTGGCAGCCGAGGGCCCGACCTCAGAGTCAGGTTTCCGCGCCTCGGATTTAGATTGACTTGAACTCTCACCCACCACAAGAACCATTCGGTAACCAGAGAAGAACGCTCTAACAACAAGAAGGAAGCAGCATGAGAACAATCATAAATATATCACAAAGAAAAGAGAAGGGAAAAAGAACATACTGGGAGCATTAGCAGCCACCCCTGACTTAGAAAATTTCTAGGCCTGATAAGCAGAACTAGAGGGTCCTTCCCTCTCATCTGATTCAACGGACGGTCAGATTTGGTCTGACTACCTTGGAAAACGATCTCCAAGGTCTCCCTGTCTGAAGAAGAAAGCTTCCCAAAAAGTGAGTCATCTATACGAGCAACCAACGCAAAGATCGACCCTTACTCATGGAGGGGCGAGATACGCCTATTACGGGGGCAACCTTAACACCAAGTGAAGAGGGCGAACTTTCAGTTTCCCCAAATGGAGCAACGCTCCAGCACATCCGAATGAAGGGTCAACCCTTAACACATGTCAATAGACCCCTTCGCTCGCGGCGGTAAGAAGAAAGCTTGTAAGCTTTTTCACCCTCACTTTTATGAGGAACAAATTGCAGGGTAAAGGTCAAGAGCTATACACACGCTCCAACGAATGAAGGAAAAATGTTACACGTGCCGAAAGTCGAGATTAATGGACAATGCTCACGCCAGTACGAGGGAGGCGGAACGTTGTGTCCCATTGAGTGGCAGAGTTCCCACCCTCAAGTAAAGGAGAGGTCTATGCTCTCACCTTTGCACTTATGCTCATATTCATGATTAACATCTACAGGTACATCAATGTCATCACTCATGCTCATACTCACAACCCGTCCATGCATACATACATGTTCATGCTTGCACTCATATGCATGCCCACGTACACACTCCCGCGTGTTCAAACATTTAGACGTCCATGCACGTGGCCGCCATGTATTCATGCATACATTCATGACTACAATCGCATCATGTCTCTACTCACTCCCATCCTTATGTTCCTACTTGCATGTATGCTAGTACACATCCTCATGTTCATGATATGTCCATGTTCACTCCTAGTTAACATCCTAGGTGTATTTTCCAGTATCCCATACTTAGAAAAATTTCGGACCAAAATTGAAATTTTTCTTCACTTAGACTTATCCCGGCATGAAATTGAAGCATAAGTCACTTAGTTGCATTCATATTGCATTCCTATGTGAACATGTATTCTTTGAGTATACGCCTGCGGCAAAGATAGGTTTATTATTCCCACCTCAGACGGACACGTGCCTAGGCACACGTCCGTACTACTCTGACGTTTACAATTCCTCTATCTCATAAGACAGGGGGCAGAGTCAGAGGCACGCATCCATGGGTAAGCAAGCATTCAGACAAAGAAGGTAAAACCCCGGTTTCAAATTGCGCGTGTCATACCATCCTAAAATAGAGTCAATCAAGGGTTAGGCCATTGGTTGACTCGGGGGCATGTGATGGATATACGCCCAATTTGAACCCGTTGACTTCCGAACCGTTACATTTTTATCGTCCCATTTATGATTGCAAATCGAAACTTCAACCCGGACACTTCGCGAGAACACCAACGGCTCGGACGGGGCCGAAGCGCCCGTCCGACAACGAAGGACTCACCTAGGTGAGGTTGGGTGGCCACACCCGACCTCCCCTAGGGGAGATCGGGTCAGCCAACCCGATCTCCCCTAGGGGAGATCGGGTGGACCAACCCGATCTCTCCTAGGAGAGATCGGGTCAGCCGACCCGATCTCTCCTAGGAGAGATCGGGTCGGCCAACCCGATCTCTCCTAGGAGAGATCGGGTTGGCCGACCCGATCTCTCCTAGGAGAGATCGGGTCGGCTGACCCGATCCCTCCTAGGAGGGATGGGGTTGGCCAACCCCACCCTCCCTAGGAGGGGTTGGGTGCCCTCACCCAACCCCTACCCTTGGGGGTCGGATTCCTCCCCCCCAAGGGTCCCGACACCCCTCTCAGACGCCCATGCTCGGTCCAGTCTGCCTACCTCCTCCGAATCCTAAGGTCTTAATTATATACTTAAAGGTTAATAAATTGTATTTAGAGGTTAACGATGTCATTAAGCCACCTTAATGACACCGTTGCCTATAAATACCCCACCTTCACAACTCATTTGAACATCTTGGCAAGTTGCACAATTTTGCTCTGACATCTCTCTAGCTTTATCTCTCTAAAACCGTACTGACTTAGGCATCGGAGAGGGTTCATCAGGCACCACCCCCCCCTCTGTGCCTGGTATTGCCCCTCTTGCAGGGTGGCAAGGAGAAGAGAGCCAAGGAAGCAGAAGAGCATAGAGCAGTAGGACAAGCCCCAGGGGTAAAAAGTACAAGCCTCAGGAGGTCAGAAGGAGAGAAGGAAAGGAGGTCAGAAGGAGAGAAGGAAAGGAGGTCAGAAGGAGAGAAGGAAAGGAGGTCAGAAGGAGAGAAGGAAAGGAGGTCAGAAGGAGAGAAGGAAAGGAGGTCAGAAGGAGAGAAGAGAAGGACACATATCAGAACGACTACCCCAAGAGAGTATAAGGGCAGGGATCAGAACGACTACCTCAAGGGAGTATAAGGCCATGGATCAGAACGACTAGTCCTAGGAGCACTGAACCCGACATTTCATTAGTGGGAGATAAATTCTAGATTGACGACCCGTTGACCTAGACTTTATAACCTAACACTTGGCGCCGTCCGTGGGCTTCGAACAGAAAGCCTGACAATCACGAGAGCGAAGACGAACAACTTAGTGTCTAGAGATAATCGCCCACCTGGGGGCAATAGGCAAGAAAGACATCCTATACCTCCAGCAAGGCAGCCTAACCCAGAGAAACAGCCTGCACACCAGAGCCTCAGATAGCCCCACAGGCACCCCAGCCTAACAAGCAGGGAGGAGGCTTCCACAGCTCCAACTCCATTGACTAGGAAGCCACAGGGACAGGGGGGCAACAAGGAGTGCCATCCCAATACACGGCACCTCCACAGGGGTACTACTATGAGGCACAACCTCAAGGGTATCCATATGGAATAATGACTTAAAGGAACGACAATCGTGCCCGCACAACCAACATAAGGCCCGCATACTCGCAAGGAGCACAAACAGTGACTCCGAGGTTGATGAAAGCATTGGATGAGCTGCTAGCCTATTGAGAGACCCTGAGGAACAGACAGAGAAGGCAACACCAGCATGAAGGAGAAGAAGCTCATGAAGAGGAGAAAATCCCAACGGAAAAACGCCACTCGCACCCTCGAACAGGGCAGCGAGGAGAACAAAGGAGAGACAACCAAAGGCCACCCCCAAGGGGAAGGCAGCAGTCTGTGCCTCCAAGGCAGCAACAGACACAGCAGGATGCCAGAGCATACACCCCTCTGGGGGCAGACAGACAGGCAAGACCTCCAAGGAGGAAGGAATTCAACCAAGTACCCCAACAAGGACATAGGAGTTCCAACATCCACCATGGCAATGTACACATACAGTCCGTATCACCACGGACATGACTAAGGGACATACCAAGGAAAGCTCAAAGGGAGGGACATAGTCCCAACAACACAACAAGGAAACCACCTACCCATGATACAGCACGACAGGTCCAAACCCCTTATGCATGACAAACCTTGGCACACGTCGTCCTAGGACAGGGGAGGAGTTGAAAAGACAAGGATTTGAACAGGGAACTAATAGAGTACCACACCACGTCAGCACATAGCTACTACAATGGGAAGTCTCATGGAGAGACATAGTAGAGTGAGATCGCACATAGCATACTTGAAGGATACACCTCCACCTAGTCCGCCTTGCAAGAATGCGACCTCATATTCTTCAAGTGGAAGGAATACACACAGACTAATGGAGGAAAACAGTTACATTACCAAGGAAGCAGGGGATATCAACACCCCACACTCATATCCTTCCCATATCCTCTTATTTAATTTAACTGCATAACAAGTCAACTCCCTAAAAGGAGTATATTTTGATACTTGATATCAACATGTTTTCCAAGAAAGACCATACCGGACGCCTTCGGGCTCCGTGGTATATATATACACAGGTGGACCACTAGAAGAATACGTAAAAGGCCATCACCAATCAAGAGATGCACAAGCAACAGATTCCTCAATCCCAAAGAACACCTATAAGGTCAAGTTTCTGGGAAGGATCACAAGATGGAAGGCTCACTTACAAAAATAAGTTGAGCACCCCCAACATCCTATAGAGGAACTACCATGAAGGTCACAAAAGATTACCCCCACCATAACCTTCCACTAAGCATCCTAGGGCCAAGTCCGTCAAAGGATCCCATCGGGCATTGGTATGCAAGGGGGGCACCAGTTACAACATGCCCTCCCCACAAGCGCCCATTAGCATAAGAGAGGGTAGCCGCGAACACATCCCTCCAAAAATGGAGGAAACCATATCACATGGGTAACGCCCACCATCAAAGGCAAACACCTCCCGCGGATCTTTATGATTTCACAAAGTAGCCAGGAGACACAACCACACTTAGAAAGCCCATCCAAGATAATGGAATACACTTCCATCAAAAACCCTCAAGGACACCAAGCCTAGCAAAGGAAGAACGGTGACACCATCATCAAGCTTTTAAAAAGGGATATAGAAAACATAGTATTTCCACACAATGATATGTTAGTCATAAGAGAGGGAGTCACCAACTTTGACATGAAGAGAACCATAGTACATGAAAGGAGTCCGTCAGACATCTCCCATGACCAACCATTGATGATACTAGAGAAGAGTCAGGCATACCTGATACCAAGGGACCCCCTACTAGTAAAGGTGGTCAGAACATCAACACACCCATTAGGGACACGGCACTGCAAATGAACCAGGAAAAGGATGGAACACATATCCTTACAAGTATCCTTACAAGTATCCTTGCATTTATCCTTGCAAAAGTAAACTCCGTAGATAAAGAAGTCATCTAATAGATGACTATGTCTCTGTTCTCAAAATATGATCCTAACCCGGAGATACTTGGCCTCCGTATCATATATGCAATGAATAACATGTTCATCAGAGACAGGTACACGAAGATTCAAGACAGCGCCATAAAGATTAGGCGCATACCTCTACCAAGTACGACACATTTGAGTGTTCATAAACACTCCCTCGCCATCGCACAAGAAAGAAAGGCAACCAAGGATACAAGTCCTAACAAAACAAACATCGGTAGAAAATCCGGTCATTGAAGTCATGCACCAAGAGAGAAACTCTAAGGATGCAAGATTAGCAAAAGAGATAGTCCAACAACTAGAGTATGAAAAAGGAGATACATCTCCTACCAAGAGCCTTAGGGTAGGAAAATAGTTCTACAAGATCAACCAAAGAAGAGCTCTAAAGCTTGGGGAGTAAGGTTTCAAGATCGACCCTCGCACTAGACACACTTTCCGATCAACCACCTTGTCTGCAAATGATAAGACATTTGACCCTGGCATCCCATCAAGAGGAGAACCCCGATAAAAGGGGCACTAGAAAAATATCCCGCCTCTAAGGCCATACGCCGAATACATGATGAATAAAGGTTATGACAAAACAAAAAAGGAGGGACTTGTCAGCTCAACACACCTCAAACACGTATACGTACGCAATACAAAGGCAGTCTCTAATGAAGCTATCCAACAAGGAATAACCAATACGAGGGCAAACCCATGGAAAATCAGGGAACATCACCGGCGAACCTAAAGGAAAACGTCCTTTGTAGGTTCAAGTCCTAATTCAAAAGAAGTCTATAACCAAGATTCAAGGTGGGAGGAGCATGACCAATGGAACACTCCCCAAAGGCATTGAAGAATACTCCAATGTGAAGGAAAAGGCAAGGCACTCTAAGTGCCACAACACTCCAAGAAGATACAGCCCGGTCAGACCCCCACACCCCCACGCATGAGCAAAGAGCATGGATCAAATTGAATAGTCTAAAACACGCCTACGAGATTAACAACTCAAGACACCATTCTATGAGAAAGCTCTTCAACCTACATAAGGAAAGGGGGAAAGAATTTACAAGCATCCCTAGGATACAAACATTGCCACATCCTAGTTATCAAGAGAATGAAATCCACCCCCACCCACCCAAAGCAAAAGCTCTTCCACACAGCCTCCAAAGACACATCCGACAAAGGCATCATCCAAACCATGCCTATGACTGAAACAAGCAAGCATGAGAAAGAGTAAATCCTACAAGGGACACTCATCACATTCAAACAAGCAAACAAAGGAGCCCCGAGCATAAGTGGCACCCAACCAAGAAAGTGAACGAGGGGCCTTCAACGGCCAAATATGAAAGGCGGTGTGACCACCAAGCAACTTGGGGGGCACCAAACGAATAAGTGCTTGGTAGTCCACCTAAGTGTAAGAGAAGAGATTAGAGGCAGAAGATCACAATCACATGCAATACCACTCCTCCTAGAAGAGGTCACATAGAGGAAAGCATCCTCAACTCCCTATACGAACTCGTCCTAAGTTGGCAACACACAAACATCGCCCTCGAGAGGTGGTCTCCCACATTGAAGGAAAAGCGTGACAACAAGCAATATCGTAGAAGGAGAAGTCAAGTAAAGACTCAAAAAGCATACCAAAGATGCACCCTACATGAGAAAGGACACAAGGTAAGGTAACATTATGAGCCCTCCGGGAGCCTATCCCGCGAACAGATTCGACGCCCCCAAGAGCGTATCTTGAGAGTAGTTTTTATACTACGATCTTCGACGCCCCCAAGAGCGTATCTTGAGAGTAGTGTTCATACTACGACCTTCGACGCCCCCAAGAGCGTATCTTGAGAGTAGTTTATACACTACGACCTTCGACGCACCAAGAGCGTATCTTGAGAGTAGTTTATACACTACGACCTTCGACGCACCAAGAGCGTATCTTGAGAGTGGTTTCCAAAAACTACGAATTTCGACGCCCCCAAGAGCGTATCTTGAGAGTAGTGTTCATACTACGACCTTCGACGCCCCCAAGAGCGTATCTTGAGAGTAGTTTATACACTACGACCTTCGACGCACCAAGAGCGTATCTTGAGAGTGGTTTCCAAAAACTACGAATTCGACGCCCCCAAGAGCGTATCTTGAGGTAGATTTGCAACCTACCAGATTCGACGCCCCCAAGAGCGTATCTTGAGGTAGAAAAAACACTACCAGTTCGACGCCCCCAAGAGCGTATCTTGAGGTAGATTTCAAACTACCAGTTCGACGCCCACCAGGAGCGTATCTTTGGTCTAACCTGAGCCCTCCGGGAGCCTATCCTGCGAAACGTTAAGTGCCGTCCGAGAGCCTGTCTCGTGAACAGTTTGACACCCGTCAAGAAGGTATCGGTGGACTAACCTGTGCCCTCCGGGAGCCTATCCTGTGAAACGTTAAGTGCCGTCCGAGAGCCTGTCTCGTGAACAGTTTGACACCCGTCAAGAAGGTATCGGTGGACTAACCTGTGCCCTCCGGGAGCCTATCCTGTGAAACGTTAAGTGCCGTCCGAGAGCCTGTCTCGTGAACAGATTTCGACGCCCACCAAGAGCGTATCTTTGGTCTAACAGTACAACGTATACCGTGTAAGGGGTATCAGAAGAGATCATCACACCATGCTTAGAAGGATACCATTCTTAGAAGGATACCATGCTTAGAAGGATACCATGCTTAGAAGGATACCATGCTCAGAAGGATCCCATGAGAAAGTAATCTTAAAGTAAGGTTGTATAAAGAACACATAATGTTTTTTCTTGATGAGATGGCAGGTACGGCATAAAGGAAAGCACAAAAGAAAGATAAAGAAAGGAAAACACACCAAGAGAAGAGTCCATGACCAAAGGATCATATACAGAAGCACAAGAGGTTATCATGAAAAGTAACGAGTTATCCTACCACCCATATCACAAGTCAAGAGAAGTATCTCAAAGGAACCCAACACCACCAAGAAGGATAGCAAAGACATGAAATCCGAAGGCATGTCGCCCTCGCGTGACCTATGGTCGTATCAGACTTCAACATCGTCAAGCACAACTCATGAAGGAGACATCTAAAGAGCATAAAGGATACAACATCCGACAAGACGAGACATCGGGACCTAACCCAACAAACATAGCCTACACAAAAGGCAACTATAGCAATGAAGGCTCTCCAATATGAAAGGAATACTAAAGCACAACTCCAGACATTGTGATGTGGCTATCATGTCCACATACCCTGAAGTAGCTATCATGTCCACATATCTTGAAGTGGCTATCATGTCCACATACACTGAAGTGGCTATCATGTCCACATACCCCGAAGTGGCTATCATGTCCACATATCTTGAAGTGGCTATCATGTCCACACACTACAGAGGGGCTATCACTCCGACACATCACGAAGTGGCTATCACGTCCACATACCCCGAAGTGATTATCATGACAGCACATCGTAAAACATCTGTCAAAGACATGCATTGTAAAGACACCATCCCGACCACGAACATCAAAAGGCTACGCCTAGCCTTAGGAGGAGGTTCAAGAAAAAGGAAAAACAACACCCTTCGTACGCTCATCAAAGGTAGGCACTTATATTTCAACCCACTGGGTGACACCAGGAAGGAGACGTCCTCATTATGAAGACAACCTCCATATCCCACGAAATCAACCATGAAGTAAAGAATCACGACAAGCACTATTGAGGGCATATAACAAAACGATCCCCACAACGATCACAACTACGATACTAGTAGAGGCTAACTCAAGAGCAGTCTCCACCAAACTCCAAAGCAAGAATTTGCTATCTTAATCAGAGCCATGGCAAGAGAGGGGAACCTCAGTGTAAGATGATGATCACACCCGTCACCAAAAGAAAAATCTTCAACGCAGGGGTTAATAACATAACCCATAGGAAAGACAAAGACACCTTCAAAAGTCATCAAATCTATATGAAGACGAAATACACTTGAGACTCGGCCCCTCGGCTGGGGGGCAGGGGATAGAGAAGAGACATCAAGACCTATGATCACCCCATCGCCAGCCACAGGTTGTTTCCTTTTGTCTAGCAAAGAGGTCGCCTCTTCAACCACTACCTCCTTATCAGGGAGGGAGTCAGCAAGGGGGCACTAGAAGGAGAGCCTCTCGCGGTTTCCTTCTCCTTGGCAGCCGAGGGCCCGACCTCAGAGTCAGGTTTCCGCGCCTCGGATTTAGATTGACTTGAACTCTCACCCACCACAAGAACCATTCGGTAACCAGAGAAGAACGCTCTAACAACAAGAAGGAAGCAGCATGAGAACAATCATAAATATATCACAAAGAAAAGAGAAGGGAAAAAGAACATACTGGGAGCATTAGCAGCCACCCCTGACTTAGAAAATTTCTAGGCCTGATAAGCAGAACTAGAGGGTCCTTCCCTCTCATCTGATTCAACGGACGGTCAGATTTGGTCTGACTACCTTGGAAAACGATCTCCAAGGTCTCCCTGTCTGAAGAAGAAAGCTTCCCAAAAAGTGAGTCATCTATACGAGCAACCAACGCAAAGATCGACCCTTACTCATGGAGGGGCGAGATACGCCTATTACGGGGGCAACCTTAACACCAAGTGAAGAGGGCGAACTTTCAGTTTCCCCAAATGGAGCAACGCTCCAGCACATCCGAATGAAGGGTCAACCCTTAACACATGTCAATAGACCCCTTCGCTCGCGGCGGTAAGAAGAAAGCTTGTAAGCTTTTTCACCCTCACTTTTATGAGGAACAAATTGCAGGGTAAAGGTCAAGAGCTATACACACGCTCCAACGAATGAAGGAAAAATGTTACACGTGCCGAAAGTCGAGATTAATGGACAATGCTCACGCCAGTACGAGGGAGGCGGAACGTTGTGTCCCATTGAGTGGCAGAGTTCCCACCCTCAAGTAAAGGAGAGGTCTATGCTCTCACCTTTGCACTTATGCTCATATTCATGATTAACATCTACAGGTACATCAATGTCATCACTCATGCTCATACTCACAACCCGTCCATGCATACATACATGTTCATGCTTGCACTCATATGCATGCCCACGTACACACTCCCGCGTGTTCAAACATTTAGACGTCCATGCACGTGGCCGCCATGTATTCATGCATACATTCATGACTACAATCGCATCATGTCTCTACTCACTCCCATCCTTATGTTCCTACTTGCATGTATGCTAGTACACATCCTCATGTTCATGATATGTCCATGTTCACTCCTAGTTAACATCCTAGGTGTATTTTCCAGTATCCCATACTTAGAAAAATTTCGGACCAAAATTGAAATTTTTCTTCACTTAGACTTATCCCGGCATGAAATTGAAGCATAAGTCACTTAGTTGCATTCATATTGCATTCCTATGTGAACATGTATTCTTTGAGTATACGCCTGCGGCAAAGATAGGTTTATTATTCCCACCTCAGACGGACACGTGCCTAGGCACACGTCCGTACTACTCTGACGTTTACAATTCCTCTATCTCATAAGACAGGGGGCAGAGTCAGAGGCACGCATCCATGGGTAAGCAAGCATTCAGACAAAGAAGGTAAAACCCCGGTTTCAAATTGCGCGTGTCATACCATCCTAAAATAGAGTCAATCAAGGGTTAGGCCATTGGTTGACTCGGGGGCATGTGATGGATATACGCCCAATTTGAACCCGTTGACTTCCGAACCGTTACATTTTTATCGTCCCATTTATGATTGCAAATCGAAACTTCAACCCGGACACTTCGCGAGAACACCAACGGCTCGGACGGGGCCGAAGCGCCCGTCCGACAACGAAGGACTCACCTAGGTGAGGTTGGGTGGCCACACCCGACCTCCCCTAGGGGAGATCGGGTCAGCCAACCCGATCTCCCCTAGGGGAGATCGGGTGGACCAACCCGATCTCTCCTAGGAGAGATCGGGTCAGCCGACCCGATCTCTCCTAGGAGAGATCGGGTCGGCCAACCCGATCTCTCCTAGGAGAGATCGGGTTGGCCGACCCGATCTCTCCTAGGAGAGATCGGGTCGGCTGACCCGATCCCTCCTAGGAGGGATGGGGTTGGCCAACCCCACCCTCCCTAGGAGGGGTTGGGTGCCCTCACCCAACCCCTACCCTTGGGGGTCGGATTCCTCCCCCCCAAGGGTCCCGACACCCCTCTCAGACGCCCATGCTCGGTCCAGTCTGCCTACCTCCTCCGAATCCTAAGGTCTTAATTATATACTTAAAGGTTAATAAATTGTATTTAGAGGTTAACGATGTCATTAAGCCACCTTAATGACACCGTTGCCTATAAATACCCCACCTTCACAACTCATTTGAACATCTTGGCAAGTTGCACAATTTTGCTCTGACATCTCTCTAGCTTTATCTCTCTAAAACCGTACTGACTTAGGCATCGGAGAGGGTTCATCAGGCACCACCCCCCCCTCTGTGCCTGGTATTGCCCCTCTTGCAGGGTGGCAAGGAGAAGAGAGCCAAGGAAGCAGAAGAGCATAGAGCAGTAGGACAAGCCCCAGGGGTAAAAAGTACAAGCCTCAGGAGGTCAGAAGGAGAGAAGGAAAGGAGGTCAGAAGGAGAGAAGGAAAGGAGGTCAGAAGGAGAGAAGGAAAGGAGGTCAGAAGGAGAGAAGGAAAGGAGGTCAGAAGGAGAGAAGGAAAGGAGGTCAGAAGGAGAGAAGGAAAGGAGGTCAGAAGGAGAGAAGAGAAGGACACATATCAGAACGACTACCCCAAGAGAGTATAAGGGCAGGGATCAGAACGACTACCTCAAGGGAGTATAAGGCCATGGATCAGAACGACTAGTCCTAGGAGCACTGAACCCGACATTTCATTAGTGGGAGATAAATTCTAGATTGACGACCCGTTGACCTAGACTTTATAACCTAACAGTTGTAGAACTTTTATTTTTAAGTTTGCATCTTATATTTATTTTTGTGCATCTCATTTGCATCCTTTAAAAAAACTTTTCACCTGATTTTTTATTTTGAGCAACCAAGATGAATTGATTTTTTTTCCTCGAAAAAAACAAAAAAATCTTTTCAGATAACTTGTAAATTTTCTTAACTGTACAACTTTCATCTCATGTACATCTAATAGGCATTTTTTTAAGGAAAAAAGTTTTTAGATAGATTGTAAATCTTCTCTTAGTTGTTGAGCTTTTAATTCCAAACATGCATCTCATTTGCGTTATTTTTTTAAAACTTTACCTGGATTTTTCATTTTGTTCATACATTCCATATGTATCATTCAGGTAAACGGGTTTTAAGTTGTAAGTTTCTTATCAGTAAAACTTTAACTTTTCGAGCATGCATTAGCATTTAAAAAAAAAATCAAAGTGTCATTCGTTTTTATTCAAGGTGTGTTGCACTTTTGCGGCTAAATTGTCATTTCAACCTTTGCATGAGCTAGCATTTTTTTTTTAAAAAATATTTGATTCTATTTTTTTGAGAAAATAGTTTAAATGTGCGGTTAAGTGCGACCATTCGAGTTTAAACAAAGGACAATAAAATCTCTTTGAAAAAAATTTGTTTTGAACATCTGTCCTGCGTTCGAGCAAGATAGTGCACTCAGCGAACTCCATGCTAGTGCAAAACACCTTAGATCATAAATTTTTGATTCTTTCTGAAATGTAATCAAAATTACGAAACGAATGGCATTAGAAGTTTTCCGAAAAATCATGCATGACTTCTTTTATTATTTATACTGACTTTCGTGTCTGGTCTTTTCAGGTACCCTTAGATAGGTATGTTGTACATACAAGTGGTGTCAGCCAAATGGGGAAACATAAACGTGCAGTCATTCAGTTGCACGAAGCACAAATTGCGCACTCGGAATATCCAACGCTCAGGTACGATGAATTGTACTTAATTTTTCCTTGATATTTGAGTGTCCCTACTCTTTTTGCAGATCAGACGACCATTTCGACCGAGGTCGCAACCACGTGAAACGTGACTGCTCCAAAGAACTTACATTTCAAAATTCCACATTCCATGTGTGGAATTCATACACGTCCCCGAACCAAGTTGTACATCTGTTTTACGGTGAGGTCTAAACCGGTCAGTGGTAACCAAGGGGCATCTCCTATTGAGATCGGTCATGTCCGAAGATGGGAAAATATCAAGAGATCATCAAGAGTCTCGTGAAGATTCAATGTGCTGATCAATGAACATTTTGGATGTCAAGCAAAGAAAACATTATTGTTGGTACCTTCCATCAGAGGTCCAGGGGCATTTACTTTCCGGTAGGCGTTTATATACAAGTTGTGATTTCTAGATGGAGCAGGAAAATCAGGACATGCAATAGATGCATATGGAGCAAATTTCCATTAAAGATGTCAGGCACCCAGGTAAGATAAGTCGTGATCAATTTTCTCCCCGAAATTTGATTTTTTTTTCCTTACTCATTGTGCATCTCGAATAATCATCCAAATAAAAGCCTCTGAAGAGCACATCTCGTGCACGGCCCTTTGCTCGCCAACCATTCTTGTGTCAGTTGCTGAATTTATCTCGCGCAATATCTGTGCCAATGCGGACTACTCCACGTCATCCATGTGTATTCATTAGCCAGGCCATTCATCCTGCATGCGACGAGCCTAACCCGGTAGGTGCTAGCCATGGGGCATCCCCTGACGAGAATGAGCAATAACCGGGGCACTTGAGAAGCCGAGATTAGAAATCACTGTCTACGTCATGCATTGGTTGTAGGGTCCATCCAGGGCGTCGACATGATCGACATATTTTGACTCAATCAACTGAGTCCTTCTCTAGAAGATATTTTGAATTAGAAATTTCAGATTTGCCACTAAGGGCATGTACATAATTGTTGTTGATTATTTTCGTTTAAAAAAAAAAAAAGAAAAAAAGGGAAAAAAAAAACTTTTTTTTAGGGTTACAGCCGCCCTTTAATTGGCTACCGATAAAAATAAAGAGAGTGCTCATGCATATTTTGTGAGAGCAGTGAATAAAAGGGTCACAGTTGTCCCTAAATCAATTACAGATAAAAAGGGTCACAGTCGTCCCTAAAACGACTACAAAGAAAGGGCCACAGCCACCCTTCAAATGGCTACAGATAAAGGGTGCTCCTGCAACATCAAAGCGGGAAATAGGTGAAAGGGCCACAGCCACCCTCCTAACGGCTACGAATAAAAGAGTGACCCCGCAAACCCTGTGAGGGCGGAAAAATAAAAAGGGCCACAACCACCCTTAAAATGACTACACAAAAAGAGTGATCTCGCGAACCCGGTGAGGGCGGGAAAATAAAAGAAAGGGTCACAGTCGTCCCTCAAACGGCTACAGTCAAAAGAGCGATCCCGGAACATCGATGGCGGATATTAAGTGAAAGGGCCACAACCACCCTCAAAATGGTTACATTCAATGAGTGTTTCCCGGATCAAAGACGAAGAATGAAGGGCCACAGCTCCAGATGGCTACAATCAAAAGAGCTCCCACAACATTGAAAACGGTGAGAAAAAAGGTCACAGTCACCCTCCAAATGGCTACAAATACTCCTGCATCGAGGCGGAAAATAAAGTACGGGTCACAGCCACCGTTTAATCGGCTATCAAATAAAGAGTGCTTCCGCTAGGTTGAAAACCCGAAAGGGCAGCCTAGGCAAAATCAGGAAATGAGAGGCATGGTTGCAAGTTCAGAAATTGCAATCATGGCAAAAGGAGATAAAATAAAAAACCGAGGGGCACGGTCGAAAATCTTTCAATCGGCCGTGGCAAAAGGAGAGAAAAAAGAAATTCTCAAAAAAAAAGAAGAAGAAAAAAAAAAAGAAAAAGATCCCGCTAAGTTGTCGCACCATGCGCAATTTAGGCAAAAATTAGGGACAAACACTCATGCGCAGGCAGTGTCTTCCAAAGTCAACTTCACGGCAAGCGGGACGGTTACAGTCTGTTCTCGCGAGTCACCATTCAAGGACGAGTAGGACTGTTACTGCCTGTTCCTACGAGTGAACTTCACGGCAAGCGAGACGGTTACAGTCTGCTCTCGCAGGTCGCATTCCAAGGATGAGTAGGACTGTTACAGTCTGTTCCTACGAGTCAACTTCAGGGCAAGCGGGACGGTTGAAGTCTGCTCTCGCAAGTCACCATTCAAGGATGAGTAGGACTGTTACAGTCTGTTCCTACAAGTCACAACCGGCAATCAGGATTTGAAGATTTCTAGCTTTCTGAGAGTCACCCCCGACGAACGAAGCCTTAGTATTCAGCTTTCGCAAGTCACGCAACTAGAGGCACTTCTCCAACGGACGCCACTAGAGGCTCTTCTCCGACATACGCCGCTAGAGGCATCGCCAAAGGGTCTCCGGTACGGTCTGACGTAGAGGTCTTCCGCCACTAGAGATATCACCAGAGGTTTTCCGGTACGGCCTAACGTAGAGGTCTTTCGTTACCACTCGCCACTAGAGGCATCACCAAAGGGTTCTCGGTACGGTCTGACGTAGAGGTCTTTCGCCACCAGAGATATCACCAGAGGTTTTCCGGTACGGTCTGACGTAGAGGTTTTTTCGTTACCACTCGCCACTAGAGGCGTCACCAGAGGTTGTTGGTACCGTCTGACGTAGAGGTCTTCTGTTACCAATCATCACCAAATGTTCTACTATATTGCACGCCACAGGAGCCTTTACTTTTCCGCACGCCACTGGAGGCTTTACTTTCTGCACCGCCAACGGAGGCACCGCCAACAGGGGCACCGCCAACCGAGGCTTTACTTTTTAGCACTACCAATGGAGGCACTGCCAACAGGGGCACCACTGACGGGGGGTTCTACTTTCTACAGCGCCAACAGGGGCATGCTAATGGAGGCACCGCCAACAGGGGCACCACCGACAGAGGCTCTAATTTTTGCACTTTCCGAAATAAGCCAGGAGTTTCCTTGAAGATTCGAAGACTCGAAAGAAGATATACTTCCCAACCAAAATTAGTGTTTACTCGTCTTTGGACAAATCCCCTCGAACTTGTTCTACGGGAATTCGCCCAAAGAGGGGCAAGCTGTAAACACCTAATTTTGGTCCGCGCGTAGCACATTCAAAATGTCATATGTGACGCGTTAAAAAAAAGGAAGTATTTAAAAATGGTAGGTCGCGAAGTTTCTAAAGATAGGACTGGCTTAAAATAGGATAGTGTATATGCATTATTTATTGTAAAATATTTAGAAAATATATTATGTGTATTTTTGGTGAAATACATAAATATATATGTATATTTTCGAAATATTAAATGCATATATTTTTCAGATTTTATTTTCCTAGTTTAGAGGTCCTAGTTTAGCTATAAATAGGGTCCTTTGACATGTAAAAAAGACACCAGCAATAAGAATAATACATAAGATTTCCTAACCCGTGCAAATTTTTGTCTTTTTGTGTAAAAGTTTTTTTTATTTTCTCGTTGAAGCTTCTTCCCGCCGGCCATCCCTGCAGCTCCTCCCAGTACCGGCGAAGCCAAGACCACCGGCCGGACTCGTCCACCACAGCTTCGTCCCCTGCTCGCCCCTGCCGCCGGAATCGCCGAATCACCCCGCCGGTCCTGCTGTTGCCGTCCCGGTCAGCTTCTTCCAGCTACTGCCGAGCTTGCCCGCCCTAATCGCCGTCCGGCGCCCGGAGCTCTGGTCAGACTCGCCCGCCGCCGCCCAAAGCCGCTGAACTGTGCCGCGTCGCCCTGCCTAGCCGTCCGCCGTCCCTGCTGGAGTTCTTGACTGCCGCTCCGATCCTGTAAATTTTTCCTCCCGTCCCCTCCGTGCTTCATGTCTTTTTTTTTAATAAATTATTATTATTATTGTTATTATTTAATAATTTATTTTTTGTTTAAATTTTTTGTTTATTCTTTATTATTATTATATTATGTTGGCTAGGTAATTAAAATGTAAATATAATTAGATAACATGTTTTGTGAATATATGTGTATGATGTGTAATTACTAAATTATATCATGTTTGGAGCATGTTTAGTTTTGTTTAGATTTTATTTCAATTAGGAGAATTAGATGCTTAATAGTTTTTTTTAGGTTTATATTTAGTGTTAATAATAGTTTTTGCGTAAAAATTAGTTTAGTTTTTTTTATAATGTTAGATTAATTTGACGTAGTGAATGTTTAAATTTTAAAACTGGAAATTAAGTGAATTGAGTACCGAAAGGGCGTAATTAAAGATCTATATTTTTAATTCGTAATAGAACCCCCGAACTTGAATTTCTGATAGAAGACCGATTTTATACCTAGGTGTTTAATTCGTTATTCGCTTGGGTGATTTAGGATTCTAGTTAGCCTAATAATTAACTAGTGGCGACTCTTTTAAATATCCACGTTTTTCAAAACGTAATTCGCCGTACGTCAGATTTTAGGTCTGACACAAGGTCCTGATGAAACCGTAGCCAGTTATTATTATAGATACCACAAGATACTCCAGCAGTTATATAAAGACGCCATTGATGGCGAGTTGATCAGGACCTTCTGGAGGGGTCTCAGAGTGCAGAGTCAAGCTCTGAAGGATAGCATGGTGATGAAGCCAGTACGAAAGACTAACGCTCTCGCCATCAAGATTAAGAAGTATATCGACTTGTAGATGTCACACGAAAGATCACCCATAGAAGTCAAGAGGCAGATCGTTCCGACTAAAGTCGAGGAAGGTTCTGCTTCTCGACCATCCAAGAGAGAGGAGAGGCGAGAAGGGGCTGTCCGACATGGGAATCACCTGGGAGCAAGGAAAGACCTTAACGCTTATCCAGCGAGGAATACCCCTCTTACACATAATGTGGCGGTGGTACATAAAGAAATGGAGAAACTTCGTCTAAACAACCCACATCCGGCGAGAAAGAACATGATGGGTCATCTAATAAATGCCTATTGTTGATATCACCAAACAAGGGGTCACGACACGAATGAATGTACCATATTGAAGCAAGATATTGAGACCCTCATTCAAAGAGGTAAACTTCTAAGATTTGTCGAGAAGCCTCCTAATACCCCAAAGAAGCGAAGTCGTAGCCCGAGGGGAAATTCTCGATCCCCCCCTCATGACCATCTTGCCCCCATTGAAAAGGAGACAGTGAATGTCATCGATGGAGGATTCGCCTCAGGAGGGGGAACAAATTCAGCCCGAGAGGTATATGCGGCTCAAATATCAACGACAGCAATAATGGGAAAAAGACCTCGAGAACCTGAGCTCGAGACTATTAGCTTCACCGTCAGTGATCTGTTGAAGGTGGATCAGCCGCATGAAGACGCCTTGGTTGTAACTCTCCTTATATCCATGTACAGGGTTAAAAGGGTTCTTATTTACAGTGGAAGCTCAACAGACATACTCTTCTATCAAGCATTCCTACAATAAGGATTCACCAGAAGGGATCTAAAGAAAGTCAACTTCCCTTTAATAGGCTTCGCAGGAGAAACCATCTAACCCTTGGGGGCTAATCGACTAACTACTACTTTGGGAAAAGGTTATACTCTTTGTAGTGGTCGATGCCACCTCGTCATACAACGCCATCATTGGTAGAATTACTCTCAATCCTCACTGAATTGTTCCGTCGACGGCGCATCAAGTAATGAAATTCTCGATACCAAAGGGAATTGGCGAGGTTCAAGGAGATCAAACTATGGCGTGGCACTGTTACAACACGTCGACAAGACGCTCAGAGAAGTTTTAGTAAGCTTCTAAAGTAGATGCCTTTTTTTATGACTAATGTTTCGAAGTCTCTTTTTTGATGTAATATCCAGGAGACGATGAATAAATATGATCCCTCGAGATCCCTTTTTCTTTACAAGAAATCGTTCCAATATTACCATCATAAAGAGGCCTACAAATCGATTGTCGACCTTATGTGCCCAAAATGGCAATAAAGCCTACGTACGGGGACAACTCGATCGAAGAATCAAAGGTCTACAAATCGATTGTCGACCTTATATGCCCAAAATGGCTATAAAGCCTAGGTACGGCGAAAACTCGATCGAAGAATCAAAGGTCTATAAATCGATTGTCGAACTTATGTGCCCAAAATGGCAATAAAGTCTAGGTATGACGACAACTCGATTGAAGAATCAAAGGTATACAAATCGATTGTCGACCTTATGTGCCCAAAATGGCAATAAAGCCTAGGTACGGCGACAACTCGATCCAAGAATCAAAGGTTTACAAATCGATTGTCGACCTTATGTGCCCAAAATGGCAATAAAGCCTAGGTACGGCGACAACTCGATCGAAGAATCAAAGGTCTACAAATCGATTGTCGACCTAATGTGCCCAAAATGGAAATAAAGCCTAGGTACGGCGACAACTCAATCGATGAATCAAAGGTCTACAAATCGATTGTCGACATTAAGTGCCTAAAATGACAATAAAGCCTAGGTACGGCGACAACTCGATCGAAGAATCAAAGTTCTACAAATCGATTGTCGACCTTATTTGCCCAAAATGGCAATAAAGCCTAGGTACGGCGACAACTCGATCGAAGAATCAAAGGTCTACAAATCGATTTTCGACCTTATGTGCCCAAAATGGCAATAAAGCCTAGGTACGGCGACAACTCGATCGAAGATTTAAAGGTATACAAATCGATTGTCTACCTTATGTGCCCAAAATGGCAATAAAGCCTAGGTACAACGACAACTCGATAGAAGAATCAAAGGTCTACAAATCGATTGTCAACCTTATGTGCCCAAAATTGCAATAAAGCCTAGGTACGGAGACAACTCGATCAAAGAATCAATGGTCTACAAATCGATTGTCGACCTTATGTGCCCAAAATGGCAATAAAGCCTAGGTGCGGCGACAACTCGATCGAAGAATCAAAGGTCTACAAACCGATTGTCGACCTTATGTGCCCAAAATGGCAATAAAGCCTAATTACGGCGAGAACTCGATCAAAGAATTAAAAGATCTACAAATTGATTGCAGACCTTATGTACCCGAAATGGTGGAAAAACCTAGGTACGTCGACAACTCAATAGAAGATCAATGTCGACGTCTACAATATTAACAATCGACGCTATTTGCCCGAAACAGCAATGATGTTTAGGTATGTCATATATTCATCAAAAGTTGCAAGTTATAGAACCTTTTATTATAAAGAGAGATTTATTACATAAGGGACCGATCTTAAAAGAAGGGTCCGAAAAAGTAACTGTTTACAAAGCCTTTTTTACCTTAGAGGAAGAAACAACAAAACCGTCATCCCCTTCAACAGGGATCTCTAAAAACCGCTGAAGAAGAGGAACTTGAGAAAAAGGGAAGTCGGGTTGATACGCTCTCAGATTGGATACTATCTCTTTTAAAGAATGGAAAAGTAGGTCAGAAGCGGCTACTGCAATATCTGTTTCGAAAGCAGAACTCCCTTTGTAATTTTCCACAGCCTTAGCTTCAGACTTCCTCAAGCTCAACATCTCCTTTTGCAGCACATCGACCCTCTCACGAAGTATTATATTCTCAACTCTGAGGTTATCCTTCTCCTTGTTCTTCTTCTCCAACAAATGGTGATGCTCTTTCATTAAACAAATAGAGCCCTGTAGAGACTCATCGCTCTTTTGGAGGTCTCGTCGCAAAAGGAAGAGGTCTCATTTGCTAGTTTGAAATCCTCCTTCAATTGGGCATTCTCCTGTCGAAGGTTTTGGACCTCTCCTACAATCTCAGAAGACATTGAAATTTTAAACTTCTCCCTGGTCGCCTGTAACTCCTTAAGGAGATCAATCATCAAACGGGAAAATTGGAGAGAATCCCGGGAAACCTATGAGAGGAAATAATCGGAAGAAGGTCAAGTCACTACGAACAAAGAATGGATTCAATAAACAGAAAAGGGGGTTGCACTTACTTCAGCCTGTTTCATGAGAAAAAGGCGAGTAGCCTTCTCTACCTCTCCCAGGTTCGTTCCTAAGTGACGACGATCTTGAGGAGGAATAGAAGCATTCAATAAATGAAGGGCCAAATCAGAATTGACGATCGAATTCCCCTCTTTAACAGAATACTCCTGCAAAGAGTGAAGAGGGTTCCAATCCTTGGAAAAATCAGTAGATTGACCTAACAACATATCCCAGTCAAAAGGAGGACCATCGTAACTTGGAAGACCACTGGAGGACGCCTCAGCATGAGGAGGGGATATTCGAGTCGACGCCGCAGCACGAGGTGGAAATAGGCTAGTCGACAAAGAAGAAGAAGAATCCCCACCTCGCCTTCTTTTCCGCCAAGATCAGATACCCCTATCTTGATAGAAACGACGAATAGTATCTTTTACCTCGCCTTCGTCTGGAGACGGCTTTGACGACGACTTTGCAACAGAGGTAATAGCCTCAACATTGATGGGAGTATCAATAGATACCCCGCTGTTAGCTCCCTTAGACTGGGGGGCAGAAGAGGCTCGTGCCATAGCCTGACGATGATTGCGAAGAATCATTTGGTTAAAGTCTAAAAAAGGAAGAACCACGTTATCAGAAAACCTTTGAAGATTAGAATAGCAATCTTAAAAAGAAGATACCCCCGGAATACCTGAGGAAGGATGATCAGCCATAATACCAGTTGCTTACTTAAGAATAATATCCTTCCCAAGAATCAAACCAAGTCACAGAAGTGAAGACAGAGATAAAGAATGGAGAGGTGTTGGTGGTATTTATACTAAAGCCTCCAACGGTGGAACAACTTCCCAAGGAAGCCTTCTAGAGGTCACTCATTCATTGGTTGGTCCACTGACAACATGACCGTTACCTTGCACCTGTCAAGAATTTTATCGAGATAACTCTTCAGCTTCTCCAAAACCTCCAACGGCTAGGAAAGCCATCAGTTGAGCACCACGCCTCAACTAAAAAGGTGATCTTTTCAAATCTACATATCAAAATCTTGTAAACTATCAGAATGAAGGCGGAATCTCGCCGAGGTGTAGTCGAAAATTATACTCGACTCAAGATCTCCTCTTCATGAATGAAGTTGACGACTTAAGTCTCGGGGGCAAGTGTTAAGTTACGATTAAACACGACATAACTAGAATAAAGTCGAGCACGTTTAAAAGGCGAGATCGATAATTCGTCGACCGACCTTGTTCAAAATAATAAAACAAAGGTAAAAGGTCGACGATCACATTCGAAGAAGTCGACTTCCAGAGTACGATTTACAAGATAAAGGTGACTAGGCTGCCTAAAGCCCTTCCTTATTAAAGAGTAAGTCGAGTCACAATCAAAGTCTCATCAGAAACCCTTCCTCTTAAGGAAAGGGACAGGTGGCGACCTGCTTCAGCCGCCTTAAGAAGCAAACCTTCCTCCCATGGAAGAGCATAGGTGGCGACCTGCTTCCACCGCCAAAGGAAGAAACCTTCCAAGATAAGGAAAGATGAGGTGGCGACCTGCTTGTCACCTGCTTAAGCCGACTCTTGATAAAATCCCTCCCCAGAGGGTAGCCTCCATATAAAGTCGGTAATATCTCCTTATAAATAGGGGTACATTCTAAAACATTAAGTTAAGTCTTGCCTAATACTTCATATTATTCTCTGCACATCCATTACTAACTTAAGTTTCAGAGTGGAATTAGGGGCCATCCCCACCCCTTTTCAGGTCCTCGCCTCATACAAAGCCTCAAAAGGAAACTAAGTACCCAAGAGGTCAAAAAAGATACCTAAGAGAGCTATCCTGTGACGATATCTCAAAGTCCGTTACCCGAAGTTCAAAGGCCACATCATTTTGATCCCAACAGTCAGTATATTTGTTACCATATTTAAGATATTGACAATAAATTAATATATATATATATATATATATTACATTGTGCCGATTTTACATATATATATATATTGTTGATTGATTTAATCTTATGGATAGAATCTTGGGAATAAATATATATATGTTTTAATTTGGCCGAAATATATATATATATATATTTAATATTGGAAATTATTTTACATAATTAATGTTACTTGGTGGCTAAGTTAAATATTTTTGGACTTTAAAACCCTAATTGGGCCACAAGTAAACATTTCGGCCCAACCTTTGAAATTTTAATTATTGAGCCGGTCCAATATGTCAAACCAGGACGGATTTAAATCGAATCGGGTTTTCTCTATCGGGTCTAACTGGGGTAATTAAGTGGATCTAACCGAACCGGTTTTGTGTGTTGTACCGAACCCTATTTTATTGGACCGGTTCGGACTGAACTGAACCAGATTTATCCGAACCAGACCCGAAATGGATTTTTCTTACCGGATCAAACCGAACCAAACCGAACCGAAATGACTGAACCGAAATGATTTTCAAAACCGAATTCAATTCAATTAAAAATAATAAGGTGGTCAAGTTTTAAAATCCAAATGTTTCTGAACCTCTAAAAGGACTACACAGTGCTCATAGGGTTGCTAACCTTTATGCCTTGTTTCGATTATGGGGATGGATCTCGGAGATACATGTTTTTGCTACTGGATTAATTAGAGGGCTGAATTGCAATTGTTTATTATTCAATATATATATTAATGCATGATTAGAAATGTTGTCTTGACTTAGTCAAGCTAGCTGGATATTGCATGTTGTGGGCGGAGCCCTGGTTAAATATATGGAATGCGCACTAGGATAGACATGCTGTGATGGTTGGAAATGCCTAGGATTCATGTCTAGAATGTTGCGTAATTGAATATAAGCATGAATTGCAAATCAACCCCTAATGTTTAAAATTATTTTAAAATCGAAAACCAGTCGCCAAATATGTATGAAGGATATGAATGATTAATGTTTGACACGTATGCTAGAATGTTGAGGATGTAGCCGCATTTTATAATTTACATGAAAGTATAATTATATATGCAAGCATGAGTTCCTCGGGACATTAGACGCATGGCGCGTAAGCATGAGTATGGTTTGTTTGATGAATGTTACTTGCATATGATAATTTACATGGTTAGTAGAATTATATATGCATGAGTGAATTCATCGGAATATTTTCCAAAATACAAAGATCCTTGAGAAAGCCTAGATCAACCCAGATCAGATATGCTTGTTTTAAAATTCTCGTTCCGGTAATTTGGGATTAAAACCGTTTTAAAGGACTGGTTTATTGGATTGAAAACGGCGGTATTGTGAACTCTTTCACAGCTATCTTCCATTGATTTACTAGTGGTCATTTGGTTTAGATGACTGAGGAATCATTATTTGTCGGATTCAATCTTAATAGATATCTGATGTATGCAATTCTTTCTCAAATTGTTATTGTCTACCTAATTTTTGCATGATCATCAAAGTGTTAGCAATGGCTGCGATCTGCAATGTAATCTCCCAAATGATCAGGGGAGTGAGATTGAACAACAACAATTATAAGATCTGGAATAAGCGAGTGAGGATGGTAATTACTGAAATGAGAGGTTTGGAGCATCTGACTACGAAGAAATTCAGGCCAGAGGGAGACCTCATGGATGAACTGGAGAAAACCCATGATGAATGGGATGCAAAGGACCAGGAGATGCGTTCCGCCTTGCTGTCAATGCTTGAGGATGACATACTCTATGGGTATGATCACTATGAGTCTGCCAAAGACCTATGAGATTGTCTTAAGGCAGGGTTTGGTGTTTACACCACTGCCCAGAAGCGATCGTTAAACATCTCTTTAGACTCATACAAAATTAATCCAAAGCATACAATGAAGGAGCATATCAGACATATGTCTAACATGCTTGCTGAACTCAAGGAAGCAGGAGAAATCCTAACGGAGGAACAGAAAGTCCAGTGCGTGATCCGATCCTTACCTGACTCTTGGAGTAGCATGAAAATGCACCTTTCCCATGCCACTCAACTCGATAACCTCGAGAAAGTGGGAGTTCATCTCGAGCTGGAAGAGGATCGTGTCAAGGCTGAAAATCCTAGGGCGGAAATGCATATTGCACCCTCATTTCCAGCTGAGCAAAGGGGTAATTGCAAGAAGAAGGGAAAGAATCTCCAGGTCAAGGCTGACAAGCCTCTAGCTCCAAAACCTCAGAAGAAGTTCAAGCGAAATAAATTCGGTGGTAAGAAAGGAAAAGCAAAACAGACACGTAAAGAGGAAACTTGAACGTGTTTTAGGTGTTGCTTGAAAGGACACCTTACTATTGCCTGTACCAATCCTCCCAAGGTAAGTACTGAAGAATAATGATAAACTCATAAGTTCTTCAAGGAATCCTCTTACTCGAGAGTAATTCAATTCATTCTTTTGGATTACAGAACCGAGAAGGAGAACAAGCACAAACCTGAGGAGCTTGCCCCGGAGATATAAAGATTGAATGAAAGACTTTATCTTTATTTGCTTTGCTTAATAAACCTCTTCTAAATTCTTCGGTTTAAAGGATGCTTAATAATGTTCCTTGAAATACAGGAAACATTTTATTTTGAGCATGTAACCATGCTCAGAGAAAGTATTAATAACCATTTTTCAAGCTTTTCGATCCTTTTAATTAGTTGTTTGATGCATTGCTTATAAATATATTTCTTATATCTTTCATTATTATTATTAATCCATTGGATGAAATAAACTGTAATGATAATCATGTGCGAAACCGCTTGGATTAAATTGTATTAAATTAAGAAATGAAACGATTTAACCAAATGTTAAACTGGGGTAAGTTGCGCCTCGCACAAGTGGACCTCGAAAGAGGAACACATCGTTTCAAAGTATGATTTTAATAAAGAAGTGTTTAAAACGATGATGTGCTGGATTTTTCGTTTGCTTTCCTTCGGAAATAACTTATTGATAACATTTACATCGGTAGAAAGTAGGCTTCGAAAGCTACTACGACCTTGTAAACGTATCGTCTGATGCATAAGGTGAAAACCTGAAATGCTCAGATCCGAGATGGGATAAAATCTCTGAAATAAGTTAGCAAACGAAGAAGAACGAAGTCGGTTAAACGATTTTCCTTCCGTACGCCTTGAACGATAAGTCATGCTAAGCCTTCAAATCAAATGACACACTTCTATAGGCATAGTTTGTAAATATAAATTTTATAGTCATTTCGCCACACGTTCCCTATGGGATGATGAGAAAATGATTCACATTAATGTAAAACTATGTTCCATTGAAATCGGTACGACACGCCACTATAAAAAGGCTGAAGAGTGATAATGAATTAAATCATATCACCATGTGACATTAATTTGCGCATTAAACACGTATTTAGGACAAGACTATGATAACTACTCTTTGAAAATACATGTTTACAGCTTAAAGACATGTCACCGTGGTAGAACATGTGACATTACATACTTGAGGACGATTTTCTGATGCATTGACGTTTTTAGTACATTGAGTCTTGATCCGACAGAAGAGGATTTTACTGACATCAGGTCCCACTTAATTCGAGTGGGAGCGATTTGAACCAGCAACTCAAGTGAATGACATGGTAAATGATAATGGGAATATTTTCATAATAAATCCAGTGGGAGGTCTAACCACCTACCACAAGTAATCACTGTTGCTGTTTGGACAAATCAAGTTGAACCTGATTATCGTAATGCTAAACCAGGGATGCCACAACTACCTATACTATCCATTGTTCCCAGTGGGAGTGATCCGACAAACATGGCTCCAGATCCTAGTGATTAAGGAATTCATATTGGAATTAAAATTTTGAGACCGAGAAGTCGTATAAGGAAAGTTGTCGGTTATGGTTAAAGCACTCCTCTTGTACCCAATAGAAGTGATGCTCCGATGAGAAGCATAATCTCGAGTGGGAGAATTGATCCCAATTGGAAGAAATGCTCTGATAAGAGGCATTATTCCGAGTGGGAGAGACGTCAAGACTCAAAGACGGGATAATCAAGCCTAGACAAAAGTCAAAAGCGTCGAACTTCTCCAAAGAAGTATCCCATCTGGATGAGTGATAATCTCACTCTTTCGGCTGTCGACATGCATTGGAAATGCCTCAAGTGGAGAAATGTAGGAAAATAATAAATTAGAGAGATTGCCTAAATGAAAGCCATTAAAGTCTATAGTTGATTTACCTGCTAACCACAGGGGGATAAGGACAAGGTGAGTCCTGAAAAAAAGGCTCACCACTGATGGAAAAGGTCGAAGCGATACATAGCTCGACTCATTGTGAAAGGCTATACCTAACTTCACGGAGTGGACTTTGACAGAACATACTCACCACCTGTGCATAAAACCACGGTGTAGGGCTATACATGGTCATGGTCGTAGGTTTCGGTTACGAACCTCACCAAAAGCGTATGAAGACCGCATTCCTCCTCGGAATCCTGGAGGAAGAGATCTACATGGAGAAACCAGAAGGTTTCATTACCCCTGGTGACGAACGTAAAGTTTGTAAACTCTAAAGATCCATCTACGATCTTAAATGGTTGTCACGGAAATGGTACCGCGGATTCCACGAGGAAATCGTAGGAAACAGATCTGTGAGTTTATCACAAGGATCCATGCGTGTATTATAAGACCTCCACGTCTAAGTATGTCATCTTAACCTTACGAGTGGACGACATACTTATTGCTGTAAACGACATGAGATTTATAAATAAGTCAAATTCCTGGTTGGCATCTGTATTTGAGATGAAGGACATGGGAGAGGCCACGTATATCTTAGGCATTGAGACTGCCAGAGAAAGGGCTTCCTGGAAATCATGTCTGATGGATATACGCCCAATTTGAACCCGTTGACTTACGAATCATATTATTTTTATCACCCCGTTAATGATTATAAATCGAAACTTTGACCCGAACACCCCGCCGAAACACCAACGGTCCGGACGAGGCGAAAATACTCGTCCGGGCCACGCGTCGAACTCACCTAGGTGAGATCGGGTGGCCACACCCGACCTCCCCTAGGGGAGATCGGGTCTGCCAACCCAATCTCCCTTAGGGAGGGGTTGGGTGGCCACACCCAACCCCTACCCTTAGGGGTCGGATTTTCTCTCGGCCCCCAAGGGCCCCAGCACCATTTCGCGACTCCTACACTTAGATTATTTCCGTCAACCTCTCCATGCTTTAAGGTTTTAATTATGTGATTAAGGACTAATTAATTGTGTTTAAAGGTTAACGATGTCCTTAAGTCACCTTAATGACACATTTGCCTATAAATACAACCCCTTCACCATTCATTTGGGGGATCTGGATTACTTGCACATTTTTAGCTCTGGCTTCTCTCTACATTTTATCTCTCTAGAAGTATTCTGACTTAAGCATCGGAGAGGGTTCATCAAGCACCACCCCCCCTTCCGTTCTTGATACTGCCCCTCTTGCAGGGTAGCAAGGAGCAGAGTGACAAGGAAGCGGAAGAGTAGGAAATGGTACGAAAGACCCCGACGAGCACGTAACCCGATATCACATTAGTGGGAGATAAGCTCTAAGTTAGCGATCCGTTGACTCATACCTTATAACCCAACACTTGGCGCCGTCCGTGGGTTTCGAATAGAAAGCCTAATTATCACCAGCCAGATGGCAAGCGTATATGCCATTCATGGAGGTTATGGAGCAGGAGGAGAGTCAGCGAATGCCAGAGAGGCGTATATGGCACAGTTAGAAGACCATAAACCAAAAGAAGAGCAAGTAGAAGAAAAGAAAGAAGATATAATACAATTTTCAAAAAGGGACATGGAACATGTGTTACCTGACAACAAGGATGCCCTAGTCATAACAATGAAGATCATTGATATGGACATTGGAAGAATCCTGGTAGACAGTGGAAGCTCACCTAACATCATTAGCAAGAAAGTCATCGACATACTGGGTGTAAGGCAGAATAGCATAAAATAGGTTCACTCTCCCTTGGTTGGATTTTCAGGAGAGCCAACCTACCCACTGGGGGCCAGTCACACTACCCGTGACATTGGGAATAGGCCAGAGGAAGTTAAAAATCGATGTCCCTTTCTTCATCACAGATAATGGAGGAATACAATGGAGTCCTGGGTACCACTACAATCAACAAGTGGGGTATGGTGCCATCAACACCACATCAGAAAATGAAATTCCCCACAAGCCAAGGAATAGGAGAAGTAAAGGGTAAACAGAAGGTAGCAAGGAAATGTGCAAGGATCGCACTAAGCAAGAAGAAGAAAACAACCAAAGAGGTCCTACCAATAGATGAGGACCCAAGAGAGGATCATGGGAGACCCGCCCCCATGGAGGAATTAAAAGAAATACTCATAGAAGAGCCCGACAGGAAAGCAAAAATCGGGACCGCCTCATCTCAGGAAGAGGAAAAGCACTTAGTAGCTTTACTAAGGGAATACAAAGATCTGTTCGCCTGGTCAGCAAGCGATATGCCAGGAATATCAGAAGAAGTAATTTCACACAAGCTCAATATAGACGCGGAAATGCGACCAATAACACAAAAGGTAAGGCCAATGGGAGGAAGCAAAAAGATAGCTATTCAGGAAGAAGTGGAAAGGCTATTGAAAGAAAATTTCATCAATGAGATTAGATTCCAAACATGGGTGGCAAACCCAGTATTGGTAAAGACGGCGGGAGGAAGTTGGAGAATGTGCATCGATTATCGCGACCTAAACAAAGCATGTCCTAAGGACTCATACCCACTCCCAAGAATAGATCAGTTAGTGGATGCAACATCAGGTCATCAACTAATGAGCTTCATGGATGCATACTCAGGATATAACCAAATAAAAATGGCCCCTGAAGACGCCCCTCACACGGCATTCTACGCTGACAGTGAGATATACCATTACACGGTGATGCCCTTCGGACTCATAAATGCTGGAGCAACATATCAAAGAATGGTCAACAAAATCTTCGGAGACATGATAGGGAAGACAATGGAGGCATACGTGGACGACATGATCGTCGAATCCAAAAAGAAGAAAGAACATGTTGAAAACCTTCGCTCAACGTTTGAGAGAATGAGACAATACCAAGTCCGCCTAAACCCGAAAAAATGTGCATTTGGGGTACAATCAGGGAAGTTTTTAGGCTTCATGGTAAGTCAGCGAGGCATAGAGGTAAACCCCGAGAAACTGCAAGCAATTGAAGAAATGCAGTCACCTACGAAACACAAAGAGGTTCAACGACTGAATGGGAGGTTGGCAGCTCTTAACAGATTCCTGTCCAAGATAGGAGACAAAGCACTACCCTTCTTTGAGGTGCTAAGGGAAAACAAGAAGTTCGAGTGGACACCAAGATGTGAAGAAGCCTTCCAACAACTCAAACAACATCTAAAGACACTACCACCCCTAGCAAAGCCTACACCAGGGGAGCCCCTCTACCTCTACATCTCCGTGAGCAACGTGGCAGTAAGCTCGGTGCTAATAAAAGAAGAAAACGCTGCACAATTGCCAGTATACTTCATAAGTAAAACATTGGCAAAGTATGAGATCAACTACTTGGCAATAGAAAAGTACCTCTATGCACTGATCATATCCGCAAGGAAGTTGAGAGCATATTTTCATGGGCATGAAGTAACAGTCCTCATAGACCAACCATTGAAACACCTCCTCCAAATACCAGATACATCGGGAAGATTGACCAAATGGGCAATTGAGCTAAGTGAGTTTCGTATTCATTTCGCCCCTAGAACAGCTATTAAAGGGCAAGCTCTAGCAGATTTCATTGCTGAATTCACCGGAATTAATCCCGATGAGGACTTGGGAGAAATCACAACTACAAGTGAGGCGATTAGTAGTCAGGAGAAACCACCAGAAGAGTTATGGGAGATGCATACCGATGGGTCATCCAACGGGGGAGGTTCAGGTGCAGGCCTCCTATTATACCCACCAAGTAGGGATACACCTCTGCGCTATGCCATGGCACTTACCTTCAAGGCAACGAACAATGAGGCTGAATATGAAGCACTGATAACAGGCTTGAGAATAGCCAAAGGAGTAGGTGCAAAGCACCTAAGAGTTAAGTGCGATTCTCAATTAGTTGTCAATCAAGTGAAAGGAATTTACACTGCAAAGTCTGAAAACATGCAGAAATACCTACAACAAGCCAGGGACCTAATAAAGAGCTTCCAAAGCTTCGACATTGAGTCAGTCCCAAGAGAACAAAACCAGGAGGCGGACGCCTTAAGCAAACTAGCCCTAGGGGCAGAAGCAGGAAAAGAGGTTCACTTTGTAGAGCAAAGAACGCAATCAGTGATAGAACAAATGGAGACTCTAGTAATAGATGAAGGAGAAACCTGGATGACCCCAATGCATCAGTACATCACGGAAGGAAAACTCCCAGAGGATAAAGTGGAGGCAGTCAAGATTGAAAGGATGGCTAGAAATTATGCAATGATGGATAATGAACTCTACAAAAAAGGGTACTCCACACCCTTCCTCAAATGCATAATGTTGGATCACGGTGGAACTCCGGTACGGACTTTGACAGCAATCCTAGCTCCTTTGCTCCACGCAATCCTGCAAGAGGGGATAGACCGGGCGGTGACCCAGAATCCCTCTCCGATGCTTAAATGAGTATCTCGTATGACTGGCAAGCAGTAATATCAAAGTGTATTGAATTTAACGTACCCGATCTGAGGTGACCCCTTGCCCTTATATAGGCGAAGAGATGCCTCAGTTACCTGGTGAACCGTTGGGGGTGGTTAGCCCGTATCCCGCATATCTCGGATGTGATCCCGCCTATCTAGGCCATGATCTCGTGTATCTCGGCCACGCCCCGCGTATCTCGGCCACGCTCCGTGTATCTTAACCACGTTCCGCGTATCTCGGCCACGCCCCGCGTATCTTGGCCTTATCCTCTGATAACGAGTCCCGACTCCCGTCGGGGACTCCAGAGTTAACTCGTTGTGTCACCGCTCGGGGCCCCTCGTCATCGTGACAGGGCCAATCATTCTTAGGGATTCATCATCGGGGCCTACTTAAAGGCTTCTCATCGGGAGCTTCTAGCTCAGCTGTCGGGACCGACTCTGTCGGGACCTTGCCTCGTCGGGACTCCCTTCGTCGGGACCCTTCTCCTTAGGTCATCTTGACCTTCGTTTTGGGCCTGGTAGGCCTGTTTGCCGTTTCCTCACCGTTAAAGGGCCTGAAGGCTATAGTCGAACCCATCATTTGCCCCCAAGACATGAGGGACTTTTAGTTCGTCGTGTCTTCCGACTCCCGATCTTCCGATACTGGAATCGGGGATCTTTCCCTTGGTTCAGTTACTCAATTATCAGTCTTCTCCTTCACGTTTCCTCAATGTTTTGTAGATAACGGTTAAGTTCTAGGGGTCTCCTCGGTTCCCCAGTGCATTAAATGCAGTAGATAATGGAGTGACGTTTTCAGCCCACGTGCCTGATTTTTCGCGCCTGTCCTTTTCTGAAAAGTGCTTTTCAGGCCGTTTCATCATTACGTCCGTTGTCCTTCTGCACGTTTCATCTCAACGGTCCAGATTAAGACTCTTCGACTTCGACGACTCGGATCGAAGTGTCCTTTCAATCGTCTTCTTCGATTATAAAACCCTAGCCATGGCCATAATTTAACTTTTACCGTCTTCGAATTCTCAAGAGCTCTCTGCGATTCCTCTGCTATTCCAAGCTCTGTGATTTCAAAGGTCTTTGGAGTTTCTTCAATCATCTTTCCGGCGACGTTTCGTTCATCTCCTTCAACCTCTACTTCATCATGTCTGGTAAGGGATCCCCCTTCGTTGCTTGTTCGTCTTTTCTTTGTTTATAGCTTTCCCAAGAGTCCCACTGTATTTTCTTGCCATGGTTGCTTTTCAGACAGCGGTTCCAGCTCTGAGGGGAGAAAACCCTTTAATTTTGATTATGCTCCAAATGAGATCTCCAATACTGCTTATGATGCAGCTCTCCGAGAGGGTTGTATCACCATCACCTGGGAACCTCGTTTCCCGTATCCTCGGCATCGCCCCTCGAGTAACCCTGAGGTTACTCATCCCCAGAAAGGGGAGGTATTTGTCTCTACGGGACAAGTATCAGCGGGGATCAGATTCCCCTTTTGCGGTAATCTGGTCGAGCTGTGCCATCATTACAAAACGCACCCCACTACCTTTTCTCCCCATGCCATCCGCCTCTGGAACGCCTTTCAAGTCCTCTGCCTCCGACAGAAGTGGGTCTACAGCCTCCAGCTCTTCAGAACCTTTTATGGGATGAAGTGCAATGAGGCGGGGGTTTGCGCCTTCTACCCTCGGATGCCTAAATGGAGTAAGCAGCAGCTTGCTCGATGTGGTTGGACCAATGACACCTGGAAGGTGGTCAAGGGTCGGGGACTCTTGGTTGATACAGGGTCCGACAACAGTAGCTAGAAGAAGAGCTACTTCTTCATCCGTCATTCCTCAATTCCCTGGCCTCGATGGGAGGTGGCAGCAGACCCTCCGCCTGCCTTCCACACTTATGCCGATGAGGATTTTGAAACTCTCCAACTTATCCAGCTTTATCGGTGGGAGGAGTCTTACACTCCTCTCAACGCCAACTCCCTCGTGGAGCGGGACCTGGTGCACGTCGGGATCCGACTCCTCGATATTGTTTCTGGGGGGCAGCTCTTCGACGGCCCTTCTAATATGGTCCATTGGGTAAACTTCTAACTCTTCTTTGTTTACTATTTGCAGCCAAGAAGGTATCTGTGCTGACCGATCTGTTCCTTAAGCAGGGGGAGACTGATGCTGTCCGCCCCTCGCGGAAGAGGAAGTCTGCCAAGAAGACCGCTGCTAGGTCGGGGTCTCCTTCAGCGGAGAAACCTAAGCGGAAGAGGGTGGATCTGGACCAGCTCTTTGATGTCCAGAATGCTGAAGAAGGTAAAAAACTCCGACTTGCTATTAAATCATACCAGAGAATGGTCCCGAAGGATTTGATTTCCACGACCAAGGAAGCCCGTATCGCTGACGTCAAAAGAATCCTTCGAGGCGAAACTCCCCGAGTCTTGAAGGCAGGCTACTATCATTATCGTGGGAAGGATCAATACGTCTCCCGACGTATCATTTGGTGTAAGAATCCCGATGAACTTCCTGACTACCTTTCTGAAGCTTCTCATCCTCCAGGTGCAGGTCGCTCCGGAGCTCCATCGGGTGCTGCAGCTTCCGCAGACGCACCGCCTTCAGCGGGGGTGCCTTCTTCAGCTGGAGAGAAGGCTCCAACTGGCGAACAGTTTCGTCAGGTGGAAACTTTGGACTCCTCCGAGGAGACTGACGGGGGTGGCCCCCCTCGTCAGCGTCGGAAGGCGGGGCAATCCCCCTTGAAACCAACCCCTCAGGGGCCGCCTCCTTCATCTTCCCCGCAGCAGCGGCAACCATCGCCCATTCATGAGTTCACTCCTTCCCCTGTTCGGGCCGAGACGGAGGCATGTCCTTCCGTTCATCGTCCTCTTTCTCCTCTTGCTCTTGATGGGAACTTCTACAGGCCCTTTGATTCTTGCAAGAGAATGCCCCCTGGACTCCTATCCAGACGCTTCAAGGAGTCCCGCTCACACAAGGGGAGCAGGATCGGGAGCTGGCCCTGCATCTGCTGGCAGGCTCGATTCTGCCTACTATGCGGCATCCGATTTGCCTCAATCGGACGCATATGCAGCGGGATGTCAGGGATATGGCCGTGCGCCGCATAGAGGTAAGACTTCGCTTCTTTCTTTTTTGATGATAAATCGGGTCGTTTGTCCATTAAAACTTTTCCTTCTTATTGCAGGAGCTCGGGGACTACAACCGCCTCATCGGGTATGTAATTGCCTATGATGAGTCCCGGGAGCGGGACCGAGGGGTCTGCGAGCAGCTTCAGGAGGATCTCAAGGCCTCCCAGTCTTCGCGGGGAAAGCTTGTCAAGGAGCAGGCTGTCCTCAATCAGAAGATTCGGGACCTCCAGCAGTAGATCGTGGACTTCGAGGGGCTCTTGAGGCAAGAGCGGCAGGAGCGGGGGGCAGCTGTGGACAGGCTGACCAAGGAGAAGAAGGCTGCCGAGGACAAACTAGTCCTCGAGAAGAAGGCTCTGGAGGAGCTAATCGCGGGATTTCCTGCGCAGCTGGCCGAAGCGGAGGTAAAGGGCCGGGAGGACTATCGGAGGTCCGAGGACTTTCAAGCCGATGCCATGAAGTTCTTTGGCGCGGAGGTGGAGAACACTCTCTTCAACGCGGTTGAGGAGCTCCACCTGGAGTACGGGGATGCTATCAATTTCGACAAGTCTCCTTCCCTCGCTCCCTTTGCGAAGAAGTATTTTGCTCTTTCCGAGGAGAGTGATGGGGGGAGTACCCCTGTGATTGTCGAAGATGCTTCTGAACTTCCAAGTGGTGATGCCCCGATAGCCAATCCTCCCGAAGCCAACCCTGCGGATCCTTCTGTTACCGACTCCGCGGACCCAGCTGCTGCCAACGCTGCCAACAAGGACCAAGCTTGAATGTTTACTTTTAGAGTCCTTGTATCTTCTTCTCTTCTGTCATCGTCGGGCCCTTGAGCCCTTATTAATATCAGACTTCTTTAGTTCCGATTCTTTCGTTGCACTCCTCCGAGTGACTTTACTATACGCGCTTAGGTCGAAACCTCGACACTTAAGACATTCTCGTACGTCCTTCCTGACGATTTTATCTCGCGCGCCACTTAAGGCGACTTAACATCATGCACCACTGAAGGCGACTTTACATCGTGCACCACTTAAGGTGACTTAATTATTACTTAGGATAAACCTAAAGATCGTGCACCACTCAAGGCGACTTTACATCGTGCACCACTTAAGGCGACTTTTTGATACTTAGAATAAATCTAAGGATCGTGCACCACTTAAGGCGACTTAGTCCCGCGCATCACTTAAGACGACTTAATTATTACTTAGAGTAAATCTAAGAATCACGCATCACTTAAGACGACTTAATATCGTGCACCACTCAAGGCGACTTTTCGATACTTAGAATAAATCTAAGGATTGTGCACCACTTAAGGCGACATAGTCCCGCGCATCACTTAAGACGACTTAATTATTACTTAGAGTAAATCTAAGAATCACGCATCACTTAAGACGACTTAATATCGTGCACCACTCAAGGCGACTTTTCGATACTTAGAATAAATCTAAGGATTGTGCACCACTTAAGGCGACTTTTCTCGTGCACCACTCAAGGCGACTTTTTTCGTGCACCACTGAAGGCGGCTTTTCTCGTGCACCACTGAAGGCGACTTTTACACTTAGCATAAATCTAAGGACAACTCTTTTTGGAAGCAACCTCTTTATTTATTGATGGCATAAAATTGGCTTACATCGAATTAAACGATAAACAGCATACACCACTTAAGGCGATTTTACATCGGGCACCACTTAAGGCGACTTTATCGGGCACCACTTAAGGCGACTTCATCGGACACCGCTTAAGGCGACTTCATCGGGCACCACTTAAGGCGACTTTCTTCGGGCACCACTTAAGGCGGCTTTCTTTAAGCATGGTGTTTCTTCAAGTGTTCGCCACTAAAAGAATGCTTCAACGTTCTGCCATCGAGGTCTTCCAACTTGTACGCATTTGGAGCTGGCATCCCCACGACCTTATAAGGTCCTTCCCATTTTGGTGACATCTTGTTGATTCGATCCAAAAGGGTGAACTCGTTGCGACGCCAAACCAGCTCCCCGACGAAGAACTGTTGGGACTTCACTCGCCGATTGTAGTACCTGGCCGTCGCCAAACGCATGCGAGCTTGGACTTCATCGGCTTCCCGCCTCTTCTCTTCGAGTAAGTCCAAGTCCAGACGTCTCATCTCATCGTTCGTCAGGGGCTCGTAATATCTCATCCGATGGGACGCCACAGCTACTTCCACGGGGGCGACAGCCTCCGTGCCATAAACGAGGCCAAACGGAGTCTCCCCGGTTGATCGTTTGGGTGTCGTTCTAACAGCCCAAAGCACGTTTTCCAGTTCGTTCAGCTATTTGCCCTTCAAAGCATAGACCCTCTTCTTGAGGCCGTCCATCACGATTTTGTTGGCTGATTCTACCTGGCCATTAGTTTGAGCATGGCGCACAGAAGCTGTCCGATGCTCGATGTTCAATTCCTCAAGATACTCCCTCACCTGAGAGCCGTTAAACGGTGGACCGTTGTCGCTGATCACCACCTTAGGAATCCCGTATATGGACACGATATGGGTTTGGAGGAACTTGACGATCTGGTTCCCCGTTGTTCTGGCCAATGCCTTCGCCTCTATCCATTTCGAAAAATAATCGATTGCTACAAGTAAATACTTACATTGTCCTTGTGCTTGTGGAAGAGGTCCCACCAGGTCGATCCCCCACAGCGCGAAGGGCCACGCGCTCTTGATGGATGTCAGGTTAGCGGCCGGAGCCACGATACTCGGGGCGTACCTCTGGCACGCGTCGCAGGATCGGACCAACACCGTTGCTTCCTTGTTCATCGTGGGCCAATAATAGCCCAAGTTCAACACTTTCTTCATAATGGATCGAACCCCTTCATGACAAGCCGCGACCCCTTCATGTACCTCCTTCAGAATCCGAGTGGTGTCGGGTTCTGCCACACACTTCAAGTACGGAGTCGAGAACCAGCCCTTCTTGAACAGCTGATCGTCTAGCATCACATAATTGGCCGCGATCCGACGTATTCTGTCCGCTGCCACTTTATCATCGGGGACTCCCCCCGTAGTCAGGTACGCGACTATCGGGGTCATCCAAGTTGGCTCCTCCTCTGATCTCGCTTCAATGGCGCACACCTGTGTTGGGTCGATGTTTGATAAGATCACCTTTTCTAGGAAGTGCACCTTCCGATTTTCCTCCAAGGGTGCCCCCAGGGCAAATTTACTCAAGGCGTCTGCCTCTACGTTTTCCTCCCTCGGGATTGCCTCGATGTCGAAGCTTTTAAAGCTTTCCTTCAAGGTTTGTACCTCTCGCAGATACTTCTTCATTATCGGACTCCTCGCTTCGTATCGCCCTTGAACCTGGTTCACGATTAAAGCTGCGTCACACTTCACTCTCAAGTGATCGACCCCCATGCCTCTAGCAATTTTCAGGCCCGTGATGAGAGCCTCATACTCCGCTTCGTTGTTTGTGGCCTTGAATGTTAAAGCCAAGGCGTATCGGAGCGGTTCACCTTCACCCGGTGGCATCAACAAAAAGCCCGCTCCTGATCCGTCCGAACTCGCGGAGCCATCCGTGTACATCTCCCAGGTATTTTCCTTGTTTGGCTGTTCTGATTGCTCTGCCCTCTCTGGTTGTTCCTCTATCGGGACCTCCATAGTTTCCCCCTCTATAGGGCCCGCATCTTCCAGATCGGGGGCTGTAGATTCTGCTATAAAATCCGCCAACGCCTGGCCCTTAATTGCCGTTCTTGGAGCAAAGTGTATCCGAAACTCACTAAGCTCTACTGCCCATTTCACTAATCTTCCCGACGCATCCGGTCGGTTCAAAAAATGCTTCAAAGGCTGGTTTGTCAGCACAGTGATCTCGTGTGCGTGGAAATAAGGCCTTAGCTTCCGAGTAGTAATAATCAACGTAAAGAGGTACTTCTCAACGGCGGGATAGTTCAATTCAGATTTGGCAAATGCCTTGCTTACATAATAGACGGGGACTTGATTACCCTCGACAATCTTTACTAACGCAGAGCTAATGGCAAATTCAGAAACAGCCAAATAAAGTTAGAGCGGCTCGCCTGGAACCGGTTTTGCCAACGGCGGGAGGGTGCGAAGGTGCTGTTTGAGTGCTTGGAACGCCTCTTCACACTTGGCGGTCCATTCAAATTTCTTGTTGGCCCTCAGGACTTCAAAAAACGGCATTGATCGGTCGCTGGCTTTGGATAAGAAGCGATTCACTGCAGCTAGTCGGCCATTCAGCACTTGTACCTCCCGATGGCTTATCGGAGACTGCATCTCCTCAATTGCCCTCAACTTCTCAGGATTCACTTCAATTCCTCTTTGACTTACCATGAAGCCCAAAAACTTCCCTGAGTGGACTCCGAAGGCGCATTTCGTCGGGTTTAAGCGGACTTGGTGGAGTCTCATCCGCTCAAATGCCATGGTTAGGTTGTGCACATGATCCTCGGCTTGTCGGGACTTCACCAGCATATCGTCCACATAAGCTTCCATGGTTTCTCCCAGCATATCTCCAAACAGTTTGTTCACCATCCGTTGGTAGGTGGCCCCAGCATTGATCAACCCGAAAGGCATGACATCGTAGTGATAGATGTCATTGTCTGCGTAGAACGCTGTATGGGGGGCGTCTTCCTTGGCCATCTTGATCTGGTTGTAGCCTGAACACGCATCCATGAAACTTAACAGCTCATGTCCCGACGTGGCATCCACCAGCTGGTCGATCCTCGGGAGTGGATAGCAGTCCTTTGGGCAAGCCTTGTTTAAGTCGCGGAAGTCCACACACATTCGCCATTTCCCGTTAGTATTCTTTACCAGCACTGGATTAGCAACCCAAGTCTGGAATCGGAGCTCCTTAATAAACCCAGCATCGAGCAACCTGCCTACTTCCTGCTGGATCGCGATCTTATTGTCCGTGCCCATCGGACGCCTTCTCTACGTGATAGGCTTGATCGCGGGGTCTATCTTCAGCTCGTGTACGATCACATCGGGGCTGATTCCTGGCATATCGCTCGGGGACCAGGCAAACAGCTCCTTGAACTCCTTCAATAATTCGATTAATTTCTGGGCTGTCTCTTCAGTCAGGGCAGACCCGATTTTTACCTTCCTCTGGGGTCCGTCGATCTCGACTTCTTTCAGATCTTCTATGGGGGCGGGACGCCCAAACTCTTCTCTGGGATCTGTGTCTGTCTGGAGGACAGTCATGGCCTCTCGTCTCCTCCTCCGGGTGGCATTAACATAGCATTTTCGGGAAGCCACTTGGTCGCCCTTGACTTCTCCGACTCCGTGGTCGGTCGGGAACTTCATCTTCTGGTGCACTGTCGAGGCGACCGCCATCAGGGGATTAATAGTGGTCCTCCCGATAATCGCGTTGTAGGTCCCCGCGGAATCAACCACGACAAATTCCACGCTCCTCCTTTCTGATTTCCACCCGCTACCAAACTCCACTGGTAAGGTGATTACTCCTAGCGGGTAGGAGGTTGAGCCAGAGAACCCGACCATCGGGAAGTTTGCCTCCTTCAGATCTTTCTTTGTTTTCCCCATAGCTTCCAGCGCGTCCATGAATAGAATGTCGGAGGAGCTCCCTCCATCGATTAGAATTCTCTTCATCTCAAACCCATCCACATCCAAGGTTACCACCAATGCATCGTCATGCGGAGTCTCCACGCCTATGAGGTCTTCCGATGAGAAGGAGATTACCATCTCTTCTTTCAAGGTCCAGGATCGGGACCTCTTACCTAGCACCACCGCCGTAGGGATTCTAGAGGCATAGACTTCCCGGGCGGATGAGGTATCACCTCCAGCGGCAAATCCTCCATGAATCACGTTGATAACCCGTCTCTCCTTGCGAGCACCGGATGACTCTGGATCAGTTCTCTTCTTTTTTGGGGACCGATCGCGGGATCGGGAACGGGACCGTGATCGGGACCGAGAGCGGGACCGACACCGCTTATCCCCGACGAATTCCTTGAGCTTCCCCTTCTGGATCAGCTTTTCAATCTCCTTCTTCAGTTCCCGACAGTGATTGGTGTCGTGACCGTTTGCGCGATGAAATCGGCAGTAGCGATCCGTGCGAGATCCCAAGAATTCTCCATCCTTCTTTGGGGGGTACCTGGAGATACCTTGTCTTTCCATGACTGTCAGCACTTCCGCCATGGAGCAGTTGAGAGGAATGTCGAAATCCTCCCGCTTATCCTTCCTTGAAGAACGTCTATCGTCCCTCCGATCCGGACGGCCTCGATTCTTGCTACTGTCGGGTTTACCCTTTGACTTACGATCGTCGAAAGGTTTAACCGACTGCTTTCCTTTGTTCGACTTTGGGGGCTCCAGTTCTCCCGCGGCTATCTTCGACTCCTGGACATCGATCTGCCGTTTTACCCTTTTCTGCAATGCCTCCATATTCCACACAGCTTTCTCAGCCACGCTGTGCATCAGGTCGGAGCCATAGGGGGCTGTCAGGTTCCGAATAAAGATGCGGATGGTTTCGCCCTCTGAGATTTCTTCGTCTATCTCTGCTACGCTGGCTGTGTACCATTGGTAATAGTGAGCCAGCGATTCATCGGGCCTTTGCACCACCTGAGTCAGGGACCTCACGCTCTTCAATAAACGCCTCCGACCCTGGTACTGCTGAATGAATCGGTCGTGCATGTCTGCGCAGCACGTGATGCAGCCTGGGGGCAGACTAAAGAACCAGGTCAGGGCTCTTTCTCCAAGTGTGTTTGGAAACAGTGTACACACTATGTCCTCGCTCGGGGCTCTTCCCAGACACGCCATGAGGTGCTTCTGGACATGGCGAACTGGATCTCCTTCGCCATCATACTCCTTTATCGTGGGGATGCCTAGCCCAGGCGGAGCTAGGGTGTCGATAAGTCGGGGAACGAAGGGATGAGTGGATCGATCCCTTAGCTCCGACACCAGCGGCTTCTGCTCTCCCATGCAGATGTTCACGATCTTTACCACCTGGTCGGGAGTGATGGGGCCATTCAGGGGAATGGTCCTGTGCTGTACTGGTCCCGGCCCATCAACCACGAACCTCTCCGGCTAACCGGTTGCCCTACCTCTGTCCTGGCCTCGGGGCGGGGCTTCCTGTGCGTTCCGACCCTCTGTTGGTGGGGCCACTTCCTCCAATGGGGGCATCTCCTCCTGCCTCCTTGCAGCCTCTCTCCGATCCAAGAGAGCCTCCACGGCTGCCAGGAACATGGGCATGGCTTCCGCCACGGCCCTTGTCAAGTCTGCAGCTGGGGGGGCCTCCTGCCCCCTGTTGCCCTGGTGCTGAGGAGCAACATCTTCGGGATCTCCATTGTGCCCCCCTGTCTGGGAGAGCTCAGCCGGGGGATGGTTCTGGTTTTCCTCCTGTTCCGGTACTGAATCCAGATTTGTTGCAGCGGGGTGACGGGAACCACCGGATTGTCCCTGTCTTCTGTGCTTGCCAGCCGCCATTGATCGAGTAGAAGGCATATCAGCTTTTTGTTTGATTCCCACAGACGGCGCCAATGTTGGATCACGGTGGAACTCCGGTACGGACTTTGACAGCAATCCTAGCTCCTTTGCTCCACGCAATCCTGCAAGAGGGGATAGACCGGGCGGTGACCCTAAATCCCTCTCCGATGCTTAAATGAGTATCTTGTATGACTGGCAAGCAGTAATCTCAAAGTGTATTGAATTTAACGTACCCGATCTGAGGTGACCCCTTGCCCTTATATAGGCGAAGAGATGCCTCAGTTACCTGGTGAACCGTTGGGGGTGGTTAGCCCGTATCCCGCATATCTCGGACGTGATCCCGCCTATCTAGGCCATGATCTCGTGTATCTCGGCCACGCCCCGCGTATCTCGGCCACGTTCCGTGTATCTTAACCACGTTCCGCGTATCTCGGCCACGCCCCGCGTATCTTGGCCTTATCCTCTGATAACGAGTCCCGACTCCCGTCGGGGACTCCAGAGTTAACTCGTTGTGTCACCGCTCGGGGCCCCTCGTCATCGTGACAGGGCCAATCATTCTCAGGGATTCATCATCGGGGCCTACTTAAAGGCTTCTCATCGGGAGCTTCTAGCTCAGCTGTCGGGACCGACTCTGTCGGGACCTTGCCTCGTCGGGACTCCCTTCGTCGGGACCCTTCTCCTTAGGTCATCTTGACCTTCGTTTTGGGCCTGGTAGGCCTGTTTGCCGTTTCCTCACCGTTAAAGGGCCTGACGGCTATAGTCGAACCCATCACATAACATATCCAAAAACAGAGAGAGTACTTGCGGAGCTCCATGAAGGAGATGCGGGGTGCCATGAAGGAGCACGATCAATAATCCGAAAGGTCTACAGCCTAGGGTACTATTGGCCAACAATGAGCAAAGAAGCAGCATACTTGGTACAAAAATGTGATCACTGCCAAAGGTACTCCTGAAATATAACAGCCCCAGCGGCAAAGCTAAGTTCTATCTCGGGAGCCTGGCCATTCGCACAGTGGGGGATTGATATGATAGGCCCCCTACCAAGAACAAAAGGGCAGAAAACTTGCATAATAGTAGCATTAGACTACTTCTCCAAGTGGATAGAAGCGAAGCCAATGGGAAAGACAACAGACGAGCAAATCGTTAACTTCATTCAATCTCACATTGTCTCAAGATACGGAGTCCCAAAAGCCATAATAAGTGATAATGGTCCACAATTCAAGAGCAAGAAACTGCAATGGTGCTGTGAAAGGCTGAATATAGAGCAACGCTTCGCGTCAGTAAAGCACCCCCAGACAAACGGGCAAGTAGAGTCGGCAAATAAAATAGAGCTAGACGGACTAAAGAAACGACTTCATGCTACCGAGGGAAGTTGGGTAGATGAGTTGGAAAATGTCCTGTGGGCAGTGCGAACAACACCAAAGATAGCCACAGGAGAAACACCATTTGGCCTAGTATACGGGACCGAAGCGGTGGCACCAGCAGAAATGGCTGTATCATCACTAAGGACCACGTACTTTGAAGAGCACGAGAACAACAAAGTAAGGCTCTTGGACTTTGACCTTGTGGATGATAAAAGATGGAACTCAGAGGAAGCACAAGCACGAATGCGCCTAGTATCCGCATGATATTACAACCGCCAAGTCAAGGAGAGGCAATTCCACATAGGAGAACTAGTGCTCAGAAAAAACGAGTTCACACACTTAGACCAAGTCAGAAAATTATCTCCAAAGTGGGAAGGGCCATATAAGATAGCATCAGTTCCATACGCAGATGCTTACCGCCTAGAGGATGGAGATGGGCATATCTCCACAAACACCTTCAGTGGAGAACACCTAAAGAAGTTCTACGTCTAAGGAGACAACACAAATAAAAGACCATATCCTTTGATTTATTTCAAGTCATTACATATTTAATTGCTTAAGTTTTCCAAAAACAAGTTTGAGGAGGAGAACTCAAGAAGATTCTCTAACTCTGCACCTATCCTTAATATCCCACTAAGGGTGTCATGAACCATCCAAGGCACCCCAAATGTACCTAAAGCATGAATGCTCATATTGAAGTAGAAGTTACTCAAAAGTGTCTTTCAAAGAAGATGGTGATATAATCATTCTGTTATCCTTACACAGATATGACTTCCAAGTCAACAACACCCTCAACGCCCCCAAGAGCGTATCTTGAGAGTAGTTTTCATACTACAACCTTCAACACCCCCAAGAGCGTATCTTGAGAGTGGTTTCCAAAAACTACGAACTTCGACGCCCCCAAAAGCGTATCTTGAGGTAGATTTCAAACTACCAGATTCGACGCCCACAAGAGCGTGTCTTGAGGTAGATTTCAAACTACCAGATTCGACGCCCCCAAGAGCGTATCTTGAGGTAGATTTCAAACTACCAGATTCGACGCCCCCAAGAGCGTATCTTGAGGTAGATTTCAAACTACCAGATTCGACGCCCCCAAGAGCGTATCTTGAGGTAGATTTCAAACTACCAGATTCGACGCCCACCAGGAGCGTATCTTTGGTCTAACTTGTGCCCTCCGGGAGCCTATCCTGTGAAACGTTAAGTGCCCTCCGAGAGCCAGTCTCGTGAACAGTTTTCGACGCCCACAAGGAGCGTATCTTTGGTCTAACTTGTGCCCTCCGGGAGCCTATCCTGTGAAACGTTAAGTGCCCTCCGAGAGCCAGTCTCGTGAACAGTTTTCGACGCCCACCAGGAGCGTATCTTTGGTCTAACTTGTGCCCTCTGGGAGCCTATCCTGTGAAACGCTAAGTGCCCTCCGAGAGGCTATCTCGTGAAAAGATTTCGACGCCCACCAAGAGCGTATCTTTGGTCCAACTCCAGTGCCCTCCGAGAGCCTATCTCGTGAAATATTCACTACACCCCTATGAGGGTATCTGAAGGGATCATTACACTATACAAAGAAGAACACCATGGAACAATTTTTTACAAGGAAAAGAGATATGACGAGCACTTAATGTTTACTCTTGATGAGATGACATGTATAATGATGAAGGAAAACACAAAAGAAATGCAAAGTAAAGGAAGCACCAGAAAAGGAAGGGTCCATAACCAATAAACTACACACTGAGGCACAAGAAGTTATCATGAAAAGGGGAGATAATCACCTTGCCATGCATACCATAAGCAAAGACAAGTGTATCAAACAAAGATGGCAAGACTAAGAGATGTGGAGTTTCAAACTCTAAAGATAAGTCCAACCCACCAACAGGAAGAGTAGTAAGAAGACACCACAAGAAGGAACCCTTGATAAACTCAATGAAGAAAGATGAGTACAAGTTCAAGACTACCTCATAGGCACTTCAGCCAAGCAACATGAATGAGAAGCAAAGTAACAACACAACCAATAAAGACAAGCCACTTAGCAACCCAACAATCTATGAGAAGATTCTGAGATCCAATCCCAAAACAGACCAACATAAAGAGGCTAGAGGGAAAGAGGGAGAAGTACGACCTAAATTAAGAGAAACCTCAAGCCACAAACTCGCAAAACCACCACAAGAGATAGGTGTACTACTTCCTCATCTTGGCAATATGCCTAACAGCAAAGTCAGACAAATCACCAAGCTGAGAAAATGGAAAGTCAGGAGCAATCATATATATACGGGATTAAGTACTTTTTCACACCACTTCTTTGCACAGAATCCACTTTTGGTACCACTTCTATTTTTTTGTATACTTTTAGTACCAATGTTTTCAACTTTGTATCCTTTTGGTACCACCGTTAACTTTCCATCCAAATTGGCCGTTAAGTGTCATGTTCCATGCACGTGACCGCCCTAAACTTTTGAATTTGTTTCAATTTAGTCCATCTAATGCATCCCTAACTTTTAATTTGTTCAATTTAGCCCTAAAATTTCCAAATCGAACACTTGACCCAAATTGACCTAGCCTAGGGCTAGGTCCGACCCTGGGTCGGGTTCGCCGGACCCAGGCGACCCCGGCCCAGGGTTCGACCTAGCCCTAGGCTAGGTCCGACTGGGTCAATTGGGACCTAGCCCCAATTGGGTTCAATTGGGGAGGCTAGGTCCGGCTGGGTCAATTGGGACCTAGCCCCAATTGGGTTCAATTGGGGCTAGGTCCCAATTGACCCAGCCGGACCTAGCCCTAGGCTAGGTCCGGCTAGGTCAATTTGGGTCAAGGGTTCGATTTGGAAATTTTAGGGCTAAATTGAACAAATTAAAAGTTAGGGATGCATTATATGGACTAAATTGAAACAAATTCAAAAGTTTAGGGCGGTCACGTGCATGGCACATGCCACTTAACGGTCAATTTGGACGGAAAGTTAACGGAGGTACCAAAAGGATACAAAGTTGAAAACATTGGTACCAAAAGTATACAAAAAAATAGAAGTGGTACCAAAAGTGGATTCTGTGCAAAGAAGTGGTATGAAAAGGTACTTAATCCCTATATATACGCTCAAGAACCGCCTTTAAAAAATACGCTTAGCCACAGAGCAGCGAACATCGATAGCAGCCTGATTAGAGGAAGAACCCTTATACTCAGCAATAGCACACCCTTTCTCCTCTATACGAAGCATTTCCTCAAGGGACACCAACTCAGTAGCCCGAAGTACCTCATCGCGATAAGACTTCTGTCTTAAAGCCTCAATCTCTTCTTTAAGAAGGGCAATACGACTCTCCAAATCCCGGCACTGCAAATCCGTGATACGACTATGCTCCAAACAACTAACAAGCTTAGAACTAAGGGAGACACAAGTGTCCTCGTGCACCTTCTTCTCCTCAGCAAGATCAATAACAAGGGTGGACAAATTAACAATGTCGGCAATACCCTGGGACAAAAACAAAGTGTGAGATGGACAAAACATGAAAGAGAAACGTCCTAAAGGATAACAAGGTTAAGAAAAAGTTACAGAAGCATAGCGAGACAACACATCATGAGCCAATCCATAAACTGCCTCCGACCCCTTAGGAGGAGGCACACGATCAGCAGGAGGAATAGCAGACTGCAAAACACGAACTTCAACCTCAGGAGTTTGCAAAGAAGATTGATTGTCAAAACGAGCCTCACACCCGTAATAAGGCGCCCACTCAGACCCAATAATTCCATCAACAGGAGGACGAGATAGCTCCTTTCGACTCAGAAGCGGAAGACGAAGTCTACCTACAAGAAGACACAGAGTAAACACCAATATACACTAAGGAGACTCAGACATTCCAAGACTTACCAAACAAGGGATAAGCAAAAGACGGCTCTCGGACCCTCAATTGGGGGGCATCAATATAGAAAGAAGATGGTACCCTAACACCAACACCGCCCTTACCTCCAACTGGGGGACACCTCCTCACACCACAAAAAACCTATCTTTTTGCAATCGAGGGTCCGGTCCCGGAGCTAACTACTCCCACCCGTACTGGCCTCTTACTCCTCATCAAACACCGGGGAGATCTGCTGATCGAAAACACGCAAACTTAGCCCAAGTAAAACAGGAAAGGGATCGTAGAGACGAGATGAAACTCATTTTCCTAAAACGACGAATACAAAGTCAAAAGGTAAGAATAGAAAGATGATATGGGAAGACCCCACAGGCCAGTTATCAGAGGCAGGGGGGCAAGGGGAGATAGTTATAACCCCATTATAAGAAGACCCCACATGCCAATGAGCAGAGGCAGGGGGGCAAGGGGAGATAGTTATAACCCCAGTATAGAGAGACCCCACGGGCCAATGAGCAGAGACAGGGGGTAAAGAGAGATAGTCATAACCCCATTATAAGAAGACCCCACATGCTAGTAAGCAGAGACACGGGGGCAAGAGGATGAACCAAACATGACCATATCACCATGAAGACCCACAAATCAAGAAACAAGACAAGAAAAGAAACAATCAAGGGGGAAGCAGGATCACGTCTCCCAAAAGCAACGCTTACACAAAGGAAAAGGCACGTACCTCAATGCGACACGCGTCCCGAGGAGTGAATTCAACTGAGAATCCTACCGCCAGAAGGAAAAAAGAGAAAAGGACAACGAGAATGAGGTAATCACTTACCCCTTTTTATAGTAAAATGGAATAGGGTTTTTCCATAGCCGCTAAATCAACACCGTTAATCTCTAGAAAGGAAAAAATTTAAAGGTCAGATTTAAAAACTGATACCCCTAGTTCCCATTAACCACGGTTAAACTCACACCCACCCTAGTTAGCATCCTATGAGCATATTTTCTGGTATCCCATACTTAGAAAGATTTTTGGACCAAAATTGAAATTTTTCCCCACATAGGCTTACCCCGTCATGAAATTGAAGCATAGACTCACTTAACCATATTCATATTGCATCCCTATGCATATGTATATCTTCCGAATATAAGCTCGCGACGATATTGAATTTCTTATTTCCATCTCAGACGGACACGTGCTTGGACACGTGTCCGTGCTATTCTGACGTTTGCAATTCCTCTATCTTATAAGGCAGGGGCTGAGCCAGAGACAGACACCCTTGGGTAGGTAAGGATTCCGACAAAAGGTAAAATCCCGGTTTCAAATTGCGCGTGTCATACCATCCTAAAATAGAGTCAATCAAGGGTCAGGCCATTGGTTGACTCGGGGGCATGTGATGGATATACGCCCAATTTGAACCCGTTGACTTACGAATCGTATTATTTTAATCACCCCGTTAATGATTATAAATCGAAACTTTGACCCGAACACCCCGCCGAAACACCAACGGTCTGGACGAGGCGAAAATACTCGTCCGGGCCACGCGTCGAACTCACCTAGGCGAGATCGGGTGGCCACACCCGACCTCCCCTAGGGGAGATCGGGTTGGCCAACCCAATCTCCCTTAGGGAGGGGTTGGGTGGCCACACCCAACCCCTACACTTAGGGGTCGGATTTTCTCTCCGCCCCCAAGAGCCCCGGCACCATTTCGCGACTCCTACACTTAGATTATTTTCGTCAACCTCTCCATGCTTTAAGGTTTTAATTATGTGATTAAGGACTAATTAATTGTGTTTAAAGGTTAACGATGTCCTTAAGTCAACTTAATGACACCTTTGCCTATAAATACAACCCCTTCACCATTCATTTGGGGGATCTGGATTACTTGCACATTTTTAGCTCTGGCTTCTCTCTACATTTTATCTCTCTAGAAGTATTCTGACTTAAGCATCGGAGAGGGTTCATCAAGCACCCCCCCCTTCCGTGCTTGATACTGCCCCTCTTGCAGGGTAGCAAGGAGCAGAGAGACAAGGAAGCGGAAGAGTAGGAAACGGTACGAAATACCGCGACGAGCACGTAACCCGACATCACATTAGTGGGAGATAAGCTCTAAGTTAGCGATCCGTTGACTCAGACCTTATAACCTAACAATGTCTATCTCAAGAAGCTTATATCAACAAATTGTTTAAAGGATTCAGATTACAGGATGCCAAAATCCGTGAAAACGCCAATGTTGTTTGGGTGCGCACTGTCAAAACGTGACGGCCCCAAGAACCGGGCAGAGCTTATATAGATAAAGGGTGCAGGATGTTTTAGCATGGTCGGTAGTTTGTTCTACGCCATGCAATGCACCCTTCCGGATATCTGTTACGTCGTAGGACAAGTAGCACGTTTCCTATCAAATCCTGGCCATTAACATTTAAAGACTATAAAACGAGTAACTCGTTATCTGAAAATGTACTGCCGACTACGAACTGTGTTATGAGGGTAGGAAGTTATAATTGACCGGTTACATTGACGCCGACCGTGGTGGCGATCCAGATGATCGTAAGTCCACCACAGGAGGAATATTCCTCCTTGCTAATGCTGCCATTTCATGGACGAGAAAGAAGCAAACCTAAGTCGCGCTGTCCACAATGGAATCGGAATTCGTAGCTCTCTAAGAATGCATAGGAAGCGGTCTGACTCAAAAGGCTTCTAACTGCACGGCTTGGTGGTAATGTTGAGAATAAACCTGTGAAGGTCTTCTCTGACAGTCAAGCAGCCATTGCGGCAGTTAAGAATCCGAAGTACCATAGTAGGATCAAACACATCGATGAGAAATAATTTTATGCTAAATTTTAATGGTAGTAGACAATAAAATTACTATGGAATACATGTCCACAAATAACTTGGTAACAGACCCATTAACAAAACCACTACGCATGGAGATATTCAAAAAGCATGTAAAACTGCTTGGATTGCTTAGGGTTTAAAAATGGCATGTATCTGTGATATTATTTTAATATTAGAAAGTTACATTTTGTAAGCGTAAAAATTTCAAATAAGTTTATGATCAGTCGACGTCATAAGGTTTTTGATTACATCAGATTTACGGTCTATAAACTAAGTCGTAGGAGGACGCAATCCTCTGCCAAACTATGTCGAATGTGGGCCTTACCTAGTCACACAGGTACGGTAGTCTTGCGGTAGAGGGATGCCTCTACCAAGAAAGACTGACTAAGAGTCAGGGGGATAAACCTGATTAAGCAAGAGGATTATCTAGTTTGGAAGTAACTCGACATGATCTTCGTTTTGCATATCGCCGGGATGAACTTCGTTCATCATTTAACCACATTCTGGGCCAGATGAGAATCTGTGATAGCATGATTGACATATCCCTTTCCTGTAAACCCAGAAGGTTCAGGTATGCTATCAACGCGTGCTTCATACTACGCGTGCAATGTTCGACCACGGGGTCACAACTGTTGGATTCCAAGGACGTAATACTACAAATGCTAAATGTGTACTAGTAAGTAATCTAATTACGCAGCGAAATAGTGTACACATACCTCAATAGCTTTCTTGCCCAAGAACGTTATGGAGGGAGTTCTGATCCTCCGGTCGGAACCCGTCCAAGTTCTTCGTGAGAAGAAGTCCTACGCGGTATAAGCTCCACAGGAAATCCTCTGATCGATTCTTCAACGGGGACAGAACCTCGGACTGATGTGCACCGAAAATCTCAACTAAGGGTGAGAGGGTTTCTCTCAAGTTCCTCAATGGAGGGACTTATTAATTTGATTGATGTGTTAAACCCCTTAGGAGACCCCCTATATATAGCATTGGTGGAGTGGATAAAAGTCTACTCCAACCAATGTGGTACATGGTTCGGCCGAACCATGTTAATTAAGGAGGAGGCCCAATTTTGGGCCTCCCGTGTCATGTAGGGATTGGGTCTGGCCCAATTAACCTAATGTGACAATTACCTAATTAACTTAGGTAATTTCCTCAACATTGACGGGCTACCAATTACGGCGCCACGTCACCACATGCTAACAGCTCCCACTCGCCGGAATTGGAGGGTGCCTGTTAATGTATTGCCATCCAATAGCGTCAACATTTCAGTCTTCAATCATTGTCTCCGTCTCCGAATAGTTCATACGAGGTTTGCCGTGCGACCGGCGGATACGACGGTCATCGTGCTACTTATCTGTTAGGAGTGTTGTACCGCCCGCAGAACGTTGATTCCCTTTAGTAAATCAATCCTGTCAAAAATTAAATATGTACCGCACTGTATCCTTGGTCAACAGATAATTCTCCAATTACCCAGTTTTACACATAGGAATGCTTCTCCAGGGCATCCGTACAAGTGTTCACAACCTTCAACTAATATCCGGTTGATGGCCACCTTGTGAACACAAGAGTCGGTGAATTATAGGTGAACATGACCATCCCCATAGCTTATACCCTTAGTCTAACTCAACCGGTTTCCAAGACGTGGTCACTTGGCCGTTTTCTTTGGCTCTACGCTCGTATGCAGGGAAGCAAACATTGAGCTAGACCTTAGGTATAAGTTCTGAGTCCGAGAGGATACTTTGAGTGCCTCTTCATAAGACACCCGGGATCAATCAGATGCTCAAGGTGAAGAAGTATCGTTCCGTTTAACCCGGTTTATCCCACTAGTTCTTAGCCAATCTTGCTGTGGTAGAGGTTCCCCTCTCCTACAAGATGACCGTGCCTATGTGACGAGGCAAGGTTCACATCCGACATAATTTGAGTGCCTCTTCATCAGATACTTTGAGTGCCTCTTCATAAGACACCAAGTTATCGTTCCGTTTAACCAGGTTTATCCCCCTGGTTCTTAGCCAATCTTGCTGTGGTAGAGAATCCCCTCTCCTACAAGATGACCGTGCCTATGTGACGAGGCAAGGTTCACATCCGACATAATTTTGGTGGAAGAGTTTTACCTCTTCCTACGACTTAGTTTATTGTCTCCTTCTCCGAATAGTTCATACGAGGTTTGCCGTGCGACCGCGACGGGCATCGTGCTACTCATCTGTTAGGAGTGTTGTAGCGCCCGCAGAACATTGATTCCCTTTCGTAAATCAATGCTGTCAAAAATAAAGTATCTACCGCACTGTATCCTTGGTCAACTGATAATTCTCCAATTGCCCAATTTTACACATAGGAATACTTCTCCAGGGCATCCGTACAAGTGTTCACAACCTTCAACTAATATCCAGTTGATGGCTACCTTGTGAACACAAGAGTCGGTGAATTATAGGTGAACAGGACCATCCCCATAGCTTATACCCTTAGTCTAACTCAACCGGTTTCTAAGACGTAGTTACTTGGCCGTTTTCTTTGGCTCTACGCTCATATGTCGTGTAGCGAACATTGAGCTAGACCTTAGGTATAAGTTATGAGTCCGAGAGGATACTTTGGGTGCCTCTTCATAAGTCACCCGGGATCAATCAGATGCTCAAGGTGAAGAAGTATGCGCCCTTTGAATCACAAGGATTCTAGCTAGCACAACCGAGCATGACCCCGTGGTCGAACATGGCACGCGTAGTATGAAGCACGCGTCGATAACACACTTGGACAAGCCAGGGGTGGGATATGTCAATCATGCTATCGCAGAGTCTTTCATCTGGCCCTAAATGTGATTTTAATGATGGACAGAGTCCAACACGGCGATTTACAAAACGAAGATTAAGTCATGCTTTTAAGCGTGACCAAGTTATCGTTTCGTTTAACTAGGTTTATCCCCCTGGTTCTTAGCCAATCTTGCTGTGGTAGAGGTTCCCCTCTCCTACAAGATGACCGTGCCTGTGTGACGAGGCAAGGTTCACATCCGACATAATTTTGGTGCAAGAGTGTTACCTCTTCCTACGACTTAGTTTATAGACCGTAAAATCCGATGTTATTTATCATTATGACGTCGATAAATCATATACTCAATTTGCAATTCTTTTATTCAATCGAAATATTATTTCAAATGTCAAAATGTCATCACTCATACAAGCCACTTATTAAGCCTTACGTAATCCAAGCAGTTTTACGTGCTTTTCAAAAAAAATTCTACGTAATGGCTTAGTTAATGGGTCTGCGACCATATTGTCTGTGGACAAGTATTATAAAGTGATTATATTTTCTTCCACAACTAATTTGGCATAATTGTATTTCACATAAATGTGTTTGGTCCTACTATGTTACTTTGGATTCTTAACTGCTGCAATGGCTGCCTGACTGTCGGAGTATACCTTCACAGGTTTGCTCTTCTTGTCAGTTCCAATTAATGTAGTAAGAATCACTTTCAGCCAGACTGCTTCTTGTGTGTTTTTAGAAAGGGCAACGAATTCTGATTCCATAGTGGAAAGCTCGACTCAATATTGCTTCTTGCTTACCCATGATATAGCAGCATTAGCAAGGAGGAAAACTCCCCCTGTGGTGGACTTACGATCGTCCGGATCGCCACCGTGGTCGGCGTCACTATAACCAGTCAATTTGATTTGCGTGCCCTTATAGCACAGAACATAGTCGGCATTATCTTTCAGATATAATTAGTTTTACTGTCTTTAAATGTTGATAGCCAGGATCTGATTGGAATCTTGCTACTAGGCCCACAGCGTAACAGATGTCTGGCCGAGTATATAGCATGGTGTATATTAAAATTCCTACCATGCTTAGATAATCTGTACTCTTCATCTGTTCACGCTTCTGCTGGTTCTTCGGGCCATCACGCTTTGAGAGCGCGCACCCGAACACAACCGGCATATCCACGGGTTTAGCATCGAGCTTTCTGAATCTTTTCAACAGTTTGTTGATATATGATTCTTGAGATAGACACAATCTCCGGGCGGCACGATCTCGGGCAATTTTAATGCCTAAGATGTACGTGGGCTCTCCCATGTCTTTCATCTAAAATGCTGATGATAACCAGGACTTTGATTTTTTCATGAAACTCACATCGTTTGCAGCAATGAGTATGTCAACTATGTATAAGGTTATGATGACATATTTAGACCCGGAGGTCTTGGTGTAAACGCAGGGATCCTCGTGAAGATTCACGAATCCGTTTCCGATGATTTCCTCGTGGAATCTGCGATATCATTGCCAAGACGATTGTTTAAGTCCGTAAATAGATCTTTGGAGTTTACAAACTTTACGTTCTTTAGCCAGGAGTAATAAAACCCTATGGCTGCTCCATATCGATCTCTTTCTCCTGGTTTCCATGGAGAAATGCGGTCTTTAACATCCATTTGATGCAGGCTCGTGATCGAGGCTTGCAATAAGGGCAAGGATGGCCCTAACTGTGGTGTAACGCACAGTTGGTGAGCATGTTTCATCAAAGTCTACTCCGTGAGATTGGGTATATCCTTTCGCAATCGTTCGAGTTTTGCACCACTCAAATTTTCCATCAGTAGTGAATTATAAAATTTCACTTTCTAGATCCGTGGTTAGCACGTAAATCAACTGAAGACAAAAACCGAATACGTTCTAATTTAGGCATTTTCATCCTCCATTGTTTTCCTCCATTCCAACGTTTGAGGTTCTTCCAATACTCGTCGATTCGTCACTGGTTCGTGAACGAGTGTCTTACTTGATGGGATACTTCTTAAAAGAAGTTTGTTGCCTTAGACTAAGTCTAGGCTCGATAATCTCATCTTAAGTCTATTCGTTACTCCCAATCGGAATAATGCTTCTTTTCGGAGCATTACTCCCACTGGGAACAATGGCGGTGCTAGAACTTTTGGTCTACAACTTTTTTAGAATGACTTTTTGGTCTCAGGATTTTACATCCGAGATTTATTCCTTGATCACTAGGATCTGGAATCAAGTTAGTCATTTCCTCCCACTAGAATTAATGGGCAGTTGCGACGACTATTGGATTTTCATCCAATGGTTCAGCATTATGATTATCATGTCCGACTTGATTCGCATTAACATTTAGTGATGATTATGTGAGGGGGAGTGAGCCCTCCCACTGGATTTATTATGATGACGTTTCCATCATCATTTACCATGTCATTCACTAGTGCATTCACTAATGCTATATCATTCTCCCACTCAAAGTAAGCGGGACCTGAGAATCTCCGTTATTCATTTTGATACGATCAGTATTCGTTTCGTTCCGCAAAGTATTGGAAGTCCTTCCTCAAATTTCTATAATGTGTCATGTTCGACCACGTTACCATTAATCCAAGCTAATCTTAAACTTGTATTTTTTTACGAGTAGACCACTCTTGATAAATACATGTTTGATGTGAAAATTAATGCTGCTTTATGATAAGGTTTTACCCGTATCATTTCTTAGCTTTTAAGGTAAAGCTCCAACCGATTTTATTGGATCATAGTTCTACATTAATATGAAATCAACTTAATTTTATTCCATTGGAACAGTTAATGTTGAGTTCTAACATAATGTAATTTTAAACTATGTTTCTCGAAGTATTTAATAATATGATTGCTTAACCAAACTTTTCGTTAAAGGTCTATAGTGGGAGTGTCATTTTATTGACTACTTCCTTTCGTTTATTAACCCATCCAGAGACTTATTCATCTCATGGACTATGCATTTGAGCTTCTGCTTAATGCTATAGTTGATGTACTACTCGATCGTACTAGCATTAAAGCATACTTCTAACCACGGTAGTCATCAATGAGTTAGTTCCAAAGGATTATAAACGAGAATTCAGCATTCATTCATTAAAACACTTCATTATTAAATTTGTACTTCAAAACGATGTGTTTCGTCTTTCGAGGCACACGCACGTACGGCGCATAAAACCAGTTTTATCCCGTGGTTTAAATCGTTTCGTTTCCAAATTTAATTTAATCAGTTTTGAACATGTTTAATTATTACGCAAATAATCATTCTAAATGGAGTACTAACAAATAAGAATTATTAAATCTTTCGATCTAGCTACGCAATCGATGGGTATATTCAGTTCAGTTGTCCTGACAGAGATGACGGAGCATGTGTGTCGTTTCGTTTTATTCGTCCACTTTTACCAGGTCGAAATTCTGGTCCTAACCCGTAGGTTTGTATTTTCATTTCTGATCGTCCTCGTTCAACCAAGACGTTAAATTGATTAAGCAAATTCAGCTTCGAATCGAGCAACAATTACTTTATTCAATAACTCTGAATCTCAAAATAACCAAAATTTTAGAGACGGACAACAAACGATAAATGATAATGGTATAGTTCTTGATATGAAGTTTGCATATTTGATCCATGATTCTGGCGCATATAGTCAAGAACTTCTAGTTATGTTGAACATCACGTCTGAGTAAATTCACGAGTGAATCACTTCAAATGATCTGTGTCCGTATAAAACATTTTACAGCTTCATACACATGACCTACGAGGCATATTTGAGACGCACTTTATCAACGGGGTTTAACCCACCGGTTTATCGTATATGACTTATTTAGTCCAATTCTCTTCTTGCTATGCGGATCATGGTTCACTTCTTTCGAACTCACTATGGTGAGCAGATAAGGTTTCCCTTTCACTGCTGTGGTTACTGTATTTGATTAGGCTCAAGTTTATTGAGTTCTGTCAATATCAGACAACCATATATATCCTTTCCATTTTGACCTTTCATCCTGAAGACCCGATGCGGGTTTTACGCCGACATCCATGAAAAGAGAGAAGACCATCTCATTCAACCGAAACATTTCTAGCGTTTGCATCCTTGCATCCACCGAGGCGGATGTGAAGGAATAATAAGCTATAACATTGTCTGGTTTCAATTGAAGTCTTCTTCAACCCCTTTTTACCAAGGTCGAATGTATCACCATTTCTTGGGAAATAAATTATCACATTTATTTCTCACTGTCAAAATCATACAGATTACTATCTTCATTTGTAGTTGTCCCCTCCAATTTTCGGAATCGTAGAAGAGAGTTCAACAAACACTCCAATTTTATGTCGGATTACGGGGACGTAATACTACGGAATGCTAAATGTGTACTAGTAAATAATCTAATTACGCAGCGGAATAATGTACACATACCTCAATAGCTTTCCTACCCAAGAACGTTGTGGAGGGAGTTCTGATCCTCCGGTCGGAATCCGTACAAGTTCTTCATGATAAGAAGTCATACTCGGTATAAGCTCCACAACAAAGCCTCTGATCGATTCTTCAACGGGGACAGAACCTCGGACTAAGATGTGCACCGGAAATTACTACTAAATGGGTGAGAGGGTTTCTCTCAAGTTCCTCAATGGAGGTACTTCTTATTCTGAATGAATTGGGTAAACCCCTTAGGTGAGTCCCCTATATATAGGATTGGTGGAGTTGACAAAAGTCCACTCCATCCAATGTGGGACTTATTTCGGCCGAACCTATGTAATTAAGGGGGAGGCCTAATTTTGGGCCTCCCATATCAATTAGGGTTAGGGTTTGGCCCAATTCCCCTAATGTGACAATTACCTAATTAACTTAGGTAATTTCCTTAGCATTAACGGGCTACCAATTACGGCGCCACGTCACCATATGCTAACATTTTATTCATCATAATTAATACCATCAAGATTGCGAGTAATATCAAATTGCACTAATTGAGCCAACTTTCACATTGATGATTATGCTAAGTTAGGGAGACAATAACATTTTGAAAGAATTACAAACATCAGATTATCTATTAAGATGGAATACGACGAATAGTGATCCTTCAGTCACTAAACCAAACCGACCGCCAGTTAACCGAGTGAACGGGGTGTTGTGAAAGAGTTCACACTATTGTCGTCTTCAATCCAATAGATCACTCTTTTGAAAACCGTTATTATATTGCAAATTATGGAAACATGAATTTTCAAATAAGAATACCCGATCTTGGCTTTCCTATGGCCCTTTTTGATTTTGTAAAAGTATCCGATAATTTACGCATGCATAATACTCAATCACACCATAAACATCGAACAAACCAAACAATATGCTTACGCGTCATGCGTCTAATGTTTCTTAGCATACATAATTCAACTTAAAGTAAATTACCACATGCTTTCATTCATGAACATTCTAGCATACGTTTCAAAACATGCAACTTCCGCATACATCATGCATAATTGGCGACTGGTATTTTCAGTTTTAAAAACGTTTTGAAAATATTAGGGGCTGACTTGCAATTCATGCTTACAATCAATCAGGCGAAATTTCTAGACATGGATTACAATCAATCAAGCATGTCTATCCTATTGCGCATATCATATATTTAAATCCCAGATTTCAATGCTCGCAATTTATTATCCAGCTAGCTTGACTAAGTCAAGACGACGGTTCTAATATATGTTGCAGAAAGTAAACAATTGCAATTCAGCCCACTAATTTAATCCAGACCCAAAAACATGCATATCCGAGATCCATCTCCATAATCATAATCATAATCAGGTATTAGGGTTTTATCTGAAAACGTGTTAAAATGTAAACCCTAAGAGCACTGTTTAGGTTAACTTTTAAAGTTCGAAATACATTTTGGATTTAAAATTTGACATCCTATTTTATTGAACATTTTATTTCTGAAAAATTTAAAATTTTGTTCGGTCCAATTTAAAATCCGGTTCGGGTCAGTCCGATTTTAAAAATCTAATTTTGGTCTGAAATCGTTCAATAAAATAAGATTGTGGTTCGGTTCATCACTCGAAACCAGTTAGGTTTAGATTCATTTAGTTACCTAGGTCCAACCCTACCCATATAGGTTGATCCGATTAAGAAAATCTAGATTGGTTTAACCCTGCTCCGTTAATGCAACTTGGATTGGCCCATAAACCCTAGTGGGTTCGGCCAAAAAATCTCTTTTGGGCTAAATAGAGTTTTAAAGTCCACTAAAAACTTAACTTAACCCACAAGATATATTAATTATGTAAAATAATTTCCAATATTGCTAATATATATATAAAATTCGGCACTTATATTATTAATATATATAAATATTGTCAAGATTCTATCTTTAAGATGTAAATCAATTAACAATATAAATATATATAGTTTTCGGATATATATATATATATATATAATTATTGTCAAATATATATTTAGGGATAAAATATATAGACAATATATCTTCCTAATCTTTTTAAGTAACTAAATCCTATCAATATATCTTTATCCCTATATTTTAGCTAAATATATTGATAGTTTATATATTTTACTATATAATGTGATTCTTCCCTAATCTTTCCAATCTATAGATATATTGTTTCCTTTTAATAAAATTAAAATATGGTAACAAATATATCCACCATGCTAGGCCGGCCGAATTTTACTTACTTGCACCCCAAGAAATTAATTTTTTTTTACCTAATAATCACTAAGGTTTTCGGCCAAAACACAAAAATTGGAAAAATTGTCAAATTTTAAGATCAAACACTATTATGATCATGAATCCAAAAAATGTTCTTGATAAAACTCATCGTGTTCTTGAAGATCATGAACATCAAACTCAAATTTAAACATAAATTTCGGTATTGATTCATAAAGTCATGTAAATTTAAAAAATTTTAAGTTTTTAAAGATCAAACACATGAATTTTGTTTAAAAATTTCGGATTACTCATGATGTGCATAATTAAAAATTTCGGTTTTTTATACATATATTCAAGAACATCAGTTTATCAAAATTTTAAGAACTCCTAACCTCACTCTGATACCACTGTTGGATTACTGGGACGTAATACTACGGAATGCTAAATGTATACTAGTAAGTAATCTAATTACGCAGCGGAATAATGTACACATACCTCAATATCTTTCCTGCCCAAAAACGTTGTGGAGAGAGTTCTGATCCTCCGGTAGGAACACGTACAAGTTCTTCGTGAGAAGAAGTCCTACGCGGTATAAGCTCCACAGCAAATCCTCTGATCGATTCTTCAACTGGGAAAGAGCCTCGGACTGATGTGCACCGAAAATCTCAACTAAGGGTGAGAGGGTTTCTCTCAAGTTCCTCAATGAAGGGACTTATTAATTTGATTGATGTGTTAAACCCCTTAGAAGACCCCCTAAATATAGCATTGGTGGAGTGGACAAAAGTCCACTCCAACCAATGTGGTACATGGTTCGGCCGAACCATGTTAATTAAGGAGGAGGCCCAATTTTGGGCCTCCCATGTCAATTAGGGATTGGGTCTGGCCCAATTAACCTAATGTGACAATTACGTAATTAACTTAGGTAATTTCCTCAACATTAACAGGCTAACAATTACGGCGCCACGTCACCACATGCTAACAACAACTCGGTTGTTCTAGGAAGGAATCCTCGTGATTTTGGCGGGCGAAAAATTCTTCACCTCGATCGTGTGATTGATCCCAGGAGCCTTATGAAGAGGCACCTAAAGTATCCTCACAGACTCAGAACTCATATCTAAGGTTAGGTTCTATGGTCGCTTCCCGGCGTACGAGCGTAGTGCTGAACAAAAAGGCAGAGTGACCACGTCTTTGGAAACCGGTTGGGCCTGACTAAGGATATGAACGATGGGGATGGTCAAGTTCACCTGTAATTCACCGACTCTTGTATTAACTAGGTGGCCACTAACCGGATATTAGTTGAAGGTTGTGAATACTTGTACGGATGCCTTGGAGAAGTGTTCCTATGTGGAAACTAGGCAAAAGGTGAATTAATAGTTGACATAGGATACAACGCGGTACAAAATAAATATCGTTTATAACAGGTTGGAAGCAAGGAGCAGATCGAAGGAGTGAAATGTTGATGCAGATTTGGACGACAATACATTAATAGGCACCCTCCCATTCCGAAGAGTGGGAGTTGTAAGCATGTGGTGATGGGCGACGTAATTGGTAGCCCATAATATGTATAGTTTACCTAAGGAAATTAGGTATATGTCACATTAGGGTATTTGGGCTAGACCCACATCCCAATTGACAAGAGAGGCCCAAAATTGGGCATCTCTATGCATAGTGGCCGACCGAAATTATGGTGTGGGCAAAGTGGACTTTTGTCCACTTTGCTCCTCCTATAAATACATGGTGTTAGGGGATTTTTAGGGTTAATCACAATTTCCTCATTAGTGTTTTAGAGAGAAAAACCCTCAACCCCACACCACAGAGTTTCGGCCGAACCCACATTCTCCCAAGGGTGTGTCAATTTGCTTTCCAAGCAAACACTCCAGAGATCTGTCCCCGTGCCAAGAATCGATTAGAGGCTTTGCTGTGGAGCTTGTACCGCATAGGGATTCTCTAACAAGAACCTCTACGGGTCCCGACCGGAGGATCGTGAACTCCCTCCTGAGAAGATCTTGGGTCTACAGATTGATGGATATACGCCCAATTTGAACCCGTTGACTTCCGAATCGTTGCATTTTTATCATCCCATTAATGATTGTAAATCGAAACTTCAACCCGAACACTTCGCGAGAACACCAACGGCTCGGACGAGGCCGAAGCGCTCGTCCGGCCGGGTCAAACTCACCTAGGTGAGGTTGGGTGGCCACACCCGACATCCCCTAGGGGAGATCGGGTCAGCCAACCCGATCTCCCCTAGGGGAGATCGGGTGGACCAACCCGATCTCTCTTAGGAGAGATCGGGTCAGCCAACCCGATCTCCCCTAGGGGTGATGGGGTTGGCCAACCCCATCCTCCCTAGGAGGGGTTGGGTGCCCTCACCCAACCCCTACCCTTGGGGGTCGGATTTCCCTCCCCCCAAGGGCCCCGGCACCACCCTTGGACTCCCACACTCGGTTTATTCCGCCTACCTTCTCCGTGTCCTAAGGTCTTGATTATGCGTTTAAAAGTTAATTAACTGTGTTTATAGGTTAACGATGTCATTAAGTCACCTTAATGACACCGTTGCCTATAAATACCCCACCTTCACAATTCATTTGGACATCTTGGCAATTTGAATTATTTTGCTCTGACATCTCTCTAGCTTTATCTCTCTAAAAACGATACTGACTTAGGCATCGGAGAGGGTTCATCAGGCACCACCCCCCCCCCCCTCTGTGCCTGGTACTGCCCCTTCTGCAGGGCGAAAGGAGAAGAGAACCTAAGGAAGGAAGGACACAAGCTAAGACAGTGCAACCCGAGAATACCGGATCCCCCACATCTCCAGTGAGGAACGAGATTTAAGCCGACCACCCGTTGACCCTGATCTCGGAACCTAACACTTGGCGCCGTCTGTGGGCTTCGGACAGAAAGCCTGGCTATAACAAGGGCAATGACGAACAGCAGGGTGTCTAGGCACCACCACCCACCAGGGGGCATCGGGCGAAGGAGAGAGCCTATACCCCCAGGAAGGTAGCCTAACCCCGGAAAGCAGCCAATGCAACCAGAACCACAAGAAATCCCACAGCCTCCTCAACAGAACAACCAGGAGGGAGGACCCTCATGCCCAGCTGGGGCTGAGTCCTCCACAGCCTCCACACCCCTGGCAAGGAGGCCACAGAGAGTAAGAGAACAACAGGGAGTGCCATCCCAGCACACGGCACCCCCTGAGGGATATTATTATGAGGCGCAACCCCAAGGGTACCCGTATGGGATGCCGGCCCAAAGAAATGACAACCGCGCCCATACAGCATACGCAAGGCCGGCATACACACAGGGGACACACAATGAAGATAATGAAGAGGAACAGATCCCAACGGAAGGGCACCACTCGCACCCTCGGGCAGGGCAGCGAGAGGAGCAGAGAAGAAATTACCAGGAGCCACCCCCAGAGGGAAGGCAACAATTCGTGCCTCCTAGGCAACAGCAGAGCGCAAGGGCTTACACCCCACTGGGGGAGGAAAGACAAGCAAGACCTCCAAGGAGGCAAGAATTCTATGAAGCACCCCAACAGGGACACCAAGGATACACATACAGTCCGTATCAATACGGACAAGGAATCCCGGCAAGCCCTATCTATAACTACGGAGGCTATCAAAGGAATTACACTCCAACACCGATATTGATCACTCCAGAAGAAATAGAGGCAATGATAACTCGGAAAATGAATGAGTCAAAGAAAACCAGCTTGCATTGTCTAAGTGACAAAACGATCCACCCTTTCACAAAGGAATTGGAGATGATCAGGGTGCCAGACTCCCTGCACACAGTGCAAATTGCAAAGTACAATGGGAAGGGAGACCCCCTAGAGCATATCCAACAGCATGAGGCCTCTCTATTTGGGAGGACCACTGATGAAAGATACAAGGCACTCTTGTTCCCAAACACCCTATCAGGGGTGGCCTCACACTGGTTCTTCAGCCTACCCTCTGAAAGCATCCACTCATGGGAGCAGCTAAAGGCGAAGTTTCTGCAAAGATATCTAGGGGAGAGGAAACTCCTCAAAGGAACAGGCTCCATCGATGATGTGAAACAAGAATATGATGAATCTCTGGCCAGTTACTACACTAGGTTCAATCAAAATATCGTAGACATCCAGGGCGACATCACTGAGGGTGAGATAATACGAGCCTTCATCAGAAACCTAGGCCGCTTCGGGTCCACACTGGCAGAAAAGATGGCCAAGAAGCCAGCAAGCACCTTAGAGGAGCTCGCAGGAAGAGTAAAAACTCATATAGACCTGGAGAGGCACAGGGCGAGTAAAAAAGCCAAGATTCAAGCAGCCAAGGAAGACAATGCAAAGCCGAACAAAGGTAAGCCACCCCAGGCACCTCAGCACGCAAGGCAGCAGGAATGGCGTCCGCCCCAGCAAAGAAACCAAATGGGCGAACCACTAAAGACTAGAGAAATAAATGTCATCAAGTTCGTTCCATTGAACGCCACCCCAGCTACTGTCCTCAAAGAGATGTGAAATCAGAAACTCTGGTCACCTCCTGCAAGATGGAGAGCCCCAATGGTGGGGAATCACAAGGATAGATGGTGTGACAACCATGAAGCTTACGGGCACGACACGAACGAATGCTTCAGCCTAAAGCTAAGCATCAACAATGCCATCCAAAGGGGAGACCTAAAGCAGTTCGTGGATCATGGAGGTAACAGCATGCAGCTAGGGCCATCACACAGAGACAAGGGCAAAGGCAAAGTAGACTACAATCCTCCACCTAACAAGAGAGGGACCATAAACATGATACACGGGGGAGTAGCGTCAGGTGGCCCAACTGCTAATGCAAGGGAGGTCTACGCATCAAAACTGAGTTCAGTACCAAGGTGGAGGAAAAGGCCACGTGAAGGTGATGAAATGAAGATCGAATTCTCAGAGAAGGACAAGAGCCACATCGTCTTCCCACATGACGATGCTCTAGTCATCACGATAGACATTGATAATTTTGATGTAAAGCGAATATTGGTGGATGGGGGCAGCTCAGCTGACCTCCTAAGCTTGAGAGTTCTAGAAGAAATAGGGAAAACCAAGGCAGACATCAAACCAGTCAACTTCCCTCTAGTTGGCTTCTCAGGGGCAACAAGTTACCCCCTGGGAATGATAACCCTGCCGGTGACCATGGGCCAAGGATGGACACAGCTGAAGGTGAATGTTAACTTCTTGGTGGTTGAAAGCCTGGGAGCCTACAATGGGATCCTAGGAAGGACAACCATAAACCCATATGAAATCGTGCCATCCACCGTACACCAGAAGTTGAAGTACATCACTGAGAATGGAGTCGGAGAAGTCCTGGGTGATCAACGCACTGCAAGGCAGTGCTACGTCAACTCCATGAGACGTGGATCACATGGGACAGACACAGTGGCAGTGGTCATGGTAGGAGCCAACCAAGGTAGAAAGAAGAGGGGAAGGAGACAAAAGCAAGAAAAGATGAAGAAGGGAATGGCACTTCGTTTGAGCAAGCGGTTTTTTAAAACAGTGCCTACAAGGAGACACATGAGCAAGGCCGTGAAGGTGACAGCCGTACCTTGGCAACCAGAAACCATAGAGGGGAAAAGAACAAGGGACTCCATCATAAGAGGCTTTCGGTACATTGATGATATCAAGCAAATGCCGCGGGAGCCAATATCAAGCTATTTCCAGAGATTCTCCAGTTATGGTGCCAATATGGACATCACAAGAGGAGAAGCCGTCAAAGCATTCATTCGGAACATGCACCCAAACTCATTTGAGACCTATGGAGGGCTTTATGAGATGGTCATGACGAGCACGATGAGAGAGCTCAAGGAAAAGCTAGACAAGGCATTTGCCAAGGAGATGGAGCAACTGGATGAAGTCCCGGAAAAAGAAAGAGAGACTGATACACTGGGAGGAGGTGTAAACTTCACATTCACACCCCTTACAGTAAGCATAGAAGAAATTTTTCACAAGCACCTCAAGCGGGAGCTACCCACATGCAGGGAGGAGGGCAAGGCCTTCCTAGGAAGAGATGCACAGGGATGGTGTGAATACCATGGGACCTGGGGGCATCAAACCAACAACTGCATGGTGCTGAAGATAGAAGTAGAGGAAATGATTCACAATGGAGGCCTGAAGGAGTACGTGGCAACAGACAAATTGACCACCCCATATCCTTAGTTTCATATTTAGCACTTTGCATGTTCAAGCTTTCCAAGTTTTTCAAAAACAACTTTTGAGAAGGAGAACTCACGAAGTTACTCCAACTCTACAAATATATTTGATTTCCTCCAAAGGGTGTCTTGACCCACCCAAGGCACCCCATCTGTACAAAAAACATGAATGCTCTTAAGAGAGTAGAATTTCCTTCAAAGGCATTTTCCAACGAATGTGGTGATAAAATCATGAAGTTATCCTTACACAGATATGACGTCAAGTCAACGACAGGTTCGACGCCCCCAAGAGCGTATCTTGAGAGTAGTTCTTATACTACGACACTCGACGCCCCCAAGAGCGTATCTTGAGAGTAGTTTTCATACTACGACACTCGACGCCCCCAAGAGCGTATCTTGAGAGTAGTTCTTATACTACGACACTCGACGCACCCAAGAGCATATCTTGAGAGTAGTATTCATACTACGACCCTCGACGCCCCCAAGAGCGTATCTTGAGAGTGGTTTCCAAAAACTACGAATTTCGACGCCCCCAGGAGCGTATCTTGAGAGTAGTGTTCATACTACGACCTTCGACGCCCCCAAGAGCGTATCTTGAGAGTAGTTATTACACTACGACCTTCGACGCACCAAGAGCGTATCTTGAGAGTGGTTTCCAAAAACTACGAATTTCGACGCCCCCAGGAGCGTATCTTGAGGTAGATTTTCAACCTACCAGATTCGACGCCACCAAGAGCGTATCTTGAGGTAGAAAAAACACTACCAGATTCGACGCCCCCAAGAGCGTATCTTGAGGTAGATTTCAAACTACCAGCTTCGACGCCCACCAGGAGCGTATCTTTGGTCTAACCTGTGCCCTCCAGGAGCCTATCCTGTGAAACGTTAAGTGCCCTCCGAGAGCCTGTCTCGTGAACACTTTTCGACGCCAACCAGGAGCGTATCTTTGGTCTAACCTGTGCCCTCCAGGAGCCTATCCTGTGAAACGTTAAGTGCCCTCCGAGAGCCTGTCTCGTGAACAGTTTTCGACGCCAACCAAGAGCGTATCTTTGGTCTAACCTGTGCCCTCCAGGAGCCTATCCTGTGAAACGTTAAATGCCCTCCGAGAGCCTGTCTCGTGAACAGTTTTCGACGCCAACCAAGAGCGTATCTTTGGTCTAACCTGTGCCCTCCAGGAGCCTATCCTGTGAAACGTTAAGTGCCCTCCGAGAGCCTGTCTCGTGATCAGATTCGTCGCCCACCAAGAGCGTATCTTTGGTCTAATAGTACCACATATACCATTTAAAGGGTATCAGAAGAGATAATCGCACCATACTGAGAAGGATCCCATGAAAAAGTAATTTCAAAGTAAAGTGCTATGAAGAACACATAATGTTTTTTCTTGATGAAATAGCAGGTATGACATGAAGGGAAACACAAAAGAAGGATAAGTAAAGGAAACACACCAAGAGAAGAGTCCATAATCAAAGGGATATATACAAAAGCATGAGAAGTACCAATGTAAAGCCAAGTGAACCACGTAGTCAACAGCACAATTCGACAAAGGAAAGCAACATAAAACCCCACAATAATCCCAAAAGATACTCAACCCATTAAAGGGGAGAAAGAGTACGGTTATATATATACAAAGATAGCAAGATTTGGAAACATCTATCAGAGCCTTCGGGAGAGTCACCCTCACCCCCTGAGGCTGAACCACCGACAGAGATGGATGAAGAGGAGGAGTCTGAAGTACCAATCTCCACAGGTGTAGCATCCACCTGTGCAGGGGCAGGCTCGTCTGCAACAGCAGCCTGACCCCTAAGGACAGCCATGTAGCCAGTAGCATATGACCCGAAATCCCCAAGATCACCAACTGGAAACTGAGTATCAATGCGGAAAATATGATCAACCAGATACTCACCAAACTGGTTCATCTCCTGAGTGAGCCGCGCGCTATAATCAGCAGTGAAGGCAGAGGACGCCTTGTACTCAGACACTGCGACAGTCCTCTCCTCCGCCCGACACCTAGCCTCCAACTTCCGCAACTCCTCAGAGTGAAGTGAAGATGCAACCTCAGCCTCCCGGCGTAAGCTACCTACGGTAGTCTCAAGTAAGGACACTTGGTCCCTGAGCTCCTGCATCTTCTGATCAGATAAGCGCGCCTTCTTAGCCGCAGTGGCGAGCTCCGCCTTCAGAGAGACCTGGCTGTCCTCAAGGGTCTTCTCCTCGTCAGATAACTCGAGCACGAGTGATGACAGGTTCACCATGTCAGACATACCCTAACAATTCAAACAATGGATGAATAACCGAAAGACAACCAATATAAAAGTATAAAGAAGAAAGCAAGGAACAACTCACAGGTGCATAACGAGAGAGTACACCCTGAACAAAGCGCCGAGTCTCCCCAGGAGACTTGGGCTGAGCAACACGATCGCCAGGGGGGATGGCACCGCGAAGTACGCGGATGCCAACCTTAGGAGTCCACAAAGAGGAGCTGCTATCAAGGTGGAACTCCTTCAAACCAGCGAAAGGAGTCCACTCAGACCCAATAACATCTTCATCAGTAAGACGTGCGAAATCCTTCCGACTCAAAGTCGGAGGCCCACCTATACAAGCAAAGCAAGTCAAAGGAAAATATAAACATAGAAGGATCAGTAACAAGGTAGAAATCAAACCTGAGGACCGCGCCCTCGGCTGGGGGGCAGGGGAACCACCACCAACAGGTCGCTTCCCTTTGTCAGCCAGGGAAGGCACCTCTTCGACCACCATCTCCTTATCACGAGATAGGGTCGGGGGACGAGCAACAGGCGAAGCAGGATCCGCAGCTTTCTTCCTCTTAGCAGCCGAGGCCCCGGCCTCAGAATCAGATCTCCGCGGCTTGGACTTGGAAGGTCCAGAGTCTCTGCCTACGGAGACAACCCTCTCGGTTACCAAGGGGGAGCGCCCTAGCAATGTAAGAAAAACAAGATAAGGAAAACACAAAGTATACCATAAAGAAGCAAACAGGAGGAAGCATACCAGAGGCCCCAGCCTTCTTCCCAGGCATGGGGGATTTCTTCAGAGTGGAGCTAGAAGGAGCCTTCCTCTTGCTCAGGTCAACAGGTGCTCCCTGCACGTTATAGGTTTTTCCATGAAACCAACCTACAAAGGAAGAGCAGAAGGTAAATAAAGATGAGAAGACCAAGTAACATACCGAACCCCCGGAGTCAGGAGTCAAACTGATCCCGGCCTCGTAAAGATCCGTCTCAGTCACTAAGGACACGGGGCAGTATGATCGAGTCCTGTTGCTCTCATGAATGATCTTCATAGTCTCTAAATCAACGGAGGAGAACTCCCCGAAAGCAGGCCAACCATCCGACCGATCTTCATTCAAGACCGACCAAGTAACGTATCGATCCGTAATGAAGAAGTAATGCTTGGCCCAGTGACTGGCCGAGTTGTCGCTCCGGGCCACGAAGCGAAGAGAGGTATCCCACTCGACCCCACTCAACCCGAAATCAGCAAATCGGGGATCCTTGAAGGTCGGATGGCGAGTTACGAAACTCGCAAACCCCACCTTCGTCTGGTACTGGAACCGGTAGAAACATCGGAACAGAACAAGGTAGTACTTCCAGGAGTACCAATGGCACAACACCCGGAAGCCCACCCAGACACGGAGGGCACTGGGGGCAAGGTTCACAGGAGAAATCCTGAAGAACCTGCTCAACTCTATGAGGTCATCGCAGTAAGGCAACCTCAACCCAAATCGAATCTGGGAGGGGTAAACGACGACCTTCCCCCTAGGAGGCTCCGTCACCGTCTCGCGGGTATTCCCCAAGGAGGGGAGGAAAGGATATAGAGGCTCATCTAAGGGACAGATATCTCCTAAGGTAACGTGCTCATTGTAATCGGACCTAGTTAGGTGGTTCTCCGACAGAGCCGCAAGACCTAAGGCAAAGGTAGCAGGAAATCCCAAAGTTCGAATCAAGTTTCGACTAACACCCCAGCTTAGATCGCGACACTAAGCTAATGATAGAAAAGGAAGTAATGCGACAAAAAGAAGAGAAAAGGAACTCACTCATCCTTCGGAGGATATAACGCCTCTGTAGAGTCTGTGTGCGCGGACACCACCAGGAATACAGTACCTGCCACGACATGACAAGGATCAAGACAAGAAAATTGCCGAAAAACCGGGAATACTCCGACACCCGACCAACAACAACAACCAAAGATTCGAAGACACCCAACAAAGATAGCCAACATGAGCCAAGGACACCACGACAACCAAATCGAATAGTTTTATCCGAACATAAAGTCGTTTTTCGGGCAAAATTACCGTTACGCCCTCCAACGGGAATCAACACACCAACGGCGATACTATATCAAATTCAAAACGGGTATAGTTTAATCGGACAAGAAAATATCTCCGGACGACCAGCAAAATTTTTTCCCAAATCCACGACTATTAACGGCTATCCACGGCAATCCCACATTCAATCAAATTTCGGCAATCAAGTTTCGGCAATCAAGTATCGGCAATCAAGTATCGGCAATCAGGTATCGACAATTCAAAAATCAACATTTTGCGCGGTAACGGAAAGGAAAAGAGTGGACCTTCGGAAAACCCGACCCGATGTGATAAACGGGTCCGGAATTCGAATTTCGGAGTTGGCCGGAATCAGTCCCTCGCCGGAGGCAGACCTTGACGTCGCCGGAGTTGATTTCGTCCGCCCCACCGTCGCTGGAAAGCACCGCACGCCACGCCGGAGTCGTCCCCCCTCGCCGTCGATCACCCTCGATGGACCAGCAGCGTCCCCGCCGGCAGCGACCTCGCCGTCGTCTTGCCGTCCCTCCGCGCCGCTGCTAGTCGGGCTGTCGTCCTAGCCAGCCGCTGCCTCCGTCCGATGCCGGCGTCCCCTCTCTTGTGCCGGTCAGAATTTCTGGTACACCACCAGAATTTTGGCCGGCCCTCCTCCTTGGGTGTGCTCCAAATCCTTTCTTGCTCTCCAAAGGTGAGAAAAGAGGGAAGATGGTGGCTATGGTGACTAACTAAGGTATTTTCCTAACTCTCCTCTATATTTGAAAGATGGTAGGGTTTTTTAAAGAGTTTTAATCACCACCCTCCATTTATTTTTAAGTGAGATCTATGGCTAAGTATATCTCCATACTTAGAAAAACCATCAAGTTAGACTTATTCTTGAGCATCCCATACTTAGGAAAAAATTTTAAGCCAAAATTAAATTTTCCTTCACTTAAGCAAAATCCCGGCACGAAATTGAAGCATGAGTCACTTAGTTGCATTCGTATTGCATCCCTATGCGAGCATGTATTTTTCGAGTACACGCCTGTAGCAAAGGTAGATTTATTACTCCCACCTCAGACGGACGCGTGCTTAGGCACACGTCCGCGCTACTCTAACGTTTACAACTCCTCTATCTCATAAGGCAGGGGGCAAAGTCGGAGACGCGCATCCATGGGTAAGCAAGCATTCAGACGAAAGGTAAAACCTCGGTTTCAAAATTGCGCGTATCATACCATCCTGAAATAGAGTCAATCAAGGGTTAGGCCATTGGTTGACTCGGGGGCATGTGATGGATATACGCCCAATTTGAACCCGTTGACTTCCGAATCGTTGCATTTTTATCATCCCATTAATGATTGTAAATCGAAACTTCAACCCGAACACTTCGCGAGAACACCAACGGCTCGGACGAGGCCGAAGCGCTCGTCCGGCCGTGTCAAACTCACCTAGGTGAGGTTGGGTGGCCACACCCGACCTCCCCTAGGGGAGATCGGGTCAGCCAACCCGATCTCCCCTAGGGGAGATCGGGTGGACCAACCCGATCTCTCCTAGGAGAGATCGGGTCAGCCAACCCGATCTCCCCTAGGGGGGATGGGGTTGGCCAACCCCATCCTCCCTAGGAGGGGTTGGGTGCCCTCACCCAACACCTACCCTTGGGGGTCGGATTTCCCTTCCCTCAAGGGCCCCGGCACCACCCTTGGACTCCCACACTCGGTTTATTCCGCCTACCTTCTCCGTGTCCTAAGGTCTTGATTATGCGTTTAAAAGTTAATTAATTGTGTTTAAAGGTTAACGATGTCATTAAGTCACCTTAATGACACCGTTGCCTATAAATACCCCACCTTCACAATTCATTTGGACATCTTGGCAATTTGAATTATTTTGCTCTGACATCTCTCTAGCTTTATCTCTCTAAAAACGATACTGACTTAGGCATCGGAGAGGGTTCATCAGGCACCACCCCCCCCCCCCCCCTCTGTGCCTGGTACTGCCCCTTCTGCAGGGCGAAAGGAGAAGAGAACCTAAGGAAGGAAGGACGCAAGCTAAGACAGTGCAACCCGAGAATACCGGATCCCCCACATCTCCAGTGAGGAACGAGATTTAAGCCGACCACCCGTTGACCCTGATCTCGGAACCTAACACGGATTATCTTAAAGGTATGTGTGAATCTTCCGCTGCGTAATTCCAATTACTAGCATGTACCTCGTATAAGTATCCGTAGTGATTACTCCCCGTAATCTAACAAACAATATTATTAAAAATTCCGGCCAAAATTTTATTCCTTGGAGACTAAGAAATTAAAAATTTTACCTTGTAAAAATATTAGGGTTTCGGCCAAAAAAACAAGTTTGCGAACACGTGATCAAATTTTAATATCAAATTTTAATAAGATCTACCATCCAATGTTTGATTTTGATAAATGTCATCTTTTTCTTGAAGATCATGAACATCAAATTACCTAAGAACATCATGAAAAATTTCGGTTTTACCAACAACCAATAATCGAAAATTTAAAAATTTTCTTTTAAATATTTTGGTCAAATTAATGACTTTTTAAGAACACCAATTTATCAAAATCATGAACTCCTAAGCCAGGTTCTGATACCACTATTAGATTACGGGGATTAATCACTATGGAAACTAAATCATGGTACATGCTAGTAATCGAAATTACACAGCGGAAGATTCGCAGATACCTCTACGATTGTCCGTAGTCCAAAGATATTTTCATGAGGGATTCACGATCCTCCGGTAGGCACCCGTAGGGGTTCTAGTGAAGAAATCCCTACGTGGTATATTCTTCACAGCAAAGCCTTCGATCGATTCTTGACAAGGGACAAATCTATGGAGTGTTTGCTCGAAAGCAAAGTGGCACACCCTTGGTGGATGCTAGGTTCGGCCGATATACGTGTATTTGGGGGGAGGGTTTTCTCTCAAATCACCACTTGAAGGGAATTGTGATTAGCCCTAATAAAATCCCTAACTCCCCATATATATAGGAGGAGTAAAGTCGACAAAAGTCCACTTTACCCCCACCCATAATTCGGCTGGCCATGTATACTATAGGGATGCCTAATTTTGGGCCTCTCATGTCATTTGGGATTTGGGTCTGGCCCAATGTCCTAAAGTGACATGTACCTAATTAACTTAGGTAACATATACATATAATGGGCTTCCATTTACGGCGCCCATCACAATATATATTTATATATATATATATATATATATATATATATATATATATATATATATCAGCCTTCTAAATATATATATTTACTAAAATGTGTAGATTCAATATTAGGGATATAAATCAATCAACAATATATTTTTCTCAATATTTAGGTACTAAATTAATACTGTATATATCTATATTCCTAAAAGTATGGAAATAATATATCGGTAATTAATGTAGATAATATACGTTGAATAAACCTTAATGCTACCCCCGTCGACCACCACGAACCCGCCGCCGGCCACTACCATGGCCACGGGGCGGCGGTAGAAATAATGTATATATATATATATATATATATATAAGGCCACGGTTTTGCCTTGGCTTGGCCTAGGCCAGCCGCGACTATGCCGCGACCCTAGGGTTCGGTGAGAATTTTATGGTCAAATTATATCTCGATTGAAAATTCATGTTTTTGTTAATATTTATGAACACATTTAGAGCAAAATCATGAACACCCTATAAAGGCTCTGATACCACTTATGGTTTTGTGGGATAGTTACTAACGAACAAAGACATGTACATGCCATGTAAACTAATTACGCTGCGGAATAAGGAGCACGTACCAATTTAGATTTCCGTAGCCCAAGATCGTCACGAGGAAGTTCGCGATCTGCTGAACGGTGTCCTGTGGAAACCCTTTGTTGGAGAGAAATTTGCAGGAAATTGTCTCCACAACAAAGCCTCTTCAATAGGGTGACGGGATAGATCTCTGGGGTAAATTGTTTACACAATTTCGCCACCTCTTGCGAGGAATATGTTCCGGCTGAACCTCTATGATATTAGGGATAGGGATTTCTTGTCTAATCTGATGGAATTTGGTGTATATGGGCCGCCGTAATTGGAAGCCCATTAATACAAGCCCAACAGATTAATTAGACTTGGGGTTAAGCACATAAAGGATTTTCGGTCATGCCAAAATCCCAATGAGCCACAATTGTCCCAAAATGGGCCAACCCCAATTATACATATTTCACCCGAATTATTAGGGTAAACCCTTGGTGGGTTTTGCTCACCTCCTTTTATAAATAGGAGGTGTTAGGGGATTTCTTAGGGTTTATCACTCTCTCCCTTTTAATTGACAAGACAAGAAATCCCATCTCCCTATTATTCTAAGGGTTCGGCTGAAGTGGGGCATAACAAAAGGAGGTGCCGAAATTGTGTCAACAATTTACCCAAGAGATCCATCATGTCACCGAATTGAAAGAGGCTTAGATGTGGTGACAATTGCATGATAAACCCTTGGTGGGTTTTGCTCACCTCCTTTTATAAATAGGAGGTGTTAGGGGATTTCTTAGGGTTGATCACTCTCTTCTTTTTAATTGACAAGACAAGAAATCCCATCTCCCTACTACTCTAAGGGTTCGGGCAAAGTGGAGCATAACAAAAGGAGGTGCCGAAACTGTGTCACAATTTACCCGAGAGATCCATCATGTCAACGAATTGAAAGAGGCTTTGTTGTGGAGACAATTGCATGAAGATTGCTCCTTAACCAGAGTTCCTGCAGGACCCGTTCGGCAGATCAAGAACTCCCTCCGTGACGATCTTGGGCTACAGAAGATAAACTAGTATGTGCCCCTTTCAGCTGCGTAATTAGTTACCTGGCATGTACACATGTTTAATCTGTAGTAAGTATCCGCTAAATAAAATAATGGTATCAGAGCCTGTGTAGGAAGTTCATGATTTTTATAAAATTGGTGTTCATGATTTTTGGTAAATCTGATTTTCATGTTTTTAGTAAAATTGGTGTTCTTGGACGTTCTTACTAAAAAAATTATTTTTATTAAATTGAACTTTGGTTTTGTGATTAAGGTATTTGACCACCAACCCAAGAATTCGTGTTATGGCCGATCCTTGGTGGTAAATTTTTTTATTTCTTCAACACAATGAAACCTAAGTTTGGAACAGCCTAGGGTTTTAGGCATTAAAATATTGTGATATAAGTTACTGATATATTCCATGCTTGATTTTAGAGATTTAGATATATTTGGTATTAATTAATAGCCTAGAGATTGAGAAAATATATTATTGATAAATTTATATCCCTAATATAGAATCTTAACAATTAAATATATATATGTATATATATGGGTATTATGGCTGCCGAAAATATATATATTGTGCAAATATTTGGAAAATATATCTATTATATTTATTAGTACTTGGTGGCTAAGTTAAGTTTTAGGTGGATTTTAAAACACTACTTAGCCCACAAGTACAATCTTCGGCCGGACCCTATAAGGTTAATGGGCCAGGTCCAATTGCAAAATCGGGTTGTGCCAACCGACCCGGGTAACCCATGGGGACCGAACCAGATCGGGTTCGGGTCGGGTCCCCACCGGTTCAATAGGTTCTGCTCGACCGTGCCATATTTTCTCAATCGGTTCGACCCAAATTGGATGGGTCGGATCGGGTGGTCAAATGAGTCGGGTGAATCCCAACCCGGTTTAATTAAATCGAACTGAATTAACCTAACCGGACTGGACCGGTCGGACCTGGTCAAGTGGACCGGACTGGTCGGACCTGGTCAAGTGGACCGGACCGGTCGGACCTGGTCAAGTGGACCGGACCGGACGGACCGGGTTGACTGAACCAGATCGGGGTTCGGGTCAACTAAAAATATTAGGTCAGGTCAAATTTAAAATCTAAATATTTTTTAACTTTAAAATTACCTACACAACGCGAAATGGTTTATGACTTTAATGTTTTAATCAAACATGATGCCCAGTTTCGTTATGGGGATAGATCTCGGAAAATGCATGATTATGGGACTGGATCATTTTGTGGGCTGAATTGCAATTGTCATATACTGATATGAATGCATGTTAGAATTGCGTCTCGACTTTGTCAAGCTAGCTGGATATTACATGTTGGGACGGAGCCCTGTTGTTAATTTATTAGTTTCGCACTAGTGTAGACATGCCATTGCATTTATTGAGGATGAATTCCTGAAGCTTATTAAAATAAAAACGAATAAAGTCTTAATAGAACTAGAACATGATGAAAATGATCAGGCCCCACTTACTTCGAGAGGGAGATTTAATGGAGCAACAACCGGAAATGATGTGGTAAGTGAAAATTGGGACATATTCATAATAAATCCATTGGGAGGAGACAATCCTACCAGAAAAATTATGGTTGCTCCGGGTGCGAATCAAGTAGAACCTGATCATGATCATCAAGTTGCTGAGCCGTTGGATGAAAATCCTATAATTCATCAACTTCCTACTGGGGCCAGTGGGGGTGAGACCACCAACTTGGTTCCTCGTTAGAGATACCAAGAAATTCATCTCGCAGGTGGAATCTCAAACCAAGAGGTAATCCAAGAAAAGTTGTAGGAGAACGTTCTAGTAACGCTTTGGTTCCTAGTGTGAGCATTTTTCCTAGTAGGAGTATAGTTCTAGATGGGAATGTGCCTAGACGAAGTATGAGGCGGAGAAATCCTCCCAAGAAATACCCCATTGAAAGAGGTGACTTGTTCACCCTGATTTCAGTTGATGAACTGTTAACGGTTAAGCAAGCTTTGGAAGGTCCTCAATCAAAGGAATGGAGGAAAGCAATGGATGAGGAGATCGCCTCTATGAAAGCCAATTTTGTTTGGACATTAGTTGATTTGCCTGCTAAACGCAGAGCGATAGGGGCTTAGTGTGTCTTTAAATTGAAACTCACTGCCGATGGAAATGTTGAGCGATATAAAGCTCGACTAGTGGCTAAAGGGTATACCCAACTCCATGGAGTGGACTTTGATGAGACTTACTCACCGACTGTACGTTACACCACAGCCCGGGCCATTTTGGCCTTGGTTTCTAGCCTCGATCTCGAGGTCCGCAAGATGGATGTTAAGACTGCCTTCCTTCATGGGAACTTGGATGAAGAGACCTACATGGTGCAACCAGAGGATTTCTTATCCCCTTGAAACGAATCTAAAGTTTGTAAGCTCCAAAGATCGATCTATGGTCTTAAAAAATCGTATCGGCAATGGTAGCGCGGGTTCCACGAGGAAATCATTGGTAACGGATTCGTGAATTTCACGAGGATGCCTACGTGCAAACGAAGACCTCACGGTCAAAGTACGTTATCTTGACGTTGTACGTCGATGATATATTGATTGTCGAGAACGATGTGAGTTACCTGAATGAATGGAAGTCCTGGTTAGCTTATGGGTTTAAGATGAAAGACATGGTTGAGGCCACATATATCCTAGGCATTAAGATTGCTAGAGATCGTGGTACTCGGAGATAATGTCTTTCCCAGGAAGACTATATCAACAAGTTGTTGAGAAGGTTCAATATCTTTGATGCTAAACCTGTGGATACGCTAGTTGTGTTAAGGTGTGTGTAAACACCAAATTTTGGTCCGCGCGTAGCACGTTCAAAATGTCGTATGTGACGCGTTAAAAATAGGAAGTATTTAAATATTGAAGGTAGCGAAGTTTCTAAAGATGGGACTGACTTAAATTAGGTTAATTATTTGTATTTATTGCAGATGATATTTGTTGAATATTAAGAGTATATTTTCTGAATATTTAGCATTTATGGTTAAAATAAATATGCAATATTTATTTCCTAGTTAGCTTAGGCCTAGATTAGTATAAATAGAAGTGATTTCAATGTAATGGACACAATAGAAAATAGAAGAGAAATGCATTATATATAAGAAGCAGTCGTAGATATTACTTAGCTTCACTGCTTTATTTTTTGGCCATCGGCTTCATTACTTTATTATTATTATGATAATTATTATTATTATTTTCTCCACTGTGAATAATTTCTTTGTATTTTTAAAAGCTTAGAAGGATGAACAGAGAGATGACGATTACAAGCCATTATTCAGAGTCCGCTGAAGGAGAACCACCGTGACTTTTCCCAGCAACTCTAGCCACCGTTTTCTCCGTGATTTCTGGTCTCCATCTCTTGTCTTTGTCATTGATGGGTTCCGATGAAATCGTTAGCCCCGTTAACAGCCAATAGACGGCGAGTAGGTCCAGTGGGCCTCGTGAAAAGCCTGGAAGGCCCAAAGGCCCAGTATGAAGGGTCCCGACTTTAGTGGTCCCGATGTATGAGCTGAATGCTCCCGACAAGAAGCCTCTGAGTAGGCCCCGATATGCCTTAGTAAAGGCCCTGATAATAAAGCCCCGCAGAGGCTGGACCTGACCCGTAGAGACTGAAGGTCCTGGGTGGTGATCTAGAATGAGACAACTCTGGAGTCTCCGACAGGAGTCGGGACTTGTGATCAGAGGATAAAGACCGAGAAACCCGCCTACTAGATAGAGTAGTGGGAGACGGTTAGAGATAAAGATAAATCCCCCGAGATACGCAGGGCGTGCCCGAGATACGCGGAGTATGGGTAAGATACGCGGAGCGTGGGGCGAGATATATGGAATCCCAACCGAGATATACGGAATCGTGGCGAGATACACGGAATCATGGGTACAACGGCCAAGCATGGTCACAGGTAGCTGGGCAACTCCTCCTCCTATATAAAGGAGGAAGTTACCCTAGAAAACTGATTCTCTCGAATACGCATTGAGATTACTGCTATCACCCTCATTGATCACATACTCATTTAAGCATCGGAGAGGGATTCTGGGTCACCACCCAGGTCATCCCCTTTTGCAGGATTGCGCGGAGCCCAGGAGTCCAAGCTTTCCGTCAAGGACGTAACGGAGCTTCGCCCGTGATCCAACATTGGCGCCGTCTGTGGGAAGCTTACGAAAAGTCAAGATAGTTTCTACCAGATCAATGGCCGGTGGTGGCAAGAAGAAGCTGGTTCAGGCTGACAGCTCTCGTCCCGCAGGAACTGTGAATTCCCCGTTGTCGGAACGTGTTGCTGAACAAGGTGAGAACCCCGCTCTTTCCCAAACAGGGGGGTAGAGTGATGGTTATGAGGTCTCAGTCCGAGACACAGAGATGAACAGGCAGGATATCCCGCGAAGGGAGGAAGACGAGGCTCCCCCGATCCCGGTGGGTCATAGAGGAGAAAGAGTCCCGCGAAGGGAAGAAGGGTCGTCTTCGAACTCGGAGTTAGCCAATGCAGTAGCAGATGCTATGCCCATGTTCTTGGCTGCCATGGAGGCCTTGTTGGACAAGAGAGAAGCTGCCAGGAGGACAGAGGAGTTGCCTCCGCGAGAAGAGCTACCTCCACCCCCTCCGAGGGTGGTCCCAGAAGAACAGGAGGTTCCGCCCAGGAACAAGGGTAAAGAACCAGTGCACCTGGAGAAGTTCGTGGTCGACAGCCCAGGACCAGTGCAAAATAGGACCATTCCCCTAAATGGCCCCATCACCCCCGATCAGGTGGTGAAAATCGTCAGCATCTGCATGGGTGATCAGAAGCAGATGACATCAGAGCTAAGAGATCGGTCCAGTCATCCTTTCGTTCTGCGGCTGATAGATACCGTTGCCCCGCCCGGGCTAGGTATTCCGACCATCAAGGAGTACGATGGTGAGGGGGACCCAGTTCGCCATGTTCAGAGGCATGTCCAGGCCTGTATGGGCAGGACTTCGAACGATGACCTCATATGCTCATTGTTCCCGATAACCTTGTGAGAAAGGGCCATGACTTGGTTCTTCAGCCTACCGCCAGGAAGCATCACCTGCTGGGCCGATATGCACGACCGCTTCATCAAGCAGTACCAAGGTCGAAGGCGTCTCCTGAAGAGTGTAAGGTCCCTGACCGAGGTGGTACAGAGACCCGATGAATCGTTGGCATACTACTACCAACGGTTCACTGCTAGTGCCGCGGAGATTGATGAAGAAATCTCGGAGGGAGAGACCATCTGTACTTTCCTGCGGAACTTGAGCGCTCCGTACGGTTCCGACCTGATGCACAGCGTAGCCGCGAAGGCTGTGTGGAGTATGGAGGCCCTGCAAGCGAGGGTAAAACCGCAGATCGATGTCCAGGAGTCGAAGATTGCTGCTAGAGAGCTTGATCCTCCGAAGTCGGGAAGAGGAAAGCCATCGTCTAAGCTGTCAGATGATCGCAAGAGGAGTGACAAATCGGAAGGAAGTAGAAACCGTGGTCGCCCCGAGAAAAGAGAGGACAAGCGTCCCCCGAGGAAGGACAATCGAGAGGGTCGGGCTGTCCCCATCAATGGCTCGATGACTTCTGTGTTAGCTGTGATGGATCGGCAGGGTCTCGCCCGATACCCTCCGAGAAAAGAAGGCGAATTCCTAGGAGGCCGTCCTGACCGTTACTGTCGCTACCATCGAGCCAATGGTCACGACACTGAAAACTGTCGGGAGTTGAAGAAGGAAATTGAAAAGCTGATCCAGAAGGGGAAGCTAAAAGAGTTCGTCGGAAGGGGACGGTGCAGATCCCGTTCCAGAAGTCGGTCACGATCCCGTTCCAAGTCCCGTGACCGATCCCCGAAGAAGAAGAAGGTTGAACAAGAAGCCTCAGGTTCAGGTGCCCGTAAGGAGAGGCGGGGAACTATCAACGTCATCCATGGAAGAATGACGGCGGGAGGTGATACCTCTGCTTCTCGGGAAAACTACGCTTCCCGCATATCTGCCGCTGTGGTGCTAGGCAAAAGGTCCCGGTCGTTGACCCTGAAGGAGGAAATGGTGATTTCTTTCTCGGTAGAAGACCTGGTAGGCGTGGAGAGCCCTCACGACGACGCCTTGGTCGTGACCCTGGACGTGGATGGATTCGAGATGAAGCGAATCCTGATAGACGGAGGGAGTTCCTCCGACATCCTTTTCATGGACGCTCTGGAAGCCATGGGAAAGACGAAAAAGGACCTGACACGGGTGGACTTCCCGATGGTGGGATTCTCTGGTTCCACTTCTTACCCGTTGGGAATGATTACCTTACCGGTGGAGTTTGGTAGTGGCTGGAAGATGGAGAAACGAAACGTAGATTTCGTCGTAGTGGAGTCTGCGGGGGCATACAACGCTATTATCGGGAGGACCACTATCAACCCTCTCTTGGCAATCGCCTCGACGGTCCACCAGAAGATAAAGTTCCCGACTGATAACGGAGTCGGAGAGGTCAAGGGTGACCAAGTGGCATCGCGAAAATGCTATGTTAACCTACCCGAAGGAGAAGGAGGGAAGCCATGACTGTCCTTCAGACTGATGCCGATCCTCGAGAGGAGTATGGGCGTCCCGCCCCCATGAAGGATCTGAAGGAGGTTGAGATTGATGGGCCTCAGAGGAAGGTGAAGATCGGGTCTGCTTTGTCGGAGGAAAGAGCCCGAGAGTTGATCGAGCTCCTGAAGGAGTTTAAGGAGCTGTTTGCCTGGTCCCTGAGTGATATGCCAGAAATCAGCCCCGACGTAATAGTGCACGAGCTGAAGATAGATCCCGCAATCAAGCCTATCGCGCAGAGAAGGCGTCCGATGGGCGCGGACAAGAGGATCGCGATCCAGCAAGAGGTGGGCAGACTGCTCGACGCTGGATTCATCAAAGAGCTCCGATTCCAGACTTGGGTTGCTAACCCAGTCCTGGTGCGAAAGAGTAACGGGAAGTGGCGGATGTGTGTCGATTTCCGCGACTTGAACAAGGCCTGCCCGAAGGATTGCTACCCGCTCCCGAGGATTGACCAGTTGGTGTATGCCACATCGGGACATGAGCTGCTGAGCTTCATGGATGCCTATTCCGGGTACAACCAGATCAAGATGGCAAAGGAGGATGCCCCCCACACAGCTTTTTACGCTGACAGTGACGTCTACCATTACGACGTGATGCCCTTCGGATTGATCAATGCCGGAGCAACTTATCAGCGGATGGTGAACAAGTTGTTCGGAGACATGCTGGGGAAAACCATTGAGGCATATGTGGATGACATGCTGGTGAAGTCCCGACAGGCAGGAGACCATGTCTAGAACTTAGCGGCGGCGTTTGAGCGGATGAAGTTCCATCAGGTGCGGTTGAACCCGGACAAGTGCGCTTTCGGAGTAAACTCGGGCAAGTTCCTAGGGTTCATGGTGAGCCAGAGAGGAATCGAGGTGAATCCGGAGAAGTTGCGAGCAATCGAGGAGATGCAGTCCCCGAAGACTCATCGGGAGGTTCAGGTGCTGAATGGCCGGTTGGCCGCGATGAATCGATTCCTATCCAAGGCAAGTGACCGAGCCATGCCATTTTTTGATGTGCTGAGGGCCCACAAGAAATTCGAATGGTCCGACAAATGCGAGGAGGCGTTCCAGGCACTCAAGCAGCACCTCCGTACCCTTCCGCCGTTGGCGAAACCGGTTCCAGGCGAGCCGCTCTATCTCTATTTGGCTATTTCTGATGTGGCTGTTAGTTCTGTTTTGATTAAGATTGTCAAGGGCAACCAAGTGCCTGTCTATTATGTAAGCAAGGCGTTTGCCAAGTCTGAAATAAATTATCCCGCTATTGAGAAGTATCTCTTCGCATTGATTATTGCCGCTCGAAAGCTACGACCTTACTTCCATGCCCATGAAGTCACGGTATTGACTAATCAGCCCTTGAAGCACTTTTTGAACCGACCGGAGGCGTCGGGGAGATTGGTGAAATGGGCCATCGAGCTTACGGAGTTCCGTATACATTTCGCTTCGAGAACTGCTATTAAGGGCCAGGCATTGGCGAATTTTATAGCTGAGTCTACGGCACCCGATCTGGAAGTAACGGGTCCCGAAGAGGGGGCAACCATGGAGGTCCCGATAGCAGAACAAGCCCCGATAACAGAGAAGTTAGAACAGCCAAATGAGGAGAACACCTGGGAGATGTACACTGATGGTTCATCGAGTGTAGAAGGCTCGGGGGCAGGATTCGTATTGATACCGCCCGGTGGAGGCGAGCCCCTACGATATGCCTTGGCGTTGACGTTCAAAGCCACCAACAATGAAGCGGAGTATGAGGTTCTTATCACGGGCCTCAAGATCGCCAAGGGTATCGGAGTCGATCATCTAAAGGTGAAGTGTGATGCCAGCTTGGTCGTAAATCAAGTTCAGGGGAACTATGAAGCCAGGAGCCCGACAATGAAGAAGTATTTGCACGAGGTGCAGACTTTGAAGGGAAGCTTCAAAAGCTTCGATGTCGAGGCGATCCCGAGGGAAGAAAACGCGGAAGCAGATGCCTTAAGCAAGTTCGCTCTGGGAGTGGCCCCCGAGGAGAATCGGAAGGTGCATTTCCTAGAGAAAGTGATTATCTCAAATATTGATCCGGCGGAGATATGCGCTATTGAGACAGGATCGGAGGAAGAAGAGAAGCCCACTTGGATGACCCCGATGGTCACATACCTGACTACGGGGGCACTCCCCGATGACGAGGTGGCAGCTGTCAGGTTGCGTCGGATTGCGGATAACTACGCGATGGTGGACAACCAGCTATACAAAAAAGGGTACGTAAAGCCTTTTTTAAAATGCGTGGCGGAACCTGACACGGATCGGATCCTGAGGGAGCTACACGAGGGAGTCGCGGCCTGTCATGAAGGGGCCCGTTGTGAGGAAAGCATTGAACCTAGGCTACTATTGGCCTTCGATGAAAAAGGAGGCGACAGTAATGGTCCGATCCTGCGATGCATGCCAAAGGTACGCTCCAAATATCGTGGCTCCCGCCGCGGACTTAATGCCCATCAGGAGTGCATGGCCCTTCGCGCAATGGGGGATTGACTTGGTGGGACCTCTTCCCCAAGCGAAAGGTCAGTGCAAGTATTTGCTCGTGGCCATCGATTACTTCTCAAAGTGGATAGAAGCTAAGGCATTGGCCAAGACAACGGGCAGCAGATCCTCAAGTTCCTTCAAACTCAGATCATATCCCGGTATGGGGTCCCTCGAGTGTTGATCAGCGACAACGGCCCTCCGTTCAATGGGGCTCAATTGAAGGAGTACCTGGAGGAGTTGAACATCGAACATCGGACCGCTTCGGTCCGCCATGCTCAGACCAATGGGCAAGTAGAATCAGCCAACAAGATCGTGATGGATGCCTTGAAGAAGAGAGTATACGCCTTGCAGGGCCATTGGCTGGATGAGCTCGAGAACGTGCTGTGGGCTGTTAGAACAGCACCCAAGCAATCGACGGGGGAAACTCCGTTTGGCCTGGTCTATGGCACGGAGGCAGTCGCTCCCGTGGAGATAGCGGTGGCGTCCCATCGCGCAAAATACTACGAGCCTCTGACAAACGAGGAAATGAGACGTCTAGACTTAGACTTACTCGAGGAAAAGAGGTGGAAGGCTGATGAAGTCCAGGCTCGGATACGTCTGGCAACAGCCCGATATTACAATCGGCGTGTCAAGTCCCGAAAATTCTTCGTGGGAGAACTTGTCTGGCGGAGGAACGAGTTCGTTCATCAAGATCGGATCAACAAGTTATCACCGAAATGGGAGGGACCTTACAAGATCGTAGGGATGCCAGCACCCAATGCATACAAACTAGAGGACCTTGATGGCAAGACGTTGAAGCATTCCTTCAGTGGCGAACACTTGAAGAAGTATCATGTTTGATATTAAGTCGCCGCGAATGGCGCAAGTTATCTATCAATCCGATGTAAGCAAAGCTTTGAATTATCAATAAAAGAAGTTGCCTCCGATCAAATTATTTTAGATTTATTCTAATTGTTAGTAAGACGTCCTGAAGGGCGCGACGAAAAGCCTTCCGAGGTACGACAAAAAGCCTTCCGAGGTACGATAAAAAGCCTTACGAGGTATGCGTAAGTCGTCTATATGATGCGGCCAAAAGCCTTAACGGGTACGGACAAAAGCCCTACGGGGTATATGTAAGTCGTCTATATGATGCAACCAAAAGCCTAGGTACGAAAAGGCCCTAATGGGTCCGCGTAAGTCGTCTATATGATGCGGCCAAAAGCCTTAACGGGTATGAAAAAGCCTTAACAGGTCCGTGTAAGTCGTCTATATGATGCGGCCAAAAGCCTTAACAGGTACGAAAAAGCCTTAAAAGGGTACGATTAAAGTCGTCTGATTTGGCGCGGTAAAAGCCCCAAGGGGTTTGAAAAATCATCTTAAAAGGTGTGAAAAATGGCCTTGAAAGCTAGGGATGAGAAACCTTAAGTGGTAAAGTCCCGATTGGACGAGAAACCTTAAGTGGCGAAGTCCCGATTAGACGAGAAACCTTAAGTGGTGAAGTCCCGATTGGACGAGAAACCTTAAGTGGTGAAGTCCCGATTGGACGAGAAACCTTAAGTGGTGAAGTCCCGATTGGATAAGAAACCTTAAGTGGTGAAATCCCGATAAGACGAGAAACCTTAAGTGGTAAAGTCTCGAGTAAAGCGTCGGAGGGACGTATGAAGTCATCTTAAATGGTGCATCGGAACGTTCCGAGTAGCGATTTTAAAGCCGCTTCAAATAAGTGCAAACGATTATCGAGACCGAAACAGATAAAAGAAATTCCTTATATAAAGGCTCGAAGGCATAGGAGTTCTGATACAAAAGACGAAGGAGAAAAACTACAAGGACTAAAAAGATGTAACATTAGACTTTGTCCTTGTTGGAAGATGGATCCTCAGCAACATCGGAGGGAGCAAGGTTCGGAGGGGCCTGGGCAGAAGGCTCCGCAGCCGGCGGAGTCGGGTCCACGGCAGCAGTCTCTTCACTCTCCGCGGGGAGGTTGAAGTACTTCTCCGCGACGGGGGCGAGAGTCTCGGACTTCGTGAAGTCAATGGAATCCGCGTAGGCTGTATAGAGTTCTTCGACGGCGTTGTACAAAACATCCTCCATCTCGGACTTGCAGAACTCTACAGCAGCCACCTTGAATTCTTCAGAATTCCGATACTCCTCGCGGCCCTGTAGGCGGCCTTCCGCACGACCCTGCTGGAGACCTTCCTCGCGGACCTGCAGGCGGCCCTCCTCGAGGCCTTGAGCCTTTGCCTCAGACAGCTTGGCAGAGAACTCAGCCCTCTCGGCCTCAAACCTCGCCTTGGTCTCCGCGAGAAGATCCGCGAAGACGCCCTTCTCGTGAATCATCTGCTTCTTCTTCGCCTCATTCCGCTACTGCTCCACCTGGACCATCTTCCGCTCCCGACGCATGACAGCTTCATGATCTTGAACCTGCTTGAGCAGGCCCGAAGCCATCTCATCAAGGAGAGTCTTCTCCTTGGCCATCTTGTTCTTGGCCGCCACCGCCTCGTCGAGCTCCACCTGGAGCTTGGCTAACGCATCGGGGTCCGATATAGCTTCAGCCTCCTCCAAAGCACTCTTCAGACTTAAGGCGATGGCAAAACAACGTTGCTGGTCCGCGGTTTCCTAAGGCGAAAAAAAAAAAGAGATTAGAATTCGATGGTCAAAGACAGGGATAAGGAAGAAAACAAGCAAAGGTAAAGTATTACCTCCATCCGACGAACGGCCATAGCGCGGAACTCCTCTTCGATGTCCTCCCGCGTTAAGCAAAGCGGCTGTCTCAAAGCGGGAGGAATTGACCCTGCCAGCAGATGCAGGGCCAAGTCAGGCTGAAGATTCCCCCGTTGAACCGAAAACCCTTGGAGGGATTCGATCGGACGCCAGGGAACCGTCGCCTGGTCGGGGGTGTAAATCTTGTAAAGATTTTCATCCATCGGAAGAGGAGGGATAAGCTCGGCATTATCAGTGGGAGGAGCTACCTCGGTCGGAGGAAGCTCAGGAGTAGGAGTACGGAGCTCGGGAGGAGGACTCCGGGACATGTCCCTCACGGCGGGCCTCAGGCTCCTTTGCCCAGACCTTCCGCGGGGAAGCAGGCCACTCTCGTCGGGTTCTTCGACGGAAGGAGAGGCTTCCAAATCAGTCACCCGACGGAACTGGGCATCCGCCGGGACATCCTCCAGCATCAGTTCTTGCGGAGCCGCAGTCTCCGCTGGAGTGGCAGTCTTCGTCGGAGCAGGAGTCTCCGATGGACCTGCGGTGGCAGGACAAACATAGTTAGGAAGAATTCCGCTAGGACACCAGAGAATTTGGCGTTCGACATACTGGTCTTTCCCAAAGAAGTTGTAATATCCCGCCTTAAGAACGCGGGGGATTTCTCCTTGAAGGATGTATTTAATTTCCCGAACCCGCGATTCCCGATCAGCGGGGATAAACTCCTAGGGAACTGATGGGTTCGACTACAGCCGTTAGGCCCTATTAACGGTGATGAGACAGGAGAAGGGTCCCGACGAAGGGAGTCCCGATGATGAAAGGTCCCGACAGAGTCGGTCCCGACAGATGAGCTGGAAGCTCCCGATGAAAAGCCTTTAAGTAGGCCCCGATGACGAATCCCTGAGAACGATTGGCCCTGTCACGATGACGAGGGGCCCCGAGCGGTGACACAATGAGATAACTCTGGAGTCCCCGACGGGAGTCAGGACTCGTTACCAGAGGATAAGGCCAGGATACGCGGGGCGTTGCCGAGATACGCGGAACGTGGTTAAGATACACGGAGCGTGGCTGAGATACGCGGGGCGTGGCCGAGATAAGCGAGATCATGGCCTAGATAGGCGGGATCACATCCGAGATACGCGGGATACGGGCTAACCACCCTCAACGGTTCGCCAGGTACCTGAGGCATCTCTTCGTCTATAAAAGGGCAAGAGGTCACCTCAGATCACTTATGTTGAATTACATACTCTGAGATTATTGCTTGCCAGTTGGTATTGGGCACTCATTTAAGCATCGGAGAGGGATTCTGGGTCACCGCCCGGTCTATCCCCTCTTGTAGGAATGCGTGGAGCGAAGGAGCTAGGATCGCCGTCAAAGTCCGTACCGGAGTTCCACCGTGATCCAACATTGGCACCGTCTGTGGGAAACAAACAAAAAGCTGATATGCCTTCTACTCGATCGATGGCGGCTGGCAAGCACAGAAGACAGGGACAATCCGGTGGTTCCCGTCACCCCGCTGCAACAAATCTGGATTCAGTACCAGAACAGGAGGAAAATCAGAACCATCCCCCGGCTGAGCTCTTCCAGACAGGGGGGCACAATGAAGATCCCGAAGATATTGCTCCTCAGCACCAGGGCAATAAGGGGCAGGAGGCTCCCCCAGCTACAGACTTGACAAGGGCCGTGACAGAAGCCATGCCCATGTTTCTGGCAGCCGTAGAGGCTCTCTTGGATCGGAGAGAGGCTGCGAGGAGGCAGGAGGAGATGCCCCCGTTGGAAGAAGTGGCCCCACCAACAGAGGGTCGGAACGCACAGGAAGCCCCGCCCCGAGGCCAGGACAGAAATAGGGCATCCGGTCAGCCGGAGAGGTTCGTGGTTGATGGGCCAGGACCAGTACAGCACAGGACCATTCCCCTGAATGGTCCCATCACTCCCGACCAGGTGGTAAAGATTGTGAACATCTGCATGGGAGAACAGAAGCCGCTGGTGTCGGAACTAAGGGATCGATCCACTCATCCCTTCGTTCCCCGACTCATCGACACCCTAGCCCCGCCTGGGCTAGGCATCCCCACGATAAAGGAGTACGATGGCGAAGGAGATCCGGTTCGCCATGTCCAAAAACACCTCATGGCGTGTCTGGGAAGAGCCCCGAGTGAAGACATAGTGTGTACGCTGTTCTCGAACACACTTGGAGAAAGAGCCCTGACCTGGTTCTTTAGTCTGCCCCCAGGCTGCATCACTTGCTGGGCAGATATGCACGACCGATTCATTCAGCAGTACCAGGGTCGGAGACGTTTATTGAAGAGCGTGAGATCCCTGACCCAGGTGGTGCAGAGGCCCGACGAATCGCTGGCTCATTATTACCAGCGGTACACTGCCAGTGTGGCAGAGATCGACGAAGAGATCTCGGAAGGTGAGACCATACGTACCTTCATTCGGAACTTAACGGCCTCCTATGGTTCCGATCTGATGCACAGCGTGGCTGAGAAAGCTGTGTGGAATATGGAGGCACTGCAGAAGAGGGTGAAACGGCAAATCGATGTCCAGGAGTCGAAGATAGCCGCGGGAGAGCTGGAGCCCCCTAAGTCGAATAAAGGGAAGCAGTCGGTTAAACCTTTCGATGATCGCAAGTCAAAAGGTAAAACCGAAAGCAGTCGGAATCGAGGCCGACCTGATCGAAGGGACGATAGGCGTTCGTCAAGGAAGGATAAGCGGGAGGATCTCGACATTCCTCTCAACTGCTCCATGGCGGAAGTACTAACGGTCATGGAACGACAAGGTATCTCCAGGTACCCCCCAAAGAAGGATGGAGAATTCTTGGGATCTCGCACGGATCGCTACTGCCGATTTCACCGCGCAAATGGTCACGACACCAACCACTGTCGGGAACTGAAGAAGGAGATCGAAAAGCTGATCCAGAAGGGGAAGCTCAAGGAATTTGTCGGGGATAAGCGGTGTCGATCCCGCTCTCGGTTCCGATCGCGGTCCCGTTCCCGATCTCGCGATCGGTCCCCAAAGAAGAAGAGAACCGACCCAGAGTCATCCGGTGCTCGCAAGGAGAGACGCGGCACTATCAATGTGATTCACGGAGGGTTTGCTGCCGGAGGTGATACCTCATGCGCCCGAGAGGTCTATGCCTCTAGAATCCCTACGGCGGTGGTGCTGGGTAAGAGGTCTCGATCCTGGACCTTGAAAGAAGAGATGGTAATCTCCTTTTCGTCAGAAGATCTCATAGGCGTGGAGACTCCGCACGACGACGCCTTGGTGGTAACCTTGGATGTAGACGGGTTCGAAATGAAGAGAATTCTAATCGACGGAGGGAGTTCCTCCGACATTCTATTCATGGACGCGCTGGAGGCTATGGGGAAAACAAAGAAAGATCTAAAGGAGGCAAACTTCCCGATGGTCGGGTTCTCTGGCTCAACCTCCTATTCGCTAGGAGTAATCACCTTACCAGTGGAGTTTGGTAGCGGGTGGAAATCAGAAAGGAGGAACGTGGAATTTGTCGTGGTTGATTCCGCGGGGACCTACAACGCGATTATCGGGAGAACCACCATTAATCCCCTGATGGCGGTTGCCTCGACAGTGCACCAGAAGATGAAGTTCCCGACCGACCATGGAGTCGGAGAGGTTAAGGGCGACCAGGTGGCTTCTCGAAAATGCTATGTTAATGCCACCCGAAGGAAGAGACGAGAGGCTATGACTGTCCTTCAGACAGATACAGACCCCAGAGAGGAATTTGGGCGTCCCGCCCCCGTAGAAGATCTGAAAGAAGTCGAGATCGATGGACCCCAGAGGAAGGTGAAAATCGGGTCCGCTCTAACGGAAGAGACAGCTCAAAAACTGGTGGAGTTGCTGAAAGAGTTCAAGGAACTGTTTGCCTGGTCCCCGAGCGATATGCCAGGAATCAGTCCCGATGTGATCGTACACGAGCTGAAGATAGACCCCGCAATCAAGCCTATCACACAGAAAAGGCGTCCAATGGGCACGGACAAGAAGATCGCGATCCAGCAGGAGGTGGGCAGGTTGCTCGATGCTGGGTTTATCAAAGAGCTCCGATTCCAAACCTGGGTTGCTAATCCGGTGCTGGTGAAGAAAACTAACGGGAAATGGCGAATGTGTGTGGATTTCCGCGACTTGAATAAAGCCTGCCCAAAGGACTGTTATCCGCTCCCAAGAATCGACCAGCTGGTGGATGCTACATCGGGACATGAGCTGTTGAGTTTCATGGATGCGTACTCAGGCTACAACCAGATCAAAATGGCCAAGGAAGACGCTCCCCACACAGCGTTCTACGCAGATAGTGACATCTATCACTACGATGTCATGCCTTTCGGGTTGATCAATGCTGGGGCAACCTACCAGCGGATGGTGAACAAGCTGTTCGGAGATATGCTGGGGGAAACCATGGAAGCTTACGTGGATGATATGCTGGTGAAGTCCCGACAAGCCGAGGATCATGTGCACAATCTAACCATGGCATTTGAGCGGATGAGGCTTCATCAGGTTCGCTTAAACCCGACGAAATGCGCCTTCGGAGTCCACTCAGGGAAATTCTTGGGCTTTATGGTGAGCCAGAGAGGAATTGAGGTGAATCCTGAGAAGCTGAGGGCAATCGAGGAGATGCAGTCTCCGATAAATCATCGGGAGGTACAAGTGCTGAATGGCCGACTAGCTGCAATGAATCGCTTCTTGTCCAAACCCAGCGACCGATCAATGCCGTTTTTTGAAGTCCTGAGAGCCAACAAGAAATTCGAATGGACCGCCAAGTGCGAAGAGGCGTTCCAAGCACTCAAGCAGCACCTTCGCACCCTCCCGCCGTTGGCGAAACCGGTTCCAGGCGAGCCGCTCTACCTTTATTTGGCTGTTTCTGAATTTGCCATTAGCTCTGTGTTAGTAAAGATTGTCGAGGGTAATCAAGTCCCCGCCTATTATGTAAGCAAGGCGTTTGCCAAGTCTGAATTGAACTATCCTACCGTTGAGAAGTACCTCTTTGCGTTGATTATTACTGCTCGGAAGCTAAGGCCTTATTTCCACACACATGAGATCACTGTGCTGACGAACTAGCCTTTAAAACATTTCTTGAACCGACCGGATGCGTCGGGAAGATTAGTGAAGTGGGCAGTAGAGCTTAGTGAATTTCGAATACACTTCGCTCCAAGAACGGCTATTAAGGGCCAGGCATTGGCGGATTTCATAGCAGAATCTATAGCTCCCTATCTAGAAGAAACGGGCCCTGTAGAGGGGGCAACTATGGAGGTCCCGATAGAAGAACAACCAGAGAGGGCAGAGCAATCAGAACAGCCAAACGAAGAAAATACCTGGGAAATGTACACGGATGGCTCCTCGAGTTCAGACGGATCAGGGGCGGGCTTTTTGTTGATACCACCAGGTGAAGGAGAACCGCTCCGATACACCTTGGCTTTAACATTCAAGGCCACAAACAACGAAGCGGAGTATGAAGCTCTTATCACGGGCCTGAAAATTGCTAAAGGCACGGGAGTCGATCACTTGAGAGTGAAGTGTGACGCAGCTTTAATCGTAAACCAGGTTCAAGGGCGATACGAAGCGAGGAGTCCGATAATGAAGAAATACCTACGCGAGGTGCAAGCCCTGAAGGAGAGCTTTAAAAGCTTCGATATCGAGGCAATCCCAAGGGAGGAAAACGTAGAGGCAGACGCCCTGAGCAAATTTGCCCTGGGGGCACCCTTAGAGGAAAATCGGAAGGTGCACTTCTTGGAGAAGGTGATCTTATCGACCATCGACCCGACGCAGGTGTGTACCTTTGAGGCAAAATCAGAGGAGGAGCCCACTTGGATGACCCCGATAGTCGCGTATCTGACTACGGGGGCAGTCCCCGATGATAAGGTAGCAGCAGACAGGATATGTCAGATCGCGTCTAATTATGTGATGCTGGACAATCAGCTATACAAGAAGGGCTGGTTCTCCACTCCGTACTTAAAGTGTGTGGCAGAACCCGACACCAATCGAATCCTGAAGGAAATGCATGAAGGGGTCGCGGCTTGTCACGAAGGGGCCCGATCCATTATAAGGAAGGTGTTGAACTTGGGCTACTATTGGCCCACGATGAACAAGGAAGCAACGGCGTTGGTCCGATCCTGCGACGCGTGCCAGAGGTACGCCCCGAGTATCGTGGCTCCGGCCGCTAATCTGACATCCATCAAGAGCGCTTGGCCCTTCGCGCAGTGGGGCATCGACTTGGTGGGACCTCTTCCACAAGCACAAGGTCAATGTTAGTATGTACTTGTAGCGATCGATTATTTTTCGAAATGGATAGAGGCGAAGGCATTGGCCAGAACAACGGGGAACCAGATCGTCAAGTTCCTCCAGAACCATATTGTGTCCATATACGGGATTCCTAAGGTGGTGATCAGCGACAATGGTCCACCGTTTAACGGCTCTCAGGTGAGGGAGTATCTGGAGGAGTTGAACATCGAGCATCGGACTGCTTCTGTACGCCATGCTCAGACTAACGGCCAGGTGGAATCAGCCAACAAAATCGTGATGGATGGCCTGAAGAAGAGGGTCTACGCCTTGAAGGGCAAGTGGCTGAACGAACTGGAAAACGTGCTTTGGGCTGTTAGAACGACACCCAAACAATTAACAGGGGAGACTCCGTTCGGCCTCGTTTATGGCACGGAAGCTGTCGCCCCCGTGGAGGTAGCTGTGGCGTCCCATCGGATGAGATATTACGAGCCCCTGACGAACGATGAAATGAGACGTCTGGACTTGGACTTACTCGAAGAGAAGAGGCGAGAAGCCGATGAAGTCCAAGCTCGAATGCGTTTGGCGACGGCCAGGTACTACAATCGGCGAGTGAAGTCCCGACAGTTCTTCGTCGGGGAGCTGGTTTGGTGTCGCAACGAGTTCACCCTTTTGGATCGAATCAACAAGATGTCACCAAAATGGGAAGGACCTTATAAGGTCGTGGGGATGCCAGCTCCAAATGCGTACAAGTTGGAAGACCTCGATGGCAGAACGTTAAAGCATTCTTTTAGTGGCGAACACTTGAAGAAACACCATGCTTGAAGAAAGTCGCCTTAAGTGGTGCCCGATAAAGTCGCCTTAAGTGGTGCCCGATGTAAAACCGCCTTAAGTGGTGTATGCTGTTTGATGGATATACGCCCAATTTGAACCCGTTGACTTCCGAACCGTTACATTTTTATCGTCCCATTTATGATTGTAAATCGAAACTTCAACCCGAACCCTTCGCGAAAACACCAACGGCTCGGACGAGGCCGAAGCGCCCGTCCGGCCGAGTCAGACTCGCCTAGGTGAGGTTGGGTGGCCACACCCGACCTCCCCTAGGGGAGATCGGGTCAGCCAACCCGATCTCCCCTAGGGGAGATCGGGTGGACCAACCCGATCTCTCCTAGGAGAGATCGGGTCGGCCAACCCGATCTCCCCTAGAGGGGATGGGGTTGGCCAACCCCATCCTCCCTAGGAGGGGTTGGGTGCCCTCACCCAACCCCTACCCTTGGGGGGTCGGATTTCTCCTCCCCCCAAGGGCCCCGGCACCATTTTCGGACTCCCACCCTCGATTCACTCCGCCTACCTTCTCCGTATCCTAAGGTCTTAATTATGCGCTTAAAGGTTAATTAATTGTGTTTAAAGGTTAACGATGTCATTAAGCCACCTTAATGACACCGTTGCCTATAAATACCCCACCTTCACAACTCATTTGGACATCTGGGTAAGTTGCACAATTTTGCTCTGACATCTCTCTAGCTTTATCTCTCTAAAACCGTACTGACTTAGGCATCGGAGAGGGTTCATCAGGCACCACCCCCCCCTCTGTGCCTGGTATTGCCCCTCTTGCAGGGTGGCAAGGAGAAGAGAACCAAGGAAGCAGAAGGGCATAGAGCAGTAGGACAAGCCCCAGGGGTAATAAGTACAAGCCTCAGGAGCTCAGAAGGAGAGAAGGAAAGGAGGTCAGAAGGAGAGAAGGAAAGGAGGTCAGAAGGAGAGAAGGAAAGGAGGTCAGAAGGAGAAAAGGAAAGGAGGTCAGAAGGAGAAAAGAGAAGGACACATATCAGAACGACTACCCCAAGAGAGTATAAGGGCAGGGATCAGAACGACTACCCCAAGGGAGTATAAGGGCACGGATCAGAACGACTAGTCCTAGGAGCACTGAACCCGACATTTCATTAGTGGGAGATAAATTCTAGATTGACGACCCGTTGACCTAGACTTTATAACCTAACACTTGGCGCCGTCTGTGGGCTTCGAACAGAAAGCCTGGCAATAACAAGAGCGATGACGAACAACTTAGTATCTAGGCATCACCGCCCACCTGGGGGCAATAGGCGAGGGAGACATCCTATACCTCCAGCAAGGCAGCCTAACCCAGAGAAACAGCCTGCACACCAGAGCCTCAGGTAGCCCCACAGGCACCCCAGCCTAACAAGCAGGGAGGAGGCTTCCACAGCTCTAACTCCATTGACTAAAAAGCCACAGGGACAGGGGGGCAACAAGGAGTGCCATCCCAATACACGGCACCTCCACAGGGGTACTACTATGAGGCACAACCTCAAGGGTATCCATATGGAATATTAACTCAAAGGAACGACAATCGTGCCCACACAACCAACATAAGGCCCGCATACTTGCAAGGGGCACAGACAGTGACTCCGAGGTTGATGAACGCATTGGATGAGCTGCTAGCCCATATAGAGACTCTGAGGAACAGGCAGAGAAGGCAACACCAGCATGAAGAAGAAGAAGTTCATGAGGAAGAACAAGACCCAGAAGAAGAACACCACTCGCACCCTCGAACAAGGCAGCGAGAAGAACAAATGAGAGATAACCAAGGGCCACTCCCAGAGGGAAGGCAGCAATTTGTGCCTCCTAGGCAACAACAGGACGCCAGGGCCTACACCCCACTGGGAGCAGACAGACAGCCAAGACCTCAAAGGAGGCAAGAATTCCACCAAGTACCCCAACAGGGACATACACCGCACTAAGGGAAGACATACATGACAGACCAACAAGGATATAGGAGTTCCAACATCAACCATGGCAATGTACACATACAGTCCGTATCACCACAGACATGCCTAAGGGACATACCAAGGAAAGCTCAAAGGGAGGGACATAGTCCCAACAACACAATAAAGCAACCACCTACCCATGATACAGCACGACAGGTCCAAACCCCTTGTGCATGACAACCCTTGGCACACGTCCTCCTAGGACAGAGGAGGAGTTGAAAAGACAAGGATTTGAACAGGGAACTAATAGAGTACCACACCACGTCAGCACATAGCTACTACAATGGGAAGTCTCATGGAGAGACATAGTAGAGTGAGACCGCACATAGCATACATGAAGGATACACCTCCACCTAGTCTGCCTTGCAAGGATGCGACCTCATATTCCTCAAGTGGAAGGAATACACACAGACTAATGGAGGAAGACAGTTACATTACCAAGGAAGCAGGGGATTTCAACACCCCACACCCATATCCTTCCCATATCCTCTTATTTAATTTAACCGCATAACAAGTCAACTCCCTAAAAGGAGTAGATTATGATACTTAACATCAACATGTTTTCCAAGAATGACCATACCGGACGCCTTCGGGCTCCGTGATATATATATACACAGGTGGACCACTAGAAGAATCAGTAAAAGGCCGTCGACAATCAAGAGATGCACAAGCAACAGATTCCTCAATCCCAAAGAACACCTATAAGGTCAAGTTTCTGGGAAAGATCACAAGATGGAAAGCTCACTTACAAAAATAAGTTGAGCACTCCCAACATCCTATAGAGGAACTACCATGAAGGATTACCCCTACTACAACCGTCCACTAAGCATCCTAGGGCCAAGCCCGTCAAAGGATCCCATATGGCATTGGTATGCAAGGGGGGCACCAGTCACAACATGCCCTCCCCACAAACGCCCATTAGCACAAGAGGGGGTAGCCGCGAACACATCCCTCAAAAAATGGAGGAAACCATATCACATGGGTAACACCCACCATCAAAGGCAAACACCTCCAGCGGATCTTTATGATTTCACAAAATAGCCAGGAGACACAACTACACTTAGAAAGCTCATCCCAGATAATGGAATACACCTCCATCAAAAACCCTCAAGGACACCAAGCCTAGCAAAGAAAGAACGGTGACACCATCATCAAGCTTTTAAAAAGGGATATGGAAAACATAGTATTTCCACACAATGATATATTAGTCATAAGAGAGGGAATCACCAACTTTGACATGAAGAGAACCATAGTACATGAAGGGAGTCCGTCAGACATCTCCCATGACCAACCATTGATGATACTAGAGAAGAGTTAGGCATACCTAATATCAAGGGACCCCCTACTAGTAAAGGTGGTCAGAACATCAACACACCCATTAGGGACACGGCACTGCAAATGAACCAGGAAAAGGATGGAACACATATCCTTACAAGTATCCTTACAAGTATCCTTGCATTTATCCTTGCAAAAATAAACTCCGTAGATAAAGAAGTTATCTAATAGATGACTATATCTCTGTTCTCAAACTATGATCCTAACCCGGAGATCCTTGGACTCCGTACTATATATGTAATGAATAACATGTTCATCAGAGATAGGTACACGAAGATTCAAGACAGCGCCATAAAGATTAGGCGCATACCTCTACCAAGTACGACACATTGGAGTGTTCACAAACACTCCTTCGCCATCTCACAAGAAAGGAAGGCAACCAAGGATACAAGTCCTAATAGAATAAACATCGGTAGAAAATCCTGTCATTGAAGTCATGCACCAAGAGAGAAACTCTAAAGATGCAAGTTTAGCAAAAGAGATAGTGCAAGAACTAGAGTGTGAAAAAGGAGATACATCTCCTACCAAGAGCCTTAGGGCAGGATAATAGTTCTACAAGATCAACCAAAGAAGAGCTCTAAAGCTTGGGGAGTAAGGTTTCAAGATCGACCCTCACACTAGACGCACATCCCGATCAACCACCTTGTCTGCAAATGATAAGACATTTGACTCTGGCATCCCATCAAGAGGAGAACCCCGATAAAAGGGGCATTAGAAAAATATCCCGCCTTTAAAGCCATACGCCGAATACATGACGAATGAAGGTTATGATAAAACAAAAAAGGAGGGACTTGTCAGCTCAACACACCTCAAACACGTATACGTACGCAACACAAATGCAGCCTCTAATGAAGCTATCCAGCAAGGAATAGCCAATACGGGGACAAACCCATAGAAAATCATGGAGCATCACTTGCAAACCTAAAGAAAAACATCATTTTTAGGTTCAAGTCCTAATTCAAAGGAAATCTATAACCAAGATTCAAGGTGGGAGGAGCATGACCAATGTGACACTCCCCAAAGGCATTGAAGAATACTCCAATGTGAAGGAAAAGGCAAGGCACTCTAAGTACCACAACACTCCAAGAAGATACAGCCCGGTCAGACCCCCACACCCCCATGCACGAGCAAAGAGCATGGATCAGATTGAATAGTCTGAAACACGCCTACGAGATTAACAACTCAAGACACCATTCTATGAGAGAGCTCTTCAACCTACACAAGGAAAGGGGGGAAAAATTCACAAGCACCCCTAGGATACAGACACTGCCACATCCTAGTTATCAAGAGAATGAAATCAACCCCCACCCACCCAAAGCAAAAGCTCTTCCACCCAACCTCCAAAGACACATCCGACAAAGCATCATTCAAAACATGCCTATGACTGAAACAAGCAAGCATGAGAAAGAGTAAATCCTACAAGGGACACTCATCGCATTCAAAGAAGCAGACAAGGGAGCCCCGAGCATAAGGGGTACCCAACCAAGAAAATGAACAAGGGACCTTCAACGGCCAAATATGAAAGGCGGTGTGACCACCAAGCAACTTGGGGGGCACCAAACGAATAAGTGCTTGGTAGTCCACCTAAGTATAAAAGAAGAGATTAGAGGCAGAAGATCACAATAACATGCGATACCACTTCTCCTAGAAGAGGTCACATAGAGGAAAGCATCCTCGACTCCCTATACGAACTCGTCCTAAGTTGGCAACACACAAACATCGCCCTCGAAAGGTGATCTCCCACATTGAAGAAAAAGCGTGGTAACAGGCAATATCGTAGAAGGAGAAGTCAAGTAAAGACTCGAAAAGCATACCAAAAATGCACCATACATGAGAAGGGACACAAGATAAGGTAATATTATGAGCCCTCCGGGAGCCAATCCCGCGAACACATTCGACGCCCCCAAGAGCGTATCTTGAGAGTAGTTCTAAAACTACGAACCCTGTGCCCTCCGGGAGCCTATCCCGCGAACAGATTCGACGCCCCCAAGAGCGTATCTTGAGAGTAGATTTTATACTACGATCTTCGACGCCCCCAAGAGCGTATCTTGAGAGTAGTGTTCATACTACGACCTTCGACGCCCCCAAGAGCGTATCTTGAGAGTAGTTTATACACTACGACCTTCGACGCACCAAGAGCGTATCTTGAGAGTGGTTTCCAAAAACTACGAATTTCGACGCCCCCAAGAGCGTATCTTGAGAGTAGTGTTCATACTACGACCTTCGACGCCCCCAAGAGCGTATCTTGAGAGTAGTTTATACACTACGACCTTCGACGCACCAAGAGCGTATCTTGAGAGTGGTTTCCAAAAACTACGAATTTCGACGCCCCCAGGAGCGTATCTTGAGGTAGATTTGCAACCTACCAGATTCGACGCCCCCAAGAGCGTATCTTGAGGTAGAAAAAACACTACCAGTTCGACGCCCACCAGGAGCGTATCTTTGGTCTAACCTGAGCCCTCCGGGAGCCTATCCTGTGAAACGTTAAGTGCCGTCCGAGAGCCTGTCTCGTGAACAGATTTTGACACCCGTCAAGAACGTATCGGTGGACTAACCTGTGCCCTCCGGGAGCCTATCCTGTGAAACGTTAAGTGCCGTCCGAGAGCCTGTCTCGTGAACAGATTTCGACGCCCACCAAGAGCGTATCTTTGGTCTAACAGTACAACGTATACCGTGTAAGGGGTATCAGAAGAGATCATCACACCATGCTTAGAAGGATACCATTCTTAGAAGGATACCATGCTTAGAAGGATACCATTCTTAGAAGGATACCATGCTTAGAAGGACACCATGCTCAGAAGGATACCATAAGAAAGAAATTTCTAAGTAAAGTAATGTGAAGAACAAGTAATGTTTTTTCTTGATGAGATAGCAGGTATGATGTGAAGGAAAGCACAAAAGAAAGAAAGAGAAAGGAAAGCATATTCAAAGGAGAAGTCCATGACCAAAGGATCATATACAGAAGCACAAGAGGTTATCATGAAAAGTAACGAGTTATACTACCACCCATATCACAAGTCAAGAGAAGTATCTCAAAGGAACCCAACACCACCAAGAAGGATAGCAAAGACATGAAATCCGAAGGTCAAAGCTCTCAAAATAAGCTCGACCCATCAAGAAGAGAATTGCCTTACAAGTCACACAAATCAACCTCCGACAAATATTATTGTCATACATGTCGCCCTCGCGTGACCTATGCTCGTATCAGACTTGAACATCGTCAAGCACAACTCATGAAGGAGACATCTAAAGAGCGTAAAAGATAAAACATCCGACAAGACGAGACATCGGGACCTAACCCAACAAACATAGCCTACACAAAAGGCAACTATAGCAATAAAGGCTCTCCAACGAGAAAGGAATACTAAAGCACAACTCCATACATCGTGATGTGGCTATCATGTCCACATATCTTGAAGTGGCTATCATGTCCACATACCTTGAAGTGGCTATCATGTCCACATACCCTGAACTGGCTATCATGTCCACACACTACAGAAGGGCTATCACTCCGACACATCAGGAAGTGGCTATCATGTCCACATACCTCGAAGTGATTATCATGGCAGCACATCATAAAACATCTGTCAAAGACATGCATTGTAAAGACACCATCCCGACCACGAACATCAAAAGGCTACGCCTAGCCTTAGGAGGAGGTTCAAGAAAAAGGAAAAACAACACCCTTCATACGCTCATCAAAGGTAGGGACTTATATGAAGACAACCTCCATATCTCACGAAATCAACCATGAAGCAAAGAATCACGACAAGCACTATTGAGGGCATATAACAAAACGATCCCCACAACGATCACAACTACGACACTAGTAGAGGCTAATTCAAGAGCAGTCTCCACCAAACTCCAAAGCAAGAATTTGCTATCTTAATCAGAGCCATGGCAAGAGAGGGGAACCTCAATGTAGGATGATGATCACACCCGTCACCAAAAGAAAAATCTTCAACGCAGGGGTTAATAACATAACCCATAGGAAAGACAAAGACACCTTCAAAAGTCGTCAAATCCATATGAAGATGAAATAAACTTGAGACTCGGCCCCTCGGCTGGGGGGCAGGGGATAGAGAAGAGACATCAAGACCTATGATCACCCCATCGCCAACCACAGGTCGTTCCCTTTTGTCAAGCAAAGAGGGCGCCTCTTCAACCACTACCTCCTTATCATGGGAGGGAGTCAGCAAGGGGGCACTTGAAGGAGAGCCTCTCGCGGTTTCCTTCTCCTTGGCAGCCGAGGGCCCGACCTCAGAGTCAGGTTTCCGTGCCTTGGATTTAGATTGACTTGAACTCTCACCCACCACAAGAACCATATGGTAACCAGGGAAGAACGCTCTAACAACAAGAAGGAAGCAGCATGAGAACAATCATAAATATATCACAAAGAAAAGAGAGGGGAAAAAGAACATACTGGAAGCATTAGCAGCCAACCCTGACTTAGAAAAATTCTTGGCCTGATAAGCAGAACTAGAGGGTTCTTCCCTCTCATCCGATTCAACGGTCTCCTTGTCTGAAGAAGAAAGCTCCCCAAAAATGAGTCATCTATATGAGCAACCAACGCAAAGATCGACCCTTACTCATGGAGGGGCGAGATACGCCTACTAAGGGGGCAACCTTAACACCAAGGGAAGATGGCGAACTTTTAGTTTCCCCAAATGGAGCAACGCTCCAACACATCCGAAGGAAGGGTCAACCCTTAACACATGTCAATAGACCCTTTCGCTCGCGGCGGTAAGAAGAAAGCTTGTAAGAATTTTCACCCCCACTTTTATGGGGAACAAATTGCAGGGTAGAGGTCAAGAGCTATACGCATGCTCCAACGGATGAAAGAAAAATGATACACATGCCGAAGGTCGAGGTTAATGGACAATGCTCACGCTAGTACGAGGGAGGCGGAACGTTGTGTCCCATTGAGTGGCAGAGTTCCCACCCTCGAGTAAAGGAGAGGTCTATGCTCTCACCTTTGCACTTATGCTCATATTCATGATTAACATCTATAGGTACATCAATGTCATCACTCATGCTCATACTCACAACCCGCCCATACATACATACATATTCATGCATACATTCATGACTACAATCGCAGCATGTCTCCACTCACTCTCATCCTTATGTTCCTATTTGCATGTATGCTAGTACACATCCTCATGTTCATGATATGTCCATGTTCACTCCTAGTTAACATCCTATAGGCATATTTTCTAGTATCCCATACTTAGAAAAAATTTCGGACCAAAATTGAAATTTTTCTTCACTTAGACTTATCCCGGCATGAAATTGAAGCATAAGTCACTTAGTTGCATTCACATTGCATTCCTATGTGAACATGTATTCTTTGAGTATACGCCTGCGGCAAAGATAGGATTATTACTCCCACCTCAGACGGACATGTGCCTAGGCACACGTCCGTACTACTCTGACGTTTACAATTCCTCTATCTCATAAGACAGGGGGCAGAGTCAGAGGTACGCATCCATGGGTAAGCAAGCATTCAGACAAAGAAGGTAAAACCCCGGTTTCAAATTGCGCGTGTCATACCATCCTAAAATAGAGTCAATCAAGGGTTAGGCCATTGGTTGACTCGGGGGCATGTGATGGATATACGCCCAATTTGAACCCGTTGACTTCCGAACCGTTACATTTTTATCGTCCCATTTATGATTGTAAATCGAAACTTCAACCCGAACCCTTCGCGAAAACACCAACGGCTCGGACGAGGCCGAAGCGCCCGTCCGGCCGAGTCAGACTCGCCTAGGTGAGGTTGGGTGGCCACACCCGACCTCCCCTAGGGGAGATCGGGTCAGCCAACCCGATCTCCCCTAGGGGAGATCGGGTGGACCAACCCGATCTCTCCTAGGAGAGATCGGGTCGGCCAACCCGATCTCCCCTAGGGGGGATGGGGTTGGCCAACCCCATCCTCCCTAGGAGGGGTTGGGTGCCCTCACCCAACCCCTACCCTTGGGGGGTCGGATTTCTCCTCCCCCCAAGGGCCCCGGCACCATTTTCGGACTCCCACCCTCGATTCACTCCGCCTACCTTCTCCGTATCCTAAGGTCTTAATTATGCGCTTAAAGGTTAATTAATTGTGTTTAAAGGTTAACGATGTCATTAAGCCACCTTAATGACACCGTTGCCTATAAATACCCCACCTTCACAACTCATTTGGACATCTGGGTAAGTTGCACAATTTTGCTCTGACATCTCTCTAGCTTTATCTCTCTAAAACCGTACTGACTTAGGCATCGGAGAGGGTTCATCAGGCACCACCCCCCCCTCTGTGCCTGGTATTGCCCCTCTTGCAGGGTGGCAAGGAGAAGAGAACCAAGGAAGCAGAAGGGCATAGAGCAGTAGGACAAGCCCCAGGGGTAATAAGTACAAGCCTCAGGAGCTCAGAAGGAGAGAAGGAAAGGAGGTCAGAAGGAGAGAAGGAAAGGAGGTCAGAAGGAGAGAAGGAAAGGAGGTCAGAAGGAGAAAAGGAAAGGAGGTCAGAAGGAGAAAAGAGAAGGACACATATCAGAACGACTACCCCAAGAGAGTATAAGGGCAGGGATCAGAACGACTACCCCAAGGGAGTATAAGGGCACGGATCAGAACGACTAGTCCTAGGAGCACTGAACCCGACATTTCATTAGTGGGAGATAAATTCTAGATTGACGACCCGTTGACCTAGACTTTATAACCTAACACTGTTTATCGCTTAATTCGATGTAAGCCAATTTTGTGCCGTCAATAAATAAAGAGGTTACTTCCAATCAGAGTTATCCTTAGATTTATTCTAAGTATCAAAAAGTCGCCTTGAGTGGTGCACGATATTAAGTCGCCTTAAGTGGTGCACAATCCTTAGATTTATTCTAAGTACCAAAAAGTCGCCTTGAGTGGTGCACGATATTAAGTCGCCTTAAGTGGTGCACAATCCTTAGATTTATTCTAAGTATCAAAAAGTCGCCTTGAGTGGTGCACGATGTTAAGTCGCCTTAAGTGGTGCACAATCCTTAGATTTATTCTAAGTATCAAAAAGTCGCCTTGAGTGGTGCACGATATTAAGTCGCCTTAAGTGGTGCACAATCCTTAGATTTATTCTAAGTACCAAAAAGTCGCATTGAGTGGTGCACGATATTAAGTCGCCTTAAGTGGTGCACAATCCTTAGATTTATTCTAATTACCAAAAAGTCGCCTTGAGTGGTGCACGATATTAAGTCGCCTTAAGTGGTGCACAATCCTTAGATTTATTCTAAGTATCAAAAAGTCGCCTTGAGTGGTGCACGATATTAAGTCGCCTTAAGTGGTGCACAATCCTTAGATTTATTCTAAGTACCAAAAAGTCGCCTTGAGTGCTGCACGATATTAAGTCGCCTTAAGTGGTGCACAATCCTTAGATTTATTCTAAGTATCAAAAAGTCGCCTTGAGTGGTGCACGATATTAAGTCGTCTTAAGTGATGCGTGATTCTTGATCTTATTCTAAGTCTTGGAAAGTCGCCTTAAGCGGTGCATGATGGTAAGTCGCCTTAAGTGGTGCAAGCTAGTAAATCGTCTTAAGTGATGTACGAAAATATCTTAAGTGTCGAGGTTTCGACTTAAGAAAGTATAGTAAAGCCACTGGGAGAAGTGCAATGAAAGAATCGGAACTAAGAAAGCCTGATATTAATGGGGCTCGAAGGCCCGATGATTACAAAAGGAGGAGAATACAAAGATTCTAGCGATGAGCAGTTAGGCCTAATCCTGGTTAACGGCATCAACGGGAACAGGGTCCGCAAGGTCTAAGGCAGAAGGCTCCACTGGGTCAACCGTTGGAGGATTGGCTATCGGGGTCATGGGATCGAGGAGTTTCCGATGAAGAAGTAGCTCCTCTTCACTCTGAACTTGTGGTATGCATTTCCGGCCTTGAGCATCGGCTTCTCTGGTGAAAATGATATATCCTTCCCGGAGAGCTGCATCATAAGCAGTGCTGAAAATTTCGTTCAGAACATAGTCGAAGTTGAAAGGCTTCCCTCCCTCGAAACCAGATCCACCGTCTGAAATCAGCCATTGAAAGGGACGTTAGGTTTTTCCGGAAAATTACAATCAAACTAAGCAAAGACGAAGGCGAACAATGGAGAAGAAAACCTTACCTGACATGATAATTGGAGGCTGGAAGAATGAACTTGACATTGCCGGAAAGATGGCCGAAGAAACACTAAGCTTTCAAGAGTTGCAGTAAGCTTTCGAAAATTTGTAGATGATAAGAGGAAACTGTACCCTGAGTGAGGTTCTTATAGGCGAAGAGGACAGTCGAAGGGGCGCTTTAATCTGGACCGTCGAAGTTGAAGCGTTCTAATCTGGACCGTTGAGATGAAACGTGCGGGATGGTAGCAGGTACAATGATGAAATAGCCTGAAAAGCACTTTTCAGAAAAAGCAGACACAGAGAATCAGGCACGGGTACTGATGACGTCACTTCATTATCTACTGCATTGGATGACTGGGGAACCGAGGAGTCCTCTTGGATTTGGCAGATATCCACAAGGCATTGAGGAAACATGAAACGAGAAGACTCACACTGGATGGCTATGACAAGGGAAAGACCCCCGACTTCGACGTCGGAGGGTCGGAAGCTGAAAGACATGACGAACTAAAAGTCCCTCATGTCTTGGGGGCAAATGATGGGTTCGACTACAGCCGTTAGGCCCTATTAACGGTGAGGAGACGGTAAACAGGCCTACCAGGCCCCAAATGAAGGTCAAGATGACCCAGGAGAAGGGTCCCGACGAAGGGAGTCCCGATGATGAAAAGTCCCGACAGAGTCGGTCCCGACAGATGAGCTGGAAGCTCCCGATGAAAAGCCTTTAAGTAGGCCCCGATGACGAATCCCTGAGAACGATTGGCCCTGTCACGATGACGAGGGGCCCCGAGCGGTGACACAATGAGATAACTCTGGAGTCCCCGACGGGAGTCGGGACTCGTTACCAGAGGATAAGGCCAGGATATGCGGGGCGTGGCCGAGATACGCGGAACGTGGTTACGATACACGGAGCGTGGCCGAGATACGCGGGGCGTGGCCGAGATAAGCGAGATCATGGCCTAGATAGGCGGGATCACATCCGAGATACGCGGGATACGGGCTAACCACCCTCAACGGTTCGCCAGGTACCTGAGGCATCTCTTCGTCTATAAAAGGGCAAGAGGTCACCTCAGATCACTTATGTTGAATTACATACTCTGAGATTATTGCTTGCCAGTTGGTATTGGGCACTCATTTAAGCATCGGAGAGGGATTCTGGGTCACCGCCCGGTCTATCCCCTCTTGCAGGATTGCGTGCAGCGAAGGAGCTTGGATCGCTGTCAAAGTCTGTACCGGAGTTCCACCGTGATCCAACAGGAACCAACTTCTTATATCTTTTAATTGCACGACGAACGCGCTTACCTTCCTCGACGGTAGTGGCCCCAAAGGCCCGATCTATCTCCTCCCTCCTGGCCTTCCTTGCCCCGACCGGCTCTTCGGTTGGAGGAGCAGCAGACAGAGGAGCGGAAGAGGAAGCGCCCTTCTTCACCAACTTACGCTTCCTCTTAGAGCCACTTGGGACGGCATCAGTCTCGCCCTGCTTCATAATGGGATGAGTCAGCAGAGAAGCCTTCTTGGTTGCAAAAGTAAAAGACAAGATGGTTAGAAGTGTTACCCAGATGACCAAATCTTTGGAAACAGAGTCAAGGTGTCGGACTCCGATAAAAATCAAGTCCTTCTCCTGGAGCTTGTTGGCGTCGAGGGGTATGAAGTTGTCTCCCCAACGGTAGAGCTGAACCATTTGAAGAGTGTTGATGTCATCCTCGGCGTAGTCCAGAAGCTTGGGGGCAGGGTCCGCCACAACCTCCCATTGAGGCCAGGGGACGGAGCTGTGTTGGACGAAGAAGTAATACTTCTACCATCCGCTGTTGTCAGACCCCGGGTCGCGAATCAGCACCCGATCCTTGTGGAACTTCCAAGTTTCGCTATCCCAGCCGAAGCGTGAAAATTGCTCCTTTGTCCACTTGGGGAGTCGGGGGGAGAAGGAGCAGACACCAGCCTTGTTGCACTTCATGCCATAGAAGGTGCGGAAGAGTAGTAGACTGTACGTCCACTGCTGGCGGTGGCATAGGAGTTGGAAGGCATTCCACACGCGGATGGCGTGTGGAGAGAAGGTACAAGGGTGCGTTTTGTAGAAGTTGTACATCTCCACCAAATTTCCGCAGAAGGGGAACCGAATTCCGCGCTTATTTGTCCGGCGCAGACGAACACTTCACCTTCCCGAGGACGCGTAACGATGTGCTTCCTTCTGATGGCAGGCTTAGACTCGTACGGGAAACGAGGTTCCCAATCCGAGGTAATACACCCCTCTCTAAGGGCAACCTCGTATGAGGCCTCAGAAATCTCATTGACAACGAGTTCAAAAGTGAAAGGAGCCCTAGCCTCAGAACTAGCTTCGTCTAAAACGGTTACAAACAAGAAGATTTGAGAGAAGAAGAACAAACATCAACAAATCATGAAAACATAGAAGAAAGTCCTTACCCGACATGATTGGTGATCGGTGAGGAAAGATGAAGAAAGATCGGAAGGGCTGAAGGCCTCGGATCACTTGAACAGCAGGAAGAACTTGGAGGAGAAGCTTCGAATGCAAGAACAGCAGAAATCAAGAGAGTGCAGAAGAAGTGAATAATGCCAGGGTTTTAGCTTTTATAAGCAAAAGGACAACTGGAGGGACTTAATCTTGACCGTTGAAGATGAAACGATGCAATCGTGGTCGTTGATATCGAGAAGACGGTACGGAAGAGACGTGGTGACGTCATAAACGCTTTTTCAGAAAGCAACAGACACGCCGATTCAAGCGTCGTTTCATAATCCCTAGCATTTAATGCTGCGATAACCGAGGAGTCTCCTCGGGTTTGACAACTGTCCACAGAGTCCAGTGGGCCCAAGGTAATCATGAGTGAGAAACTCTGTCATACAGCAATTGCGTGCAAGGCAAAAGCCTCCGATGGAGATATCAGAAGACCTCGAGATAAAAGCCTCCGACAACAAGGTGGGAAGGGCTGGAACTGGAACTGGAAGACATGACGAACTAAAAGTCCCCCATGTCTTGGGGCAAATGATGGGTTCCGATGAAATCGTTAGCCCTGTTAACAGCCAATGGACGGCGAGTAGGTCCAATGGGCCTCGTGAAAGCCTGGAAGGCCCAGAAGCCCAGTACGAAGGGTCCCGACTTAAGCGGTCCCGACATAAGAGCTGAACGCTCCCGACAAGAAGCCTCTAAATAGGCCCCGATATGCCTTAGTAAAGGCCACGACGCGCCTTAGTAAAGGCCCCGATAATATAGCCCCGCAGAGGCTGGACCTGTCCCGTAGAGACTGAAGGTCCTGGGTGGTGATCTAGAATGAGACAACTCTGGAGTCCCCGACAGGAGTCGGGACTTGTGATCAGAGGATAAAGACCGAGAAACCTGCCTACTAGATTGAGTAATGGGAGACGGTTAAAAATAAGGATAAATCCCCCGAGATACGCAGGGCGTGCCCGAGATACGCGGTGTATGGGTAAGATACGCGGAGCGTGGGGCGAGATATATGGAATCCCAACCGAGATATACAGAATCGTGGCGAGATACACGGAATCATGGGTACAACGGCCAAGCATGGTCACAGGTAGCTGGGCAACTCCTCCTCCTATATAAAGGAGGAAGTTACCCCAGAAAACTCATTCTCTCTAATACGCATTGAGATTACTGCTATCACCCCCATTGATCACATACTCGTTTAAGCATCGGAGAGGGATTCTGGGTCACCACCCAGGTCATCCCCTTTTGCAGGATTACGCGGAGCCCAGGAGTCCAAGCTTTCCGTCAAGGACGTAACGGAGCTTCGCCCGTGATCCAACATCACCGGGACTCCGAAGCAATTCCCGACTGACATCCGTTCAGCCAGTTTCCGAAGCCTCTTGAATCAAGTTCCGATCCCGCACCAGACTATCCTCAATCCTCGTTTGGCTCGTTCGATCTCACGTATCACAGTCGATTTCACTAATCGTCCATGTTCCGTCTAGAAATCTACCAGCAGTGAGCCTTTGCTTGTAATTTTCTCCTCCACACCAGCCATCCTCCCCGCAGTTAACCCGTTGTTGGAAGCCGCCTGTCCACTCCCCACCTCGCCGGAGAAGGAGCCCCTTGCCCGGCCGCCTTGCTCAGCCACGACTGCCCCTGACCGTCGACGACCACGCCACCGATCCGGCACTTCCGACTTCTGATCTGTCTGACCTCCATCGCCGGTGTCTTTTCTCTCCCTCACTCTTTTCTCTCTCTCTTGTTGGATCACGGTGGAACTCCGGTACGGATTTTGACGGCGATCCTAGCTCCTTCGCTCCACGCAATCCTGCAAGAGGGGATAGACCGGGCGGTGACCCATAATCCCTCTCCGATGCTTAAATGAGTATCTCGTATGGACTGGCAAGCAGTAATCTCAAGTAAGTATTTCAACGTAAGTCATCTGAGGTGACCTCTTGCCCTTTTATAGGCAAAGAGATACCTCAGTTACCTGGTGAACCGTTGGGGGTGGTTAGCCCGTATCCCGCGTATCTCGGGTGTGATCCCGCCTATCTAGGCCATGATCTCGCTTATCTCGGCCACGCCCCGCGTATCTCGGCCACGCTCCGTGTATCTTAACCACGTTCCGCGTATCTCGGCCACGCCCCGCGTATCTCGACCTTATCCTCTGATAACGAGTCGTGACTAACATCGGGGACTCCAGAGTTATCTCGTTGTGTCACCGCTCGGGGCCCCTCGTCATCGTGACAGGTCCTATTGTTCTTAGGGATTCTTCATCGGGGCCTACTCAGAGGCATTCCATCGGGAGCGTTCAGCTCACTTGTCAGGTCCGACTCCGTCGGGACCTCTCATCCTCGGGCTCCCTTCGTCGGGATCCTTTGTCCGGGCCATCTTGGCCTTCGTTTTGGGCCCACCAGGCCTATCAGCCGTTTTTTCATCGTTAAAGGGCCTAACGGTTGTAGTCGAACCCATCATTTTCCCCCCAATACATGAGGGACTTTTAGTTCGTCGTGTCTTTCAACTCCCGACCTCCCGACATTAGAATCGGGGATCCTTCCCTTGACATAGTCACTCAATACTAGTCTTCTCTTTCACGTTTCCTCGATGCTTTGTGGATAAATGCCAAATCTGAGGGGGCATTTCGATTCCCCCATTCATTAAATGCAGCCGATAGTGAAGCGACGTCTTCTTTACTCGTGCCTGATTTTTCGCGCCTGTTTCTTCTGAAAAGTGCTTTTCAGGCCGTTTAATCATTACGTCCGTTACCCTTCTGCACGTTCCATCTCAACGGTCCAGATTAAAACTCTTCAACTTCGACGACTCGGATTCGAAGTGTCCCTTCAACTGTCTTCTTCGCCTATAAAACCCTAGCCACGGGCACAGTTTAACTTTTACCATTTCCGAATTCTCAAAAGCTCTCTGCAACTTCTCTGCGAATTCAAGCCCTGCAATTCAGAGTTTCTCCGGTCATCTTTCCGGCAACGCCAAGTTCGTTCCTTCAACCTCCAATCGCCATGTCTGGTAAGGGTCTCTTCTCTATTGTTCGTTCATGTCTTTCTTGTTTACAGCTTTCCGAAAATCCCACTGTGCCTTCCTTGCCATTGCTACTTTTCAGACAACGGATCCAGCTCTGAGGGGAGAAAGCCCTTCAACTTTGATTATGCCCTGAATGAAATCTCCAACACTTCTTATGATGCAGCTCTCCGAGAGGGGTGCATCACTTCTACTTGGGAACCTCGTTTCCCGTATCCCTGGCCTCGCCCCTCGGGTAACCTTGAGGTTAATCGTCCCCGAAAAGGGGAGGTATTTTTCTCTACGGGGCAAGTATCAGCGGGGATCAGATTCCCCTTCTGTGGTAATCTAGTCGAGATGTGCCAGCACTATAAAACTCATCCGACCACCTTCTCTCCGCACGCCATTCGCCTGTGGAATGCTTTCCAGGTCCTCTGCTTCCGACAGCGGTGGGTGTACAGCCTCAAGTTCTTCAGGACCTTCTATGGGATGAAGTGCAACGAGGTGGGGGTTTGCGCCTTCTACCCCCGAATGCCGAAGTGGAGCAAGGCACAACTTGGACGATGCAGCTGGACCAGCGACACCTGGAAGGTGGTCAAGGGTCGGGGACTCCTGGTTGATACGGGGTCCGATAACAGCAGTTGGAAAAGGAGCTACTTTTTTATCCAACATTCTTCCATCCTCTGGCCCCGATGGGAGGTGGAAGCAGATTCTCCGCTTGCCTTCCACACCTACACCGACGAAGATTTTCAAACTCTTCAACTCATCCAGCTTTACCGATGGGGGGAGTCCTACACTCCCCTCGACGCCAATTCTCTCGTGGAGCGGGACCTGGTGAACGCCGGGATCCGACTCCTCGATATAATCTCTGGGGGGCAGCTTTTCGACGGCCCCTCCAATGTGGTTCCTTGGGTAAACTTCTAACTCTTTTTCGTTTACTGTTTGCAGCCAAGAGGGTATCTGTGCTGACCGATCTGTTCATTAAGCAGGGGGAGACTGATGCTGTCCGCCCCTCGCGGAAGAGGAAGTCTGCCAAGAAGGCTGCTGCTCCGTCGGGGTCTCCTTCTGCGGAGCAGCCTAAGCGGAAGCGCGTGGATCTGGACCAACTCTTCGACGTCCAGAATGCTGAAGAAGGTAAAAAGCTCCGACTTGCTATTAAATCATATAGGAGGATGGTCCCGAAGGATTTGATTCCTTCAACCAGGGAGGCCCGTATTCCTGACGTCAGACGAATCCTTCGAGGCGAAACTCCTCGTGTCTTGAAGGCGGGCTACTACCACTACCGCGGGAAGGATCAATATGTCTCCCGACGTATTGTTTGGTGTAAGAATCCTGATGAACTTCCTGACTACATATCTGAAGCCTCTCGTCCTCTAGGTGCAGGTCGCTCAGGGGCTCCATCGGGTGCTGAAGCTTCTGCGGGTGCACCGTCTTCAACAGGGGCGCCTCCCTCAACTGGGGAGAAGACCCCGACCGGCGAACAGTTTCGTCGGGTGGAAAGCTTGGACTCCTCCGAGGAGACCGATGAGGGTGGCTCCCTCCGTCATCGTCGGGGGACGGGGCAGTCTCCCTTGAAACCAACCTCTCAGGGGCTGCCCCCTTCATCTTCTCCGCAGCAGCGACAGCCGTCGCCCATCCACGACTTCACTCCTTCCCCCGCCCGGGTCGAGCCGGAGGCGTGCCCCTCCACGATTCGTTCTCCTCCTCCTGTCCCTCTCGATGGGAGTTTCTACAGGGCCTTCGACCCCGCACAAGTGAATGCCCCCTGGACTCCAATCCAAACACTGCAAGGAGTCCAGCTCCGGCAAGGGGACCAGCATCAGGACCTGGCTCTACATCTGCTGGCAGGCTCGATCCTGCCCACCATGCGGTACCCGATTTCCCTGAATCGGACTGCTATGCATCGGGATGTCAGAGATATGTCCCTGCGTCGGATAGAGGTAAAACTTCGCTTCTCTCTTTTCATTGGTAAATCTGGTTGTTTGTCTATTAACACTATTCTTTATTCTATTGTAGGAGCTCGGCGACTTCAACCGTCTTTTCGGGTACCTCATCGCCTATGATGAGTCCCGGGAGCGGGACCGGGCGGCCATCGACAAGCTTAAGGAGGATCTTGCAGCCTCCAAGTCTTCGCGGGGGAAACTGGCCAAGGAGCAGGCCGTCCTTTTTCAAAAGGTTCAGGACCTCAAAAAGCAGGTCGGGGACTTCGAGGGGCTCCTGAGGCAGGAGCGGCAGGAGCGACAGGCTGCTGAGGACAAGCTGGTCCTCGAGAAGAAGGCTCTGGAGGAGCAAGTCGCGGGGGTTCCTGCGCAGCTGGTCGAGGCGGAGGCCAAGGGCCGGGAGGATTATCGGAGGTCTGAGGACTTCCAGGCTGATGCTATGAAGTTCTTTGGCGCGGAGGTGGAGAACACTCTCTTCAATGCGGTTGAGGAGCTCCACCTGGAGTATGGCGACGCCATCAATTTTGACAAGTCTCCTTCCCTCGCCCCCTTCGCGAAGAAATACTTTGCTCTTTCTGAGGAGAGTGATGGGGGGAGTACTCCCGCAATTGCCGAAGACGCAGCAGATGCCCCGATAGTCGATCCTCCCGCGGCCGACCCTGTGGAGTCTTCTTCCACCGACTTCGTGGACCCAGCTCCCGCCGATGCCGCTGACAAGGACCAGGCCTAACTGCTTATCTTTAGAGTCCTTGTATTTTCTTCGTTTTTGTAATCGTCGGGCCTTTGAGCCCTTATCAATTATCAGACTTTGTTAGTTCCGATTTTTTTTTCAATGCACTTCTCCAAGTGGCTTTACTATACCTGCTTAGGTCGATACTTCGACACTTAAGACATTCTCGTACATCACTCAAGACGATTTACTAATTTGCACCACTTAAGGCGACTTATCACCGTGCACCACTTAAGGCGACTTTTCAATACTTAGAATAAATCTAAGAACATGCATCACTTAAGACGACTTATCACCGTGCATCACTTAAGATGACTTAACCTCGTGCATCACTTAAGAAGACTTTTCAATACTTAGAGTAAATCTAAGAACCGTGCACCACTTAAGGCGACTTTTCATCGTGCACCACTTAAGGCGACTTAATCTCGTGCACCACTTAAGGCGACTTTACATCGTGCACCACTCAAGGCGACTTAACCTCATGCACCACTTAAGGCGACTTTACATCGTGCACCACTCAAGGCGACTTAACCTCGTGCACCACTTAAGGCGACTTTACATCGTGCACCACTCAAGGCGACTTTAACACTTAGCATAAATCTAAGAATAACTCTGATTGGAAGCAACCTCTTTATTTATTGAGGGCATAAAATTTGCTTACATCGAATTAAACGATAAACAGCATACACCACTTAAGGCGATTTTGCATCGGGCACCACTTAAGGCGACTTTATCGGGCACCACTTAAGGCGACTTTCATCAAGCATGGTGTTTTTTCAAGTGTTCGCCACTAAAAGAATGCTTTAACGTTCTGCCATCGAGGTCTTCCAACTTGTATGCATTTGGAGCTGGCATCCCCACGACCTTATATGGTCCTTCCCATTTTGGTGACATCTTGTTGATTCGATCCAAAAGGGTAAACTCGTTGCGACGCCAGACCAGCTCCCCGACGAAGAACTGTCGGGACTTTACTCGCCGATTGTAGTACCTGGCCGTCGCCAAACGCATTCGAGCTTCCCGCCTCTTCTCTTCGAGTAAGTCCAAATCCAGACGTCTCATCTCATCATTCGTCAGAGGCTCGTAATATCTCATCCGATGGGACGCCACAGCTACCTCTACGGGGGTGACAGCCTCCGTGCCATAAACGAGGCCAAACGGAGTCTCCCCCGTTGATCGTTTGGGTGTCGTTCTAAAAGCCCAAAGCACGTTTTCCAGTTCGTTCAGCCATTTGCCCTTCAAGGCATAGACCCTCTTCTTCAGGCCATCCATCACGATTTTGTTGGCTGATTCCACCTGGCCGTTAGTTTGAGCATGGCGTACGGAAGCTGTCCGATGCTCGATGTTCAACTCCTCCAGATACTCCCTCACCTGAGAGCCGTTAAACGGTGGACCATTGTCGCTGATCACCACCTTAGGAATCCCGTATCTGGACACAATATGGGTCTGGAGGAACTTGACGATCTGGTTCCCCGTCGTTCTGGCCAACGCCTTTGCCTCTATCCATTTCGAAAAATAATCGATAGCTACAAGTAAATACTTACATTGACCTTGTGCTTGTGGAAGAGGTCCCACCAAGTCGATGCCCCATTGCGCAAAGGGCCAAGCGCTCTTGATGGATGTCAGATTAGCGGCCGGAGCCACGATACTCGGGGCGTATCTCTGGCACGTGTCACAGGATCGGACCAACGCCGTCGCTTCCTTGCTCATCGTAGGCCAATAATAGCCCAAGTTCAGCACTTTCCTCATAATGGATCGGGCTCCTTCATGACAAGCCGCGACCCCTTCATGCACCTCCTTCCGGATTCGATTCGTATCGGGTTCTGCCACACACTTCAAGTACGGAGTCGAGAACCAGCCCTTCTTGTACAGCTGATCGTCTAGCATCACGTAATTAGCCGCGATCCGACGTATCCTGTCAGCTACTACCTTATCATCGGGGACTGCCCCCGTAGTCAGGTATGCGACTATCGGGGTCATCCAAGTGGGCTCTTCCTCCGGTTTTGCCTCAATGGTACACACCTGTGTCGGGTCGATGGTCGATAAGATCACCTTCTCCAAGAAGTGCACCTTCCGATTTTCTTCCAAGGGTGCCCCCAGGGCAAATTTGCTCAGGGCGTTTGCCTCTACGTTTTCCTCCCTTGGGATTGCCTCGATGTCTAAGCTTTTAAAGCTCTCCTTCAGGGCTTGTACCTCGCGCAGGTACTTCTTCATTATCGGACTCCTCGCTTCGTATCGTCCTTGAACCTGATTCACGATTAAAGCTGCGTCACACTTCACTCTCAAGTGATCAACTCCAGTGCCTTTAGCAATTTTTAGGCCTGTGATAAGAGCTTCATACTCCGCTTCGTTGTTTGTGGCCTTGAATTTTAAAGCCAAGGCGTATCGGAGCGGTTCACCTTCACCCGGTGGTGTCAACAAAAAGCCTGCTCCTGATCCGTCTGAACTCGAGGAGCCATCCGTGTACATTTCCCAGGTATTTTCCCGGTTTGGCTGTTCTGATTGCTCTGCCCTCTCTGGTTGTTCTTCTGTCGGGACCTCCATGGTTGCCTTCTCTACAGGGCCCGCTTCTTCTAGATCGGGGGCTGTAGATTCTGCTATGAAATCTGCTAATGCCTGGCCCTTGATGGCCGTTCTTGGAGCAAAGTGTATGCGAAACTCACTAAGCTCTACTGCCCATTTCACTAATCTTCCCGACGCATCCGGTCGGTTCAAAAAATGCTTCAAAGGTTGGTTCGTCAGCACAGTGATCTCGTGTGCGTGGAAATAAGGCCTTAGCTTCCGAGCAGTAGTAATCAACGCAAAGAGGTACTTCTCAACGGCAGGATAATTCAATTCAGACTTGGCAAACACCTTGCTTACATAATAGACGGGGACTTGATTACCCTCGACAATCTTTACTAACACAGAGCTAATGGCAAATTCAGAAACAGCCAAATAAAGATAGAGCGGCTCGCCTGGAACTGGTTTCGCCAACGGCGGGAGGGTGCGAAGGTGCTGCTTGAGTGCTTGGAACGCCTCTTTCACATTTGGCGGTCCACTCAAATTTCTTGTTGGCCCTCAAGAATTCGAAAAATGGCATTGATCGGTCGCTGGCTTTGGACAGGAAACGATTCATTGCAGCCAGTCGGCCATTCAGCACTTGTACCTCTCGGTGGTTTATCGGGGACTGCATCTCCTCAATCGCCCTCAGCTTCTCGGGATTTACTTCAATTCCTCTCTGGCTCACCATAAAGCCCAAAAATTTCCCTGAGTGGACTCCGAAGGCGCATTTCGTCGGGTTTAAGCGAACTTGATGAAGCCTCATCCGTTCAAACGCCATGGCTAGATTGTGCACATGATCCTCAGCTTGTCGGGACTTCACCAGCATGTCATCCACGTAAGCTTCCATGGTCTCTCCCAGCATATCTCCGAATAACTTATTCACCATGCGCTGATAGCTCCTTGAACTCCCTCAACAACTCAGTCAATTATTGGGCTGTCTCCTCAGTCAGAGCAGACCCGATTTTCACCCTCCTCTGGGGTCCGTCAATCTCAACTTCTTTTAGATCTTCTATGGGGGCGGGACGCCCTAACTCCGCTCTAGGATCTGTATCTGTCTGGAGGACAGTCATGGCCTCTCGTCTCCTCCTCCGGGTGGCGTTAACATAGCATTTTCGGGAAGCTACCTGGTCACCCTTGACTTCTCCGACTCCGTGGTCGGTCGGGAACTTCATTTTCTGGTGCACTGTCGAGGCAACCGCCATCAGGGGGTTGATGGTGGTTCTCCCGATGATCGCGTTGTAAGTCCCCGCGGAATCAACCACCACGAACTCCACGTTCCTCCTTTCTGATTTCCACCCACTACCAAACTCCACTGGTAAGGTGATTACTCCTAGCGGATAGGAGGTTGAACCAGAGAACCCGACCATCGGGAAGTTTGCCTCCTTCAGATCTTTCTTCGTTTTTCCCATAGCCTCCAGCGCGTCCATAAATAGAATATCGGAGGAGCTTCCTCCGTCGATCAGAATTCGCTTCATTACGTACCCGTCTACATCCAAGGTTACAACCAAGGCGTCATCGTGCAGAGTCTCCACGCCTATGAGATCCTCCGACGAAAAGGAGATCACCATTTCTTCCTTCAAGGTCCAGGATCGAGACCTCTTGCCTAACACCACAGCCGTAGGAATTCTAGAGGCGTAAACCTCCCGGGAGGACGAGGTTTCACCTCCAGCAGCAAATCCTCCGTGAATCACATTAATGGTGCCCCGTCGTTCCTTGCGAGCACCGGACGGCTCCGGATCGGACCTCTTCTTCTTTGGGGACCGATCGCGGGATCGAGAACGGGACCGTGATCGGGACCGAGAGCGGGATCGACACCGTTTATCCCCGACGAACTCCTTGAGCTTCCCCTTCTGGATCAGTTTCTCGATCTCCTTCTTCAGCTCCCGACAATGGTTGGTGTCGTGACCATTTGCGCGGTGAAATCGGCAGTAGCGATCCGTGCGGGATCCTAAGAATTCTCCATCCTTCTTTGGGGGGTACCTGGAAATACCTTGTCGTTCCATGACCGTTAGTACCTCCGTCATGGAGCAGTTGATAGGAATGTCGAGATCCTCCCTCTTTTCCTTCCTTAAAGAACGCCTATCATCCCTCCGACCATAGCGTCCTCGATCCCGACTGCCCTCGGGTTTGCCCTTTGAATTACGATCGTCGACAGGTTTAACCGAATGCTTCCCTTTATTCGATTTCGGGGGCTCCAGCTCTCCGGCGGCTATCTTCGACTCCTGGACATCGATTTTCCGTTTCACCCTTTTCTGTAGTGCCTCCATATTCCACACGGCTTTCTCAGCCACGCTATGCATTAGGTCGGAACCATAGGGGACCGTTAGGTTTCGAATGAATGTACGGATGGTTTCACCCTCCGAGATTTCCTCATCAATCTCCGCCACACTGGCGGTGTACCGCTGGTAATAGTGCCAGCGATTCGCCGGGCCTCTGTACTACCTGGGTCAGGGACCTCACACTCTTCAGCAAACGTCTACGACCCTGGTACTGCTGAATGAACCGGTCGTGCATATCTGCCCAGCAAGTGATGCAGCCTGGGGGCAGACTAAAGAACCAGGCCAGGGCTCTTTCCCCAAGTGTGTTCGGGAACAGTGTACATACTATGTCTTCATTCGGGGCTCTTCCCAGACACGCCATGAGGTGCTTCTGGACATGTCGAACCGGATCTCCTTCGCCATCGTATTCCTTTATCGTGGGGATACCTAGCCCTGGCGGGGCTAGGGTGTCTATGAGTCGAAGGACGAAGGGATGAGTAGATCGATCCCTCAGCTCCGATACCAGCGGCTTCTGCTCTCCCATGCAGATGTTCACGATCTTTACCACCTGATCGGGGGTAATGGGACCATTCAGGGGAATGGTCCTGTGCTGTACTGGCCCTGGCCCATCAACCACGAACCTCTCTGGCTGAACGGACACCCTACTCCTGTCCTGGCCCCGGGGCGGAGTCTCCTGTACGTTCCGAACCTCTGCTGGTGGGGGCGCTTCTTCCAACGGGGGCATCTCCTCCTGCCTCTTCGCAGTCTCTCTCCGATCCAAGAGAGCCTCCACAGCTGCCAAAAACATGGGCATGGCTTCTGCCACGGCTCTTGTCAGGTCCGTAGCTGGGGGAGCCCCCTGCTCCCTATTGCCCTGGTGCTGAGCAGCAATCTCTTCGGGACCTTCATTGTGCCCCCCTGTCTGGGAGAGCTCAGCAGCGGGATGGTTCTGGTTTTCCTCCTGTTCTGGTAGTGAATTCAGAGTTGTTGCAGCGGGGTGACGGGAACCACTAGATTGTCCCTGTCTTCTTTGCTTGCCAGCCGCCATCGATCGAGTAGAAGGCATATCAGCTTTTCGTTTGATTCGCACAGACGGCACCAATGTTGGATCACGGTGGAACTCCGGTACGGATTTTGACGGCGATCCTAGCTCCTTCGCTCCACGCAATCCTGCAAGAGGGGATAGACCGGGCGGTGACCCAAAATCCCTCTCCGATGCTTAAATGAGTATCTCGTATGGACTGGCAAGCAGTAATCTCAAGTAAGTATTTCAACGTAAGTCATCTGAGGTGACCTCTTGCCCTTTTATAGGCAAAGAGATACCTCAGTTACCTGGTAAACCGTTGGGGGTGGTTAGCCCGTATCCCGCGTATCTCGGGTGTGATCCAGCCTATCTAGGCCATGATCTCGCTTATCTCGGCCACGCCCCGCGTATCTCGGCCACGCTCCGTGTATCTTAACCACGTTCCGCTTATCTCGGCCACGCCCCGCGTATCTCGACCTTATCCTCTGATAACGAGTCCCGACTAACATCGGGGACTCCAGAGTTATCTCGTTGTGTCACCGCTCGGGGCCCCTCGTCATCGTGACAGGGCCTATTGTTCTTAGGGATTCTTCATCGGGGCCTACTCAGAGGCATTCCATCGGGAGCATTCAGCTCACTTGTCAGGTCCGACTCCGTCGGGACCTCTCATCCTCGGGCTCCCTTCGTCGGGATCCTTTGTCCGGGCCATCTTGGCCTTCGTTTTGGGCCCACCAGGCCTATCAGCCGTTTCTTCATCGTTAAAGGGCCTAACGGCTGTAGTCGAACCCATCATCTCTCACACAGTCTTCTCTCTCTCGCACTCAACCTAACCGGACCGGAGCTCCGACCGCCGCTCGTCCGATCGCTGCGCGCCGCCCACCTGCCTGTCTGACTCCCTGTCTCGACTTCCGGCCCATGTCCTTAGCTCCGAACCATCACCAGCACCCCGTCCCAGAACCATAACCAGCCCGATCGGAACCACCGACCGGAACCACTGTGCCCGAACGACCCTGCTATTTTCGGCCCATCCTTCATCTGTTGCTCTCCGTCAAATGCTTCTGCTGGAGCTCATCGCTGTCCCATCAGGTACGTCTTCTCCTTTGTTTTTTTTTATTATTATTATTATTTTATTATTATATCATATTTGATTATATTCGGATTTGATTATACTAGGTTCACTTAGTTTAGATTAGTTTAATTGGAGTTTGATTAAATTTAATTAGGTAGCATGTTTTAATTGCAATTTATGTCGAATATATATCATGTTGTGTATGAATTTGAGCATGCTTGGCAATTTTGGTATTTTAGATTTCGTTTTAATTGGGAGTTATAAATTATAATTAGTTTTGTAGACTTAGGTTAATATTTGATAATATTTTTGCTTGCATAGGATAATTTTTTTATTAAATCTTGACATCGTTAGATTAATTTGATGTAACGTGTATTTATAGAATAAAGCTGACAAATTAACTGAATTGAGTACCGAAAGGGCGTGGTTAAAAATATATATTTTTAATTCGTAATAGAACCCCTGAACTCGAATTTCTAATCGTGGACCGATTTTATACCTAGGCGTTTAATTCGTTATTCACTTAGGTGATCTAGGATCCTGGTTATCCTTATAATTAACTAGTGGCGACTCTTTCAAAATCCACGTTTTTCAAAATGTAATTCGCCATAGGTCAGATTTTAGGTCCGAAAATTTGGCGACTATGTTGGGGAAGATCGAGGGTTCGGGCTCTTTATAGTTGCTTATTTGTCATGTTTTATTTTTTATTCATATTTGACTTTGTTATTCTAACTTGGTTGTTTTTTCGGGCTTTCAGATGTGGAGTTAAGTATTTATTATGGCTGACTATTTTTCTTTGTTGTATATGCATTATTTGAATTCGCACACACCCACTTTAGTGTAATGTCCCAAACGCCTAAAATCCAGGACGACTAGGAACCCCGGAGGTTTAATACGGTACGATTGGAGCGGCTGGGCCGCCGGTACGGCTCGGAAAAACTCTACTCGCTTGTGAAGGTCTTATCATCCCTATGATGGGGTAAGGAAACCACCTTGACGGGAACCTATCAGTGGAACCTACCTTGTAGAGCAAAGCCACAGATTTTTTACCCCCTAACATGTTGTGTTTTATCCGTGTTTTTTTTGTTGTAAAAAAGAGTTGTCAGAAAAACTGTAAGTTTTTTTTTTACTGTGTAACTTTTATTCTCATGCATTCATTTAACTGCATTTTTAAAAAAAAAATAAAAAAAACTTTTTCTGCTAAGTAGTCAGTCATTTAGTTGTAGAATATTTTTTTTTTCAAACATGCATTTTTTATACATTGTTAAAAAAAAAAAAAAAAACTCTTACCTGAATTTTTTATTTTTAACTTGCGTTTCATACGCATTGTTTTTTTAAAACTATCTAGGTAAGTTGTAATTCTGGCTAGTGCGTCACATATGCATTACTTAAAAACACAAAAAATATTTTTTAGGAAAAATTGTAATTCAGCTTTAGCTATTAGAGCTTCTAATTTCGAAGGTGCATTCCATATTCATCATTTGAACAACTTTTTACCTGAATTGTTTTGTTTTTAATAATGCACTCAATATGCATTGATTTTAAAAAAACTTTTTCGATAAATCGTAAGCTCTGTTAGTTTTAGGGCTCTTTGTTAAAAAAAAAAAAAAAACTTTTTACCTGAATTTTTAATAAAAAAACGTGCATCTCATATGCATTATTTTTGGAAAAAACTTTCAGGTAAATTGTATTTTTCTTAGTTGTAGAACTTTTATTTTTTAAGTTTGCATCTTGTATTTATTTTTGTGCATCTCATTTGCATCCTTTAAAAAAAAACGTTTCACCTGATTTTTTTTTTATTTTGAGCAACCAAGATGCGTTGAATTTTTTTTCTCCTCGTTAAAAAAACAAAAACAAAAAAATATTTTCAGATAACTTGTAATTTTTTTTTTAATTATAGAACTTTCATTTCAAATATGCATCTCATGTGCATCGCATGTGCATTGTTTTAGGAACGATAATTTGTTGATAGACTGTACACATTCTTAGTCATGCATCGCATTCACATTATTTTTAAAAAAACTTTACCTGGAATTTTCATTTTGTACATACATTCCATATGTATCATTCAGGTAAACTTGTTGTAATTTGTAAGTTTCTTAACAGTAGAACTTTAACTTTCGAGCATGCATGAGCATTTAAAAAAAAACCTCGAGGTGTCATTCAATTTTATCGAAGGTGTATTGCACTTTTGCGGCAAGATTGTCGTTTCAATATTCGCATGAGCTAACGTTTTAAAAAAAGTGATTCTGTTTTTTTTTTAATAGTTTAACTGTGCAGTTGAGTGCCATTATTCGAGTTTAAGCAAAGGACGAGAAAACCTTTTTGAAAAATCTTATTTTGAACATCTGTCCTGCGTTCGAGGCAGATAGTGCACTCAGCAAACTCAGTAAACTCCATGATGGTGCTAAACACCTTAGATCATAAATTTTGATTCTTTCTAAAATGTAAACAAAATTATGAAATGAATGGAATTAGAGCTTTCAAAAAATCATGCATGATTTCTCATATTCTCTAGACTAATCTTTCATTCACTATTTTCAGGTATCATTGGTTAAGGTATCCCGTACATATAAGCTATGCCGGCTAAATGGGGCAACAAAAAAGAAACGTGCATCCATCAAGTTGCACGAAGCACAAATTGCGCACTCTGGATATCCAATGCTCAGATTAGACGACCACTTCGACGAGGTCGCAACCACGTTAAACGTGACTGCTCTAAAGAACTTACATGCCAAAATTCCACCTACCATGTGTGGAATTCATACGCGACCCCGAACCAAGCCATACATTCGTTTTACGGTGAGTTCTAAACCGGTCGGTGGTAACCAAGGGGCATCTCCTATTAAGATCGGTCATGTCCGGAGATGGGAAAATATCAAAAGATCGTCGAGAGTCTCGTGAAGATTCAATGTGCTGATCAATGAACATTTTAGATGTCAAGCAAAGAAAACATTATTGTTGGGGCCTTCCATCAGAGGTCCAGGGGCATTTACTTTCCGGCAGGTGTTAATATACAAGTTGTGATGGAGCAGGAAAATCAGGACATGCAGTAGGTCCAGTCGCATAGCGAGCACATTTCCCACTAGAAAAAATCCAACACCTAGGTAAGAAAAGTTGTGATCATTTTTATCCCCGAAATTTGAGTTTTTCTTTACTCATTGTGCAGCTCGGATGATAAAAGCCTCTGAATAATACATCTCGTGCACGACCCTTTGCTCGCCGGCCATTCTTGTGTCAACTGCCGAATTTATCCCAATTGCCTCGGGCATTTAATAGCCGTCAAACGGATTATGAGATACCTGAGAGGTACGGAAGACTATGGACTGTGCTATGAGGGAATTTAGCTAGAATTAATAGGATATAGTGACGCCGACCACGGTGGTGATCTAGATGATCATAAATGCACCTCATAAGGAGTGTTTCTCCTTGCAATGATGCCATCTCTTGGATGAGCAAGATGAAATCCTATGTCGCGCTGTCTACTATGAAATCTGAATTCGTAGCTCTCTCAAAGAATGCACAGGAGGATATCTGGCTAAGGAGAATGATGATTTCCCTGCTTGACGTCAAGGACGGGAGTAAGCCTTTATGCGTTTACTCTAACAGTCAAGCAGCGATAGGGGCAATCAAAAATCTTAAGTACCATAGTAAGACTATACACACTGATACAAAATATAACTATGCGAAAAGTGAGGTAGAGGACATGTGATCACAATTGAGTTCACGCCTTTTGAAAACATGGTTGCGGATCCATTAACTAAACCTTTAAACAAAGATGTTTTCGAAAAGCACGTTAAACTTCTTGACTTGCGTAAAGTTTAGAAGGCTTGTGATGTGTCAGTAATTTTTTTTTAATTCAAAGTGATATTAGAATAAAAGAGTTTCTAAATTGAGTTTATGATCTTACGAAGTCATAATGGCATTATTACATCGGATGTGTGGTCTATAAAAATTCAGTGGAGTGTGAAACCTCCTAATAAAATATGTCGAATATGGAACTTGCCATGTCACACAGGCTCATTCGTCTTGATGGAAATGATTCCTCAGCCATATCAAGACAGAGTAAGAACCATGAAATTTCAAAAGATAATCCAGGTTAAGCAAAACGATCATTTGGTTTCTAGGTAACACGAGATGATCAAAGTTTTGCAGATCGTCATGACGAACTCAGATCGTCTATAAACACATTCTGGACTAGATGAGAATCTATGATAGCTTATGACATTCCCATTCCTAATATAAATTCAGGTTAAGCTGTCGACGCGCACTTCATACTGCGTGTGCCACACGGGGTCACGCTCGGTTGTGTTAGACGAAATCATCCGAGATTATGAAGGACACAAACTTCTTTACCTTGAGCGTGTGACTGATCTCGGTTGCTGAATGAAGCAACACCCAAAGTACCCTTATCACTCGTAACTCATATCCAAAGTTGGCTTCAATGTTCGCTACCAGCCATACAAGCGTAGCGCCCGAACAAAGAGGTCAAGTGACCACGTTTTGGGCACAAATTGAGTTCGAATAAGGATATGAGCGATGGGGATGGTCATGCACATCTGTCATTGTCATACCCTAAAAATCATACCTAAGGCAATTACGTTTTGAAAATGCAGTTTTGAAAGAGTCGCCACTAGCTAATTACAGCTGACTAGAAACCTAAATTACGTATTTAAATAACGAATTAAATACCTAAGCATATTAATCGATGTACGTTCAGAAATTCGAGTTCGGGGGGTTCTGTTACGAATTAAAAAAGAATATTTCTTAATTACGCCCTTTCGGTACTCAATTCACTTAATTTGCCAATTTTTATTCCTTATACATACATTATGCTAAATTAATCTAACAATGTAAAAATTAATCTGATGCAAAAGATATTATCAAATATAATCCTAAATCTAAAAATTAATTATAACTTATAACTCCCATAAAAAATGAAATCTAAAATACTAAAAAAAAAATCTAACATGCTATCGAATTAAGTTTAATCACCTACAGTTAAACTACTAATTAAATTTAACCAACTACATTCAAACAATTAATTAAATTTAACTAATTATATTTAACTATTAATTAATAATAATAATATATATATATAATATAAGACATAAAAACTAAAATATAATAAAAAACAAACAAACAAAAAAGAAGAAGAGAGCAACGAGCTTACCTGTTCCTAGCAGCACCGGAGCTTGTTGCAGGACCAGGAGCAGCGCGGCAGTAGGCAATGGTGCGGGTCGGAAACGGTCGAGGGTGGATCGGGCAGGCGGGCTTCCGGAAAGGTGGCACAACTCCGGCGAACCAAGCTTCTGGTTGAGCTGGGTGGAGAGTTGGTGGCGTCGCGGTTGTGACAGCAGTGAGGGACGGACTCCGGCGACAGACCAAGGAAGGTCGGTGACGGAAGCAGCGGCAGGGTGCGACGTTGACAAGGCTGGCAGCTGTTGGATCACGGTTGGAACTCCGGTACGTTCTTGACGGAAGTCCGAACTCCTTTGCTCCAAGTAATCCTGGAAGAAGGGGATAGACCGGGCGGTGACCCAGAATCCCTCTCCGATGCTTAAATGAGTATCTCGATGTAGGCTAGCAAGTATCAGTATGTGAATGTATGAACGTATCCATCCTGAGGTAACTCCTTCCTTTATATAGGGGAGGAGTTACACCAGTTACCTGTTGCGATAACTGCTGGGGGCAGTTAGCCCACGTTCCGTTTATCTCGACCACTTGCCCACGTTCCGTCTTTTCAGGCCACTTCCCCACTATGTCGATAGTGGGCATGTTTCTCGGCCTCGTTCTCTGGTGGCAAGTCCCGACGGATGTCGGGGACTCCAGAGTTACTTCCTTTGGTCACCGCTCGGGGCCCCTCGTCATCGGGACAGGGCCAGTCTTCTCAGAGATTCAATATCGGGGCCTACTCAAAGGCATATCGTCAGGGCCTACTTAAAGGCATATCGTCGGGGCCTACTTAAAGGCGTATCATCGGGGCCTACTTAAAGGCATGTCATCAGGAGCGTTCAGCTCATATGTCGGGACCGACCTTGTCGGGTCCCCTCGTATTGGTCTTCTAAGCCTCTTTTGGGGCCCAGTGGGCCTACTTCGCCGTTTAGTCGTCATTAATGGGCCTAACGGCTATATCGAAACCCATCATTTGCCCCCAAGACATGAGGGACTTATAGTTCGTCGTGTCTTCCAACTCCGGACCTCCCGACATTCCGAGGTTAACCACCGAATCCGAAAAGATTTCTCGATTACTCAACTATTAAATGCGATGGGTGATGAAGCGACGGTTTGGGTGCCCGTGCCTGCTTTTCTGAAAAAGCGCTTTTTAGCTATTTTGTCGCTAGTGCCTCAACGAAGCGTTTCATCTTCGACGGTCCGGATTGCAACGTCTCTTTGGCTACCCTCTCTCCTATAAAACCCCAAATCTTGGCACTATTCAGTTCTCCTCTACCGTTTCATCCTCTTGTGATTTCAAAAGCTCAAGCTCTTCCTTCTAATTTCTGATCAGCACTCCGGCAGCCAGGATCTCCGGCCATCAAGATCATCTTCTCTTCTCCGCTTCAACATGTCTGGTAAGATTTCTCCTCCGATTCTGAAGAAACTTGTTAGCATAGTTTTTCTTTATCTTGATCAACTTACCCGGATTTTGCCAAGAATCAACTGTGCCTTTTCTTACTCTGATCATTTTCCAGACGGTGAATCCAGTTCCGGGGGGAGGAAACCCTTCAAGTTCGATTATGCTTTTAATGAGATTTCAGAAACCGCCTACGATGCAGATCTCCGGGAAGGATGTATCACTTCCACCTAGGAGCCTCGATATCCCTATCCTCGCCCTCGCGTGCCGGGCGACCCTGTGGTCACTCGTCCCTGGGATGGAGAGGTATTTGTCTCTGCCAGGCAAGTATCGGCGGGGATCCGATTCCCCTTCTGTGGGGATATAGTTGAGATGTGTGAATATTACAAAACACATCCGACTACTTTCTCCCCCCACGCCATCCGTGTGTGGAATTCCTTCCGCGTCCTTTGCCTCCGCCAACAATGGCCCTATAGCCTCCGACATTTCCGGACCTTCTATGGATTGAAGTGCAATGATGTCGGGGTCTGTGCCTTCTACCCACGGATGCCTAAGTGGAGCAAGGCGCAGCTCTCCCGATGTAGCTGGACTGGTGACACATGGAAGGTCACCAAAGGTCGGGGGCTCATCACCGACTCGGGGCCCGACAACAGCGGCTGGAAGAAGAATTACTTCTTCATCCGGAACGGCTCCATTCCGTGGCCCCGATGGGAGGTTGGGGCAGACCCTCCTCCCGCTTTTCACACTTACTCCGGGGAGGATTTCCAAATTCTCCACTGTATCCAACTCTACCGCTGGGGTGATTCTTTCGCTCCCCTCGATGCCAACTCCATCAGGGAGCGGGACCTGGTTGTGACCGGGATCCGACTCCTTGATGTTGCTTCCGAGGGTCAACTCTTCGACGGCCCTTCCAACCTCGCTCCTTGGGTAATATTCTAATTGAACTTTCGTTTTCGTCTTTGCAGCTAAGAAGGTATCATTGCTGACCAATATCGTGCTTAAGCAGGCGAAGACCGATGCTGTTCAACGCCCTGCGAGGAAGAGGAAGTCCTCGAAGCGGGCTGCCTCCTCATCAGCACCTCCAAATTCATAGCAGATCAAGCGGGCCCGGGTAGAGAAGATGGAGCAGATCTTCAACACCCAAACTCCTGAAGAAGGTAAGTAGCTCCGATTAGCAATCCGATTATACAGAAAACGTATTCCCAAGGAGTTAATCCCCTCCGATAAGAAAGCCAGAATCGAAGGGATCAACCGTATCCTGCAAGGAGAGACATTCCGCGTTCTTAAAGCGGGTTACTACAATTATTACGGGAAGGACCAGTATCTCTCCCGTCGCGTCATTTGCAGTAAGGATCCCGATCAACTTCCTGACTATCTTTCTGAAGCTTCTCATCCTCCAGCTGCAGGTCAATCGGGAGCTGGTGCTTCAGCAGGGGCGCCACCCTCCGACGCCCGGGTCGGAGAGCCCCTCCTTTCCCTTCCTGCCCCGAGAGAGTCGGGGACTGAAGATGCCCCGACGGACGGTCAGTTCAGTCGGGTGGTTGACCTGGATGTTTCTCACTCTTCTGAGGAGGTGAGTGAGAGTCAGCCCCTGGTTCGTCGTCGGGGGGTGAGGCAGACCCCGCTGGAATCGACACCCGAAGGACTGCCTCCATCTTCCCCGGCACAACAGCATTCGCCGGTCTTGAGCCTGACTCCTGAAGGGACGACGGGTTCTCACGGCGGCTCGGAGGCGCGCACCTCCGACACTCAGGTCATTCCTCCTCCTCTCCCCTTAGACGGGGACTTCTATCAGCTTTACACCCCCGACCAGGCGGGGGCTCCCTGGACCCCGATCGAGTCATTGCAAGGGGTCCCACTGCGTCGGGACAATATATCACCGGAACTGGGTCTACACCTGCTGGCAGGTTCAGTTCCGCCATCTATGAAGGTTCCACTCTCCTTGGCTCGGGAGGTTATCCACGCGGACATTCGCGATATGGCCGTTCGTCGTGTGGAGGTAATGCTTCCTGTTTTTACACTTAGTATATAATGTAAAATATTCTCATGTACTAACCTTTTCCTTTCTTTTCCACGGGAAATGGCGGACCAACACCGCTGTTTCGGGTACATCCTGGCCCTGGAGGAGGCCCTGGAGCAGGAGCGAGCCAAGGCGGCCCTCGAGGTCTTCGCCAAGCTCAAGAAGGATCTGGCTGCCTACGAATCGTCGAGGGGTAAGTTGGTTAAGGAGCAAGCCCTCCTTAACCAGAAGACTCGGGACCTCCTGAGGCAGGTCCACGACTTTGAGCGGTTGCTGAAGCAGGAGCGACAAAAGCTCAATGAAGGGCAGCAGGGGCGCGCGGAGGATCGGGACAGGCTTGTCCTCAAGAAGAAGGCCCTTGAGGACGCCAAGGCGGGGCTGGAGGCTGAAAAGGTCCTTCTCACCAACCGGTCCCAACAGATGGAGTGGGAGATTGCCGAGTTCCCCGCCAAGCTGGCTGAAGGTGAGGCCAAGGGACGGGAAGATTATCGGGGCTCCGAGGCTTTCCAAGTGGACGCGGTGAAGTTCTGTACGGCGGAGGTGGAGACCACCTTGCTTAATGCTGTCGAGGAGCTCCATCTGGAGTATGGTGGTGCCATCGACTTCACCAAGTCTCAGACTCTCGCCCCCTTCGCGGAGAGGTATTTCAACCTTTCCGAGGAGAGCGATGGGGCCAACACCACCGAGGGGACTGCGGGTGCTGAAGGCACGGTGGAGCCTCCAAGTGCAGACCTCCCGACAACTGATCCCCCGATGATCGACCCTTCACCGACTGACTTTCAAGAGTCCGATCCTCCCGCGGCCAATCTTCCAGGATCCGATCCTCCGACCGCGGAGCCTTCTGCCACAGACATCGTGGACCCTGCTCCCCTCTGCCAAGGATCAAGCTTAGTCGCTTTATTTTCGAATCCTTGTAATTTCCTTGTTTTGTCGCGAACCTTTCAGGCTTTTATAATATCAATCCCTTTTGGTTCCGATTATTGCTATACCACTTAAGGTGAATTACCTACGCCACTTAAGGCGATTTGATCACACCACTTATAGTGATTTGATACGTCACTTAAGACATTTTTCCCACATCACTTAAGGCAATCACATCACTTAAGGCGATTTAATCATGCCACTTAAGGCAATTTATCCACACCACTTAAGGCGATTTAATCGTGCCACTTAAGGCGAAACCACACCACTTAAGGCGATTTAATTACACCACTTAAGGCGATTTATCCACGCCACCTAAGGCGAAACCACGCCACTTAAGGCAGAACCACACCATTTAAGGCGGAACCACGCCACTTAAGGCGATTTTAGCTACACCACTTAAGGCGATTTAAGCATACTTAGAATGATAAGTCTAAGCACAATCTGGTCGGAAGCAACCTCTTTATTCATTGATGGCCCAAAACTTGTTTACATCAAATCAAAACGATAAAAAAACTTGCACCACTGAAGGCGACTTCGATAAACAACTTGCACCACTGAAGGCGACTTCGATAAACAAATTGCACCACTGAAGGCGACTTAAAATCAAGCATAACATTTCTTCAAGTGTTCGCCACTAAAAGAATGCTTCAACACATTGCCATCGAGGTCTTCCAACTTACACGCATTTCGAGCTGGCTTCCCCACGACCTTATAAGGTCCTTCCCATTTTGGTGACATCTTGTTGATCCGATCTAAAAGGGTAAATTCGTTCCGACGCAAGACCAGTTCCCCGACAAAGAAATGTCGAGACTTGACTCGTCGATTATAATATCGGGTCGTTGCCAAGCACATCCGAGTCTGGGCCTCCTCGGCACTCCGCCTCTTCTCTTCGACCAAGTCCAAGTCCAGACGCCTCATTTCGTCATTCGACAGAGGTTCATAATACCTCGTCTGATGGGATGCCACAGCTATTTCGACGGGAGCAACTGCTTCCGTGCCATAAACAAGGCAAAACGGAGTCTCCCCAGTCGATCGTTTGGGTGTTGTTCTAACAGCCCATAGCACATTTTCCAGTTCGTCCAGCCATTTGCCCTTCAAGGTGTGGACCCTCTTCTTCAGGCCATCCATCACGATCTTGTTGGCTGACTCCACCTGTCCATTGGTTTGAGCATGATGGACAGAGGCTGTCCGATGCTCAATTTTCAGTTCCTCCAAGTACTCTTTCCACTGGGCCCCGTTAAACGGAGGGCCGTTATCGCTGATCAATACCTTGGGGATCCCGTATCGGGATATGATATGGTTCCCCGTTGTCTTGGCCAATGCTTTAGCCTCTATCCACTTCGAGAAATAATCACTAGCCACAATCAGATATCGGCACTGACCTTTTGCAACTGGAAGGGGTCCCACCAAATCGATTCCCCATTGCGCGAAGGGCCAAGCACTCTTGATGGACGTCACATCGGTAGCTGGAGCCACGATATTCGGGGCGTACCTCTGGCAAGCGTCACAGGATCGGACTAACATCGTTGCCTCCTTGTTCATCGAGGGCCAATAATAGCCCAGGTTCAGTACTTTCCTCACGATGGATCGGGCACCTTCATGACAAGCCAAATATCCTTCGTGCACCTCCCTAAGGATCCGATCTGTGTCAGGCTCAGCCACACATTTCAAGTAAGGAGTTAAATACCCCTTTTTATACAGCTGGTTGTCCACCATCACATAATTGACCGCGATTCGGCGTAATTTGCCGGCTGCTACTTCATCATCGGGGACTGCCCCCGTAGTCAGGTACGCGACTATCGGGGTCATCCAAGTGGGATCCTCCGATCTGGTCTCGATGGCACATACCTCCGATTGATCGATGGTTGACAGGATCACTTTCTCCAAGAAGTGCACCTTCCGACTTTCATCGAGGGGTGCCCCCAAGGCGAACTAGCTCAGGGCATCTGCTTCCACAGTATCCTCCCTCGGGATCGCCTCAATATCGAAGCTCTTGAAACTCTCCTTCAAGGTTTGCACCTCCTGAAGGTACTTTTTCATCATCGGGCTCTTTGCTTCGTATCGCCCCTGGACTTGATTCACAATCAGGCTAGCATCGCACTTCACCTTTAAGTGACCAACTCCCGTGCCTTTGGCAATCTTGAGGCCGGTGATGAGAGCCTCATATTCAGCTTCATTGTTGGTGGCCCTAAATGTCAAGGCCAAGGCATATCAGAGGCGCTCGCCTCCACCTGGCGGTATCAGTACAAACCCTGCTCCCGATCCTTCTGAATTTGAGGAGCCATCGGTGTACATCTCCCAAATGTCTCTGTTATCGGGTTGTTCCGACTGTTCTGTTATCGGGACTTCCATGGTTGCCCGCTCTACAGGGCCCCCTTCTTCTAGATCGGGGGCTGTAGACTCTGCTATAAAATCTTCAGCTCGACTCTGCTTCTCGGAGCAAAGTGAATGCGGAACTCACTAAGCTCGACTGCCCATTTCACTAATCTCCCCGACGCATCAGGTCGGTTCAAAAAATGTTTCAAGGGCTGATTCGTCAAAACAGTAATCTCATGCGCGTGGAAGTAAGGTCTCAGCTTCCGAGCAGTAACAATCATCGCATAAAGATACTTCTCAACGGCGGGATAATTTATTTCAGACTTGGCGAGTGCCTTGCTTACATAATAGACGGGGACTTGGTTACCCTCTACGACTTTCACTAAGACAGAGCTAACAGCAAATTCAGAAACAGCCAAATACAGATAGAGTGGCTCGCCTGGAATGGGCTTCGCCAACGGCGGGAGGGTGCGGAGGTGCTGCTTGAGTGCCTGGAACGCCTCTTCGCACTTGGCAGTCCACTCAAATTTCTTGTTGGCCCTCAGCACTTCAAAGATGGATCGATCACTTGCCTTGGACAGGAAGCGATTCATCGCGGCCAATCGGCCATTCAGCACCTGCACCTCCCGATGATTCGTCGGGGACTTCATTTCCTCGATTGCCTTCAGCTTCTCAGGGTTCACCTCGATTCCCCCTGGCTCACCATGAAGCCCATAAACTTCCCTGAGTGCACTCCGAAGGCACACTTGGTCGGGTTCAAGCGAACTTGATGAAGCCTCATCCGCTCAAACGCTGTGGCTAAGTTGTGAACATGATCCTCGGCCTGTCGGGACTTCACCAGCATGTCGTCCACATAGGCCTCCATCGTTTTTCCCAGCATATCCCCGAACAGCTTGTTCACCATCCTCTGATAAGTTGCCCCTTCATTGATCAGTCCAAAAGGCATGACATCATAGTGATAGATGTCACTATCAACATAAAAAGCGGTGTGGGGGGCATCCTCTTTGGACATCTTGATCTGATTGTAGCCAGAGTAGGCATCCATAAAGCTCTGCAACTCATGTCCCGATGTGGCATCCACCAGCTGGTCGATCCTCGGGAGCGGATAGCAATCTTTCGGCCATGCTTTGTTCAGGTCGCAGAAATCAACACACATCCGCCACTTGCCATTGCTCTTCTTCACCAGGACTGGGTTTGCGACCCAGGTCTAGAATCAGATCTCCTTAATAAATCCAGCATCGAGCAACCTGCCCACCTCCTGCTGGATCGCGATCTTCTTGTCGGCACCCATCGGGCGCCTTCTCTGTGTAACCGGCTTGATCGCGGGGTCAATCTTCAGCTCATGAGTAATCACATCGGGGCTCATTCCTGGCATGTCACTCGGGGACCAGGCAAACAGCTCCTTGAACTCCTTCAACAAATCAATCAGTTCTCGCGCCGTCTCCTCAGACAGAGCGGACTCAATCTTTACCTTTCTTTGAGGTCCATCGATCTCGACCTCCTTCAAATTTTCCATCGGGGCGGGACGCCCGAACTCCTCTCTATGATCGGCATCAGTCTGGAAAAAAGTCATAGCCTCCCGATTCCTCCTTCGAGTGGCATTGACATAACACTTCCTGGAGGCCACCTGATCGCCCTGGACCTCCCCGATTCCGTGGTCGGTCGGGAACTTCAGCTTCTGATGGACAGTTGAGGCAACTGCCCCCAGCGGGTTGATGGTAGTCCTCCCGATAATGGCATTGTAGGTCCCCGCAGACTCGGCCACCACGAACTCTACGTTCCTCTTCTCCGACTTCCAACCACTTCCGAACTCGACCGGTAAGGTAATCATCCCCACCGGGTAAGAGGTAGAGCAAGAAAATCCGACCATCGGGAAGTCCGCAGGCTTCAAGTCCTTATTGGTTTTCCCCCATGGCCTGCAGTTCATCCATGAACAAAATATCGGAGGAGCTCACTCCATCTATCAAGATTCGCTTCATCTCGTACCCATCCACGTTCAGGGTCACGGCCAAAGCATCATCATGCGGGGTCTCCACACCTATCAGGTCCTCCGCTGAGAAGGGAATCACCATTTCTTCTTTCAGAGTCCAATTTCGGGCCCTCTTGCCAGCACCACAGCAATGGGAATTCGAGAGGCATAGACCTCTCGAGATGCCGTGGTATCTCCTCCCGCAGCAAGTCCCCCATGTATCACATTAATGGTCCCCCGCTTCTCCTTGCGGGCATTGGAAGACTAAGGCTTATCCTTCTTCAGGGATCGACCGCGGGATCGGAAACAAGACCGCGATCGGGACCGGGAACGGGATCGGCTCCGTCGCCCAGCCACAAATTCCTTGAGCTTTCCCTTCTGGATCAGCTTCTCAATCTCCTTCTTCAACTCCCGACAATGGTTGGTGTCGTGACCGCTGGCACGATGAAAGCGACAATAACGATCGGTGCGGGCTCCTATGAACTCTCCATCCTTCTTCGGGGGGTACCTAGTGATACCCTGTCGGTCCATCACCGCCAACACAACACCCATGGAACAAATGAGAGGAGTATAACGGTTCTCCCGTTTGTCCGACTTCGAGGGACGCTTGTCTTCCCTCCGATCGGGACGGCCTCGACCCCGACTGCTCTCGGGTTTATCTTTCCTCCTTCGATCGTCCGAGGGCTTGAACGACTGTTTCCCCTTGTTCGACTTTGGAGGATCTAGGTCTCCGGCATCTATTGTACGTCGATTTGTTGCTTCACCCTCTTCTGCAACGCCTCCATGTTCCACACTGCCTTCTCAGCCACGCTGTGCATCAAGTCGGAACCATATGGTGCTGTCAGGTTCCGAATGAAGGTGCGGATGGTCTCTCCCTCCGAAATTTCCTCATCAATCTCGGCCACGCTAGCAGTGTACCTCTGGTAGTAATGCGCCAGAGACTCATCGGGCCTCTGTACCACCTCAGCCAGGGACCTCGCGCTTTTCAGGAGACGCCGACGGCCCTGGTACTGCTGGATGAACCGATCATGCATCTGGGTCCAGGTAGAGATGCACCCTAGAGGAAGGCTGAAGAACCACGTCAGGGCTCTTTCACCAAGTGTGCCCGGGAACAGAACGCACACTATATCGTCATTCAGGGCTCTGCCTAGACAAGCCACGACATGTTTCTGGACATGGCGAACCGGATCTCCTTCGCCATCATACTCCTTGATTGTCGGGATACCAAGTCCTGGCGGAGCAGTGATGTTCACCAATCGGGAGACAAAGGGATGAGTGGATCCATCCCTCAGCTCCGACATCATCTTCTTCTGGTCTCCCATACAGATGTTCACAGTCTTCACCACCTGGTCGGGAGTGATAGGACCACTAAGAGGGATGGTCCTATGTTGCACCGGTCCAGGCCCATCAATCACGAACTGCTCTGACTGAGCGGGCTCCTTGCCCTTGTCCAGGTGCTCGGGTTGGGCCTCCTGCCCGTCCCTATTCTCCTTCGGTCCAGGAGAGCCTCTATAGCCTTTGCCAAGTCCGGCTTTGTAGGGGCATCCTGGTCCTTCCTCGGGATCTCTTCCCGGCTCTCCGACGAGTTTCGAATGGAATCCTCGCGATCATCATGATGCCTCCCTATTTGGGAAAAAGCAGGGGGAGGATCATTCCGATCAAAAGTGCGCTCCGGCGACCCTGAATTCAGAGTTCCAGCAGGATGGCGGGAACCGCCGGATTGTCCTTGCTTCTTCTTCTGCTTGCCAGCCATCGATTGGGTAGAAGCTATCTTTGCTTTTTTTTACGTTTCCCACAGACGACGCCAATGTTGGATCACGGTTGGAACTCCGGTACGTTCTTGACGGAAGTCCGAACTTCTTTGCTCCAAGTAATCCTGCAAGAAGGGGATAGACCGGGCGGTGACCCAGAATCCCTCTCTGATGCTTAAATGAGTATCTCGATGTAGGCTAGCAAGTATCGGTATGTGAATTTATGAACGTATCCATCCTGAGGTAACTCCTTCCTTTATATAGGGGAGGAGTTACCCCAGTTACCTGTTGCGATAACTGCTGGGGGCAGTTAGCCCACGTTCCGTTTATCTCGGCCACTTGCCCACGTTCCGTCTTTTCAGGCCACTTCCCCACTATGTCGATAGTGGGCATGTTTCTCGGCCTCGTTCTCTGGTGGCAAGTCCCGACGGATGTCGGGAACTCCAGAGTTACCTCCTTTGGTCACCGCTCGGGGCCCCTCGTCATCGGGACAGGGCCAGTCTTCTCAGGGATTCAATATCGGGGCCTACTCAAAGGCATATCGTCGGGGCCTACTTAAAGGAATATCGTCGGGGCCTACTAAAAGGCGTATCATCGGGGCCTACTTAAAGGCATGTCATCGGGAGCGTTCAGCTCATATGTCAGGACCGACCTTGTCGGGTCCCCTCGTATTGGTCTTCTAAGCCTCTTTTGGGGCCCAGTGGGCCTACTTCGCCGTTTAGTCGTCGTTAATGGGCCTAACGACTATATCGAAACCCATCAGCAGCAACGGTAAGGACAGCACTCCAGCGAGGAAGGAGTGCAGTGCAGAAAACAAGAAATGAACTGTGAGAGAGATGAGAGAGAGTTTTTTTTGTTTTTTTATTCATTTTGTACGAATTTCGAGACAAAGCGATATATTTTTTATTCTAATTTTCTAATGTGTCCTCTTATATGTAAATTACCCCTATTTATACTAATCTAAGCCTAGTCTAATCTAAGCCAAAAATATTGTTGATTTATTTTCCTAATAAATGCTAAATATTTAGAAATTTAATACTAAATATTCAACAAATATTTTATGCAATAAATACAAATAACTATGATAATATTGCACTGATCATACTTGTATGTTTTCCGATTTGCCGTATTTAGACACTTCCTCATTTAGTATGCCACATGCCACACGTGTCATGCATGGTCCATAATTAGGTGTTTACAGTTTGCCCCTCTTTGGACAGATTCTCGTAGAACACGTTCGAGAGAGTTTGTCCAAAGACAAGAAAACACCTAATTTTGTATGAGAAGCGTGTCTTCACCTGAGTCTTCAAATCTTCAAGGGGGCTCCTGTGCTTATTCGGTTGTGACTCTCGGAAATCTGGAAAACTATAGGTCCCAATTGTCGGTGGTGACTTGCAAAGGCTGAACACTAAAGGCTCTATTCATTGTTGGGGATGACTCTCAAAAGGCTGGAAAACTACAGATCCTGATTGTCGTTTGTGACTTGCGATAGCTGAATACCAAAGGCTTCGTTCGTCGCGTTGTGACTTTCAGAAAGCTGGAAAACTACATATACTGATTGTCGGTTGTGATTTGCAGAGGCAGAACATCAAAGACTGCGTTCATCTGGTCGTGACTCTCTTAATGCTGGAAAACTACAGATCCCGATTGCCGGTTGTGACTTACAAAGGCTGAACATCAAAGGATCCTTTTGTCGGATTATAACTCTCAGAAAGCTGGAAAACTTCAGATCCTGATTGTCGGTTGTGATTTGTGGAGGCTGAACATCAAAGACTCTGTTCATCTGGTTGTGACTCTCGGAACGCAGTGAAACTACAGATCCCGATTGCCGGTTGTGACTCACGAAGGCTGAACATCAAAGGCTCCGTTAGTCGGGTTATGATGGATATACGCCCAATTTGAACCCGTTGACTTCCAAACCGTTATATTTTTATCGTCCCATTACCGATTGTAAATCGAAACTTCAACCCGAACACTTCGCGAGAACATCAACGGCTCGAACGGGGCCGAAGCGCCCGTCCGGCCAAGGTAAACTCACCTAGGTGAGGTTGGGTGGCCACACCCGACCTCCCCTAGGAGAGATCGGGTCAGCCAACCCGATCTCTCCTAGGAGAGATCAGGTCGGCCAACCCGATCTATCCTAGGAGAGATCGGGTTGGCCAACCCAATCTCTCCTAGGAGGGATGGGGTTGGCCAACCCCATCCCCCCTAGGAGGGGTTGGGTGCCCTCACCCAACCCCTACCCTTGGGGGTCGGATTTCTCCCCCCCAAGGGCCCCTGCGCCATTTTCGGACACCCACACCCGGTTCACGTCGCCTACCTTCTCCGTATCCTAAGGTCTTAATTGTGCGCTTAAAGGTTAATTAATTGTGTTTAAAGGTTAACGATGTCATTAAGCCACCTTAATGACACCGTTTCCTATAAATACCCCACCTTCACAACTCATTTGGGGATCTTGGCTGTTAGGTTATGAGATCTAGGTCAACGGGTGGTCGGCTTTGATCTCACTCCTTACTGGGGATGTGCGTGATCCGGTATTTCTGAGTTGCCCTGTCTTAGCCTATGTCTTTCTTTCCTTCCTTCCTTCCTTTGCTTCCTTTCTCCTTCTACCCTGCAGAAGGGGCAGTACCAGACACGGAGGGGGGGGGGGGGTGGTGCCTGGTGAACCCTCTCCGATGACTAAGTCAGTATTCTTCTTAGAGAGATAAACTAGAGAGATGTCAGAGCAAAATAATCCAAATTGCCAAGATGATCCAATGAGTTGTGAAGGTGGGGTATTTATAGGCAACGGTGTCATTAAGGTGGCTTAATGACATCGTTAACCTTTAAACACACTTAATTAACCTTTAAGTACATAATTAAGACCTTAGGATACGGAGAAGGTAGGCGACGTGAACCGGGTGTGGGTGTCCGAAAATGGCGCAGGGGCCCTTGGGGGGGGGGGGAGAAATCCGACCCCCAAGGGTAGGGGTTGGGTGAGGGCACCCAACCCTCCCTAGGGGGGATGGGGTTGGCCAACCCCATCCCTCCTAGGAGAGATCGGGTTGGCTGACCCGATCTCTCCTAGGGGAGGTCGGGTGTGGCCACCCAACCTCACCTAGGTGAGTTTTCCTTGGCCGGACGGGCGCTTCGACCCCGTCCGAGCCGTTGATGTTCTCGTGAAGTGTTCGGGTTGAAGTTTTGATTTACAAACGTTAATGGGACGATAAAAATACAACGGTTTGGAAGTCAACGGGTTCAAATTGGGCGTATATCCATCACATGCCCCCGAGTCAACCAATGGCCTAACCCTTGATTGACTCTATTTCAGGATGGTATGATACGCGCAATTTGAAACCGGGGTTTCTACCTTTCATCTGAGTGCCAGCTTACCCATGGATGCGTGTCTTCGACTCTGCCCCCTGTCTTATGAGATAGAGGAGTTGTAAACGTTAGAATAGCACGGACGTATGCCTAAGCATGTGTCCGTCTGAGGCGGGAGCAATAAATCTATCTTTGCTACCGGCGTATACTTAAAAAATGCATACTCTTACAAGGATGCAATACGAATGCAACTAAGTGACTTATGCTTCAAATTCGTGCCGGGATTCTATCTAAGTGAGGAAAAATTTAGTTTTGGCTAAAAATTTTCCTAAGTGTGGAATGCTCAAAAATAAAACTATCTTGATAATTTTTCTAAGTACGGAGATATACCTAGCCATAGTTGAAAGGGATAAAAAAGATGGTTTTTCCTTGGCCCTTAGATCTCATTTAAAGATAGATGGAGGGTGGTGATTAAAACCCCTTTAAAAAACCCTATCATCTTTTCAACATAGAGGAGAGTTAGAAAAATACCTCAAGGAGTCACCATAGCCACCATCTTCCCTCTTCACTCACCCTTGGAGAGCAAGAAAAATTTGAGAGCACCCCCAAGGTTAGGGCCGGCCAGAATTCCGGCGAGAGACACGAAATTCCGGCCAGCAGCTCCGGCGGACGGAAACCACCAGCACGGGACAGAGCCGGCCAGTGGATTGGCGACTCGAGACGCCGGCGTGGAGGTGGGACGGACCAGCAGCGGCGCGAAGGAGCAGCTGACGGAGGTGGAGCCTGGTCCAACACAGGCGGTCGACGGCAGGGGAGTCCACTGGAGGTTCGATTGGCGACGGCGGCGCGGCATTGGACGGACGGCGGTGGTCGACGGCGAACTCACCTCTGACGACGACGGCATCAAACCCAGCGGGGGTTGTCGACGGCGATAGGAAGCAGCTCCGGCGTGACCCTCGGCGGCTTCCGGCGACGGTGGGGCGACAGAAAACGGTTCCGGCGACGACGGGGTCCGATCTCCGGCGAGGACCTGATTTCCGGCAACACCCCAATTCGAATTCCGGACCCGTTTATCACATCGGGTCGGGTTTTCCAAAGGTCCACTCTTTTCCTTTCCGTTACCGCATAAAACGTTGATTTTTGAATCGTTGATATTTGATTGCCGATGCTTGATTGCCGATATTTGATTGAATGTGGATTGCCGCGGATAGCCGTTGATAGTTGTGGATTTGGGGAAAAATGTTTGCCGGTCGTCTGGATATGGTTTCTTGTTCGATCGAGCTATTCCGGTCTTGAATTTGATGTTGTACCGCCGTTGGTGTGTTAATCTTTGCTGGAGGGTATAACGGTAATTTTTTCCAAAACCCGACCTTAGGCTCGGATAAAATATTCAAGTTGGTTGTCGTGGTGTCCTTGGCTCATGTTGACTATCTTTGCTGGGTGTCTTTGGATCTTTGATTGTTGTCGTTGGTCGGGTGTCGGAGTATTCCCGGTTCTTCGGAAATATTTCTTGTCTTGATATTTGTCGTGTCGTGGCAGGTATTATACTCCTGGTGGTGTCCGCGCACGCAGACTCTTCAGAGGCGTCGTATCCTCCGAAGGATGAGTGAGTTTCTTTTCTCTTCTTTTTCGGTCGTCTTACTTCCTTTCCTATTGCTAGCTTGGTATCGTGACCTTCGTTGAGGTGTTAGTCGAAATTTGATCCGTACTTTGGGATTTCCTGCTACCTTTGCCTTAGGTTTCGCTATCTTGTCGGAGAACCATCTCACTAGGTCCGATTACAATGAGCATGTTACCCTAGGAGATATATGTCCCCTAGATGAGCCTCTGTATCCTTTTCTCCCCTCCTTGGGGAATACTCGCGAGACGGTGACGGAGCCTCCTATAGGGAAGGTCGCCGTGTACCCCTCCCAGATCCGATTTGGGCTGAGGTTGCCTTACTGTGACGAGCTTATAGAATTGAGCAGGTTCTTCAGGATTTCTCCTGTGAACCTTGCCCCCAGTGCCCTTCGTGTCTGGGTGGGCTTCCGGGTATTGTGCCATTGGTACTCCTGGAAGTACTCTCTCGTTCTATTCCGATGCTTCTACCGGTTCCAGTACCAAACGAAGGTGGGGTTTGCGAGTTTCGTAACTCGCCATCCGACCTTTAAGGATCCCCGATTTACTGATTTCGGGTTGAGTGGGATCGAGTGGGATACCTCCCTCCGTTTCGTGGCCCGGAGTGACAATTCGGCCAGTCACTGGGCTAAGCATTACTTCTTCATTACGGATCGATACGTCACTTGGTCGGTCTTGAATGAGGATCGGTCCGATGGTTGGCCTGCTTTCGGAGAGTTTTCTTCAGTTGATTTAGAGACTATGAAGATCATTCACGAGAGCAACAGGACCCGGTCATACTGCCCCGTGTCCTTAGTGACTGAGACGGATCTTTACGAGGCCGGGATCAGTTTGACTCCTGACTCCGGGGGTTCGGTATGTCACTTGGTCTTTCCATCTTTATTTACCTTCTGCTCTTCCTTTGTAGGTTGGTTTCATGGAAAAACCTATAACGTGCAGGGAGCCCCTATTGATATGAGCAAGAGGAAAGCTCCTTCTGGTTCTGCTCTGAAGAAATCCCCCCTGCCTGGGAAGAAGGCTAGGGCCTCTGGTATGCTTTCTCCTATTTGCTTCTTTATGGTATAATCTGTGTTTTCCTTATCTTGCTTTTCTTATATTGCTAGGGCGCTCCCTCTTGGTGACTGAGAGGGTCGTCTCCGTTGGCAGAGATTCTGGACCTTCCAAGTCCAAGCCGCGGAGATCTGATTCTGAGGCCGGGGCCTCGGCTGCTAAGAGAAAGAAGGCCGTGGATCCTGCTTCGCCTAGTGCTCGTCCTCCGACCCTATCTCGTGATAAGGAGATGGTGGTCGAAGAGGTGCCTTCCCTGGATGACGAAGGGAAGCGACCTGCTGGTGGTGGTTCCCCTGCCCCCCAGCCGAGGGCACGGTCCTCAGGTATGATCTCTACCTTGTTGCTGATCCTTCTATGTTTATATTTTCCTTTGACTTGCTTTGCTTGTGTAGGTGGGCCTCCGACTTTAAGTCGGAAGGATTTCGCCCGTCTTACTGATGAAGATGTTATTGGATCTGAGTGGACTCCTTTCGCTGGTCTGAAGGAGTTCCACTTCGATAGCACCTCCTCTTTGCGGACTCCTGAGGTTGGTGTCCGCGTACTCCGCGGCGCCGTCCCCCCTGGCGATCGTGTTGCTCCGCCCAAGTCTCCTGGGGAGACTCGGCGCTTTGTTCAAGGGGTACTTTCTCGTTATGCACCTGTGAGTTGTTCTTTGCTTTCCTCTTATTACTTTCATAATGGCTATCTTTCGGTTACTCATCCCTTGTTTGAATTGTTAGGGTATGTCTGACATGGTGAACATGTCCTCGCTCGTGCTCGAGTTATCTGACGAGAGGAAGACCCTTGAGGACAGCCAGGTCTCTCTCAAGGCGGAGGTCGCTACTGCTGCTGAGAAGGCGCGATTATCTGATTTGAGGATGCAGGAGCTCCGGGACCAGGTGTCCTTGCTTGAGACCACTGTGGGCAGTTTGCGTCGGGAATCTGAGGTTGCAGCGTCGCTCCATTCTGAGGAGTTACGGAAGTTGGAGGCTAAGTGTCGTGCGGAGGAGAGGACTGTTGCGGTTTCTGAGTACAAGGCCTCCTCTGCCTTCACTGCCGATTATAGCGCGCGTCTCACTCAGGAGATGAACCAGTTCGGTGAGTATCTGGTTGATCACATTTTCCGTATTGATCCTCAGTTCCCAGTTGGTGACCTTGGTGATTTCGGGCCATATGCCAGTGGTTACATGGCTGTTCTGAGGGGTCAGGCTGCTGTTGCAGACGAGCCTGCCCCTGCCCAGGTGGATGCTACACCAGTTGAGATTGGTACCTCAGATTCCTCCTCATCATCTCTATCTGCCGGTGGTTCAGCTTCGGGGGGTGAGGGTGACTCCCCCGAATGTTCTGACTGACGTGTTTATCTCATGTTATCCTTGTATATAACTACACTCCTTCTCCCCTTTAATGGGTTGAGTGTCTTTTGAAATTGTGGTGGTGTTTGTTGTTACTTTCCTTTGCCGTATTTTGTTGTTGACTACGTGCTTCGCTTGCCTTTACACTAGTGCTTCTCATGCTTTTGTATATATCCCTTTGGTTATGGGCTCTTCTCTTGGTGTGTTTCCTTTACTTGTCTTTCTTTCGTGTTTTCCTTCATGTGATACCTGCCATTTCATAAAGAAAAAACATTACTTGTTCTTCACATTACTTTACTTAGAAATTTCTTTCTCATGGTATTCTTCTGAGCATGGTGTGATGATCTCTTCTGATACCCCTTACACGGTATACGTTGTACTGTTAGCCCAAAGATACGCTCTTGGTGGGCGTCGAAAACTGTTCACGAGACAGGCTCTCGGATGGCACTTAACTTTTCACAGGATAGGCTCCCGGAGGGCTCAGGTTAGACCAAAGATACGCTCCTGGTGGGCATCGAACTGGTAGTTTGAAATCTACCTCAAGATACGCTCTTGGGGGCGTCGAACTGGTAGTGTTTTTTCTACCTCAAGATACGCTCTTCGGGGCGTCGAATCTGGTAGGTTGCAAATCTACCTCAAGATACGCTCCTGGGGGCGTCGAATTCGTAGTTTTTGGAAACCACTCTCAAGATACGCTCTTGGTGCGTCGAATTCGTAGTGTAATAACTACTCTCAAAATACGCTCTTGGGGGCGTCGAATGTCGTAGTATGAACACTACTCTCAAGATACGCTCCTGGGGGCGTCGAAGTTCGTAGTTTTTGGAAACCACTCTCAAGATACGCTCTTGGTGCGTCGAATTCGTAGTGTAATAACTACTCTCAAGATACGCTCTTGGGGGCGTCGAAGGTCGTAGTATGAACACTACTCTCAAGATACGCTCTTGGGGGCGTCGAATGTCGTAGTATGAAAACTACTCTCAAGATACGCTCTTGGGGGCGTCGAATGTCGTAGTATGAAAACTACTCTCAAGATACGCTCTTGGGGGCGTCGAACCTGTTACTGACTTGAAGTCATATCTGTGTAAGGATAACTTTGTGATTGTACCACTACATTCACTGGAAAATACTTTTGAGTAACTACTACTCCCTTAAGAGCATTCATGTTTTTGTACACTTGGGATGCCTTGGTGCACCAAGACATCCTTTGTAGGAATAAAAGATAGTTGTAGAGTTGGAGTAACTTCGTGGGTTCTCCTTCTCAAAGGTTGTTTTTTGAAAAGCTTGTAAAGCTGAAACATGCAAAATACTAAATATGAAACTAAGGATATGGGGTGGTCACTGTGTCTGTTGCCACGTATTCCTTGAATCCTCCATTGTAAATCATTTCTTCCACTTCCACCTTCAACACCATGCAGTTGTTGGTTTGATGCCCCCAGGTCCCATGGTACTCACACCAACCCTGTGCATCTCTTCCTAGGAAGGCCTTGCCTTCCTCCCTGCATGTTGGTAGCTCTTGCTTGAGGTGCTTGTGGAAAATTTCTTCTATGCTGAGTGTGAGGGGTGTGAATGTGAAATTGACACTTCTTCCCAATGTGTCCATTTCTGTTCCTCTCATCGGAACTTCATCCAACTGCTCCGCTTCCTGTGCAAATGCCTTGTCCAGCCTTGCCTTGAGCTCTCTCATTGTGCTCGTCATGACCATCTCATAGAGCCCTCCATAGGTCCCGAATGAGTTTGGATGCATGTTTCTAATGAATGCCCTTACTGCTTCTCCCCTTGTGATGTCCATGTTGGCACCATAATTGATGAATCTCTGGAAATAGCTTGATATGGACTCCTGCGGCATTTGCTTGATATCATCTATGTAGCGGAAGCCTCTTAGGATGGAGTTCCTTGTTCTGTTCCCTATTATGGTGTCTGGCTGCCAAGGTATGGATGTCACCTTCACAGCCTTGCTCCTGTGTCTCCTTGTAGGCACTGTTTGAAAAAACTGCCTGCTCAAACGGAGTGTCACTCCACTCTTCCTCCTTCCTTGCCTTTGTCTCCTTTCCCTCCTTCTTCTGTCCTGGTTGGCCCCTACCATGACTACAGCCACTGTGTCTGTCCCGTGTGATCCACGTCTCATTGAGTTGACGTAGCACTGCCTTGCGGTGCGTTGATCACCCAGGACCTCTCCAACCCCGTTCTCCGTGATGTACTTCAGCTTCTGGTGAACAGTGGATGGCATTATTTCATATGGGTTTATGGTTGTCCTTCCTAGGATCCCATTGTAGGCTCCCAGGCTTTCAACCACCAAGAAATTGACATTTACCTTCAGCTGGGTCCATCCTTGGCCCATGGTCACTGGCAGGGTTATCATCCCCAGGGGGTAACTTGTTGCCCCTGAGAAGCCAACTAGAGGGAAGTTGACTGGCTTGATGTCTGCTTTGGTTTTCCCTATCTCTTCCAACACTCTCAAGCTTAGGAGGTCAGCTGAGCTGCCCCCATCCACCAAAATTCTCTTTACATCAAAATTGTCAATATCTAAAGTAATAACTAGAGCATCGTCATGTGGAAAGACGATGTGGCTCTTGTCTTTCTCCGAGAACTCGATCTTCACTTCTTCCCCTTCTCTTGGCCTTTTTCTCCACCTTGGCACTGAGCTTAGCTTGGATGCATAGACCTCTCTTGCATTAGCAGTTGGGCCACCCGATGCTACTCCTCCATGTATCATATTTATGACTCCTTTTTTGTTGGGTGGAGGGTTGTAGTCTGTCTTTCCCTTGCCCTTGTCTTTCTGTGGTGGCCCTAGTTGCATACTGTTGCCCCCATGGTCTATGAATTGCTTCAGTTCTCCCCTCTGGACGATGTTGTTTATGCTTAGCTTTAGGCTAAAGCATTCATTTGTGTCGTGACCATAAGCCTCGTGGTTGTCACACCATCTATCCTTGTGATTTCCCACCATTGGGGCTCTCCACCTTGCAGGGGGTGACCAAAGCTTTTGGTTCCGCATCTCTCTAAGTACGGTGGCTGGAGTGGCGTTCAGTGGGATGAACTTAATGACGTTTATTTCTCTGGCCTTTAAGGGTTCACCCATTTGGTTTCTTTGCTGTGGCGGACGCCATTCCTGCTGCCTTGCATGCTGCGGTGCCTGGGGTGGCTTGCCTTTGTTTGGCTTTTGATTATCCTCCTTGGCTGCCTGGATTTTGGCCTTCTTGCTTGCCCTGTGCCTTTCAAGGTCAATATGCGCTTTAACTCTTCCTGCAAGCTCCTCCAAGGTGCTTGCTGGCTTTTTGGCCATCTTTTCAGCCAATGTTGACCCAAAGCGACCTAAGTTTCTGATGAAGGCTCGTATAATCTCCCCTTCGGTGATGTCTCCCTGGATGTCTGCAATATTCTGGTTGAACCTAGTATAGTAGCTGGCCAGGGATTCATCGTATTCTTGTTTGACGTCATCAATGGAGCCTGTTCCCTTGAGGAGTTTCCTCTCCCCTAGGTATCTCTGCAGAAACTTAGCTTTTAGCTGCTCCCATGAGTGGATGCTCTCAGAGGGCAGGCTGAAGAACCAATGTGAGGCCACCCCTGTTAGGGTGTTTGGGAACAAGAGTGCCTTGTACCTTTCATCAGTGGTCCTCCCAAATAAGGAGGCCTCATGCTGTTGGATATGCTCTAGGGGGTCTCCCTTCCCATTGTACTTTGCAATTTGCACTGTGTGCAGGGAGTCTGGCACCCTACTCATCTCCAGTTCCCTTGTGAATGGGTGGTTCGTCTTGTCACTTAGACAATGCAGGCTGGGTTTCTTTGACTCATTCAATTTCCGGGTTATCATGGCTTCTATCTCCTCCGGGGTGATCATCACCTGCGCCGGAGTATAATCCCTCTGATACCCACTGTAGTTGTAGACTGGGCTTACTGGGTTCCCTTGTCCATGCTGGTATGGACTGTAGGTGTACCCTTGGTACGCCTGCTGGGGTGCTTCATAGAAGTCTTGCCTCCTTGGAGGTCTTGCTTGTCTTTCCTCCCCAAGCGGGGTGTAAGCCCTGTTGTTCTGCTGTTGCCTAGGAGGCACGAATTGTTGCCTTCCCTCTGGGGGTGGCTCCTGGTAATATCTTCTTTGCTCCTCTCGCTGCCCTGCTCGAGGGTGCGAGTAGTGCTCTTCTGTTGGGATCTGCTCCTCTTCATGAGCTTCAGTGTAAGTCCCTTGGGTGTATGCCGGCCTTGCATATGCTGTGTGGGCGCGGTTATCATCTCTTTGTGCCGGCATCCCATACGGGTACCTTTGGGGTTGCTCCTCATAATAATATCCCTCAGGGGGTGCCGTGTTGTGGGAAGGCACTCCCTGTTGTTCTCTTTCTCTCTGTGTCCTTCTTGCCCGGGGGGTGGAGGCTGTGGAAGACTCAGCCCCAGCTGGGCGTGAAGGTCCTCCCTCCTGGTTGTTCTGTTGTTGAGGAGGCTGTGGTATTTCTTGGGGCTCTGGATGCATTGGTTGCTTCCCAGGGTTAGGCTGCCTCCCTGGGGGTATGGGTTCTCTTCTCCGCCCATTGCCCCCAGGTGGGCGTTGGTACCTGGACACCCTACTGTTCGTCATAGCTCGTGTAATAGCCAGGCTTTCTGTTCGAAGCCCACTGACGGCGCCAAGTGTTAGGTTATGAGATCTAGGTCAACGGGTGGTCGGCTTTGATCTCACTCCTTACTGGGGATGTGCGTGATCCGGTATTTCTGAGTTGCCCTGTCTTAGCCTATGTCTTTCTTTCCTTCCTTCCTTCCTTTGCTTCCTTTCTCCTTCTACCCTGCAGAAGGGGCAGTACCAGACACAGAGGGGGGGGTGGTGCCTGGTGAACCCTCTCCGATGCCTAAGTCAGTATTCTTCTTAGAGAGATAAACTAGAGAGATGTCAGAGCAAAATAATCCAAATTGCCAAGATGATCCAATGAGTTGTGAAGGTGGGGTATTTATAGGCAACGGTGTCATTAAGGTGGCTTAATGACATCGTTAACCTTTAAACACACTTAATTAACCTTTAAGTACATAATTAAGACCTTAGGATACGGAGAAGGTAGGCGACGTGAACCGGGTGTGGGTGTCCGAAAATGGCGCAGGGGCCCTTGGGGGGGGGGGGGGGAGAAATCCGACCCCCAAGGGTAGGGGTTGGGTGAGGGCACCCAACCCCCCCTAGGGGGGATGGGGTTGGCCAACCCCATCCCTCCTAGGAGAGATCGGGTTGGTCCACCCGATCTCCCCTAGGAGAGATCGGGTTGGCTGACCCGATCTCTCCTAGGGGAGGTCAGGTGTGGCCACCCAACCTCACCTAGGTGAGTTTTCCTTGGCCGGACGGGCGCTTCGACCCCGTCCGAGCCGTTGATGTTCTCGTGAAGTGTTCGGGTTGAAGTTTCGATTTACAAACGTTAATGGGACGATAAAAATACAACGGTTTGGAAGTCAACGGGTTCAAATTGGGCGTATATCCATCATTGGCAATTTTGATTATTTTGCTCTGACATCTCTCTAGTTTATCTCTCTAAGAAGAATACTGACTTAGGCATCGGAGAGGGTTCACCAGGCACCACCCCCCCCTCCGTGTCTGGTACTGCCCCTTCTGCAGGGTAGAAGGAGAGAGGAAGCAAAGGAAGGAAGGAAGGAAGGAAGGAAGGAAAGACATAGGCTAAGACAGGGCAATTCAGGAATACCGGATCACACACATCCCCAGTAAGGAGTGAGATCAAAGCCGACCACCCGTTGACCTAGATCTCATAACCTAACACTTGGCGCCGTCTGTAGGCTTCGGACAGAAAGCCTGGCTATTACACGAGCTATGACGAACAGTAGGGTGTCTAGGCATCAACGCCCACCAGGGGGCAATGGGCGGAGGAGAGAACCCATACCCCCAGAGAGGCAGCCTAACCCTGGGAAGCAGCCAATGCATCCAGAGCCCCAAGAAATACCACAGCCTCCTCAACAACAGAACAACCAGGAGGGAGGACCTTCACGCCCAGCTGGGGCTGAGTCCTCCACAGCCTCCACCCCCCGGGCAAGAAGGCCACAGAGAGAAAGAGAACAACAGGGAGTGCCTTCCCACAACACGGCACCCCCTGAGGGATACTATTATGAAGAGCAACCCCAAAGGTACCCGTATGGGATGCCGGCACAGAGAGATGGCAACCGCGCCCACACAGCATATGCAAGGCCGGCATACACCCAAGGGACTTACACTGAAGCTCATGAAGAGGAGCAGATCCCAACAGAAGAGCACTACTCGCACCCTCGAGCAGGGCAGCGAGAGGAACAAAGAAGATATTACCAGGAGCCACCCCCAGAGGGAAGGCAACAATTCGTGCCTCCTAGGCAACAGCAAAGCAACAGGGCTTACACCCCACTTGGGGAGGAAAGACAAGCAAGACCTCCAAGGAGGCAAGACTTCTATGAACCACCCCAGCAGGCGTACCAAGGGTACACCTACAGTCCATACCAGCATGGACAAGGGAACCCAGTAAGCCCAGTCTACAACTACAGTGGGTATCAGAGGGATTATACTCCGGCGCAGGTGATGATCACCCCGGAGGAGATAGAAGCCATGATAACCCGGAAATTGAATGAGTCAAAGAAACCCAGCCTGCATTGTCTAAGTGACAAGACGAACCACCCTTTCACAAGGGAGCTGGAGATGAACAGGGTGCCAGACTCCCTGCACACAGTGCAAATTGCAAAGTACAATTGGAAGGGAGACCCCCTAGAGCATATCCAACAGCATGAGGCCTCCCTATTTGGGAGGACCACTGATGAAAGGTACAAGGCACTCTTATTCCCAAACACCCTAACAGGGGTGGCCTCACATTGGTTCTTCAGCCTGCCCTCTGAGAGCATCCACTCATGGGAGCAGCTAAAAGCTAAGTTTCTGCAAAGATACCTAGGGGAGAGGAAACTCCTCAAGGGAACAGGCTCCATCGATGACGTGAAACAAGAATACGATGAATCCCTGGCCAGCTACTATACTAGGTTCAACCAGAATATTGCAGACATCCAGGGAGACATCACCGAAGGGGAGATAATACGAGCCTTCATCAGAAACTTAGGTCGCTTTGGATCAACATTGGCTGAAAAGATGGCCAAAAAGCCAGCAAGCACCTTGGAGGAGCTCGCAGGAAGAGTTAAAACGCATATTGACCTTGAAAGGCACAGGGCAAGCAAGAAGGCCAAAATCCAGGCAGCCAAGGAGGATAATCAAAAGCCAAACAAAGGCAAGCCACCCCAGGCACCGCAGCATGCAAGGCAGCAGGAATGGCGTCCGCCACAGCAAAGAAACCAAATGGGTGAACCCTTAAAGGCTAGAGAAATAAACGTCATTAAGTTCATCCCACTGAACGCCACTCCAGCCACCGTACTTAGAGAGATGCGGAACCAAAAGCTTTGGTCACCCCCTGCAAGGTGGAGAGCCCCAATGGTGGGAAATCACAAGGATAGATGGTGTGACAACCATGAGGCTTATGGTCACGACACAAATGAATGCTTTAGCCTAAAGCTAAGCATAAACAACATCGTCCAGAGGGGAGAACTGAAGCAATTCATAGACCATGGGGGCAACAGTATGCAACTAGGGCCACCACAGAAAGACAAGGGCAAGGGAAAGATAGACTACAACCCTCCACCCAACAAAAAAGGAGTCATAAATATGATACATGGAGGAGTAGCATCGGGTGGCCCAACTGCTAATGCAAGAGAGGTCTATGCATCCAAGCTAAGCTCAGTGCCAAAGTGGAGAAAAAGGCCAAGAGAAGGAGAAGAAGTGAAGATCGAGTTCTCGGAGAAGGACAAGAGCCACATCGTCTTTCCACATGACGATGCTCTAGTTATTACTTTAGATATTGACAATTTTTATGTAAAGAGAATTTTGATGGATGGGGGCAGCTCAGCTGACCTCCTAAGCCTGAGAGTGTTGGAAGAGATAGGGAAAACCAAAGCAGACATCAAGCCAGTCAACTTCCCTCTAGTTGGCTTCTCAGGGGCAACAAGTTACCCCCTGGGGATGATAACCCTGCCAGTGACCATGGGCCAAGGATGGACCCAGCTGAAGGTAAATGTCAATTTCTTGGTGGTTGAAAGCCTGGGAGCCTACAATGGGATCCTAGGAAGGACAACCATAAACCCATATGAAATAGTGCCATCCACTGTTCACCAGAAGCTGAAGTACATCACGGAGAACGGGGTTGGAGAGGTCCTGGGTGATCAACGCACCGCAAGGCAATGCTACGTCAACTCAATGAGACGTGGATCACACGGGACAGACACAGTGGCTGTAGTCATGGTAGGGGCCAACCAGGACAGAAGAAGGAGGGGAAGGAGACAAAGGCAAGGAAGGAGGAGGAGTGGAGTGACACTCCGTTTGAGCAGGCAGTTTTTTCAAACAGTACCTACAAGGAGACACAGGAGCAAGGCTGTGAAGGTGACATCCATACCTTGGCAGCCAGACACCATAATAGGGAACAGAACAAGGAACTCCATCCTAAGAGGCTTCCGTTACATAGATGATATCAAGCAAATGCCGCGGGAGTCTATATCAAGCTATTTCCAGAGATTCTTCAAGTATGGTGTCAACATGGACATCACAAGGGGAGAAGCAGTCATAGCATTCATTAGAAACATGCATCCAAACTCATTCAGGGCATATGGAGGGCTCTATGAGATGGTCATGACGAGCACAATGAGAGAGCTCAAAGATAAGCTGGACAGGGCATTTGCACAGGAAGCGGAGCAGTTGGATGAAGTTCCGGAGAAAGGAAGAGACACTGACATATTGGGAGGATGTGTCAATTTCACATTCACACCCCTCACAATCAACATAGAAGAAATTTTCCACAAACACCTGAAGGAAGAGCTACCAACATGCAGGGAGGAAGGCAAGGCCTTCCTAGGAAGAGATGCACAGGGTTGGTGTGAGTACCATGGGACCTGGGGACATCAAACCAACAACTGCATGGTGTTGAAGGTGGAAGTGGAAGAAATAATTTACAATGGAGGCTTCAAGGAATACGTGGCAACAGACACAGTGACCACCCCATATCCTTAGTTTCATATTTAGCATTTTGCATGTTTCAGCTTTACAAGCTTTTCAAAAAACAACTTTGGAGAAGGAGAACTCACGAAGTTACTCCAACTCTACAACTATCTTTGATTCCTACAAAGGATGTCTTGGTGCACCAAGGCATCCCAAGTGTACAAAAACATGAATGCTCCTAAGGGAGTAGAAGTTACTCAAAAATATTTTCCAGTGAATGTAGTGGTATAATCACAAAGTTATCCTTACACAGATATGACTTCAAGTCAATGACAGGTTCGACGCCCCCAAGAGCGTATCTTGAGAGTAGTGTTCATACTACGACATTCGACGCCCCCAAGAGCGTATCTTGAGAGAAGTGTTCATACTACGACATTCGACGCCCCCAAGAGCGTATCTTGAGAGTAGTGTTCATACTACGACCTTCGACGCCCCCAAGAGCGTATCTTGAGAGTAGTTATTACACTACGAATTCGACGCACCAAGAGCGTATCTTGAGAGTGGTTTCCAAAAACTACGAACTTCGACGCCCCCAGGAGCGTATCTTGAGAGTAGTGTTCATACTACGACCTTCGACGCCCCCAAGAGCGTATCTTGAGAGTAGTTATTACACTACGAATTCGACGCACCAAGAGCGTATCTTGAGAGTGGTTTCCAAAAACTACGAATTCGACGCCCCCAGGAGCGTATCTTGAGGTAGATTTGCAACCTACCAGATTCGACGCCCCCAAGAGCGTATCTTGAGGTAGAAAAAACACTACCAGTTCGACGCCCCCAAGAGCGTATCTTGAGGTAGATTTCAAACTACCAGTTCGACGCCCACCAGGAGCGTATCTTTGGTCTAACCTGAGCCCTCCGGGAGCCTATCCTGTGAAACGTTAAGTGCCGTCCGAGAGCCTGTCTCGTGAACAGATTTCGACGCCCACCAAGAGCGTATCTTTGGTCTAACAGTACAACGTATACCGTGTAAAGGGTATCAGAAGAGATCATCACACCATGCTCAGAAGGATACCATGAGAAAGAAATTCCTAAGTAAAGTAATGTGAAGAACAAGTAATGTTTTTTCTTTATGAAATGGCAGGTATCACATGAAGGAAAACACGAAAGAAAGACAAGTAAAGGAAACACACCAAGGGAAGGGTCCATAACCAAAGAGCCATACACAAGGCATAGGGAGACATCATGAGAAGAGATATAAGCACACGTCCATGTATACAACGAGTAGAGACAAGTGTATCAGACAAAGATGGCAACACTAAGAAAGGTGGAGTTTTAAACTCTAAAGACAACCACAACTCACAAACACACGAGACTACCACAAGAAATAGGGGTACTATCCCCTCATCTTCGCAATATGCTTAATAGCAAAGTCTGACAAATCACCAAGTCGAGAGAAAGGAAAGTCAGGAGCAATCATGTGAATACGCTCAAGAATCTCCTTCAAGGAAATACGTTTCGCCACAGAGCAGCGAACGTCGATAGCAGCTTGATAAGCGGAGGAGGCCATATACTCAGCAATGGCACACTCCTTCGCCTCCATACGACACATTTCCTCCAGAGAGATTAACTCAGCAGCCCGGAGTGTCTCATCACAATAAGACCTTTGTCTCAACGCCTCAACCTCTTCATTAAGAAGAGCAATGCGACCCTCCAAGTCTCGGCACCGCAAATCGGTGATGCGACTATGCTCCAAACAGCTAATAAGACTGGATTTAAGGGAGACACAAATGTCCTCGTACACCTTCCTCTCCTCAGCAAGATCAATAGCAAGGGTGGATAAATTAACAAGGTCGACCATACCCTACAACAAAAACAAAAGATGAGACGGATAACACACGGAGAAGAAATATGCTAAAGGATAAAACGGTTACATTACAGGAGCATAGCGAGCCAACACATCACGAGCCAACTCATATGTTGCCTCCGACCCTTTGGATAGGGACACACGATCGGCAGGAGGAATAGCAGACTGCAGAACACGAACTCCAACCTCAGGAGTTTGCAAAGAAGATTGGTTGTCAAAACGAGCCCCACGCCCATAATAAGGCGCCCACTCAGACCCAACAATTCCATCAACAGGTGGACGAGACAGCTCCTTCCGACTCAGACGCGGAAGACGAAGTCTACCTATAACAAAGCACAGAGTAAATACCAATGTACACTAAGGAAACTCAGAGGCTCAAGGACTCACCAAACAAGGAAGAAGGAAAAGATGGCTCCCGGACCTTCGATTGGGGGGCATCAATATAGAAAGAAGATGGCACCCTAACGTCACCACCCTTACCTCCAGTTAGAGAACACCTCCCCGCACCATAGAAAACCGATCTTTTTGCAATCGAAGGTCCGGTCCCAGAATTAACTACTCCCACACGTACTGGCCTCTTACTCCTCATCAATCACCGGAGAGTTCTGCTGATCGAAAAAACACAGGCTTAGCCTAAAGAAAACAGAAAGCGAACAGTGGACAAGAGATACAAACTCATTCCCCTAAAAAGATGGACACAAGGTCAAAAGACAAGAATAGAAAGACGACAAGAAAGACCCCACCAGCCAACAGCCAGAGGCAGGGGGGCAGGGGGAGATAGTAATAACCCCCAGCATAAGGAGACCCCACCAGCCAACAGGCAGAGGCAGGGGGCAGAGGGAGATAGTAATAACCCCCAGCATAAGGAGACCCCACCAGCCAACAGGCAGAGGCAGGGGGGCAGGAGGAGATAGTAATAACCCCCAGCATAAGGAGACCCCACCAGCCAACAGGCAGAGGCAGGGGGGCAGGGGGAGATAGTAATAACCCCCAGCATAAGGAGACCCCACCAGCCAACAGGCAGAGGCAGGGGGGCAGAGGGAGATAGTAATAACCCCCAGCATAAGGAGAGAGACACCACTGGCCAACTAGCAGAGACAGGGGGCAAAAGGAGATAATTATAATCCCAATAGGGAGGACTTCGCCCGCCAGTAAGCGGAAACATGAAGGTAAAAAGATGAAAAATGACGAACCAAATAGGACTACATTACCAGGAAGACATACAAATCAAGAACGAGACAAGTAAGGAAACGATTGAAAGAGAAGCAGAATTAAGTCCCTCAAGAGCAACGCTTACACGAGAAAAGAAACACGTACCTCAATACAACACCCGCCCCGAGAAGTAAGTCCGACTGGAAATTCCACCGTCAAAAAGAAAAGAAGGGAAAAGAACAACGAGAATGAGGTAATCACTTGCCTTTTTATAGCACAAAGGATTAGGGTTTTTCTAAAGTCGCTAAATCAACACCGTTGAATTTTAGAAAAGAAAATTTCAAGGGACAAGATTCAAAAACTAGTTCCCGTTAACCACGGTTAAACTCATACTCACCATAGTTAACATCCCCTAAGGTTTATTTCCTAGTATTCCATACTTAGAAAAAATTTTGGCCAAAATTAAATTTTTCCTCACTTAGGCAAATCACGGCATGAAATTGAAGCATAAGTCACTTAGTTGCATTCGTATTGCATCCCTACGCAAGCATGTATTTTTCGAAATATACGTCCGTAGCAAGGAAAGATTTATTATTCCCACTTCAGACGGACGCGTGCTTAGGCACGTGTCCGTACTGCTCTGACGTTTACACTTCCTCTATCTTATAAGACAGGTGGCAGAGTCAGAGGCACGCATCCATGGTTAAGTAAGCATTCAGATAAAAGGTAAAACCCCGGTTTCAAATTGCGCGTGTCATACCATCCTAAAATAGAGTCAATCAAGGGTTAGGCCATTGGTTGACTCGGGGGCATGTGATGGATATACGCCCAATTTGAACCCGTTGACTTCCAAACCGTTATATTTTTATCGTCCCATTACCGATTGTAAATCGAAACTTCAACCCGAACACTTCGCGAGAACATCAACGGCTCGAACGGGGCCGAAGCGCCCGTCCGGCCAAGGTAAACTCACCTAGGTGAGGTTGGGTGGCCACACCCGACCTCCCCTAGGAGAGATCGGGTCAGCCAACCCGATCTCTCCTAGGAGGGATGGGGTTGGCCAACCCCATCCCCCTAGGAGGGGTTGGGTGCCCTCACCCAACCCTACCCTTGGGGGTCGGATTTCTCCCCCCCCCCCAAGGGCCCCTGCGCCATTTTCGGACACCCACACCCGGTTCACGTCGCCTACCTTCTCCGTATCCTAAGGTCTTAATTGTGCGCTTAAAGGTTAATTAATTGTGTTTAAAGGTTAACGATGTCATTAAGCCACCTTAATGACACCGTTGCCTATAAATACCCCACCTTCACAACTCATTTGGGGATCTTGGCAATTTGGATTATTTTGCTCTGACATCTCTCTAGTTTATCTCTCTAAGAAGAATACTGACTTAGGCATCGGAGAGGGTTCACCAGGCACCACCCCCCCCCCTCCGTGTCTGGTACTGCCCCTTCTGCAGGGTAGAAGGAGAGAGGAAGCAAAGGAAGGAAGGAAGGAAAGACATAGGCTAAGACAGGGCAATTCAGGAATACCGGATCACACACATCCCCAGTAAGGAGTGAGATCAAAGCCGACCACCCGTTGACCTAGATCTCATAACCTAACAGGTTATAACTCTCAGAAAGTTGGAAAACTTCAGATCCTGATTGTCGGTTGTGATTTGCGGAGGCTGAACATCAAAGACTTCGTTCATCTGGTTGTGACTCTCAGAAAGCTGGAAAACTACTGATACCGATTGCCGGTTATGACTCACGATGGCTGAACATTAAAGGCTCCGTTTGTCAGGTTATAACTCTCAGAAAGCTGGAAAACTTCAGATCCTTATTGTTGTGAACTGGACTTATTGGAACAGACTATAACAGTCCTATTCATCCTTGAATGGTGACTTCGAGAGCAGACTGGAACCGTCCCGCTTGCCGTGAATGTTTGTCCCTAATTTTTGCCTAATCTGCGCATGACGCGACAACTTAGAGGGATCCTTCTATTTTTCTTTTTTTTATCTTTCATATTCTCTCCTTTTGCCACGGTCGATTGAGATATTTCTGACCGTGCCCCTCGATTTTTTTGCCTAGGCCGCCCTTTTAGGTTTTTAACCTAGCGGAAGCACTCTTTTTGCGGTAGACAATTGCTGGGTGGCTCTGACCCGTCCTTTATTTCCCACCTCGATGCGGGAGTACTTGTAGCCGTTTGGAGGGTGGCTGTGACCCTTTCCTCACCGTCTTCAATGTTGCAGGAGCTTTTTTTATTTGTAGCCATTTGGAGGGTGGCTGATACCTTTTATTCCGCGTCTCTGATACATGAGTACTTTTATTTTGTAGCCGTTTGGAAGGTGGCTGTGGACCTTTCTTTATTTTCCCGTTCTCACTAGGTTTGCGGGGTCACTCTTAGTATGTAGCAGTTTCGAGGGTGGCTGGGGCCCTTTCACATATTTCCCGCTTTTGATGTTGCGGGAGCGCTCTTTATCTGTAGCCATTTGAAGGGTGGCCGTGACCCTTTCTTTGTAGTTGATTTAGGGACAACTGTGACCCTTTTTATTTGTAGTTGATTTAGAACAACTGGGACCCTTTAATTTCTTCACTGCTCTCACAAGAATTGCATGAACACTCTCTTTATTTTTCCTGTAGCCGATTGAAGGGCGGCTATGACCCTAAAGAAAACTGAGTTTTTTTTTTCCGGAAGCTCACCTTTTGCCATGACTGCCCCTGTGGGTTTTCAATCATGCCCCTCTCCCTAAATTTTGCCCGGGTCACTTTTCTACGTTTTCAACCTAGGGGAACTTATTTTTTTTCTTTTTTGTCTTTTTTTTTTTAAAAAAAGAAAATTTACTGAAAATAATCAACAACAATTATTTACATGCCCCTAGTGGCAGATTGGAAATCTATAATTCAAAACATCTTTTAGAGAAGGATTCAGTTGATTGAGTCAAAATACGTCGGTCGTGTCGACGCCCTAGATGGACCCTACGACCAATAGATGGCATAAACAATAATTTCTTCTTCTCTCGATTTTTCAAGTGCATGGCCATTACTCAATCTCAACTGAGGATGCCCCACGTTAGCATTGACGGGTTGATACATCGCCGAATGATTGACTTGGTTGAGGATCACACATGGATGACGTGGAGTTTGGCCAGGCATGCCACGTATGGAAATTGTCTGAAATATCTGGGACAAACCTGGCAGTTGACCTCAGAACGGTCGGCGAGCAAAGGGTCGCACGCGACATGTGCTCTTCAGGGGCCTTGATTTGGATGATTATCCGAGCTGCTGCATGTTCCGACTTTTTTGATCCATCTGGTGGTTGTGCTTGATTTGAACAGGAGATGTTCATTGGTTACCACTGACCAGTTTAGAACTCGCCGTAAAACAGATGCACGACTTGTGTCGGGGACGCGTATGAATTCCACACATGGTAGGTGGAATTTTGGCATTGAAGTTCTCTGAAGTAGTCATGTTTAACGTGGTTGCGAACTCGTTGAAGTGGTCATTTGATCTGCAAAAAGAGTAGGGACACTCAAATCTCAAGGAAAAAATAAGTACAATTCATCGCACCTGAGCGTTGGATATCCCGAGTGCGCAATTTGTTCTTCGTGCAACTGGATGACTGCATGTTATTTTTATGTTGCCCCATTTGGCCGGTAGAACTTATATGTACAAGATACCAAACCAAGGGTACTTGAAAAGAGTGAATGAAAAATCAGTGTAGAGAATATGAGAATCATGCATTATTTTTTTGAAAACTCTAGTTTCATTCATTTCATAATTTTAATTACATTTCAGAAAGAATCAAATTTATGATATTAGATGTTTTGCACTATCATGGAGTTTACTGAGTTCGCTGGGTGCACTATCTGGCTCGAACAGAGGAACCGGTGCTCGAAATAAAGTTTTTTCAATGAGATTTTTTTGTCATTTGTTTAAACTTGGATAGTAGCACTCAACTGAACGACTAAACTATTTTTTTCAAAAAAAAAAAATAGAATCAAATCTCCTTTTTTTAAAACGCTAGCTCGTGTGAAGGTTGAAATGAAGATCTTGATGAAAATGTGCAATACAAATGATAAAAACGAATGACAACTTTGAGTTTTATTAAAAACGCTCATGCATGCTCGAAAGTTAAAGTTCTAACGCTAAGAAACATACAACTTAAAACAAGTTTACCTGAATAATGATATGGAATGCATAATTTGAAATGAAAATTCCAGGTGGATTTTATTTTATTTTTTAAATGAAAATGCGATGCATGTTTGAAATTATAAGTTCTACGACTAAGAAGGCTTAAAACTTACCTGAGAAGCAATGTAATACACAAGCACATGGGGTGTTTGCACACGAGTCTTTTCTGTGAGCTTCTCCTTCTCTATCTTCTCCTTGACGGGCTTTTTCTTCCCAATCTTCTCCTCGGTGGGCTTCTTCTTCCCGTATTTCCTTCTCCTTTCCTCGCTTACCTGCAAAGGGCACCGGGGGGTCCCGGTAAGCCCACTCTGAAGCTTAAGTAGCTTCTAGAGAGAAGGTGAGCTTAGAGAGAGTGATTACTTTCAAATGAAGGGATGAGTATTCTGTTTATAGAGTTTCTATTGGACCGCTGCGGTTCCGGTGGTTCTATGTTCCGGTTGTGGCAATTTCATAATATGAGTTGGCCTTGACCGTAAATAAGGTGCCTTTGACCCCGGTTCGACCGTAGATGAGTTTATCATGGCCAAGTGTAGGTATGTGGGCTCTAAGGGTAAGCCCCGGGTGAAATATCGTCCGGTGGTGGGGGTCCGGACGGATGGGAGTACACGGAGGGGTACCCCCAAGGCCTTGCTCGGGACCCGAGCAAGGGTCCCTTTCTTGGGTTTCCCCCGGGTGGGCTTTCCACTCGGGGTCTTCCCGAGTGGATTTCGCCACTCGGGGTGTTCTCCAGGCTTACCAATGGGCCTCGGGTGTCCGTGTTCTAAGTTTCGAATTATATTCGGTTATGGCCCATTTATCGGGTCCAATTAGTGATAGCTTGGGTGTATATCCAACGCTTGCCCTCGAGTCAAGGAATCGTTTAACCTTGACTCTATTTTCTGCGGAATATCGCCCAAGCGGGAAGAGAGGCGTACCTTTGTGACGATCCTGATTTTTATCAAGTTCTCGAGACGCGTCGTGATTTTCATCCCCCTTCTTTTTAGGAAGACCTTTTAACGATCTCGACCTTTATCAAGTGCTCGAGACGTGTTTTAATTTCATGCCCCCCTTGGTCTTCTTTTACTTATCCTTTGGACTGTGTCCTTTTGTTTGTGTCTCCTTTTATGGAGCTTTTGGAGAGAAAATCCATACCATATACTTTATAAAGCATATATTTGGACTCCACTTCATTATTTTCCTTTCATCTTTTTCTAGAGCATTTTCTCTCCTCCTCCTTTTCTCGAGCATCTCTCCCCTTCTTCAACCTAGGTTTTCTCCCCCACCTCCTTTTCCAATTTCTCCACCCAATCAACCCAATCAAGTCCACATATTTCTCATGGAGCTCTCTTAGGTTTGATTTGGGGTGGAATTTGTGGTTGCTTCGGTGTTCTGGACATTAGGCCGGCCGGAGGGAGTGCGGGAAGCACACGGTGAGGCTCCGAGGCGGTTGGTAGTCAGCTCGGTGGCGTCTGGCGGCTCGGGTCATGGAGGCGGAGCAGTGGGCGGAATCAGCTCCAGACGAGGCCGTGGACGGTAGCAACGGCGACTGGAGTTCCTCCAGGCGGTGGCGGCGTCCTCCGGCGGTTGTGGGCTCTCCGACGGTCGGTTTGTTCTAGACCAGTTTTTTTTACTGGTTTTGTTTCGTTTCTTCGAAGGTTCGATTTTTAGCCCCTCCTCTCTTTTGTGTCCTTCATTGATTACTATAGAAGCCAAGGTCTTGCCATAGATAGTTGAGTTGTTTCATTGTGTATTGTTGATTGGGAGTGGAAGATTGTCTTTGTTGTTGAGCTTGGGAGATTTTTGAGGTGAGCACTTGGTATAGATATTGCCCCCCCCCCCCCCCCCACCCCCCCCCCCCCCCCTTGGAAACCATGTAGGTGTTTGTTGATTGGGTGTTTTAGTACCATGCTTAGGTCGCTCCTTGCTTGATATATGCTTTCATAGAGGATATTTGGTTCTTTCCTTTTATTACGCTAGGCAATGTTGAGATGATTTTATTTGTCCTCCCTTCTAGGAATAGTTTCCATGCTTTGTCTATCATAGTTCCTTCCTTTGACAAGTAGTATCGTCCATGCATGTGTCTTTTTCCCCCGTAGTAAGCTTTTGATCTTTATGCACTTTGGGACGTACCCTTGGGTAGGTTGGTCTTGATGAATTTGCCTGGAGTCATGGCGGACCACCATATTTTGGCGGACCGATGTTCTTCCTGACGGGCCGCTGTTTTTTCTTCCTTTTTGCCAGGTTTGCTTTTGGGTCTTTTGCCGGGCTAAGGAGCGTCGTTCCGTTTCTTCTTGAAAATGAGTAAGCCTTCTTCTTCTAAGGCTTCCCGTACTAACCTTGCCTCTAATGCTCCCATAGTCCGGCTCCCGCATAAGAGGTTTTTATGGGAAGACAGTTTCCGCATCCTGACCTGAGTCCGGATTATGTCCCTGAGACATCTGATCCCGAGTCATACACGGAGGTCTAGTTGCGGCCTATCTTTGAGGATGAACTGGCCTTTCTTTGTGAACCTGTGTTCCCTTTTAAGACCTATAGTAAGAACTCGTTGAACTTGAAAGTGTATCTTTTCCATGCTAAGATTGCTGGGTTATTTGGCATGGGAAAATCATTTTTCCACTTCGCCATGCCATACTACTATGGTGGTAGCTCCGTTACTCCTCTTCTAGATGGGATGTCGGTGGTATAAATTCATCAGTTCAAGGCGGGGCTCCGCTTCCCTTACTGTGCTGACCTTTGGGAGCTCTGTCAGTATTATCGGATTTCTCCTCTCGAGCTTGCCCCTTCCGCTATATGTGCCTGGGTTGGATTTAGGGTAGTGTGCCATCGCCAACATTGGGCTTACTCTTTTCTTCTCTTTTGATGCTTCTATCGCATCCAGCACGGTGGTGAGTCGAGGATTTATTCTCTAGGACCCGATTCCCCCTATTGTCCCAAAAGGGTTTTTCGACATTGGGAAGTGCTAAGTGGAATAACAAGCGTCAGTTTGTTCTTGCCTTTGAGGGCGGTAGTGGCCATTGGGAGAAATACTACTTTTTCCTTGAAGGTCAGGACGTTTCTTGGTCCCTGGATGTCCCCATGATTACGGATGTGCGTCCCGAATTTAGGTAGACCCTGAAGCTGATATATATTGAGAACACGACCGCGTCCTTCGGCTTTGTACATCGCATTTCAGAAGAGGAGCTGTCTGCCACGGGGATTCGAACGCGGCTTTGCGTTTTACCATTGGTATGCAAGTCTTTGAGTCTTTGATACTTGTAATTTTCTTGCTTTGTCTTGTAAGTTGGTTTCAATATCGGCCTTCCCTGTTTCAGGAGGATGATGATGTAGGTGAGGACGTCCCTTCTGAGAGAGAGACTTCGATCGTTTCTCCTATTCCTTTGCCTGTGGCTGAGACTCATGCTACCATTTCATTGTCATCTGGGGCTGTGAAACCTTCCTCCGGTATTGTGTTTGTTATATTTTCTTTCGTTTTTCTTCTTATTTTTCTTATGTTGTATTCACCCATGTTTTTTTTTTATTTTCAGGTAGGTCCCTTTCTATCTCTGTCGTGCAAATTTGGCTAAGATAAGGTCGAAGGGGTCTAGCTTGGAGGAAGAGACCCCTGTTTCTAAGGCTCAGAAGACAGACTCGTTCTGTTCTCCCTCCAGGTCCTCCTCTCGCCAAAGAGAGAGAGGTCATTCTTGAGGATGTCGTTTACGGTTCTCCCATTCCCCCGGAGAGAGAGACTTTGATCGTTTCTCCTATTTCTTTGCCTGTGGCTGAGACTCTTGCTACCATTTCATTGTCGTCTGGGGCTGTGAAACCTTCCTTCGTATTGTGTTTGTTATATTTTCTTTCGTCTTCTTATTTTTCTTATGTTGTATTCACCCATGTTTTTTTTTCAGGAAGGTCCCCCTCTATCTCTGTCGTGCAAATCTTGGCTAAGATAAGGTCGAAGGGGTCTAGCTTGGAGGAAGAGACCCCTGTTTCTAAGGCTCAGAAGACAGACTCGTTCTGTTCTCCCTCCAGGTCCTCCTCTCGCCATAAAGAGAGAGAGAGGTCATTCTTGAGGATGTCTTTTACGGGTTCCCATTCCTCCAGAGAATAAGGAGGCCTCAGATGATGCTGACGAGTCTTCTTCTCTTCGCCCCGTCTCCCCCCCAGAGGGGTGAGTTCTTCGATGATAGACCTCCTGTGCCAGGTATATGCCGATTTAGTTTTCTTGTATATGTGTGTTTTTCTTGCTCTTGTCACGTCTTATATTTTTTTTTCAGGTAGGATCAAGTTGCCTTTGAACTTTCCCGAGGATCTTATCCGTCCCGTCGATGGTGATGTTAGGGGTAATTTTGGTTGCCCTTCTAGAATGTTGATTGGCAACTTTCTGACCTATTCGCCTCCCTTTCCATTCCGGAAGTTGCCATTCACATGATGAACTCCATTATTCCTCCAGCCGATCGATCTATTCCTCCCACCGACCTTGAGGAGATTCATCATTGTGTGAAGGGAGCCTTGTCCCAATTTTCTCCCGTGAATGCGTACATTATGTTTTACCTTGTTTTGTTCGATCTTCTTTTTATTTGACTCTTTGTAGATTTTGGAGGGCACATCTTCTATTGTTAACCTCGGCTCTCACCTGGTTAACATTGGTCGTGAACGGGATATGCTTCGGGAGATGGTTGAGACGCTCGAGTCTACACAGAAGGTCCTTGAGTCTACTCAGAAAATCACCGAAGAGCGGCTGCGCAAGAAGAATGAGGTTACCCTGGCTAGCCTTTTGTCCTTGGGTGTCGGAGGTTACCCTGTCTAGCCGTTCGTCCTTCAGCAAGAACTTGATGTTGTTCGCGTCAACTGAGAGGATGAGTCTTTGATTGCGGAGTTGAAGATGAAGAGTGCTCTTCGAGATGCCCGGGAGGAGGGTAGGTTATCTGGTCTGAAAGAAGGTGGGGCTCTTGGAGTTGAGAAAGGAAAAGCTATTGGAGTCCGGGAGTTTCTAGCTTCCGAAGAATTTTCTGCTCTTGCTGAGAAGCATTGCCAGGGCATTATGAACAGCTTCGGTGTGAACATGGTTGAGAAGATGCATTCTCTTTGTCCCTCCTTCCCTTTTGACCAACTTAGAGAAAAAAAAAATATGTTTGCTATGGGTGTCATTAAGTTCCATTGACGCTTCATACATAAGGAAATTCTAAATGGAGTCTGTGGATCTCCTTCAAGTACTTTAATACATAAACATAAAAAAAAGGTTTAGATCATCTCCACTCTAAGTGGGGGCAAACTCCAGCTCTTCTGATCCAACCTCCTCCTCCACGCGTCTAGCGTGGATTTCTTCTTCGACCTCCAACCTGAGGGCTAAGAATTTGTTAGTGCTATGACCCCAGGTCTTATGGTATTCACACCACCCCCCCCCCCCCACATTTTTTTCCGATGAAGGCCATTGATGATTCCATGGGTGGTGGGATCCGGTCACAGAGGACTGCGTTAGATAGCTATTCTATCTTGCTCCTTAGAGGTTTAAGTGTACTATCCGCCCGTCACTGAGTCTGTACTAGCTCATTTCTTCCTCTTCCTCTATCCGTATGGCATGCCACAGTTTATGGTTGAATTCTTCGACTGAAGATATGGCGGCGATGCCCCCTTCTCTTCTCAAGTATTCCTCGGTGTCCCTCCTTAAGTTCCTGAAGAAGGCCTTAACGAATTCATTCCTGGTTGTTTTGAGTTCTATCGCCACCGTCGCTAGCCTCACGAAATAGATTTTTAACAGCTCATCTCCTTTTTGTTGGATACCATTCAAGACTGCACGATTCTTCTTTCTTTCTCTTCTTCTTTTCTTTCTTTCTTCCTCTGCCTTCTCTTCGACCTCTTCCACATCCTGTTCATTGGGCTCCTGCCTTTTCCTCTTCTTGAACACCTCCCTTGTTGCACTTAGGAGTTGGGTTACTGCTCGTTTCATCACATTCATCATGCTTTTCCATCTTTGCTTGACCCTTCCTTCAAATTTCCTCTTGGGGCATCCACAAAGGCGATTGGTAGTCCACGTTGTGCCCTTCTCCACATGGCATTCAGATAGTATTTCCTTGATGCTGCTTAGTCCCCCAGTACCTCTCCAATGCCATTTGGTGTCGGGAATTTCATCTTTTGGTGGACGGTTAATGGGACTATGCGATTTGGGTTGATGGTCGTGTGGCCCAATATTCCGTTGTATGCCCTTAACTCTTCAACCACCACAAAGGTTATTTTCAAGTGGACTTGTGTCCAACCTTCACCCAAGGTTACTGGAAGGGTTATGATCCCCAGAGGGAGTGTTGTTTCTCCTGCTAAGCTCACCAAAGGGAAGTTAACCGGCCTGTGATCCCGCTATGTCCATCCTAATGCTCTAACCACGTCGATGTGAAGGATGTCTGTGGAGCTGCCTCCGTCCACTTACATTCTTCTTACGTTGAAACCGGCAATATCCATCCTGATTACCAAAGCATCATCATGTGGATATACCACATACTCTAAGTCCTCGTCCGAGAATGTTATCTTCATGTTCTCGACTGGCCTTTGGCGTTTCCCGAATGGTGGCATTTCATTGAGTTGGGCCACATATACCTCTCTTGAGTTGAATGCTTCTCCCCCGATACTAGACCACCATGGATGATGTTGATGGTGAATTTTCTGTTCTGTTGGGGAGGGAAGTCCTCCATTTTTTCTTTTCCCTTTCCTTAGCCGGTGTACTTCAGTTGAGGACTTCTATCTCTTTTTCTTTCGTCCTTCACAAAGTTTTACAGCATGCCCTCTAGGATGAGGTTTTCGATGTCACGTTTAAGGTGGAAGCAGTTATCTGTGTGATGTCCATCGGCATTATGGTATTCACAACACTGTTCTAAATTATTTCCCATCCTTCTCTTTCTTTTCTCCGTTGGCGGAGTCCATAAGTTGAGCCTCTTCATCTCTTGCAAGATTACTGAGGCTTCCCTTGTCAGAGGGGTAAAGACAATGTTGTGAATGCCTTGGGGTCTTTGTTGCTCATTGGCTCTTGCACCTCCCTGGGGCGTCCACGCTTGTCTTCTCAGGGCCTGTTGTTGATGCTGTGGCTGTTGGGGTTTTCCTTTTGATGGTTTGTTCTCATTTGCCTATGCTACATAGCCTTTCTTTCGATTTGAGCTTGCACGCTCTAAATCGATATAAGCTTTTACTCTCTCAGCCATCTCTTCCCGTGAGTTGATTGGCATAACCTCCACGTTGTCCGCCAGAGGTGCTCCCCGATGTTAGGTTCCGAGTTAAGGGTCAACGGGCGGTCGACTCAAATCTCGTTCCTCACTGGAGATACTGTAGATCCGATGCTCTCGGGTTACGCTGTCCTAGCTCGCGTCCTTCCGTCCTTAGCTTCTCTTCTCCTTCGCCCTGCAGAAGGGGCAATACCAGGCACAGAGGGGGGTGTTGGATCACGGTAGAACTCCGGTACGGACTTTGACGGCAATCCTAGCTCCTTTGCTCCACGCAATCCTACAAGAGGGGATAGACCGGGCGGTGACCCAGAATCCCTCTCCGATGCTTAAATGAGTATTCTCCTACGACTGGCAAGCAGTAATCTCAAAGTGTATTAAACTCAACGTAAGTCTTTCTGAGGTGATCTCCTGCCCTTTTATAGGCAAAGAGATGCCTCAGCTACCTGGCGAACCGTTAGGGGTGGTTAGCCCGTATCCCGCATATCTCGGACGCGATCTCGCGTATCTCAGCCATGCCCCGCGTATCTCGGCCACGCTCCGTGTATCTTAACCACGTTCCGCGTATTTCGGCCACGCCCCGCATATCTTGGCCTTATCCTCTGATAACGAGTCCCGACTCCCGTCGGGGACTCCAGAGTTATCTCGTTGTGTCACCGCTCGGGGCCCCTCGTCATCGTGACAGGGCCAATCATTCTCAGGGATTCATCATCGGGACCTACTTAAAGGCTTCTCATCGGGAGCTTCCAGCTCCACTGTCGGGACCGACTCCGTCGGGACTCCCTTCGTCGGGACCCTTCTCCTTAGGTCATCTTGACCTTTATTTTGGGCCTAGTGGGCCTGTTTGCCGTTTCCTCTCCGTTAAAGGGCCTGACGGCTATAGTCGAACCCATCATTTGCCCCCAAGACATGAGGGACTTTTAGTTCGTCGTGTCTTCCAACTACCGACCTCCTGATATTGGTATCGGAGGCTTTTCCCTTGACAAAATTCCTTGAAACGGATCTTCTCGTCCGCGATTCCTCGATACTTCGAGGGTAGCCACAAAATCCGAGAAGACTCCTCAATATTCCTCGATAATCGATTCTTCACCGGCTGACCTCCAAGAATCCGATCCTCCTGCGGTCAATCTTCCAAGATCCGATCATCTTGCTGCGGAGTCTTCTGCCTCAGACCTCGTGGACCCTGCTCCACTCGACGCCGCCAAGGATCAAGTTCAATCGCTTTATTTTCGAATCCTTGTAATTTCCTTCTGTTATTGTGAACCTCTTAGATCTTTATAATATCAATCTCCTTTGATTCCGATTATCCCTGCACCACCTAAGGTGGATTACCCACACCACTTAAGGCGATTTAGTCGTGCCACTTAAGGCGAAACCACGCCACTTAAGGCGACTTTCTCTCGTGCACCACTTAAGGCGACTTAACCTCGTTCACCGCTTAAGGCGACTTAATCTCGTGCACCACTTAAGGCGACTTAACATCGTGCACCACTTAAGGCGACTTTTCATCGTGCACCACTTAAGGCGACTTTTCATCGTGCGCCACTTAAGGCGACTTTACATCGTGCACCACTTAAGGAGACTTTTCATCGTGCACCACTTAAGGCGACTTAACATCGTGCACCACTTAAGGCGACTTAATATCGTGCACCACTGAAGGCGACTTAATTCTTATGCACCACTCAAGGCGACTTATCAGCACTTAGAATAAATCTAAGAATCGTGCACCACTTAAGGCGACTTTCGTCGAGCACCACTTAAGGCGACTTAATCTCGTGCGCCACTTAAGGCGACTTAACATCGTGCATCACTTAAGACGACTTTTCAACTTGCGCCACTTAAGGCGACTTAATATCGTGCACCACTGAAGGCGACTTTACATCGTGCACCACTTAAGGCGACTTTTCCACCTGCGCCACTTAAGGCGACTTAATATCGTGCACCACTGAAGGCGACTTTACATCGTGCACCACTTAAGGCGACTTTTTCAACTTGCGCCACTTAAGGCGACTTAATATCGTGCACCACTGAAGGCGACTTAATATCGTGCACCACTTAAGGCGACTTTTCAGTACTTAGAATAAATCTAAGAATCGTGCACCACTTAAGGCGACTTTCGTCGGGCACCACTTAAGGCGACTTAATCTCGTGCGCCACTTAAGGCGACTTTTCAACTTGCGCCACTTAAGGCGACTTAATATCGTGCACCACTGAAGGCGGCTTTACATCGTGCACCACTTAAGGCGACTTTTCCACCTGCGCCACTTAAGGCGACTTAATATCGTGCACCACTGAAGGCGACTTTACATCGTGCACCACTTAAGGCGACTTTTCATCTTGCGCCACTTAAGGCGACTTAATATCGTGCACCACTGAAGGCGACTTTACATCGTGCACCACTTAAGGCGACTTTTTGATACTTAGAATAAATCTAAGGATCGTGCACCACTGAAGGCGACCTTGCATCGTGCACCACTTAAGGCGACTTTTCAACTTGCGCCACTTAAGGCGACTTAATATCGTGCACCACTGAAGGCGACTTTACATCGTGCACCACTTAAGGCGACTTTTTCAACTTGCGCCACTTAAGGCGACTTAATATCGTGCACCACTGAAGGCGACTTAATATCGTGCACCACTTAAGGCGACTTTTCAGTACTTAGAAATAAATCTAAGAATCGTGCACCACTTAAGGCGACTTTCGTTGGGCACCATTTAAGGCGACTTAATCTCGTGCGCCACTTAAGAGGACTTTTCAACTTGCGCCACTTAAGGCGACTTAATATCGTGCACCACTGAAGGCGGCTTTTACATCGTGCACCACTTAAGGCGACTTTTCCACCTGCGCCACTTAAGGCGACTTAATATCGTGCACCACTGAAGGCGACTTTACATCGTGCACACTTAAGGCGATTTTCAACTTGCGCCACTTAAGGCGACTTAATATCGTGCACCACTGAAGGCCGACTTACATCGTGCACCACTTAAGGCGACTTTTTGATACTTAGAATAAATCTAAGGATCGTGCACCACTGAAGGCGACCTTGCATCGTGCACCACTTAAGGCGACTTTTCAACTTGCGCCACTTAAGGCGACTAATATCGTGCACCACTGAAGGCGGACTTTACATCGTGCACCACTTAAGGCGACTTTTGATACTTAGAAAAAATCTAAGGATCGTGTGCACCACTCAAGGCGACTTTCTCGTGCACCACTTAAGGCGACTTTATATCGTGCACCACTTAAGGCGACTTTTCAGTACTTAGAATAAATCTAAGAATCGTGCACCACTTAAGGCGACTTTCGTCGGGCACCACTTAAGGCGACTTAATCTCGTGCGCCACTTAAGGCGACTTAACATTGTGCATCCTTAAGACGACTTTTCAACTTGCGCCACTTAAGGCGACTTAATATCGTGCACCACTGAAGGGACTTTACATCGTGCACCAATTAAGGCGACTTTCCACCTGCGCCACTTAAGGCGACTTAATATCGTGCACCACTGAAGGCGACTTTACATCGTGCACCACTTAAGGCGACTTTTCAACTTGCGCCACTTAAGGCGACTTAATATCGTGCACCACTGAAGGCGACTTTACATCGTGCACCACTTAAGGCGACTTTTTGATACTTAGAATAAATCTAAGGATTGTGCACCACTGAAGGCGACCTTGCATCGTGCACCACTTAAGGCGACTTTTCAATTGCGCCACTTAAGGCGACTTAATATCGTGCACCATTGAAGTCGACTTTACATCGTGCACCACTTAAGGCGACTTTTTGATACTTAGAATAAATCTAAGGATCGTGCACCACTCAGGCGACTTTTCTCGTGCACCACTTAAGGCGACTTTATATCGTGCACCACTTAAGGCGACTTTTCATCGTGGCACCACTTAAGGCGACTTTTCAACTTGCGCCATCTAAGGCGACTTAACATCGTGCACCACTGAAGGCGACTTTACATCGTGCACCACTTAAGGCGACTTTCAACTTGCGCCATCTAAGGCGACTAACATCGTGCACCACTAAGGCGACTTTCATTGTGCGCCGCTTAAGGCGACTTTACATCGTGCGCCACTTAAGGCGACTTTTCATCGTGCACCACTTAAGGCGATTTTCATCGTGCACCACTTAAGGCGATTAACATCGTTGCACCAATTAAGGCGAATTTACATCGTGCACCACTTAAGGCGACTTTCATCGTGCACCACTTAAGGCGACTTTCATCGTGCACCACTTAAGGCGACTTTCATCGTGCACCACTTAAGGCGACTTTCATCGTGCACCACTTAAGGCGACTTTCATCGTGCACCACTTAAGGCGACTTTTCATCAAGCATA